>OX155894.1:56748873-57448008 GCA_944588485.1 Phosphuga atrata
CTGTCTAGTCTTGTCTGTCTAGTCTTGTCTGTCTAGTCTTGTCTGTCTAGTCTTGTCTGTCTAGTCTTGTCTGTCTAGTCTTGTCTGTCTAGTCTTGTCTGTCTAGTCTTGTCTGTCTAGTCTTGTCTGTCTAGTCTTGTCTGTCTAGTCTTGTCTGTCTAGTCTTGTCTGTCTAGTCTTGTCTGTCTAGTCTTGTCTGTCTAGTCTTGTCTGTCTAGTCTTGTCTGTCTAGTCTTGTCTGTCTAGTCTTGTCTGTCTAGTCTTGTCTGTCTAGTCTTGTCTGTCTAGTCTTGTCTGTCTAGTCTTGTCTGTCTAGTCTTGTCTGTCTAGTCTTGTCTGTCTAGTCTTGTCTGTCTAGTCTTGTCTGTCTAGTCTTGTCTGTCTAGTCTTGTCTGTCTAGTCTTGTCTGTCTAGTCTTGTCTGTCTAGTCTTGTCTGTCTAGTCTTGTCTGTCTAGTCTTGTCTGTCTAGTCTTGTCTGTCTAGTCTTGTCTGTCTAGTCTTGTCTGTCTAGTCTTGTCTGTCTAGTCTTGTCTGTCTAGTCTTGTCTGTCTAGTCTTGTCTGTCTAGTCTTGTCTGTCTAGTCTTGTCTGTCTAGTCTTGTCTGTCTAGTCTTGTCTGTCTAGTCTTGTCTGTCTAGTCTTGTCTGTCTAGTCTTGTCTGTCTAGTCTTGTCTGTCTAGTCTTGTCTGTCTAGTCTTGTCTGTCTAGTCTTGTCTGTCTAGTCTTGTCTGTCTAGTCTTGTCTGTCTAGTCTTGTCTGTCTAGTCTTGTCTGTCTAGTCTTGTCTGTCTAGTCTTGTCTGTCTAGTCTTGTCTGTCTAGTCTTGTCTGTCTAGTCTTATCTGTCTAGTCTTGTCTGTCTAGTCTTGTCTGTCTAGTCTTGTCTGTCTAGTCTTGTCTGTCTAGTCTTGTCTGTCTAGTCTTGTCTGTCTAGTCTTGTCTGTCTAGTCTTGTCTGTCTAGTCTTGTCTGTCTAGTCTTGTCTGTCTAGTCTTGTCTGTCTAGTCTTGTCTGTCTAGTCTTGTCTGTCTAGTCTTGTCTGTCTAGTCTTGTCTGTCTAGTCTTGTCTGTCTAGTCTTGTCTGTCTAGTCTTGTGTGTCTAGTCTTGTCTGTCTAGTCTTGTCTGTCTAGTCTTGTCTGTCTAGTCTTGCCTGTCTAGTCTTGTCTGTCTAGTCTTGTCTGTCTAGTCTTGTCTGTCTAGTCTTGTCGGTCTAGTCTTGTCTGTCTAGTCTTGTCTGTCTAGTCTTGTCTGTCTAGTCTTGTCTGTCTAGTCTTGTCTGTCTAGTCTTGTCTGTCTAGTCTTGTCTGTCTAGTCTTGTCTGTCTAGTCTTGTCTGTCTAGTCTTGTCTGTCTTGTCTTGTCTGTCTAGTCTTGTCTGTCTAGTCTTGTCTGTCTAGTCTTGTCTGTCTAGTCTTGTCTGTCTAGTCTTGTCTGTCTAGTCTTGTCTGTCTAGTCTTGTCTGTCTAATCTTGTCTGTCTAGTCTTGTCTGTCTAGTCTAGTCTTGTCTGTCTAGTCTAGTCTTGTCTGTCTAGTCTTGTCTGTCTAGTCTTGTCTGTCTAGTCTTGTCTGTCTCAGTCCTCCTCGGTGGTGTAGTTGACAACATACCCGCCTTTCAATGCGGGAGGCCCGGGTTCGATTCCTGGTCGGGGAGACAACAAGTATGGCGGTTTTTCAGTAAAACCGTCCGGGCTGCCCACCCTGAATGAATGCAGAATATGCGATACCAGGGTGGCGCATACTAAAGCCAAGGTGGAATAGGGGGTTTAGTGAGAGCTTCCCCCGAACCACTTAAAAAAAAAAAGTCTTGTCTGTCTAGTCTTGTCTGTCTAGTCTTGTCTGTCTAGTCTTGTGTGTCTAGTCTTGTCTGTCTAGTCTTTTCTGTCTACTCTTGTCTGTCTAGTCTTGTCTGTCTAGTCTTTTCTGTCTAGTCTTTTCTGTCTTGTCTATCTAGTCTTGTCTGTCTAGTCTTGTCTGTCTAGTCTTGTCTGTCTCTCCTCAGTGGTGCAGTTGACAACACACCCGACTTTTAATGCGGGAGACCCGGGTTCTAATCCTGGTCGGGGAGACAACATGGGCGGTTTTCACTAACCGTCCGGGCTGCCCACCCTGAATGAAAGCAAAATTTGCGACACCGGGGTGGCCCATTGTAAAAGCCAAGGGGGAATAGGGGGTTTAGTGAGAGCTTGCCCCGAACCACTAGTCTTGTCTGTCTAGTCTTGTCTGTCTAGTCTTGTCTGTCTAGTCTTGTCTGTCTAGTCTTGTCTGTCTAGTCTTGTCTGTCTAGTCTTGTCTGTCTAGTCTTGTCTGTCTAGTCTTGTCTGTCTAGTCTTGTCTGTCTAGTCTTGTGTGTCTAGTCTTGTCTGTCTAGTCTTGTCTGTCTAGTCTTGTCTGTCTAGTCTTGTCTGTCTAGTCTTGTCTGTCTAGTCTTGTCTGTCTAGTCTTGTCTGTCTAGTCTTGTCTGTCTAGTCTTGTCTGTCTAGTCTTGTCTGTCTAGTCTTGTCTGTCTAGTCTTGTCTGTCTAGACTTGTTTGTCTAGTCTTGTCTGTCTAGTCTTGTCTGTCTCTGTCTAGTCGTGTCTGTATAGTCTTGTCTGTCTAGTCTTGTCTGTCTAGTCTTGTCTGTCTAGTCTTGTCTGTCTAGTCTTGTCTGTCTAGTCTTGTCTGTCTAGTCTTGTCTGTCTAGTCTTGTCTGTCTAGTCTTGTCTGTCTAGTCTTGTCTGTCGAGTCTTGTCTGTCTAGTCTTGTCTGTCTAGTCTTGTCTGTCTAGTCTTGTCTGTCTAGTCTTGTCTGTCTAGTCTTGTCTGTCTAGTCTTGTCTGTCTAGTCTTGTCTGTCTAGTCTTGTCTGTCTAGTCTTGTCTGTCTAGTCTTGTCTGTCTAGTCTTGTCTGTCTAGTCTTGTCTGTCTAGTCTTGTCTGTCTAGTCTTGTCTGTCTAGTCTTGTCTGTCTAGTCTTGTCTGTCTAGTCTTGTCTGTCTAGTCTTGTCTGTCTAGTCTTGTCTGTCTAGTCTTGTCTGTCTAGTCTTGTCTGTCTAGTCTTGTCTGTCTAGTCTTGTCTGTCTAGTCTTGTCTGTCTAGTCTTGTCTGTCTAGTCTTGTCTGTCTAGTCTTGTCTGTCTAGTCTTGTCTGTCTAGTCTTGTCTGTCTAGTCTTGTCTGTCTAGTCTTGTCTGTCTAGTCTTGTCTGTCTAGTCTTGTCTGTCTAGTCTTGTCTGTCTAGTCTTGTCTGTCTAGTCTTGTCTGTCTAGTCTTGTCTGTCTAGTCTTGTCTGTCTAGTCTTGTCTGTCTAGTCTTGTCTGTCTAGTCTTGTCTGTCTAGTCTTGTCTGTCTAGTCTTGTCTGTCTAGTCTTGTCTGTCTAGTCTTGTCTGTCTAGCTCTTGTCTGTCTAGTCTTGTCTGTCTAGTCTTGTCTGTCTAGTCTTGTCTGTCTAGTCTTGTCTGTCTAGTCTTGTCTGTCTAGTCTTGTCTGTCTAGTCTTGTCTGTCTAGTCTTGTCTGTCTAGTCTTGTCTGTCTAGTCTTGTCTGTCTAGTCTTGTCTGTCTAGTCTTGTCTGTCTAGTCTTGTCTGTCTAGTCTTGTCTGTCTAGTCTTGTCTGTCTAGTCTTGTCTGTCTAGTCTTGTCTGTCTAGTCTTGTCTGTCTAGTCTTGTCTGTCTAGTCTTGTCTGTCTAGTCTTGTCTGTCTAGTCTTGTCTGTCTAGTCTTGTCTGTCTAGTCTTGTCTGTCTAGTCTTGTCTGTCTAGTCTTGTCTGTCTAGTCTTGTCTGTCTAGTCTTGTCTGTCTAGTCTTGTCTGTCTAGTCTTGTCTGTCTAGTCTTGTCTGTCTAGTCTTGTCTGTCTAGTCTTGTCTGTCTAGTCTTGTCTGTCTAGTCTTGTCTGTCTAGTCTTGTCTGTCTAGTCTTGTCTGTCTAGTCTTGTCTGTCTAGTCTTGTCTGTCTAGTCTTGTCTGTCTAGTCTTGTCTGTCTAGTCTTGTCTGTCTAGTCTTGTCTGTCTAGTCTTGTCTGTCTAGTCTTGTCTGTCTAGTCTTGTCTGTCTAGTCTTGTCTGTCTAGTCTTGTCTGTCTAGTCTTGTCTGTCTAGTCTTGTCTGTCTAGTCTTGTCTGTCTAGTCTTGTCTGTCTAGTCTTGTCTGTCTAGTCTTGTCTGTCTAGTCTTGTCTGTCTAGTCTTGTCTGTCTAGTCTTGTCTGTCTAGTCTTGTCTGTCTAGTCTTGTCTGTCTAGTCTTGTCTGTCTAGTCTTGTCTGTCTAGTCTTGTCTGTCTAGTCTTGTCTGTCTAGTCTTGTCTGTCTAGTCTTGTCTGTCTAGTCTTGTCTGTCTAGTCTTGTCTGTCTAGTCTTGTCTGTCTAGTCTTGTCTGTCTAGTCTTGTCTGTCTAGTCTTGTCTGTCTAGTCTTGTCTGTCTAGTCTTTTCTATCTAGTCTTGTTTGTCTAATCTTGTCTGTCTAGTCTTGTCTGTCTAGTCTTGTCTGTCTAGTCTTTTCTGTCTAGTCTTGTTTGTCTAATCTTGTCTGTCTAGTCTTGTCTCTCTAGTCTTGTCTGACTAGTCTTGTCTGTCTAGTCTTGTGTGTCTAGTCTTGTCTGTCTAGTCTTATCTCTCTAGGCTTGTCTGTCTAGTATAGTCTGTCTAGTATTGTCGAATAAGAACAGATAATATAATATTGTAATAGATTATTTATAATGAAACGGTCGGAATTTGGTTTGGCAATTTGCAAACAGTGAGTGAGTTATGAAAAATAATTGGTTAAAACAAAATTAGCATATTGAAATGAACCTAAGGTCGCAGAACAAGAGAAACAATGGGAGAGAGAAATATTTAATGTTTTAGAGCGCAAAAAGGAGCTCACTGAAAGTGTTCTATTTCCTATATAATCTGGACTGTTTAGTCTTATCTCTCGAGCCTTTCCCGTCTAATTTTGCGTGTTTATTATTTCTCTTTAATAAAATAAAAATCTAATCTAGTTTTATGTGTCTGTTCGTGTCTTGTTTGTCTGGTTTTGTGTGTCTAGCCTGGATAGTCTACTTTTGTCAGCGTTTTCTATTTTGCCCAATATGTTTAAATTATTTGGCTTAAAAACTTATGCCCTGTCTAATTTTGTCTAACAGATCACTGATAACTGATCTGATAAGTTTTGATTGAAACTAATAAGACATATTATCGATTTCTGGTTAGTTGAGGCATCATGCTATCGTAAAACTAGTTCTTCTTTCATGTGTTTAATAAATATACCAAGATAATTCTAGAAATCGGTGAATTTGTATAGAATATAAATAGAATTAAGGAAAGAAATAAATGTGGGTTTTGAGTCAAGTTCGTCGATTTGCAAATTAGAAAAATTAAGATTAGAGAAAGTTTTTCAGTTTGTTTTTATTTTCGTTTTTAGTTTGTAGCACAAATTGCAACTTGCAAACTCTTAAACAAGTGTAATTGAAAATTGTAATCGTGGTAAACAGGATTACATTTTCACGATTACAATATTATTCATTATCTGTAATTTAATTGAGAAATTTATATGTTTTATTTATATATGTTTGAATAATTTGGTTTCTTCAATAAGCTATAGGAGCAATGAAGACAAAACTAAATTTAGTTATTCTCACTATTACTAGGTCAATGCCGTTTCTAGAAATCGAATCTTCCAAACCCAGTCTTAACCCTTGCCACCACCTGCCATACGTCTCAGGTTTTTGAGGGTTTTTGAGAGGCGTATGTCAGGTGGTTAGGTGTTAACACAATAAGTAATCTTGTTGAACTCTAATACATTTTCAAAAATTTCTAACAAGTTTTAACGATACCTATTTGTATCAATTCCAGTTTGTGTACTTTTGCTATAGAATAATGCTGTTAATACCTTTATTTGTTGTGATTGTTAGACTTGAATACTGAAATTTTTTAAATATAACTTAAAATTATATCAAAGTTGAAAGAAACGCCTAATATACTTTTAAGGTAATTTCTTGTAAATAATTTGTTTTTTTTTTCGTTTACTTTCAAATAGTTTTACAAAAAATGCAAATTTTAAGGAAATTGAGAATGAAGCTTGAATTTTAGAAATTGTTCTACATTCTAGAATTGTTGAAGTTCCATTTTATCAATCAATTTAAGATTTTTTAGTTTTTCAAATTTTCTTAGTTTGTTTAAAGATAGATTTTTATAAAAAATGAGAGGATGAAATAATTACATTGAATTTAAATATTCACTATGTTTTTACCACACTTATTTATAAGTGTGGTAACAACCTAGCGAATTTATCAATTCAATTCAATTTCAATTCAATGTAAGTATGAATTACCACGTAGTAACAGTCGCAACCATCGTATTCATAATATGAAATAATTACTTTCTCAAAAAGGAATTTTCATGAAATAATTAAAAATGTTAATTGTTTTAGTGTCCTTAACTATATGAAAAGACATTTTTTTAAATATTTAATAAAACTACTTATATGACTTGTTTGGTGAGATCGTTTATTAATGACAATAGTTTCATCAACACAGTGGCTTCTTCAGATCTACTACGAACATTTTACAATTACCGATATTTATATCTATTGTAAGATGGGGTTTGCCATATTTTTAAGAGTGGTGATTGGTGGATAAATTTGGTTTGTTCATTGAGATAATTAATCGAACTATTGTTAATGGTTTTCCCGATTTCTAAAGATTCCAGCAGGTCCACAGATTTATTTTTGGTTTATGATTTCATAACACGTTTTGAAGGATATAGTTGTTCTAGTAGACTTAGTCCAATTTCATTGTAAAATCAGTCTAATTTCAACAACGAATTGAATACAATAAAAGAAATAGCCAATAACTACAAACAAGATATCACACAAATATTAAAGAAAAAATCAAGATATCAATTCCTAAAATTAGTTTATAGTAGTAATTACGAAAAACATTCAAATGTTTTCCATATCTAGGAAAGATTTCGGATAAAATAAGAAACCTAATCAAAGAAAATAACACAGAACAATAACGTCATAGCCTACAAGAACAACAATACCCTTCAGAACGTGTTATGCTACCATACACCAAAAATAAATCTTGGCGTTTATCAACTCAATTGGGATGAATGCAACGGCACCTACATAAGCCAAACAAGAAGATATTTCGAAACCCAGTTTAAAGAACACAGACGATCGCTACGCCTGGAAAGCAATTACTCTACCTTTGCTAATCATCTGATAATAACAGGACATAAAATTTCGGCACACAACCAGCCGACAATATTACACCTTAAAGAAAAAAGGTTCAAACTGGACCTGCTGGAAACTTTAGAATTCCGAAAACAACAGTTCGAGTAATTGTCTCAATGAACAAGCCGAATTTATCCACCACACCACACTTAAAAACATGACAAACCCCATTTTAAAATTGTATAAATATCGATAATTTTAAAATGTTTGTAGTAATCCTGATGAAGATGCCACCATGCTGAAACTTTAATGACTATAGTTTATCATTATTATTATTATTCTCGTGTCAGAAAACATCAAATAAATTACAGATACAAATACTATGACTACAAATACTATAATATAATATTTGACGAAAACTTGGACACTTCCACTACATTCTGTGATTCTTCATAAAGTTCATCTTCTGTGCAGGAGATCGGACACAGTCTACACTGAAGCATGTGTTTCACAGTCTGGTTTTCTCCACAGTCACACTAAATGCTATCTTCTTTAATGTAGCCCCAATTTGCAAGATTGGTCTTAGATCTGCCTACTCCTGATCTTAATCTGTTCAAGGATTTCTATGTTAACCATCCTTGATCATGACCAGGAGGTAAAGTTTCGGCTATCCTTTTCCAGCCCAGGAGAAGAGATTCCTTAGCTTTCCATAATTCTAGCCTGGCTTTTTCGCAAGTAGTCTTCAATTCTTTGGATGTTCTTAGGAAACTCTTCCTAAACTTCAGCCTCTGAGCATGTAGTTCATGCCCATGTAGAGGATGGGTTGCTTCCTGCTCAGCTTTCTTCCTATTCTTGTTTGCAGCTATTTTTTTGTCGAACAGAGGGTGGTGTTATTCCTGCGAGCTGGTAAAGGCACTCAGTGGGTGTTGATCTTAAGCATCCAGTTATAGTTCTACATGTTTCATTGAGAGCTACGTCTACCTAGCTACAACCACCTGGCTACGTCCAGAGCTACGTTTGGCTTAGCATAAATTGGGTTATAACAAACCGGACAGGCGTACTCTGCAGCGGAATAGCACAATGCCATTGCAGATGTTCGAATGGTGTCAGGTTGACCCCATTTTGAGTCAGTTTTCTCAGAAGATTAATCCTTATGGAAACTATTGACTTGGTGTTCAGACAGTGTCTCTTGTAGATAAGAGCTCTGTTTAATGTCACTCTTAAATAGTTTGGGGTATAACAGTGTTCCAGTTCTACTCCTGTCCATACTACCTTCAATTCACGAAAGGCTTCCAAATTTCTCAAGTGAAAGGCACATGCTTGTGGCTTGAAGGATTTGATTCAGTTGGTTTGCGAAATAGTATTTGGACAGACCCTTAAGGGCACTCGTGAGGTTATTCTCCACTGATTCAAAATCTTTACACTGTGCAGCAAGAGCGAGATCGTCAGCGTACAAGAAACTCCTGGTGTTGGGAGCTATGGGCTGGTTATTTGTATACACATTGAACAGAAATGGAGCCAGAACACTTTCTTGGGATAGAACATTCTTCTATAGTCTCCATCGGGTACGTTGCCCTTGGAAGTCCAAAAAATACCTCCGATTCTGCAGGAGAGTGGCAATGAACCTGGTTAGGCTGGAGTTCTTAGTCAACGTGTAGACCTTAGCAAGTAGGAGCTGATGGTTAACAGTGAGTAGGCTGCCGATAAATCGACATATGCCACTCCAGTTATCTTAGCTGCTTCGAAACCATCTTCTAGGCAACTGTCCAGTACAGCTGAATATAGTTTCTCATGAAACTCATCAACAAGTCAAATAAGTAGTTTTATTTCAAATATTAAAAAAAAACTAAAAATGTGTTCGCACGATCCTCTTTTTAATATCAACTAAATAAGAAGCACTGCAGGTTTAGAGGCAAGCTCTATAACACCTATTTTCCTTATGTCTGGAATTATTTTATGTACTAAAATCATGGAAAAATATAGATATCTCCTTAATATTCGCTTTTGTTGTGTTGGTAGTAATAATACAGATTATTTCATATCACATATTGAACAACTCGATGAATTTTCAAATTAGATTTTACAAGAAAACATATTTATTTTGGTACAGATATGTCGATGACGTAATTGCGTGTTTCAGTAGGACAGCACGTCAGTTGGATCAATTTCTAAATATAATAAATACCATTAATCCAAAATAGTTATTTTTTTGAGTGTGGAAAATTTGATTTTACAACGCGACAGCTCGTTGAAAAATCATTTCCGCACGAAATTTGTATAAATTTTTTTGGCCGACAATTATTATTTAAGACACAAATAGACCCTCCGCCTCCACTTCCGGTCCCCCACTCTAGCCCCCACTTCCTGTTCCCATCCCACTTCCGATTATTAACACGTTATTATTATATTAACACGGATTAACACGTAGTAACGGTCGCAACCATCCTCTTCAATACAGATTGTGTTTTACATTTTGTTTTTGTCTCAAAAATGCGAATTAACTTGAAACTAGGCGCAAAAATGAAACTGGGAAAAATATTTCGAATAAAACTTGAGAATTAAATTGTCTATAAGAAACCTTTTTATTTAGTTGATTGTTTATCTGTCAGGTTGGTAATAATGAACTTTGAAACAAAGTCAAATTTTGTTATTGTTTTACATTTTTCTTGTCTACAAGATTCGAAAATAACTTGAAAACTGAACGAAATTCTAAAGAAAACTTGTAGAGAATTAAATTTCCTATTCTTCTTCTTCAAGTAGCACTACAACCCTATGTGGGTCTTGGCTGCAAGCACAATTTGCCTGCAACAACTTCCGCATATCTTCCGCATATCCGATAGAACATTATCTATCCATCTCCTTCTAGGTCTTCCCGCTGGTCTTCTGCTCGTCGGTGCCTCCTGTTATGCTATTTTCAGCATTCTGTCATCCGGTGCTCTGCATATGTGACCTGCCCATCTCGATCTTTGTCCTCTCTTTTGCTTCTCTCACAATATATCCCTGGTACAATTGTTCTAACTCCGCATTTGTTCTAATTCGATATTGCCCTGACCTCGGATCTTGGGTTGGTCCATATATATTTTCTAAGTATTTTTCGTTCGAACCTTCGCAGGGCGTCTTCATTGGCTTTAGTTAGGGTCCACGCTTCACATCCGTATGTTACTACCGGTCTTATAGTAGGATGGTACAATTTTAGTTTTGAGGCTCGCGACATAATTCTGGATTGGAACAGTTCTCTTAGTGCATAATAGCATCTATTACCGCACTGTATGCGGACCTTCATTTCTTTATTCATTTCAGTCATCACAGCAGACAACACTGTGATGACTGCGCCGACGTATTTGAATTCTGAGACCCGTTCGAAATTGTAGGTGCCAATGCCATATGTTTTGGCCTAGTCGATCTCTTTCCTATCTCCGGGAGTTATACATATATTTTGTTTTGTCTTCATTAATACGTAATTTTACTATGTCTGCCTCCTTTTCTATTTTTCCAAACAAATCTTTGCTTTTAATGGTTGCTTTACTGACAAGGTCTATATCATCTGCATATGCCAGTATCAGGTTTGGTTCACTGTTTGGAAAAACTTCAATCTCTATGTTAGCCCGTTTGATCGCTGCGTCTAAAACGATATTGAACAATATTGGAGATAAACTATAACTCTGTTTCAAGCCGTTGTCTACCATAAAGTTTTCTGACATGTTGTTCCCAACTTTAACACAGCACCGGCTGCCCTACATGCACACTTTTTTAATACTGTTTATTTTCTTTGGGATTCCACATACTGCCATGGCTGCCCATACGTGGCCTCTTATCACACTATCATAGGCTTGTTGGAAGTCGATGAGTAGTTGGTGGAGGTCCTTATCAAATTCTCAGTGTTTTTCGAGGATTTGGCGGATAGTGAAGATTTGATCCATCGTTGACCTGCCCGGTCTAAAGCCGCACTGATAGCCACCTATCGATTCTTCCGCGTATGGTGTTATGCGAGTTTGAATTATGCTTGCAAGCACTTTATATGCGATGTTGATGAGAGATATCCCTCTGTAGTTTTTGCACATCTGATAGCTTCCTTTTTTATGTAGGGGTATAATAACACTCTGCTTCCAACTTTCCGGTAATGTTTCACTGTCACATATTAGTAAGATTAACTCATGCATCCTCTGCTAGAGGGCTGGACCTCCTCATTTTCAGGCATTCAGAGGGGATAGTATCATTTTCTGGCGTTTTATTGTTTTTTAGGCGTTGTATGGCATTCGTCACTTCTTCTAGTGTTGGTTTCTCAGTTGCTGTTTCGGCGGTTAGGTACACCGGTATATTTGTTGTGTCTTAGCTCGGTGTCTTTGGTTCTGTATGTCTTCACAATCCGTATCTGTTAAGATCCAACAATGTTATTTTTATTTTCGTTTTAAAACTATTTTCTTGTTTAGTGTATTTCTAAAAGCAGGTAAATAATAATTACATCAATATTATCTTAAACCGACCCGTAAATTCCCAACATCTGGTCGGTAGGGTAGTGGGTATTTGTTGAACTTGTTTGGAGCTGTTTATGGCCACTACGCATCTGAAAGACCATTTGTAATCACCAATCTTTTGTAAATACGCTTCGGCGGATGTTTACGATCGCTAATGGCTTTTGGATGCTTGGTGGTCGTAAACAATTGAAAATACAATGCAATGTTTATGTTTAAGGTTCCTTAGAATAAGTATTTAAATTTTGGATAGTTTTAAGATTAGTAATAGAAATTACCACGTGCACTTCGGGTTGGAATTCTTCTTGGTTCAGTGGGGGCAGGCAAATGGGAGGTGGGATTGAGTTTTCCTGTTTGTAACAATATCTAATCACTCAGTTCAATTGTAACCCTCTTGCCACAAACACATCAAGAAGATTCAAAACTCCGACAGTGCACGTCGTTACAAGTGCTTAAAATAGAGTTAAATAAATAAATACATGTTTATCGAGGCGTACAAATTTTATTTGCCCAAAACATATAATTTCCAGTGCCGATCAAATCTATTGGCAACCCTGAATTAACCGCCTTAGGTATGACCACTCGTGCGTTTGTTAAAGACAACATCCACCGCGACTCAACAGTACCGTACCAGTTATTTTTATTTGTTCTTTCGCGCTTACCAATAGTTGTTTCCATTATTTCCAGAATGATCGTCTGTATAGCATTCCACATGGTGTTGACATTATCCTTACACGTTTCCGGTATATCACGCATTTTAGTTGCAATCTTAGATTTGTAGTCAGCTAGGGTTTCGTCTTCCTTAAGTTTCTTCGTGTCCCATTTAGCTCTCTTATTTGCTTCTTGTAGACCTGACTTTTGTTTCTTGATCCTTATTCTTGTTTTGGCACAAACTAGAAAGTGGTCCGAGTTCGCCTCAGCTCCTCTTTTACTTCTGACGTCTATAATGTTATTTGGGTGCCTGGTATCTATTAGGATGTGATCTATTTGGTTTCTTGGAACACCATCGTTGGATACCCATGTCTGTTTATGTTTGTCCCTGTGTTCGTACATAGTAGATTTGACCATAAGATTGTTGCTATCCTGCTAGATCCTGCTAGATTTGCTATCCGTAGTCCGTTGTTGTTGCTTATATTGCGTAGGCTATGTCGTCCAACATGTGGTCTTAAGCAGTCTTCTCTACCCAGTTTTGCATTGAAGTCGCCCAGTACCTCTATCATATTTTGTTTGGGGGTCAAATCGAGAATTCTGGTAAGTTGGTCATAGAAAGTGTCCTTCTCATCATCGTCCTTATCTTCCGTTGGCGCGTGTACCGATATTAGAATGTACTTGTACCATGGACCTCATATTCTTATATATAGCATATTCTTTCATTAATGGGTAAAAAGTCCATTACTGCATACAATAGGTATTCCTGTATTACAAAGCCAGTTCCGAAATGATGGACGCCATCTTTGTTTCCACTGTAAAATACCATCGACTTACCCATCTTTACATTGCCCGTATCTGGCCACCTGATTTCCTGGATAGCCGTAATATCCATTCCATACTTTTCTAGCTGTGAAATAGCTCTCTTGGCTGTTCCTGGTCTATACCAGCTTAATACATTCCACGTTCCGAAATTCAGATTCCTTATTCGTTGTTGGGTTCGTCGTCGTGTTTCCGTCATATTAGGTGGATTATATGTTTGGTTCATAACAATTTCACAGGATGGGGTTGTTAGTCCCATGCCTAACCCTCCTCTTTTACCCGGGCTTGGGACCGGCTACGGCCCCAATGAGTTACTCAATCCACCCATCGAGACCGCAGGCAGAGTTAATTAAATTTCCTATAGGAAAAATTATTATCTAGTGATTTTTAGCCGGTCAATTTGGTAATAATCAAATTTTATATTTTTTTGTCTCAAAAATACGAAAATAACTCGAAATCTAAACGAAATTTTGAGAAATGTTTCACATAATACTTGTAGTGAATTGAATTTCACGTTATCATTCCGGACGTTATACAATCGGATTTTACGATTATGACTAGATACACAATTTGAGCAGAGAAATAGAACATGGTCAATAACATTTAAACACTGAAGCGACCTAGCTGCCGTGATAGAAAACAGGCATCGTATAAACTACAAATAAATTTAAAAAAATCTACATAAAACTAACACCTTTATAATTCCAAAAAATAAACGAAAAACTGAATCTAAAATTTCACAATTTTTATTATTGTAGTAAGTTTCTCAAAGAAAAAAAATAGGAATTTACGGAGATTTTTTTTTTTATAATATGTTTAAATGGCACAGTAAATATTGTTACAAGAAAAAAATTCGCTTTCTTCAATAATGTTAATAAAATATCTCCAAAACAGGTTTACGATGTCAACGTAATTAGATTTGATATTTGTTATTCAGAAACATAATTTGCAAATTTTGTACCATTCCTAGAAATGTATAAATATACAAATGCAAATTGGCGTCTTGTGTAGAATTATTATCATCTCTTTCAAGGTTGAATTATTTTTTACCAAGAAAAAATATTTATGATTCATCAGAAAATACCATTTAGATTTGTTTAAATTTGAACAAATCCCATTTTTTGTTTCGATCTGATCGAAACTAGAAACTAGATCGAACTTAGTTCAATTTATGAAATCTAAATTTAACTCGATTTTGTTAAATCCACAATTTCCACTCTTCTACTTTAATTGTTGTGCTTTAAAGTAATTGACTAAGAAGTTATTTTAATCTACTAACTGTTTCTAATTGTAATTTGTAAGGTAGCTTATCTCAATGTGTTATATTAAGCATTATACTTTCAATGCTGGTAAAATTGCAAATGGGAAACATTACTGTATCAATATTGAGTGCACTAATTATATGGTTGATTAAACTGTATCAATAAATTTTGCGGCTAAAACAGGATACTGAAATTATGTTCCATCGCTGAGAAAAATGTTCAAATTACAGTGTAAAATGCAAAAATAGTTAATCATGGTAAGTATAAAAATCTTATATATAATCTTTGTAAAGTAATGGATTTAGTATAAATGAGTTTCATATTAATCCACCACTTCAAATCTTAAAGGCTACAGATAATTAAAATGAATAATGATACAGTAATTAACAATTAGATTAATTTTATCTACTCGCACACCAAACTGAACACATTAATTGGAAAATTATTGCATGTGAATGTAAAGCAAATGGAGTTTCATTATTACGATGTCTGGATGATGTTACTATGGCAACAACTCGCGTCACTAAACAAAATACAAAGATGTAGAGAAAATACAATATATTTTTTTCTTATTTTGAATTAAGAAGTCTCCAAGTCTCAGTCTGGATTTATCTGGCTCAAATATAACTTAGCCTAACCATAACCTAATCTAGATTATATCTAGGTTAACCTAGATTACATCGACAGCGACCAAATAGACCTTTTCATAGTTGAATTTTTTTTGTGCGCATGCGTTATTTTCCGCCGTGTTATACGTCAAAAATTGCCCAAACGTTTTGAGAAATAATGCATTGAACGTATTGAAAAATATATATGCCCTAAACTTTTAAATTCCCGCCTTTCAAACTTGGCAGCTACGCATGCGCGTAACTAACCGTAAAAAGGTCTATAGTGTTGCGCCACTGTGCGTTTTTACTAGTTATCAATTTTTTCCACAGAGGCGTTGAACGTTCTAACCTGATTGTGTCAGTGATTTGAAGTATTTTGGCTGTCCAACTTACAATTTTTCAATTTTATCTGTAAGAAACTGTTACTTTTTTGTATATTCAACAGTATTTTAACATGCAGCGTAAATAAGATAATGTATGATACACGTGTGTGAAATCCTTTTGTGCACTCATTGCGATTAAAGCACTCGCCTTCGGCTAGTGCTTTATACTTCGCAATATCACATACAAAAGCTCTTCTTCACACACTTGTATCATGAACTACTATTGTCACAGATAACGTTTAGAAAGATTTTAACGATAAGAAAGCTTTTGAGACAGAAAGTGAAATTTTATATTCAGATTAAAACTTACAATTAGTCAAACTATTTTACACACTAGATGATGATATGACAAATAAGATAATCATTGCAAGTAAATCATTTTACTAAGAAAAAAGAACATAAATATTGTTTCCTTCAAATGAAACGTGTCGAATACAATGACATAATTAAATGATTCAATTTGCAATAAAAAAAAATTATTGCAAATTTGATTGTTTTCATATAAATAAAAAAAGTAACAACAATGGATAATGTTACATTTATAATTTCGCAAAATTCATAAATCGGAAACGAAACGAATTTATGGACCATAATAATTCCTACCCTAGATAATGTTGTTCGATATGTTTTCGATATTAATTGGGGTTCAAGTCATAAATTTACTCGATGCCAACATATTCGAAATTTGTTGAAACTTGAAAAGTCTAGATGGACCTGACTAGACAGACAAGACTGGACAGATAAGACTAGACAGACAAGACTAGACAAACAAGACTAGACAGAAAAGACTAGACAGACAAGACTAGACAGACAAGACTAGACCGACATGACTAGACAGACAGGACTAGACAGACAACACTTTGTCCTCCTCGGTGGTGTAGTTGACAACATACCCGGTTGTCGGAACAAAACCCGGTTGTCGGAATTGGCGGAATGCCCGAATACTAGGACAGCATCTCCTGATACGGTTCTAAAGGCACCGCATACCCGTAGGGCTAGCTTTCTCTGGTAGGCTGCTAGTTTTTCAATGTTGTTTCTGTTTACGGCCTCGGCCCAAATTGGAGCACCGTATAGCATTGCAGACTGGGCAACTGTGCTGAGCAGGCTACGTTTGCTGCTCCTCGTACCTCCGACATTGGGCATGAGTTTTTTGAGTGCAGACGTGGTTTTTATTGCCAGCTCTGTCGCCATTTTAAAGTGTTCTCTGAAGGAGAGACTCTTGTCGATGATTACCCCTAGGTATTTGATGTGCGGTTTAGGTTTAATTTCGGTATCCATCACTTTGAATGATACGTGAGCCAGTTTCCTGTATCCGGTCAGCAGAATTGCTTCGGTCTTTTCCGGTGATATATGCAGTGCTTTTGATTCCATCCATCAGATGATTTGTTCTATCGCCTGATTGGCCCTTTGCATAACGCCCTTTTCCGTTTTTCCGACGATGGTTAGTGCGAGGTTGTCGACGAAGCCTATCAGCTTAGTTCCTTCATGTATTTTCAGCCGAAATACCCCATCGTAAAGTATGGTCACAGGGTTGGTCCTATCACGGAGCCCTGTGGGACACCGCTTGTGACCTTGTAGGGTAGCGTTTCGTGCCCGGCTTGAAGTAGGACACTGTGGTCCTCGAAGTAGTTGCGAACCATTCGTAGAAGGTAGGAATATATTTTTCTTCTTATTAACTCGTCCAGGATGTGTTGCCAGACGGCCGAGTTGAACGTGTTCCGGATATCTATCGTTACCAGTAAACATATTTTCCTGGTTCTTTTGGTGCCTGCTTCCGCCTTTTTTGCGATGTTCATAACTTGCTTTATGGCATCTATGGTTGATCTACCCTAACGAAAGCCGAAATGACTATCCGAGAGGTTTATGCCGATCTTAAGTTTTTTCTTAAGGCGGCTTAAGAGTAGTGTTCCCAGCTGCGTCTAGTACACATATTGGGCGGTAGGAAGAAGGTTCTCCTATTGCTTGTTGCCTTAAAGTATGAGGACTAGCTTCGCCTGTTTCCATCTATTTGGAAACGTGCCAGTACGTAAGTTTTCGTTTAGAATTTTACGCACGAGTTCTGGAGAGGTTTTTGCTATTTGCTTGACGGCTTCTGGAGGCAGGCCATTTGTTCCTGGCGCTCTGTTATTTTTTAGGCCATTGCTTGCCGCGTTTAGCTCTTCGTCAGTGAATAGCGGTCTGTAACTTGCGGTTGTTCCCAGGTTTAGGATGGGTAGGGAATAGCTCTTTGGCAATCTCAAGGGTTTTGCTCATTGAAAGTTATTGGTTGGTCTGGCGGATGCGCAAGTTCCTCGTATGTATTTTGTAGGCATCCCCCCCCCACAGTCAAGACAGACAGGACAGGCAAGACTGGACAGACAAGAATGGACACACAAGACTGAACAGACAAGACTGGAAAGACAAGACTGGACAGACAATACTGGACAGACAAGACTGGACAGTCAAGACTGGAAAGACAAGACTGGACAGACAAGACTGGACAGACTAGAAGGGACAGACAAGACTGGACAGACCAGACTGGACACAAGACTGGACAGACAAGACAAGACTGGACAGACAAGACTGGACAGACAAGACTGAACAGACAAAACTGTACAAACAAGACTGGACGGACAAGACTGGGCAGACAAGACTGGACAGACAAGACTGGATAGACAAGACTGGACAGACAAGACTGGACAGACAAGGCTGGACAGACAAGACTGGACAGACAATACTGAACAGGCAAGTTTGGACAGACAAGACTGGAGAGACAAGACTAGACGGAATTAGCGGACGTGACGGTCTAGACGGACTAGACGGACCAGACGGACCAGACGGACCGGACGGACCAGACGGACCAGGCAGACCAGATGGACAAGACTAGACAGACAGGACTAGACAGACAGAACTAGACGGACAGAGCTAGACAGACAAGACTGGATAGACAAGGCTGGACAAACAAGACTGGACAGACAAGACTGGACAGACAAGACTGAAAAGGCAAGATTGGACAGACAAGACTAGACGGAATAGACGGACGTGACGGACTAGACGGACCAGACAGACCCGACGGACCAGACTAGACAGACAGGACTAGACAGACAGAACTAGACAGAGAAGACTAGACAGACAAGACTAGACTGACAAGATTGGACAGATCAGACTAGGAATATAGTACAGGACAGACAAGACTAGTCGTGTAGTAAAAGAAAACTGGACTAGACTAATATGTTTCTTAATTTATTCAATAGGTGAATTATCTGAAATGTTTTGTTTCTTTGTTGTTGAAAGTTGTTAATGTATTATTAAATCAAAACATAATTTTTGTGTAGCGGGTCAAGACGGTCACTTACGAATTCGTGTAGTTTGCGTTTGACCCGGAGGGTCGCGAGAAATTCAATTTTCGTCCGGCAATTTACAAAATTTAGAAAGGAAAAGGTGCAGGTTGTAAAACAGCGAAGTTATAAGTGGTATCGCAAAGGCGTCGGCTGTTTCATTGTCTTTCGCCACACAAAACATCTCCGACGAGACGGTTTAGCATAAATCGAAAATAAATAAAATAACTTTCGACTATTGATAATGGCGGTTTTATGGGCAGTGGTGGAGAGATTTGGTGGGCGCAGCCGATGATAATGTTTGCTCGTTTTCAAACGAAAATAACACTTTGGGTCATTGGGCAATTTCTATTAATGGCAACAAAGTGAAATCTAAAACCATGCTTCAAACCAATACATCTTTTGATAACCAAATTACTGATTTTTTAATCTCGTTTTCTCTTTTTTATCGTAAAATTTATTATTAAAAATGTCCTAATTAAGTTTAGTTTAGTATTCTGTGTTTATCAATTGTGAAACGAAAATCTATGACTACTTGGTTGCATCGTTTCCGTTTGTGTAGTAATAACAGTTTCCCGAACACACAAGTTTTAAAATTAATTAGTCACTCGTACTGTGTTCAAATTTCGCTAATTTCAAATAGTTGCGAACATTTTTTTCAATATTTCTAGTTGCTTTAACGATTTCGTTTACGGTGTTTCGATGATTAGAACAAACTTGGAATTGTTTCGATTAGTCATCAGACTTGTTGGAGCGTTAAAAATGAGTTCGCGATAAACGACAAAAAACGTTAACGGAATTATTGGAATCGAACATTATATACAACAAAAAGAATTCTTTGTGCAAACATTTATAACGATAACAGAAGTTTGCGGCGTGACTATCCAACGACGTCCTGGAAAAAATAGTTATTACCTCATTTTCACCTTCACATAAAGAATCATTAAGCATTTTACAATTATTTGCATATTTAATATTTGCTAAACTAGATCTTGAAGGATATCTTTTATTAGTTAAACTAATATCCTGGAAATAGTCTTATCGTATTAGTTTAGTAGGTAGTTTTTATATTGCATATTACAAATTAAGATTTTAGATTTTATTGAAGAACTAATAGTTAATCTGTTTACAAAGGGTTATGTTGAGTTTGGTTATTTATGGCATAATCGGATAGTTAAAGATTTTTTGTTGGGGAATTTTTTTTAAATCTTATTGACCAATATTGTTTTTATTTATTTTTAGATAATAGATTTGTAAACGTCGCAGCTCTGCAATCTACTACAATTTATCTTTAGTAGTCTCTTATGTATTTATTCTTCTTGATCTTACGTCCCGCCTAGGAATTTTGTTGCCAACACAATCCTCTTCCATTCTTTCCTGCCTCTTGCTGCTTGTTGCCAATTCTGGACTAGCAGCTTCTACAGGTTCGTTTTCACGTCGTATCTCTACCTTAACCTTCATCATCTTCATCATCCAATGTGGGTCCAGGGAACAAGGCTTTAAAACATTTCTTTCTCATCATATCCACGTATCCTTTCCCTTCTTTCAGATCGTCAACCATTTTCACTCTTCTTTTACCTCTATTCCCTACATCAAACAACTCCTTCTCAACACATTGCTCACATGTGGGCAACACATGCCCAAGCCACAATCTTTTTCTTTTCAAAATAGTCTCATATAAAGATCTTACATCCCCTATTCTTTCCACAACCTGCTCATTTCTGATCTGGTCGGTCCACTTTATTCCTAGTATTTTTCTCCACATCCATATCTCCATAGCCTCTATCCTTTTCCTATCCTTCTTGAAAATTGTCCGTGTCTTACATACGTACAACAGAACATTCCATACAAAGATGTTTGCTATCCTTTTTCTTAGTTTCAGATCGAACTTGCTACACAATCTCATACTTTCTTTATAAAACCCTCTTTGGCCATTCCTATTCGTTTTTTTATTTCTTTCGAGCTTCTCTGTGCTTCTCTGAGTTATTCGCTGTGGTGGTACCTAGATATTTATAGTTGTAGATATTTGTAGATATTTATACCTTTCGCAATAACTTGCATATCTTCAGCTTCCCCGATCTTCATAACCTTCGTCTTTTTCTAATTTATCGCAAATTCGTATTCCTCTTCCATATCTTTGAGTACCTTAAAACCTATACTTTCTGCGAATAGGTGTGTGTCATCAGCAAACCGTCCGGATACAACTCTCCTTCCTCCAATATTTACCCCTTTATTACCTTTCCAACATTTCGACACCATGGATTCTGCGTAAATATTGAACAAGGTGCTGAATAAAGTATATTCTTGTCTCACCCCCTGGCTCAGATCAAACCAATCCGTAAGATTACCACCGACTCTCGAATGTACCTGCTGTCCCAAATGCAACTGGCTTATCAACCTTCTGTCCTTCCAGTTCACCCCTTTTTCTTTCAGAATATCCATTAATTTTTCCCACAGGACACAATCCAATGCTTTTACCTGCTCGACAAAACACAAACTTAGATCTTTTACTTTTTGAATGTGCCTTTCACCTATCGATCTTACACAGCCAATCGCATCTCTTGTTTCCATTCCTCTTCTAAATTCTAATTGCTCATCCGCCACGTTTTCTTCCATTATCCTCTCGAGCCTTCTATTTGACACCCGCAATAATATTTTCGCCGCATGTCCTACTCGATTGATGGTTCTGTGCTCACCGCAATTCTTTGTAGCCTATTTTTTTAGCCAGAGGTTTCGTCAGCGTCATCAGGAAGTCTTCTGGTCAATATCTCTATTGGAATTCCATCCACCCCAGCAGCTTTGCCTGCTTTCATGTCTTTTATTAATCTTTCTACTTCTGCGATCATATTGCCGGATCCCATATTGTCTGAACAGAGTCTTCTCTTTCCAATTCCAGTATCCTTGGATTTTCATACGTTTTATACAGTCTTTCTTCTTCTTCTTTAGAATGGGCCTACTTTGGGCCACGCTTGTTCAACTGTTGGGCTTTGATCTTTGCCCAGTATTGTCGCATTTTCTGTCGTTGTAACTCTTTTCTCTCTTCTGTCCAGGGGGCCAAGGTCAAGGTTTCTAGGATTAATCTGCGGGTTTTGTTGTCTAGCCCTAGTTTCTGTAGTACTTTGTTAAGCGTTTCTCAATGAATGGAATCGTAGGCCTTCCTAAAATCAACAAAGGTGACGACCATCTTGCGCTTTCTCATCTTGGAGTATGCAAGTACAGTTTTAAGATTGAGGATCTGTTCAACGCAGGATCGGGTCTTCCTGAAGCCTCCCGGTATTTTCCCAGTTGACTATCCAGCTAATTTTCTGCCGTTGTTTGTAACGCCTTTGAGAGAATCTTGTATGTTACCGGGACGAGATAAATTCCACGGTAGTTGTTTAGAGTTGTTCAGTAAAATCTTCCTTTATGTGAAGCGGATGGATCAGAGCAGATTTCCAATCGGTGGGTAATTTCTCTGCTTCCCAGATATATAATATTTACATTTCTTTAGCTTTTAGCTTGTACACGACATTGTTTCCAGCATCTTTACACAGCTCAGCAACGATAGAGTCCTCGCCAGCTGCCTTATTATTCTTAAGAAGTTGAATAATCTGGCCAACTCCTTCCAATGAAGGGGGCAGCGAATTCGAGTTTGGTGTGGTTTGTTTATAGTCGAAGTTTTCGCTGGGTAGGTCACAGTTGAGTAGATTTTTAAAGTACTGAGGCAAAAGTTGGCAGTTGTCCTTGTTATAAGCCAGTTTGCCTTGTGAGTCTCTGAAGTGCAGGCTTCGCGAAGCGTATTTTCTGAGTGTCCGCTTGAAAGTTCCAAAGAAATCCCACTGACCCACTTTTCTTTTGAGAATTCTGCAGCCTTGGGATTCGAAGGCATGTTCGTCCGTAAATCTATTTTCCTATATTGTTGTCAGTATTATGCTGTATCGTATTAGTGATCGTTTCAGTTTACCCACGTTTAGCAGTGAGTTGGCATTAAATGTTGCGAGGAAGCTTTGCCGTCTTGGTCTCAGTTTACGTCCGGTGATTTCAGGATGCTCCTGGTCTTTACACATTCTTCCTGGATGATTCAGGCCTTTCATATATTCTTTCCATCAATTAAGGATTTATTTCTCGTCTTTCAGCACTTTTCCGTTCTTGTATACTTCATTGCTACTGCTCTTGATGTTCTATCCCAAGTAATCTCTTTTATTTTGTTGTAAACAATGTCATGCCTGCCTAATATTTCCAGTTCTTCCATTTCATTAAAAAGGTTTTCCAGCCACTTTTTCCTAGCTTCATCAGTTTATTTTCTTAACTCCGTGTTTAGCTTTCGATATGTTCTCCTTCCTTCATCCGCACATATGTTTTTGTACCTCCATCTTTGCTATCATTACCTGACTTAGCCAAGTCTTTTTTGATCTAGTTCCTTTCTTATAACAAATTTTCTGTTCTGCTGTTTTTATTATTCCCATTTTAATTCTGTTCCATTTTCCCTCAATCTTCCTCATCTTGTAGCCGCTTAAGATTCATTATCTCTTTATCCATCAACTTCCCCACCTCTTCTTTATCCATACTTTTTAACTTACCTAAGTTCCATTTTGTTTCTTTCTGTGCTACTTTCACCTTTTTAAGCCTGTCTGAAGTAAATTTCCGCCATAATCAGAACATGATCACTGTATATATCCGCACTAGTTAATCCACATGCTCGCTTCACTCCGTTTCTGTATCTTTCTTCTACTAGGATGAAATCAATTTGACTTCTGTAACGATCTCCAGGCGTAACGATCTCTTCTGTAACGATCTCCAGATTTCCAAGTGTACAGTCTTCTTTTATGGTTTTTAAACCATCTTTTGGTTACTATAATTTTTGTTTTTTTGCAGAAATCTACCAGCCTATCGACTCTCTCATTTGTCTTTCCAATTCCGTTCATGCCAACTATTCCTCCTTCTCTTCCAGCTCTTACAACAACATTCCAATCCCCCATTACGATTTTACAACAGCCATCTCTTTCCTCCTTCATTATATCCTTTATCTTTGAATACAAATCTTCTACCTCCTAGTCCTCATGGTCTGCAGTTGGCATGTATTCTTGAATGACTAGTATATCCTTTGGCACCGCGTTGAGTTTTAAAGCTATCACTCTATCACAGCCAAAAAATCACTTTGGTTTTTTGGCACCTGGAGAGTTCCTTACTCACAAGCAATCCTACTCCGCTTTTCCCTCTTTTGTTACCGCTGAAAAAGAACATTGCACCATCACTGTTTTCCTCGCCCTAACCTTCCCATCTGTAAGGTATTAATATTAAATTTATCTCATGTTACCATATTAACAAGTTTGTCTGGTATTAAGTATGGACTGCACAGACACATTTAAAATATGCCTCTGAATACCGTTCGTCTTGCCTCGCATATTTTCTTCATTGTTGTAACCCTGTTCTCGCATTTTTTTTAACTCATTACAATTTTTTTAACGCATCTAGAAGACACTGCGATAAATCTTTTATCGGTGGAATCTGACACTTAAAGAAATCCTAACAAATTATCAGTGTCATTTGCTCATTGTCAGTATGACTTATATCAGGTGTACAATCTAATATTATGGAAAAATATTTAGCGTTTTTAACTATCTGGATAATTTGTTGCAAAATTTCTTTTGATAACAAAGAAATAATCTCATTTTGTTTATATTTTCCTAAGTAATGAACAGTTTGCAATTTTGTATTTTGTATCCGTGCTAAATAATCAGCCAAAGTTAAATCAAATTTTGAAAACATTTCGATTAGTTTAAAAAAATGGCCATTATATTTATAAAACATATCCCACGAGCTGCGTAATTCTAAATATTTACTAATAATAGGTGCTTTATTACTTCTAATATTCTAATAAGTACAGCATACTAATGTCTTTTTTCTATTCCTTAGTACTCTTAAAGATCGCAGTCTATTGCAGAAAATTCTTTGTTTAAATGGTTTTGTAGATTCATCTACTTAATATAATTTTTTATATGAGATGTACTATTTTCGTGATTTTTTAGCGTTTTTGAGAAAATTTGCCAATTTGAATACCCGCCGGGAGATAATTCATTACTTCTTTAATTGATCACGTCTTAAAAAGTTTTACAACAGAAACAAAACACACTGACTTTCAATACACAAGTCATGTGCGTGGTACAATTTCTTTATTAATGGCTTTGCGCAAATAATATATATTACTAAAGAAACGGTCGCAATTATCACGTGGATAATCATTACATTTATTTTGCTGAGGACCATATTCTATAGCGTCTTTAATTAAACGCTTCCTATCTTTAAATTTAAATAAAACAAAGTGTGTGTGAGATACCATCGAATTTTTTTATTTGTGTGAAAGGCCGATCGAGGCCTATTATGTATGAAATGTAACATCCTGGAAATGCCCGCCGCGGCTTCGGTCGACATCCGAAATGTCCAATTTTCCATTTCTCTGGCGCCTAAATCAGGCTGAATTTGACCAATGACATAAGTTATGTTGGTTTTGAGAGCCGCAGTGGTTTATGGCTTATTGGCATATACATGCAACTTAAGAAAATCCCAAGAAAAAATCTAGCAGGCCAGCATTGTGGCACGTAGCGCCGTCCTGTTGAAACCACATGTCGATGGTGTCCATATTATACAATTCAGGCCAAAAAAAGTTTGTAATCATAGACCTATAGCGCTCGCCGTTGACGGTGATGGCCTGACCAACGTCGTTCTCAAAGAAATATGGACCGATGACGCCGCCAGCCCAGTGACTTTTTCTATTTGATTGGTATCGTCCCAAATTCGACAATTTTGTTTATTGGCGTACCCATTCATCCAGAAATGGGCTTCATCGCTGAAGATGATTTTTTGATGAAAATTAGGGTCAGTTTCCAACTGCTCCAGGGCCCATTCAGCGAACACACGTCGTTGTCTTTGATCCTTGTCGCGGTTGTCTTTCAGTTCCTGGGTCAGTTGAATTTTGTACGGTTGCAGGCCCAAGTTACGACGGAAAATTCGCCAAGTTGTGGTCTGCGTAAGGCCGAGTTCTTGTGAGCTACGCGAAATCGACTGCCTCGTGCACACTCTCACGGATAGTTTAGACAGCATCTTAAAAAAAACAATGTTATTTTTCGGGTTTTTGTTGAGTGCCACGAAGGAGGACTGAAAACTAGTAAATAACTGGCCAATTTCATATGAGATTTTTTTTGGTAGCCCTAAAAAAACTCAGTAATATTATAGAACTCCTGAAAGGTTGAATATATTTATATATTCAGGCTGTGTTCCGACTCTATTAAGTTTATATGATTACCTTTAATATAATTTAAAATCAAACGAGCTTACCTTAAGTGAAGTTCGATTGTAATTATATGAGAGTCTCGTTCGAGATGATTACATTGTAGTTACTTTCTACTAGATTCAACCACAAGTTCAGAGTTCACAAACTTTCGGGCTCCCTGTTCCCTACATTTTTTTGCTTTAAACTATTTGAAGTGTAACCGGTTCATATAGTTTAAAGCTTATTTTAATATTGAGGAATTTAGGTTTGGGAAAACTTTTACGAGACGAAAAGGAGGGAGGGGTGTAATCATCTCGAACGAGACTCTCATTTAATTACAATCGAACTTCACTTAAGGTATGTTCGTTTGATTTTAAATTATATTTCGGGTCTCGTTCTTCGAGATTACATTGTAGATGTTTAGAGCAAATTGTCTCTATAATTCAATGTATTGTAATTATTAACATTCTAATCTTTTTATAACAAACGAACTTAATTCCAACTATTTTTATCCAATACTAATACATTTTTGCAAAAATCTTTTTGCTGAGTTTCAATGAACTGGTTTAAACTTTTAAGATGCAATATAAATCTTTTAGCTCCATCAGGTTTTGAAACAAGGAGTATGGTAAACATTGGCATACTACAAGTTCACATTCGACATTATTGCTTCCATAGCTAAAACTTTTCAAATTCAAACTCTAACAATCTTTCATCTACCAATGAAAATTGTATATCCTTAGTAAAGCTCAGAGATTGAGGAGGATAGGTATGGAAATGAATTTCATACACTCTTATGCAATTTAAAATAAATGCATCACTAGTGATATTTTTCCATTCCTTGCAGTAAGTCTTTCATAGGCTTAGAAAGGACTGAAGAAATAAATGCCATTCTAGCTGAAGAAAACTGATAATGCAATTGTGATACAAGTTTTCCTGTATCGGCCAGCTTTTCTAAGATTTCTAAACGATCTAATGGTTGTTCATCATCATTTAGAACCATTGTAATGCTCTGACTCAAGGCAGACAAGGCTGAACCAGCTAGAATTTGTTCAGCAATGAACTGTTGATCTCTCTTAATCCCCCTTTCGCTTAGAGTTGATGAGATTTCCCTCATGCTGAATGAAATGCTGACCTTTATGCTGAATGAAAACTGGACTTTGAAGTGCCTGGCTCCTGGTTATTTTCTTTTTCAAGCATCGGATTGTTTTGTTTGTCAATATCTATGTTTACTTTTTCCCAAACCCATCAAGACTCACATAAATTGAGTACAAGATGTCGTGTAAATAAGTGTTATAAAATATCATTTAACCTTTTAAATGAAAAAGACATTTTTCCCTGATAATGTCAAATGAAGATTCACAGCTCTTGTAGTTATTGCCTCCTACATGCAAAAGGCACTAGTCTAATACGCCCATCAAGACTCACATAAGCTGAGTACATGATCGTGTGTTTGTATGTATACAATGGTCGTGTAATTTAAAAATACGTGAGACCCTGTCTCCCGTTTTTTACTCTTAGCCATTTACGCTACGAATTTGATGTGTTTGTTTCACTAATCTTAAAACAAATAATTATTTTTGGGTTAACACGTGGTTAAACACTCTCAGAAACATATGGTTTCATCCAGCACAAAGAACGTTATGAAGTGTGACCGGTAATGAAGAGAGCAAGGAGCCCGAAAATTTTGGAACTCTGAACTTGTAGTTGAATTTAGTAGAAGGTAGCGGTACTACAATGTAATCTCGAAGAACGAGACTAGAAATATAATGAAGTATGGTTTTACCAATAGCATTTTGTACAGGGTGTGAAATAAATAAGTAAACACGCTAACTTTTTCTGAAGCTGTTACTTAATTAAAAAATATATAGCTCCAATACCACACACATAATTTATATATTTTTTAGCAATTTCTATAATAAAAACGTGAAGTAAAAAAAAACCAATATGCCGCATGATATGTTTCAAAACAAACATTGCGGTTTTTTCACTGTACATGCATTCCACTCGCCCAAGAAATTTTCAAATTATGCTAGTTTTGTCTATATCAAATGGCATTATATCCTCTCAATTTTCTAACATTAGATTCTTGGTGTGGTACCAAATTATTAAATTATTAACGTGTTTCACTAATTGTAAACAAGTGTATAGCGTGTGCAGCCGACACTGATGTCCAACATTCGCACTCGTATGTTATGACTAGGGTTGCCAGATGGTATCCAATATTTTCCATATTTTACCCTACCGTCCTCCCTTACCTATTGTATGTACTCCTTTTGATATATATATATATATATATATATATATATATATATATATATTTAAAACGTGCTGAAAATGCCGTGCGGCAAAAAAAGCCGTTAAACCAAGCGATTTTTAGTTGAATAATAAAATCGCTTTTTATACACGGTCTTTCAGCTAATCGGTTTCAAGAAATTTGATCATTTTGGCCACTTACCTTTTTCACGTGCAACCCTGCGTATGTTTTCTGTCCGTATCTATATTATACATAAAACCGAGGCGAATCCGTGATTCAATAAATATTTGACTATATTTAAAGTAGTTTAATAAGAGTTTGCATTGTGCAAGTTGCGCTCGCAAATTATGAGTTAAAGGAAGTATAAGTTTATGGAAGTATTAAGAGCCATCCGTGTTTTATTCAGGGACGAGACGACGTTGATGCCAAATGTTCCATTTGCGACTGTCATGTGGATGTAAGCAACAAAGGCTTTAGGAAGGCACGTGGCTGTAGAAGACGGCATAAGAAGATGATACGAGCAGGTTCGTTTTCCAAGGTAACCAACTATTTTTAACTTTCTGAAATGACTCTCAAAAATGCCCACACTGGAGAGGGAATACTAGCATTCCATATGGTAAAGCACCATCAATCGTACAATTTCATGCAAGGTACGGCGAGCTTAACAAGAAAAATGTTCTTAATTCTTAAACAGTAAGAAATCTGAAATGCGGAAAAACTGAAACTGGAGCTATAATACATGAAGTTGTTGCTCCACATGGCAATATGACTGTCATTGAATCTTTGAGGAAGATTACATGTATTTCTTTGGTCATAGACGCCAGCTACCATAGTACTGAGAAACTATTTCCTATATTGATTTAATATTTCGACTGGACTAGAAACGGAATCGAAACAAACATTATTGCTTCAATTGCAAAGTTTACTAGACAAAGCTAGTATACGAAACCCAGGTTAAAACGAAAATGAAATTTTGGAGAAAGAAAACCTTGGTTGGTGCAGCAATGGTGTTGATTTAATGAAACTGGATATTGAATCAATAATAATGAAAATATTTAATCATTTTTGGTAATCTTGCGATTTCGTTGAAATTAAGTACCAGCCTTTACTAAGCACCACAAAACAAGGTGGCTAACATTAAAAGCTACCATTAAAATATTTCTTAAGTCAAAGCTCAATACCATACCAAATAAAGATATATTTCGAAAAAACAACTTCAGAAATATATTTAATTCACATATTTTTTTTATTTGTTTACTAAGCCGTAAATTCTAAAAATCTTTGGAAGTAGTCTAGCGCTCGGATACATACCGGAGCTATGTACGGAGCATATCGGTGGTATTCATAACAAAGGTGGGGAAGAAAGACACCACTCAACCGAAGTCATTTAGACCTATTAGTCTAACATCTTTCATGCTAAAGACAATGGAGAAGGTAATTGACAATTACCTTGGTACAACAGTGCTGGTAGGTGCATCACTACACAACTGTCAGCATACAGAGTAGGAAAATACACAGAGACCGCCCTGTATCAGTTGACAAATGAAATACAAGCAGCAATAGACACAAATGAAGTAGCGATATTTGCCTTCTTAGAGATTGAAGGAGCCTTTGACAACACCTCGCATGAGGCTGTCAAATTAGCTCTTGCAAGAAGGAATATCGACAGGATTACCTCAAATTGGGTGGGAGAAATGCTGAGAACTAGAACGGCGGAGGCACAAGTGGCAAAAGACACCGTAAAGATATCCATAACTCGAGGGTGCTCACAGGGAAGTGTCTTATCACCACTGATGTAGAGCCTGGTAGTTGATGGATTACTGGTTAGACAGCACGAACTAGACATTAAATGTCAAGGTTACACCGGTGACATAGTTATCATAGTCAGAGGGTAGTTTGAGGAGCGCTCTGTGAAATCGTACGGAGAGGCCTCAAAGTAACTAATAGATGGTGTCAAATAGTGTGATTGAAACTCAACCCGAGCAAAACCCATAATGTTCGATGGGAGGGCAGTAGAATACAAACAGGAGATAAAGTATCTGGGTATAACACTAGATAGCAAACTCCTATGGAATATATCAGCTGGATCTGACTTCTTTGCACCTTGTCGTGGAGGGGGCCACCAGATCGGCGATTGTAAGGTTCAGCCAGAAAGGAATAGGCAAAGGTAAATTAATCGGGAGCAGAGACCGTAACAGCCTCGTTTCCGAGAGCCCCTGACTGGATGTACCGAAAGACGAAATGGTATGCAAATAACATATTGAGAGAAACTACACAGCAATGTGTAGTAGTAAAGCCGATTGGAGCGACGAATCCTCAGCAAATCACATAGAGCAAAGTGCTATCAAGTGGTATTCTGATGGTTTGAAGACAAACTAGTATGGGACTCTGTGGGAAAGCAAAACAAGCTTCGCAGAGAAAATAAAGTAACGCTATACTGGGTACCAGAACATACTGGTATAGAAGGAAACGAAGAAGCTGATCACCTAGCAAACAAAGGATCCAATAATCCCCTTATAGATCCGGAACCCGTTTGCGATCTGAGTATGAACACCATCCACAAAAGTTTAGATAAAGAAATAAGAGAATAATAGATGAAAACCTCGAAAAACTTCCAGAACTAAGACAATATAAAGTAATGCTGGAATCTTTTAACCAAAAACTAAAGCTTGCCTGAAACTAAACAGGAACAAACTTAGAAATCTGAAAGGAGCCCTGACGGGACACTGCAGACTTAAACAACACCTTAAGCTCCTAGGCCTTGAGGAAGATACCAGATGCAGATTCTGTGACTCGGGTCTGAGAGGAAACCCCCATACATCTGCTCAAAGACTGCGGAACAGATTAAGTGTGGAGTTAGAGTTAAATCTTTAATTCTTGTTCAATACAACTTTAAAAACATATCATGTAACGATTTTCTTTCAAAAATTGTCAGCTCAGCTAAAAATGATAAAGTTACAGTAAATTATATACAAAACATCATCGATTACATTAACATTAACATCGATTTATTGTTAATGTCCTCCTTTTTTAAAGAAAATCCTCCTATTTAAACTCGTCAGTCCTCCTTTATCAAATTCTCATCTGGCCACCCTAGTTATGGTTGAATATAAGGCTTTATAAATTCTTAACTTACAATTAGTTTGCATTGCTAGTAAGTTGTACTAGAGGGGAGATATGAGCCCAAATGGTCTTGTTACCTTGTGAGATTCTTTGTCTTATTTCTGCTGGCACGTTTTTATTTTCAATGGTGGCCAATAGGTTTTTGAACTGTCTCAAAATGTCATCGCACCTTATGGCCTTCTTTCCCTTACTGTAACCATTATTTTAAAACTTAAAAAAAAAACAATAATTGTCTATTAGAATTTCTAATTAATTTTTGTTTGTAGAAATGTGTTTCATATTTCCATTAATTATTTGTTTTTGACACAATTTTACTGTTATTTTAACGGTTGTCAATTTGCAACGAAAACACAACAAACGCACAAAAAAGTGATAAAAAAAAACAGACAGGAAATAATTATTTAGATATACGTATTTTTTTCCATTTTTGTTTGTCACTCAAAACGGAACTGGAAAAATGTTCCAAATATTTTTTGAAAGAATTAAAAAATTGCCAATTCAAGAATTTTGTTTAACAGAAAGAATGCTAAACTGAACTAGGCCTAATTTTCCTATAATTATTTATTGCTAAAAATTCACTATTATATATAGCTTCATGTTTGTTAAAAATCTGACGGATTCCCATGCAATGATTCGCAATTGTACAGCCTTGTGTCAAATTTATTTTATAAGCCTCGAGTTATTAAAGTTTTAAACAATTGTACAAACTTGCTCAACAGCAAATGGATTGCAACAATTTCAATTTCTTAAAGATCCACAAAATGATAACATTTTTTTAATAATAAAAATTGTTAATTCAAACCGTCCACGTTTATACATTTTTATGGGTCAGGTTAGGTCGTGTTAGATCTTAATTGAAGTGTAAATATTTTGATAAAATAGGATATGTTTATAATTCGATTAGATATTAAGCAAATATTTATTACGAGAAAACAGATAAGTCTAATTTAGTTTTGGTTTAATTTCGCTTACAATTAGATAATTCCGTTTGCTCAACACTTGGAAGGAACGTTGCTCAATCAATTAACAGAATAGGAAAAAAATACACTTTCTAAACAATTTATAAAAACAAAAATTGTCGTTTTTAATGTATATTATGTCTTCTTCGCATATTGTTTTAATAGAAAATGTAAGTTGAAATTTGCGAAATTGCTTGGATTACTTAACAAAGATGAGGAACAAGTCTTTATTGTTATTGAGTTAACTAAATTTTTGAATGGACGGATGTTTATCAAATTAAAATATTTCTACTGAAAGCTATTTGTCAATTAAAAACAAATCTTTGTTTGTCCTAGTTTATTTATCTAACTGAACTAAACGAAGGTTTTTGAAAGTTTAGTGACACTTGAAGACAAGGTACTAATGAATTGGATTCATGTTCGTTTACCTTAAACAAATAAATAAAAATTCAAATGAATTTTAAAGTTTCAAATACAGAATCTTCCAGTCGAAGCCAAATAAAAAAAATCTATTTTACTTTTATTTGTAAATTTGGTTCATGATCATTTACGTTAAACAATCAAAACAAAATTGAAACGAATTACAAAAGTTTCATGTAAAGAATCGTCCGGACGAAGCTAAAAAAAATTGAATAAAACTTTTGAATAAACTATAGAACGAGTTCAAGGTAAATAAATAAATCGTTCTACAAATAGTCTTCTACTTTGGCTGGGAAGAATGTAGTCTTCCTATCGCAATTTCTCGATTATTTAAATCGCGAATGCAGAAAAAATTACGAATTAATGGTCGGACAGTCGCGGCTGGTGGTGAAAATTAAATCGGCTCCAATCTAGATGATCAATTCATAAATTCGCCGCCTCATAATTCCCCTTATTCTTTTTATGCGGTTTGCTCTTTTTCTGCCAGCTCTCGACACGCTCTTCGCTTACTCTCTGTTGCATTCTGATGATTTTCTAGAACTCTTTTTATTAAGACAACTTATTACTTATCAACATTAATTAGCTTTTTCTCTTTAATAACAAAAACTAAACATTGTTTTAAAAGACCATACAAAATAATAACACTAGACAATAATAGATTGTTTCTAATGGATTAGTACATTGACCATACAAGACTGGACAAGACCAGATAAGACCAGATAAGACCAGACAAGACCATACAAGACCACACACGACCAGACAAGATCAGACAAGACCAGACAAGACCAGACAAGACTAGACAAGACCAGACAAGACCAGACAAGACCAGACAAGACCATACAAGACGAGACAAGACCAGACAAGACCAGACAAGACTAGACAAGACCAGACAATACCAAACAATACCAGGCAAGACCAGACAATACCAGACAAGTTCAGATAAGTCTTTGTCTGGTCTTGTCTAGTAATGTCTGGACTTGGCTGTTCTTGTCTGGTCTTGTCTGATCTTGGCTGTTCTTGTCTGTACTTGTCTAATCTTAGCTGTTCTTGTCGGGTCTTGTCTGATCTTATCTGAACTTGTCTGGCCTTGACTGCTATTGTCTGGTCTTGCCTGGTATTGTTAGTTATTGTCTGGTCTTGTCAAGACTAGAAAAGATGAGACAATACCAAACAATACCAGTCAAGACCAGACAATACCAGACAAGTTCAGACAAGATCAGACAAGACCAGACAAGATCAGAGAAGATCAGACAAGATCAGAAAAGACCAGACAAGTACAGCCAAGTTGAGACATGGCCAGACAAGACCAGACCGGACCAGACAAGACCAAACAATACCAGGCAAGACCAGACAATACCAGATAAGACCAGACAAGATCAGACAAGACCAGAGAAGACCAGCCAAGACCAGACAAGACCAGACAAGACCAGGCAAGACCTGGCAAGAATAGACAGGGCCAGGCAAGACTAGACAAGACCAGACAAGACCAGACAAGACCAAACAAGACCAGACAAGACCAGACAAGACCAGACAAGACCAGACAAGACCAGACATGACCAGACAAGATCAAACAATACCAGGCAAGACCAGATAAGACCAGCTAAGATTAGACAAGATCAGAGTAGACCTGACAAGAACAGCCAGGATAAGACAAGACCAGACAAGAACAGAAAAGTCCAGACCTGACCAAACAAGACCATACAAGGCCAGACAAGACCAGGCAAGTGCAGACAAAACCAGAAAATGCTAGGCATGACCGGACAAGACTAGACAATACCAGACAAGACCAGGCAAGATCAGACAAGACCAGACAAGAACAGCCAAGTCCAGACATGACAAGACAAAACCAAACAATTCCAGGCAAGACCAGACAAGAGCAGACTAGACCAGGCAAGAGCAGGCAAGACGAGAGTAAACATGAGAAGATCAGAAAAGGTCAGACTAGACCGCGCAAAACCAGACACAACCGGACAAGACCGCGCAAAACCAGACACAACCGGACAAGACCGGACAAGACTCTGTCTTGTCCTGTCTTGCTTAGTCAGACAAGATTTGAGAAGTCTGGACAAACCGTAGAAGACCCGACAATACCGGAAAAGATCTGACAAAATTGGTCAAGACCGGATAAGGCGGGACAAGGCCAGACAAGACTAGATAAGACCAGGCAAGATCAGCCAAGACCAGAGAAGATAAGACAAGACCAGGCGAGACCACACTAGAGAACAAGACCGGGCAAGACCAGACGGGACCACACTAGAGGACAGGACCAGACAAGACCAGACAAGATCGGGCAAGACAGAACAAGGCAAGTCTTATCTGGTCAGACTAGACCAGCCTAAAAGGACTACTAAAAACTAGAAAAACTGCTACTGGGCAGACTAGAAAGAGAACTTGAGACTTGGACCGGGTTGTCTGATAGACAATTGTGCAAGCTGGAAGATTATAATGCATAAACTAACAAGAAGAGGCGTAGCTCCTTATTTACTACGCGTACTGAAGAGTTACCTCGGTGATAGAACCCTAATATTAGAAGCAGATGGAAGTACAGTGGAGAGGAAACTAAGTAGTAGTGACCCGCAGGGTTCAGTTATGGGCCCAACTCTGTGGAACATCCTATATGACGGTGTACTAAGACTCAGACTCCCATATGGTGCCACACTTATTGGCTTCGCTGACTACCTGGCGCTCATAGTTTCAGCTAGAACGGAAACTACTATAATGCAAAGGACAAACCGCGCACTACAACTACCTAGTAACAGAGTGGATGACAATCAATAACTTAACGCTTGCACCGGAAAATTCCGAGGCTGTGTTACTTAGTGGGTTTAGGAGATTAAAGCCAATGAATTTCCAAATACAAGAGACCCGCATAGTCCCAAAGAATGAAATCACGTACTTACCTTGGAGTAGTAGTGGATAAAATACTATCATTCGTCCCACGCCTCCCGAAGGCTGGAGCCAAGGGTATGAAGGTAGCCTCAGGGCTGGAGAAAATTATGCCCAATGTAGATGGCCCAAAAAGTCACAAACGAAGACTCCTTAGTATGGTTTCGCAACCCATTATGCTGTATGCTGTTTATGCCATTTATGCCGTTCCAACGTGGGCTAAAAGCATGGATGTGGAAAGCAATGTTAAGAAGCTAGCAGCAGTACAAAAGGTCGTTATTAGGGTCTGTAACGCTTATAAAACTATATCCGGGGAAGCCGCCCTAGTAATCACGGACATACCTCCCATAGACCTCTTAGTAAAAGAGAGAGCTAAATTAGGCCTTTTTTTGCCTGTTAATACCGTGAATGGTAGTAACAGGAAAGCAAGAAGGTAAGCTAGAAAAAACCTTCTAGAGGAATGGCAAAGAAGATGGCGGGCGTCGGTCGCAGACGAATGGACACAGCTGGTCATACCAGACATCTCGACATGGCTGAATAGGAAGCACGGTGAAACAAACTATCATCAGCACGGCTGTCACGGCTGCTTCCGTGACTACCTGCATCAAATACGAGCCACCGCGTACAACCTTTGCGAATATTGCGGCGAGATAGACTCGTTACGCCACACCATATTTGACTGCTATAGATGAGACCTTGAAAGATAAAAACAAACAGGTAGTGTACAGATGCCATTCGAACCAGGAACGATAACGAGGTACGTGATGTGTAATTAAACAAATTGGGAGAGTAAGATCGGACAAGTCCGGACAAGACAGGACCAAAGAGGTTAAGACAGGTCTTAGCTGGTTAGACAAGACAAGACAAGACTGGACAAACCGGACAAGACCGGACATGATTGGAAAAAAACCGGTCAATCTAAAATCTAAAATAGTAGTATTAGTAGGTAGTAGTAAATGTAGGATGATATACCTTTTTACGGTTAGTTAAGCGCATGCGCATCCGCCAAGTTTGAAAGGCGGGAATATTAAAGTTTCGGGCATATTCACTGGTTACACGTCAAAAAGTTCGGGCATTTTTTGACGCATAACATGGCGGAAATTGACACATGCGCAGAAAAAAATGTCAACTTTGAAAAAGTCTATTGAAAATATGGAAGAATGTTTATTATATATTAGATTAAGTAATAAGTGTAATTAATTAATACATGTAATAACTGTTTAAACTAATCTAAAAACTGGGAAAATATTGATTTAGATTATAATGCGAAGATATTTGCTCATTAATCAATACTAGGAAGTATAAATAAGCAAAAGCTAATTACAATAAAATTATTATTTCTCATTATTTCAGCTTAACGTTTATTAGTAAGTAAATGGTTAAAAAAAATGTTCTTCAACTAAATAATAACTGTAGCTACCACAAGGCTGCATAAATTATCCAACAAAAACTCTTCCTCATTGTAAAAAAAAAATATTCAAATAAAATAATTTCTTGTGCTATGCTCCGCTACGTGCACTTAATAATTACGCGAGTATTATTAGTTAAGTTTTATCTAATTCGTTGCAAGTAGCTGTTTCTTTATTATGAGGCAACATTATGCAAATCTGTTAGTTTTTGCTGTATAATTGCTAATAATGTTTATAAAATACCTCTTCCTGCCCAAATTACACGCGCTATATAATAGCTGGATTACATTGGCCTTCTATAATTACTACACTTATTAATTATAATTCATTAGAAATTGGTTAAACTGGACCAAATAAATTTAAACTATTACAGATTAGAAATATAGACCAACGACTTAAAAATTACTGACTATATTGGAGTTGGTCTAATAGTCCGGACCGTTGTTTTGTAGTCTTGTCTAAGCTCGTCTGGGCTTGTTTAGTTTTGCGTAGTCTTGTCTAATCTTGTCTAGTTTGGTCTAGTCTTGTGTGGTCTTGCCTGGTCTTGTCTGGTCTTGTCTGGTCTTGTCTGGTCTTGTCTGGTCTTGTCTGGTCTTGTCTGGTCTTGTCTGGTCTTGTCTGGTCTTGTCTGGTCTTGTCTGGTCTTGTCTGGTCTTGTCTGGTCTTGTCTGGTCTTGTCTGGTCTTGTCTGGTCTTGTCTGGTCTTGTCTAGTCTTGTCTGGTCTTGTCTTGTCTTGTCTAGTCTTGTCTGATGTAGTTGATGTTGTCTGGTCTTGTCTGGTATTGCCTGGTCCTGTCTGGTCTTCTCCGGGATTGGCTGGTCTTGCTTGGTCTTGTCTGTTCTTGTCTGTTCTTCTCTGTTCTTGTCTGGTCTAGTCTGGTCTTGTGTCGTCTTGTCCTGTCTTGTCTGGTATTGTCCGGTCTGGTCTGGTCTTTTTTAGTCTTCTCTGGTCTTATCTGGTCTTGTCTGGTCTTGTATGGCCTTGACTAGTCTTAGCTTCTATTTCTGGTCTTGTGTGATCTTGTCTGGTCTCGTCTGGTCTTGTTTAGTCTTTTCTGGTCTAGTCTGGTCTTTTCTGATCTTGACTGATCTTGCTTGGTCTTGTACGGTTTTGTACGATCTTGTCTGGTCTTGTACGATTTTTTACGGTCTTATCGTCCTGTCTGGTCTTCTCTGGTCTTGTCTGATCTTGGTTTGTCTAGTCTGATTTCTCTGGTCTTGTCTGGTCTTGTCTGGTTTTGTCTGGTCTTGTCTGGTCTTCTTTGCTCTTGTCTGGTCTTGCCTGGTCTTGTCTGATTGTGTCTGGTCTTGTCTGATTGTGCCTGGTCTTGTCTGGTCTTGTCTGTTATTCTCTGATCTTGTCTGGTTTTGTGTGGTCTTGTCTTATCTTGTCTTGTCTTGTCGGGTCCTATGTTGTCTCGTCTGGTCTTGTTTGACCTTCTCTGGTCTTGTCTGGTCTTGACTGGTATTGTCTGGTGTTTGCTGGTCTTATCTAGTCTTGTCTGGTCAGGCCTGGTCTTGTCTGGTATTGTGTGGTCTTGTCTGGTATTGTGTGGTCTTGTCTTGTCTGATCCTCTCTGGTTTTGTCTGGTCTTGTCTGGATTGTACGGTCTTGTCCTTTTTTGTCCGGTCTAGGCCGGGCTTGTCCAGTCTTGTCCGGCCCTGTCCAGTCTTGTCAGGTCTTGTCCGATTTTGTCCCGTCTTCTCCGATCTTGTACGGTCTGGTCCGGTTTTGTCCGGTCTTTTTCGGTCTTGAATCACCTTGTCTGGTCTTGTCTAAATATTCCTAAGCTTGTCTGATCGTGTCTGGCCTTATCTGGTGTCATTTGGTTTGTCTAGTCTTCTCTAGCCATGTTTGGTCATGATTGCTTTAAACTGCTATTGTCATGTCTCCTATAGTTTATTGTCTGAAGTCTTCTATTTTCATCTGGTTTTGGTAATAGTTTCTCGGTAGATAAAACCGGGAATGACCATCTGTGTAGCACTGGGTAGGCTAGACAATAAATCTGAATCTCATTTTTAAAAATGACTGCAAAACTAAGAAATAAATTTTGCCAAAAGTTTCTGTTGCTAAATTAAATCACAAACAATTTGTTACATACAAAAAATCACAAAAAAATATGTTTCTAACTATTTTGAGGTTAACAGAAACTTTGAACCAAAAGCTTCCTATGGAACCAATTTTCTTAAAGTATCTGGAAGGTTCCTATGTTTTCGGAAACATTACAAAAACGAAGCAACAGAATAGTATATTTTGTTACTATGGCGGTAAGTTGTCAATTTGACGCGAGAGCAAAATCGTGCGCCCACGAACGAAGTGAATGCGTTCATTCGCTCGAGAGGGCAATTAACAATTCCGCCCGAGTTACAAACAATATTTTTTATTACTCATGCGAGGGGATGAGTCTTACAAGTTTGGGATCCAGGGACCATCCAGAAAAATTGTAATCAAAAATGAAGAATTTTCTTTTTCAATTGTCTCCAGTGGTGTAGATTCGTCATAAGAACTCTCCTCAGTTTCCGGTATCATCATAGAATTTATACTCATTTTAAAACGTTTTCTTTAATTTCCATTATTATTTTGTAATGAAAAAAATTTCTGACACTTTTTTAATATCGAGGTCTTGATTGTGTTTATTTTATTTATTTGTTTTTTTTAAGTAACCTAGCGATATTGAATATTTTCGTGCGTTACCCAGGTTATGCGGAAATACGAGAGGTGGCATTTCTCGTATCAAAAAACGTACGTCAGGAAGTACTTTCCGCGCATGAGTAATAAAAAATATTTTTGCTGAATACTTCTAACAAAAAAAAAGGTTAGTCAATAAACTGAACTAACCCCATTTTTGCAGCATTGCATTAAGGTTTATTGTAGATAAAATGTTGGTTGGTTCAGAATATAATGGCTATAAAACCAATTCGCCCCCAAAAATTCTCCATTTCATTTACCGCGAGGCAAATAAATGTCAATAAAACACAATGGAATGTCAGTGATTTTCTAAACGTGTAAACATAGAAAAAAGAGTGCGGTCTTGGTCAAGAACGAGATGTGATCTTGAAATGCGCGGCCGAACCTCCCGAGGTCGTCAAAAGTAGGACCACACGAGAAAGTGCATAAATATACGCGGAGCTGTTTAGAAAATCTCTTTCTTTCAATAATTCAACAAATATTAATATTTATTTAGAATAAAAAAATTGTTTATATATGTATAATTTGTTTAGTTGTAGATTACAAACGTTTCTTTTTTATCGAGTTGAAAGTGTGAGAAAACTTTCAATTCGGATATTAGTTTAAATATTTAGATTAATATTGTTTGTTTGTGTGTCCAACTCTTGTCTATTTAGACGTATATTATTTATAGAATCTTTAATAAATTAGCCTTTCTGGAGGAATTCTATACGAAATCTTTGTTTTTTTTATGGCATGTGGATGATAGGTTAAAGAAAGGTGTTAGTGACCGAGTCTATTTTAATAAGCGATGTTTAAATGTTTGCGTAGTTTTTACTAGATTCGGAATCAAAACACGCCTTGGACTTTCTAATTGTCAAATTTAAGTTTATTACAACTAGGAGAAACCGTCTAATTTTAGGTTTGTGTGTATAATGATCGGGACAATGATCTTTATATACAAAAACCTAAAATTAGGCGGACACGTTTCTTCCAACTGAAACGTTGGGAAACTTCCAACTAAACGAATTTATTTAAAGATTTTTGTCGAAGCTTGATCTTCGAAAATATTTTCCTTCGACGAATTTTAGCAAAAAAATTGCATTTGAATTTATACGCTTACAAGATTCATTTGGCACAGGCGTTCAAATCACCAGATTATCACGTTCGAAAAATTAATGTTTTTGAATATTTTGTACATATTTTGCCCAACTTTATTTTCAGCGCGATTAGTCAAAATAGGATAAAGACTAATAACCAGAAAACAAATAGCAACGTATAAATTTATCATTTTGATTCCTCAAACACGACCTTTTTTATTTTTCAATTCCAATTAAATCAAAACTATTTTATAATCAATCAACAATATATCAACACATTGCTAACAGATTTTGCAATTACACACAATTTCAACAATTTAGCAATATTTTATTTATAGCAATAAAAGAAAATAATCAATGTTTGTAATAATTTCTCTAATAATCGTAATTTGAACACACATAATATTTAATAAGAAAAATCTCGCCGAGGTGAGTAAAAAGGTCGTTGGCACAGATAAACGATGTTTTATCAAGATAATTAATTGGAATGTTTGCTGGGGACTTGTCCAGGTTAATGTGATTGTTATTAATTATTGCGGCCAAGGAAAATTGGCCGTGCGATCGTAATTTATCGGATTTCTAAAACCGTTCCAGCGAGTTTTTATGTTTATTGTCGAAATTGTAATAAAAGAAAAAGAATAAAAATATATATTTTTTATAAAATACTGTAGAAGTTAAAAAATCAAGTTGAGTAGGAATCTCATCTAGCTTAGTCAAATTTCTTATCTATTAAAATGTTTGTCCACTCTACATAAGTATACTTAATTTAAAATATAAAATTAAGAGAACAAATATAGACAAGATGTTTCTAGATATTCTATAAACTATTCTAGTCTAGTTAGATCTACATGTTTAATTCAACTTTGTCTAGCTTAACTAGCTAAGACTAGTCAATTCCAGATCCAGTCGAATCTATTTAAGTATGGATTGTTGGACTATAATATAGCAGTGTAGGTGATGCTGTCCATATCAAATTCATAGAAGAATATATATATATATATATATATATATATATATATATATATATATATATAATATATATATATATATATATATATATATATATATATATATATATATATATATATATATATATATATAAATGTCCAATATTTCGTTTTAAATCTTCCAGGGCTTCAGGTCGGTTCTGATAAATTTTAGATTTAAGAAATAATTGAAAGCCGACATATCCGGAGAGCGATTAGGCTACAATTTATGCCCACGCGTGGAAATCAGACGTCTAGGAAATAATACGAGAGTTCTTTCCTAGACGTCTGATTTCCACGCGTGGGCATAAATTGTAGCCTAATCGCTCTCCGGATATGTCGGCTTTCAATTATTTCTTAAATCTAAAATTTATCAGATAGCTCCCATAGACTAGTTTTATATCTTGATAGATTATATCTTGCACCATCTTGCTGATACCAATGGTAATCGGAGTTTAGCGATGGGATAAATTAAGAACGTTTGTAGCATCTCCACAGAACGTTCACTAATGACAACTACTGCGTTTTCCATTTCATCTTGAAAATAATACGTTACCAATACTCCAGTTGAGCATAGTCCACACCATACACTATCCATTTGGGAATGCATCTTCTTTGAATATAACTAGAGGGTTCTCGGCAGATCAGTAACGTCAACGTGTTCGTTCCTTTCTCTTTGCAATTGAAAATGTGTTTCGTCACTCCTAATTATTTTGTTGACAAAATTATCCCGTCAACCCAAAATCCATCGGCTGAATTCTAAACGTGAGCTTCGGTCTATTGTTTATATCTAAGTTTTTCGGCTTTTTACCATTTATAAGGAAATTTCTCGTTAACATTATTTTAACCGACCACGTGAATTCCTACTTGAATAAACGACACATGGATTGATTTGAATTTTCTTCAATTCTGCTCCTTGGATCTTGGAAAGTATTTACTTCTGTTCTAGTAGTTTATTCCTCTCTGCAAGTTTAGTTTCCTTAAGAGAACCTGTTTTTTTTTCTACCCATCTTGCAAGTTGGAGGCGCTGAAAAACCACTTCCGAGTTTGAATAATGGAGTTCGTTCTAATAAAATTCTCTACACAAGCAATCCTTTGTTCAATCATCCAGCGCTCCATTAAAAAAACTTGAGGGTTCACTGAACATTAGACAGTTAAAATTATGGCAAATAAGTGATTACTTATGTTTGTTTTTATTAACAATAAATAAAAACACGACACTCTTTATTTGTCATCTTTTATTAAGTCAAGACTATAGTCTCGAAATTATTAAAATAAAAATTTTATTTAAATTCTGTAAACTAGATATAGATAACAGATATCAATTTTAGGTAATTGAAAACTTGAATGTTCTATATAGATAACTCTATGAATCAGTACCATCCAAACTTTGTCGATTGGTAGAAAATTTCTTCTTGTGAATTGTTCTGAAAGGAAAGCCATATATAAGTCAAGCTATTTTACTAATATCTAGATATACGGGGTGTTAGGTAAACATTTTGCAAAAATTCAAGGGGTTATTCCTTGGCCTACTTGTTATGAAAACTCCTTATTGAATTTCTTCAGAGACTGGATTCATCGGTGAAAAGAATCTGTGTCAGGAATTAAGGGATTAGAGCTAATTTTAATGGCAAAAGCCATTGACATAACGCAATACGTGGACGATAATCAGCAAGTAGTAATGCACGTTGAATATGGTATGGATGCAACAAATTGCCCTTAACAATTTTCCAAACTGTCCAATAACTTACATTTAAAGTATTGGCAATTTGTCGCGTAGAGGTACTTGGATCTTCCTCTATCATGTCTAGCACATTCTGTTCCAGTTGTATCGTTCTTTCTGTTATTAATCTTCTTTGCCCTCCATTTAGTTTGAATGTTCCTGTTTCACGAAGACGTCGATGAATGTTTTCGAAGATTTTTCGATCGGGGATATTACGGCTAGGAGACCGTTCAATGTACAATCGTCTAGCTTGTAATGAGTTGCCATCAGCAAGTCCATACGTGAAATGCATGTCAGTTATCTCGGCGTTCGTATACATAGTAGAGGACTTCACTAACTTTTAAAGACACGTCAAACAGCCAAATGTCACTCAATGTAAACAACTGCGACCGATACAGGTGATGATCACTGACGCGACGAATTCAAATGAAATCCAGGTACTTACGTATTAACTCCACCACCGCTATATATTGGATCGAGAGTTCGCGCTACTACGCGTATGTTGTTTCTCTTGTGCGAAATTTTAGGTGTAGATTGGCGGCATTTAAAAATGTAGCGGTGATGGCGTTAATACGTAAGTCCCGAAATCCACTTGTACGTTAGTAGATAAAACAGCCGTTCCAAGTCATCGTCAACAATTTTTTGCACTTGATAAACTCATTATTTTTTTGTACTTGATAAACTCATTAATTTTTTGTACTTGGTAAACTCTTTGGCGTACGCCATACTTTTATTTATAATAATGACTTCAGCAAGTATGGAATATGTTTGTCACAAATTTTGTTCACCCTGTATCTTCTAAACAAAGGGGTTTTTCATTGGACAAAATATTCTTATAAATGACTAAGGATTAACCTTCAATTTTTGCCGTATGTTTACGTAACACCCTGTATAATCTAGAAACAGAAATTTGGAAACTAGAAGATTATATCTAGATCAGCTTTGAAACTGCAAACCCTCAAAATCTAGATTTAATTATTTCTTACAATAATATAGATTATTATGTAATCTAGATAGCTAGTTTATATACACAGATGATTATTAATTTATACCTAGTTAATAGAATTTAGTTAAAAAACTTTGAAAGTAGAATGTTTTATATATGTACCTACATAATAATAGAAATCACAACCTTCCAAACTTGATGCTGATTTGTAGGAAAATGTAATGTTGTGAATAGTAATTTATATCAGTAAAGCAACGACGGATTCAAGTCTAAGGCTTGTCGCACACTGGGTCCGCTCGTCTCCGCTCAGCTCAGCCTTTCAGCCCAGAAAAATATAAAACCCGTGTATTTAAATAGAAACGCACATACTGCGTCCGCTCAGCTCAGCTTGGCCCCGTTCCGCTCAGCTCAGCTTGGCTCCGCTCCTCTCCGCTCCTTATCCTCTGTTTGTGAAGAATACTAGGCCGGAGGTCGGATGGTTCACGCAGGCGCAACACTAACGTTTTCATATATGAGCTAAGGCATCAAAGGCATATATGAGCTAAGACTTATGCTAAGATTTATGCAACCAGGATAGCAGCACAAATTTAACTCTCCCGTAGGAGAGGTGGGAGTGTGTGGAAAAGTGACGTAGCTGAGCGGATGCTATATGTGTAAAAATGACGGAGCTGAGAGGAGTGGACCCGATCGGATCTGATGTGAGCTGAGCGGAGTGGATCCAGTGTGCGACAAAGCTAACTCTTCTTGCAATATATGTGAACATAATTCTGTGGTTGGCGATTAAAATGTCATACGTCCTATAAGAAAATAAGGTTTTTGTTCAGATATGTTTAAAAAATAGCCTTCTTTCGATCTGTTAAAAAGGCATAAGTCTTTTTTTTCTGAAAAATGTTACAATTAGGGTTGCTAAAAGAGTTATGATAACAAATTCAAGGAAATACGATGGTTTAAAAGACATAAATAGACATAACCCGTTAAAATATTATTAATAAAAACTATTAAAACATTTAACAATTTTCTATTCATAAATTTGGATCCTCTGCGCAGACAAAAAATAATATTTCAAAATTTTCATGCGCCATTTCCTATAAATGTATAACAATACTTAATCCTTTGAGGCGCCGACGACAGAATTTAGAAACAAAAATTTGAAAGCTAGAAGACTCTCTCTAGTCTATCTAGTTTTGCTATATTTATTTGTTTCTTAATCTAATGTATATGTCTACATTCTTATCTATATCTGGACTAGTTAAGATACACTTAACTGGTTTAGATACAGGCATGCAACTTAATAATTGTAGATAATAGTTTTCAGCTTCAAAACATAAATGTTCTAGTAAACTAGAATGTTCTATATAGAAAAATTTAGGAATGAAAACCTTCTAAACTTTGTCGATTTGAAGTGCTGTGAATAGTTATTTGTTGAGATAAGAGTTGATAAGAAAATCCTTGTTGTTTTTGGGTTGAGGCAGAATGGTTATCTCTAGGAAAAAGTTAGATAACAAGGTGTTCATTGAACGAATGATTGAATAGCTAATTAAAATAAAGCATTAAAAAATCCAAGGAAATGTAACATTGACCCACTTTTTATTTACTTATGATTAAATGTGTATAAATTGTCTCCTTTAATAGTAGTAGGGATTTTACTCTTCTCTTGAAGCTTTTGTTAAACATTTCTTCTGTGATGGTATTTTTCAGCTTGTTGTATATGACCACCCCTATAATTTCTGGTGATTTACCACAGCAATTTAGGTTACATTTTGGAGTGTACAGCTTGTTTCGTCCTCTTGTGTTATAGTGGTGGATATCTATATCCACCATATATATTTCTGTCCAGACTAATTTCCATTTTATGGATGAAGCAAGAAACTTCTAATATATAATGATTTGTTATTGTTAGTATTTGCAGTATTTGCAGTCGTACATGTGGCTGTTGGAGGAATACCCACTAACGATCGAATGAGTTTCTTTTGAGCCTTCAGTATAATCTGAAGTTTATTGGAGGATCCCCAAGCCAAAATTCCATATGCTAGAATGGACTGAACTTCTGCAAATTAATAATAGTTGAGAAGCTCAGCTTGGTTTATTATTTGGCGTAAGGATCGATTGAGTACGCTTTATAGCCCAACTTTTTTAGTAAAGTCTCGGTTGTCTTATCCCAAGTCTTATTCCTCTATATAAAGCCCCAAAAATTTTGTTTTCTTCGCTCTATGCAGGTTGAAATTGTCGATTTTTGAACTTAAATTATCTATTGGCTTCTTGGTGTTTGAAAAATTACATATTCCGTCTTCTCCTTGTTTAGAAATAGGTTATTTGCCGAGAACCATTCCACCATTTTAAGTAAAACATTGTTTACTTCAAGTTCATTTTCAATCCAAGAGATTCTGGAGATAATGAAGGTGGAATCATCTACGTATAGTATGCATTTGTTGTCTCGCATAAATATTACAAGGCCCGCAATATATAAGAGGAATAATGTGTGAGCAAGTACACATCCCTGAGGAACATCTATATTAATGTTCACTGGTTTTGAAATGAAAGATTTATTCTTACTCGTGATTTCCACACATTACTTTCTGTTTGTTAGAAATGATTTTAACCAATTTTTCGATTTACCACAAATTTTCAATATGCTTATACAATTTGTTTAATAATTGTTGGTGTGACGCGCAATAAAAAGCTTTCGAGAAATCACAGAAAATACCCACTGGATGTTTGCCGTTATCGACCTCGTAGAATTTTGCTATAGAACTCAGTGATAGCCGTCGAGGTCGATTGTCCTTTGCGAAAGTCGTGTTGTTCTTTGGGAATAAGTATATAATAAGCATGCATGCTGTATTCTAGCACTTTAGACATAGCGGATAGCAGAGCTATAGGTCTATAGTTATTTAGGAGTGTTTTTTCTCCTCGTTTATGTATTGGGCAGATTTTGGCAATTTTCAAAATTTCAGGAAACTCTTCCAATACGAGTGACCGGTTAACAATATAAGTTATAGGGTTCCCTAAAAAATCTATATATATATATATATATATATATATATATATATATATATATACATATATATATATATATATATATATATATATATATATATATATATATATATATATATATATATATATAGTTTAAAGATGTTGCAAGGTATTGAATCTAGACCATTTGTAGATTTATTTTTAAGTTTACCTTTTATGAGCCATATGATTTCATTTTCAGAAAAATCATCCAGGTATAACGTGTTCGTGTATAACGTATGTTATCGTAGGAGAGGTATGGTAGGAGCTTGTTCGAAGAACTCATTAAAAAGAGTACCTACACTTACCGGATCTTCAATGATAGAGTCATTGTAATTTAAGCGAATCTCTTTTTTTACCCGGGGCTTATAAGTTTGCTGCTTGATTATATTCCAAGCTGTTTTCTATTTGTTCTCCGACTTTTGCAGCAGTGTACTGAAAAATTGTCGCTTAAGATATGTTAAAAAGCAGAAAAGCAATTTTTTCTTAAATAAATACGCATGGCGCAAGACCGGGTATTGCTTCTAGAGCACATTATACAGATATTTTAGATCCCTGCTTGCCCTTTTTGCATCATTAGTGATCCAGGTCTTGTTTTCCCGATTGACTTTCACTAAGGGAAAACAGGTACTGAAATGATAATATAACGTATTTATAAAATGTACACATGTATCGTTTTTATTAGTTGCTCTATACGTACTCGTCCATGATTCATCTGTTAATTGTTTGACAAAAAGTTCTTTGTTTTCTTTACTAAAATCTCTCTTAATATGTATCTGCTTTTAGTTTCAGTTTTCTATTTAGAACAACGATACGATGATCACTTATTGGCGTAAATTGGCGGAATTTACAAAAATATTATCGATGCAGCTCTTTGAGGTAGCTGTTATCCTGGTATATTCTTTAACTTGCTCCTTTGGTCCGTCCATATGTTAACATTAGGTTGACTAAATTAACTTTTTCCTTGCAGTTTCCTGTGAAGTTAATGTTAAAATCTCCCGTGACTATTTCTTGTTTTGCAAAACGAATGGTGGAGTATGCGGTCCAGCGTTAACCCTTAACCACCTGCCATACGTCTCACAGATCCTGTCGTATATAAAACCGCGAATATTTTTGTATGCTAGGTAGTCAAGGGTTAACATAAAACTATATATGCAACCATTTGGTGGTCTGTATAAATGAATTATCAAAGTCGGGTCTAATCTAGATCTCCTCTAGGTCTAATCTAGATGGAATTTCTTCTAGGTTGATGGTATTTGAGTCAAACGTATTTCTACTCCAAATACCTTCACCGCCGCCAGTAGTATGGGATCTTAAAAAAAAGTCTGATCAAAGAATAATTGTGTAAATGCATGGTCCATGTCATAAAACATGATATGATCCGGGGTAGACCAGGTTTCTGTAAGGCAGATGAACAGTGGATTTACTTCACCAATTATTATTTCCAGTTGTGGGATTTTATTATTTGTGGATTGGATGTTGAGATACATGATGATATTTTTGCAGATTTTGGATGATCTTTCATGAATGTGTGAGATGTCCAAGTCTCTTATTATGGTATTTGTTGTAATGCTTGTCGATTTAGAAAATAACGTTTTACGCATGTATGTTTCGGCCACAATTCAGGATTTTTTAGATCTTCGAGAGGTTATATATGGACAGATATCTTAAAAGATGAATATTCTTCTAGGTGCCTGGGTGATAATTTTTGGCTAAATACTTCGATTTAGGCGTCGATATTTTTTCCGCTAAAAAGTTGATTAGGTCAGATTCATTTAGGTTTGGATCCAAACGATATACATGGAGATAAGCATATTTTGTTGCTGCGTTTATGGTTGAGTTTTCAGAGCTTTTACCAATAGTAATATTAGACCTCCTACGGTTTCCAGAGATACTGTTTACATTATTATTTTTATTTCGAGTTACAATGTCTGTCTAGTCTTGTCTGTTTACAATTAGTCAAATCAAAATCAAATCATTTATTAATCTTCCAATGTATAGTATAGATATAAGATAAGTCACAAAGTTATAAGTAATAATACAAAAGAAGGAACATATTTACAAAAGAACAAAATAAATAAATAAATTACAATATAACTTTAAATAAAAGAAAAACCACAAATTGTTGTTGAATAATTTAAGTCTGCACAAGAAATTCATCTATTGAATAAAAACATTTTGTAATGAGGAACTCTTTCGTTAATTTTCCAAAGGCTTTGTATGATTTTTGTTCTTTTTTCTTTCGTAGATAATTTCTGTAGATAACTTATAAAACATTTTGACGCCAGCCTATTGGGCGCTGTACTGCAAAGCGTAAGATTATTCTTCTGACTACGTAGTTTGGACGCGTTTCTTGTATTAACGTTATGTATAAGTATTAGATATGACACGCTGTATGTATGTATAATATATGTATGTATAAGTATTAGATATGACATTATGTAAAAGTTCGAAAGGCCATCTCAAAAATAACATCCATATTTGTTTGGTATGCCACAGGGCACAATTTTAGCTCCAATACTCTTCTCCATTTACATAGCGGACCTTATTTATTATATCGGATCCGATTGCTGCACTATGTACGCTGACAGTATTAGTGTGACTATTTAAGGTTATTCTATAGAAGAAACGAAGCACACGGCACGGAATATCTTATCAAAAATGCACATATGGTTTGCTGCCAATAACCTATATTTAAACTTACAGAAAACTAAATATATTAGTTTCCAAACCAACAAGAAAAAATATTATGATGTCATTGACCTAAGAATTAATAATACAAAAATTGAAAGAGCCAAGAACATAATGTTTCTAGGTGTATTCGTCGAAGAACATCTTAAATGGGATGTCGTGATGGACGCTTTATTAAAAAAACTAAATGGGAAAACATACTAAATTAGAAGGGTGAAAGATGTAAATGGAAATCAGTTTTAATGCAAGTATACCATGCGGAAGTGGAATCTATACTAGCATATGGTATTTTAGTTTGGGGATCATCTCCAGTCTCAAAATGGGAAAACATACTTAGAAGGGTGAAAGATGTAATAGGGAAATCAGTTTTAATACAAGTATACCATACGGAAGTGGAATCTATTCTAGCATATGGTATTTTAGTTTGGGGATCTTCTCCAGTCTTAAAAAGGCCGTTCTTAGCACAAAAAAGAACTATTAGGATAATTATAGGAATAAACTCAAATGTATCATGTAAACTTAAATTTATAGAATTAAATATTTTAACCCTTCCATCCATTTATCTATGGGAAGCGTCCATCATGACATCCCATTTAAGATGTTCTTCGACGAATACACCTAGAAACATTATGTTCTTGGCTCTTTCAATTTTTGAATTATTAATTCTTAGGTCAATGACATCATAATATTTTTTCTTGTTGGTTTGGAAACTAATATATTTAGTTTTCTGTAAGTTTAAATATAGGTTATTGACAGCAAACCATATGTGCATTTTTGATAAGATATTCTGTGCAGTGTGCTTCGTTTCTTCTATATAATAACCTTAAATAGTCACACTAATACTGTCAGCGTACATAGTGCAGAAATCGGATCCGATATAATAAATAAGGTCCGCTATGTAAATGGAGAAGAGTATTGGAGCTAAAATTGTGCCCTGTGGCATACCAAACAAATATGGATGTTATTTTTGAGATGGCCTTTCGAACTTTTATATATTGACTCCCGTTAGTTATATATGATTGGAACCATCGCTCTGCTTTTCCTCTTATTCCAGCAATACTAAGCTTTTCAATCAATTTCGATTGAGCAACGCAGTCTATCGCCTTGGACAGGTCACAGAAGATGTCAACAGAACATCTTCCCGTATCTACATCATTAATTATTTTTGAATAAAATTCATATATTGCTGTTGATGTTGGTTATAAAAACCATGCTGTTGGGAGGTATTATTTTATATTTGACAAGGAATGCCGATAATCTTGATTCCATACAATATTCCAATATTTTAGTCACAACCAATATCATTGATACTGGTCTATAGTTGTTTAAAGAGATTTTATCTCCCGTTTTGTGTATTGGTAGAATCATGCTTGTCTTTAAAACATCGGGAAAAATTTCAGTTCTAAACGAAAAATTTACAATGTCTGTCAATGGTGCAATTAATTCTATAGCAAATTCTTTAATTATATTGCAGAGCAGGTCATCCGGTCATACATACTGTTGATTAATGTAAGAATATGAAAATTTGAAATTTGTTTGGGGACTATATTTTTAGTTACCTGAGCTGGGGCACTTTTAAAGAAATTATTAAAGCTTGTTGCTACCTGTGCTTCGTTACATATGGTCTTGTTACCTTCCATTATAGTTATGGGGAGTTTCTCTATATATTTATTAGATAATTCGTTGACTGTGTGCCACAGAACTTTTTGCTTGTTGATTGCATTGAGTATTCTTTCATTATAGAAGTTTCGTTTAGTCAGTTTTATCAGTTTTTTATGATTCTTTTTCTCAAAAATATATTTTGCTGTAAACATCGGGAAATATTTCTGTAAAAAGTATAAATCTTTTAATTTACTGCTAATACTTTAATTTACTGCTAAGATCTTCTAATTTCTGCACTTATCCATGTTTTATGTGTAGTATTTACTCTTTTCCTCGGAAAAGAGTCTCGTGTCTGTCTAGCCTTGTCTAGTCCTATCTGTATAGCTTTGTCTGTCTAGTCTTATCTGTCTTCAAGGCGGTAGTCCCGAGTTCGAATACTGGTCAGGGAGGCGACAACTAGAGCGGTTTTCACTAACCGTCCGGGCTGCCCACCCTGAATGAATGCAAAATATGCGATACCGGGGTGGCGCATAGTAAAAGACAAAGTGGAATAGGGGTTTAGTGAGAGTTTCCCACAAAACCAGTTTATAAAACAAGTCTTGTCTGTCTAGTCTTGTCTGTTTAGTATCGACTGTCTAGTCTGGTCTATCTAGTGTTTTCTATCCGGTTTTGTCTGTCCAGTCTTGTCTCTCTTGTCTTGTCTGCCTAACCTTTTCTGCCTAGCCTTATCTGACTGGTATTGTCTGTGTTCTTTTGTCTGTCTTGCCTGGTCTGTCTATTGTTTTCTGTCTAGTTTTGTTTGTCTAATCGTGTCCGTCTGTTGTTTATAAAATTTAAATTCTAATGTTGGGTGGAGACGTTTTCAATTTATTATTTGACGCTGAAATATTTTAATCGCGTCCATAATACATGGAACAAATCGTCGCCGTAGGAGGAAACTCGTAAATTTTGGCAGTGAACATAAATATTAAATGAGAATTCGATCTTTAGAAGCAGAGATACGCACAGAAGTAGTCCAACTAGTTCATATTATTAAACGCATATTTCTATATATAAAAATATATTTATGCAGATAGTTCAAATTCTTGACCTGACTGGTCTGTCTAGTTTTATATTGATAGTCTTGTGTCTATAGACTGCCCCGTTTTTTTATATCTTGTATTATCTATCTTGTCATATCTGTATAAACTAGTTTAAACAGTCGCTATAACGAAAACAATCAGAATATCCTTCGAAGAAAATCAGTTTTCCCATCTAAATACGAAACAATAATTCTTCGAACTATCGCTTTCTAATTCACTCAATAAATTAGCATCGGCATCTTCTTTTTTTCCATTAATTTCTCTCACACAGATCCATGTGAAAACCTTATTAATTTCATACACGAATTCACTAAATCTGTGCCACACTGACGCATAGACTTAAACCGGCTAAACGACGCGATGGTTTGTTTACATGGGATACAACTCGATAAACTACCATCTGTTCATTGAAACGTTTAGCAGTTGAAAAATAAAAGTTTTTTTGAGTGTGAATATTTGGTTTGTTGCTGGATAGAAATCTGGCACATGAGAGTTGGTTGGTAATTGGTTTGCTTCGAATTGATTTATTGAAAGTAAAATATGTGTTTAGAGAAAGACAAATCGGACTAGATGGATAAGATTAGTTCAAATTTTTGTTAACCAAAGAGAAAATATTTCATAGCATAATCTTTGTTTTTTTTTTCTTGGAACTGAAAAATTTATTTCTTACTGAAAACAAGCATTGCTTGGAGACCACAATTTTCCACAAAAAGAAACATGAAGTTTAACCACATGGATTACATAAATATTTCCTTTTCTTTTTGTATTCTTTGAATCAATTCTCGTCTTTCCATTTATGATTTTTGTCTCCTTCCCCGTAAAGGATTTTATAATTCGCTGCAGCCCGAACACGAAAAGACGTTTTAAATACAATGCATTCGAACGAAATCGAATTAAAATTGCAAAACGGATTCTAATTAACGTTTATTGTTATTATGTGCCATGGGAAACGTGTACTAATTCCGTCGATTCTGCCTAGTCTTGTCCATGTAGTGTTCTTCGTCTAGTCTTTTCCTTCTTTTCCGTTTAGACTAAAAGCGGAACCCAGAGAACCAGACACATGTGTGCCCTCCTAACACTCCACGTTAGAAATGCCTATAATAGCGCATCCGGGAAGCATATCATTGACAGTCTGACAAGATGGGGTATATCTCCGTAACTGTTGCGCATATTAAGAAGCTACCTCAGCTGTCGAAGCATTATACTGCTAGGAGACCAGAAAAAAGAAGAGTGACAAGTCAAGAGTGTCGTTCCTCGTTACTAGGCCCTGTGGAACGTGTTATATGACGAAGTACTTAAAATGATATGCGCCCTTGGGCGCCACCGTAATCGGCTTCGCAGACGATTGCGCATTAGTTGTCACAGCAAGAACTGAGCAAAGGTTAATGCGAACAGCAAATTAAGCAAGAGAAATAGTAAGCGCGTGGATCAAATCGAAGAACCTAAGTCTAGCTCCTTATAGAACAGAGGCTCCTCACAGGCCTAAGGCAACTCTGCCCCGTAAATTTGAAAGTAGAAGAGGCAATAATAACATCGAAAGAAATTCTAAAATACCTCGTTGTAGTGATTGATAAGAGGCTATCTTTCATAGTACAAATTACCACAGTGGCAGGAAAGGGAATGATAACACTAGCGGCCATTCAGCAACTCATGCCAAACGTTAGGTGAGGTTAGGCTAGTCTAGTTAAGGGTCCAACGCTGTGGAATATAGTCTACGATGGGGTACTAAAACTTGACATGCCAGAAGGGGTAGACAATATCGGCATTGCAGATGATCTCGCCCTGGTGTTATGTGGCAGAACGGAGCAGGGGTTGAAGCGGAGGGCAAATGAAGCCACACACCAGATAGACAAGTGGATGGGGAGAAACAGCTGAAACTGACACCTGAAAAGACGGAGGCAGTTCTCTTAACAGGTAAGACACAAATTGGGGAGTTCAAGAGATGAACATGAACATTGGAGAGTTCAATTAATTATCTAGGCGTACTGATTGGTAAGAATATAGTATTTAGAGAGCACTGGAAAATAAAAGCTGCTGGAAAAGCCCAAAAATTCATGTCTGCGCTGGAACGGCTTAAGCCTAATCTAGGAGGACCACGAAGCAGCAAGAGAAGACTGTTATGCTCAGTGGCCCACTCTGCAATGCTCTACGCGTGCTCCGTATGGGCGAGGGCTATGAGCGAAGATGTAAACAAACGTAAGCTGGAGAGATCCAAAGATTGCTGGCAATCAGATCAAGCAGTGCCTATAGAACTGTCTCCAGAGAAGCGGTCCTAGTCATAGTTGGCATAGCATCAATAAAGCTGTTAGTACAGGAGAGATCAAATATATACACAGCAAGACGCAGTGAAACCTAGAAAAGCTAAGATGAAATAAAGAAGATAGGAAGGTCGGAACTATTCCGGGCGTAGCAAAATGAGTGGGAAGCCTGTGAAATGGGACAATGGACAAGACAACCCAACGGCGTCTTATATAATTATTGTATAGTCTTATGAAAGGGAAGGAGGCGTAATTTTGAAGCATGTGTTAAAGGATACCGAGTGGTGCTAGGCGGAGGGGTTTTAGTGGGTATGCTGGCCACTAAGAACTTGAACATAGAGCCCCACACAACAAAGAGATGTGCGTGCAATAATGCATTCCCCTCCCCCTCTGAAAAAAGGCTACTTAGAGCAGCTCAAAAATACTCAGTTCCATAGTCCAGTCTACTATGTTGTATGGAGCTCCAATATGGGCCAAAGAACTAAGGAAAAAACGAAATCTCCACCAACTCGCAACCGTTCAGCGGAACTACGTACGCGGCACTACGTACATGTAGCGCTTAACGGATGGTATCAGTCATCAGCCCAACTCAACTCGTGAATATCCCCCATACACCTGCACGTAAAGGAGCGAAAAAAGCTGCACGGTGCAAACTATAGCAAGCAGAAAAAACAACTGGCCAGACAAGAGCTTATCGAGGAAAGCTGATGGCAGCTGAGGGATAAAGAATAAAAAGAAAATTCGGCGAAACTAGTTACTATCTTACTCAGCCACGGTAGCCACGGTACTTTAGGGATTATCTCTTCAACATTGGCAGGGCAGCAGACGACCTATGTGTTTACTGCGAGGAAACAGATAGCAAAATTGCTGAAGCTTTGATTGCTGAAGATGGCAAACTGAAAGAGAAGCAGTCTAAATAATCCCGTACATGTTAAATCGAAAAACAAACGGCAACAACGTATACGGATTAATTCTGACAATAATTAGAGAAAAAAAAAGATGAGGTGCAGTCCAAAACTAGAAAAAGGAGAAAAAAACACCATGCAGACTAATTAAAAAAGACTCTTCGAGGTTATGCGATAAGCGGGTCCAGAGTGTACGGATGTGACTCCAAGGGGGTCACTTGCCTGGAAATGTTATTTTTTTAATGCTAGCTACGCCCTCACAAAGAAAGTCTTTTGAAAAGAATTATGAAATTACTATGTTCTCTTTTTCACTCATGACTCATAAAATAAATAAATATAATTACAAGTACGATTTGGTTTCCTGCACTTTCGTGCTATAAGAGACCACGTGGGTTGCTAAAAAATACTGTAACCTGATAAATATTGATTAATGAACATCCATAGACGCGTTTCTGCTTTTTGGCTTCATCAGTATGGACTTATCATCCAATCTCAAATTGATTATTTATGACATTTTAGATAATTTAAAGATTAATAAACTTAATCTAGTACTAATTCCATATTTAAATTTACGTAAACTTTCGATTTCTTTTCAGTAATTCTTCTTCTTTAATGTCTTCCTCATTTCGGCAAATAATCGGAACATAAAATCTAAACATCAAACGAGTGATAGTGATTTGAAAGCGCCGATTTGTAAATCGTTGAATATGCAAGAAATTCTAATTAACAAGACATTAAAACCGGAGCTTACAAAATGTTTACAATTTCGAAATCTCTTCTGCTCAAACCAAAAATTCTCGGAATGTCTCTATATCAATTTAAGCAGATTGTTGAAATGCCTAGATTCCAATTAAACCTAATAACTTATAAACAATCTGTCAGATTATTCATTATTTATTAGTGAGATAGTTTTAGTTTTTTCTTCTAATCAATGGTAATGAAAGTGTTCTTGCAGACTCGACCTAAATAAGCTTCGTTTACGAGATACTTTAATACATATATTAGCTTTAACTGCCGTTAATGACGGATTAAATACATTTTCATTTGCAATCATCATTAAATAAGGATATTGTTTGGATAGTTGATTAGTTTACTTTCTTCGCGACTGCTTAAGGCATCAACCAGTGCAAAGGTTTTCACGAGAAAATTTCTAATTAGAGATAACCGTGAAACTTCCCCCGATTAACACAAGTTTGTAATTATAATTTGAATTTCATTTTTAAGCTCAATTTTATAAGTCAAAGTGTAATACTACAGACAAGTATCCCAGACTACACAAGAAAAACTTATTTAGTAAATTTAATAACGTTTCCAATTGTCTGTTATTGCTTAGATAACACATATCTTCATTAGAACCTGTCCCAATGCAAACATTGCGCATCTGTTACAAGCTCACTAATTAATTAGTAATATCTACTGGTTGAATCTGTACTGTTTGCAGTACGTGTGTTCAATTCTCCGTTTGATATTTGCAATGAGAAAGTGTATAATTTACTCGGTGATTTACTGACTAACCCGAATATTTCACTTGTATTCAGTCGACTCGAATACACGAACTAAATATTAAATCAACTAGAATCTCATGAATACTTTGCAAACAAGATTAAACAGACAAGACTAGGTTGAAAACAATATACGGAGGAGACAAGACAGACTAGACTAGAGTAGACAAGACCAGACAGACAAGACTAGTCAGACAAGACTAAACAGACAAGACTAGATGTACAAGACTAGACAGACAAGAATAAACAGACAAGACTAGACAGACAAGACTAGACAGACAAGACTATACAGACATGGCTAGACAGACAAGACTAGACAGACAAGTCTAGACCGACAAGACTAAACAGACAAGACTAGACCGACAAGACTAGAAAAACAAGACTAGACAGACAGGACGAGACAGGCAAGACTACACAGACACGACTAAACATACAAAACTAGACAGACAGCACTAGACAGGCAAGACTAGACAGACAAGATCCGACAAACGACACTAGACATACATACTAGACAGACATGACTAGATAGACAAGACTAGATAGACTAGACTGGGCAGACACAACTAACCGAAGATTTCACGCTTAAGGAATTAGAAAGAGCCAGCAGACGACTAGGAAATAATAATGCGCCAGGACCCGAGGGTATACCGCCAGAATCTCTTAAAATTGCGACAAAGATATGTCCTGTCTTCATATTAGAAACTGCAAACGCGATAATGAAGGATGGAAATTTCCCTAATATATGGAAAAAGTCCAGATTGGTCCCCCTAAGAAAAGGGAACAAACCCGTAGAGAAACCGTCTTAATATAGGCCTATATGCCTACTAGATGTCGCAGGGAAGCTATTGGAACATCTGATACTCGAGAAAATTGCAAATGAGCTCAGGCAAGGCAAAGGACTCTCTGACAGACAATTTAGGTTTAGAAAAGGACCATTTAGAAAAGAACCACCAGCGATGCCAGATTAAGGGTGCTAAAGGTTGTAGATGTCGCTACAGAGGGCTCCCAGCAGAGAGAAGATATGTGCGCTGATCACCTTAGACGTCAAAAATCCCTTCAATTCAGCTGCATGGTAGAATATCGTAGAAGAGCTGATAGCCAGAAGCCAATTGAATCTATCGAAGCGCTTTATATTTTGAAGGCGGAAGGTAAAGTAGTCGAAAGAGAGGTTTACAGTTTACAGTGCTCCGCAGGGCTAAGTGATGGGACCCACCCTGTGGAACATCCTGTATGACGGTGTTCTAACGCTGAGGTCACCAGAGGGCGTTGACATAGTAGGCTTCGCCGGCGACCTAGCTCTCATCGTGACGGGCAAAATCGAAAAACAGATAATGAACAGAGGGAACATGGCAATTAAACTAGTGGCAACTTTGATGAACGGGAAAAAATTAAGCTCGCTCTAGAGAAAACCGAAGTTTTATTACTAACAGGAAAGAGGAAAATAGGACCGGACCGGACCCATCATGTTCAAAATAGAACATGAAAAAATCATACCCAAGGAAACTACAAAATACCTGGGAATCACTATAGACCAATGTGTCTCCTGTAATCAACACATTGTGACAACAATGGCAAAGGCCCTTAAAACCTGTGCAGCAATCGGAAGGCTCATGCCAAATGTGGGAGGACCAAAGAGCAGCAAGGGAAGAGTATTATGCACGGTAGTCCATTCCACTATAATGTACGGTGCCCCAGTATGAAACAGGATCATGGAAAAGGTTACCTCGAGACAAAAGCCGGCATCAATTCAAAGGAAGATGGCCCTGAGATCTTGTAATGGATACAGGATGTTGTCAGGAGACGCGGCACACTTGTAATAGCGGGGATATTACCAATACAGCTCCTAGCAAAAGAAAGAGCTGTATTACATAGCACAAAAAACAGTAGTCAGGCTGGAGACAGAAATTTGCAATAGAAGACTGCGAGGTCACAACTGTACACCAGCTGGCAACAACTGTGGAACAACGCAAACAAAGGAGAATGGACCCAACTGTTAATCCCCAAGTAAAACCATGGGCGACAAGGAAACACGGAGAGGTGGGATACTTGCTGACACAATTAGTCTCCGGCCACGGGTTCTTCGGACAGTACCTGAGCGGCATAGGCCGAGTCTCAGATGGCTCGTGTGTCTACTGTGGGGAAATGGACAATGTACAACACACAATCTTCGATTGCCCCAGATTGTCCCTTCGACAGCAGATAGAGATGACTGGGCAGACAGAACCCAAGCAACACTGTAAGTGAGAACACTTACAAAAGAAAACGACGAACGGAATGCGTATATAAATACCTGAACCTCTAATCACCCACGGTGGAGGGAGGAAGTAAGGCCTTAAATTGACCCAAACCGTAGACACCTATAGAAACTGATAAATAGACTCATCATCTTGAAGCTAAATGCCACAAAGCGCTCGAGAAACAAGACTCGAGAAACAAGACTGGAAAGGCCAGACATACAAGACTAGCAAGATAAAACTAAGCACATAAGACTATTCTAAACGAGCAGGATTTCACCAACAAGGCTAGAAAGACAAGATTGAAAAAAAAGACTAGACAGAAGAAACTGGATAGACAAGACTGGGCAGACAAGTTGAAACAGATCAGAGTAGACAGATCAGATTAGATAGATCGGACTAAACTGACAGATCAGAGTAATCAGGCAAGACTTGACAGACAGGAGTAGACAGATTAGACCAGACAGATAAGACTAGACAATGCATTTAGTTATATGTCTTGACTAATGAAATGAAATATTTTTATTTGAGATTTTTATACATACAAGATTACACAGCCTGACAAAACTATACAGACAATTATTACATGTTATAAATCTTTCGTCTATCATTTACTAATACCCTTAATTTCTGTTGTAGGATGATGATGATGGATTACAGTTCTCAATATACGAGTTCCACTATTGGTTCCGACACGCTATCGGGTAGTGTTAGCAGTCGACAGCCTAGCAGCAGGTGCAGAACTATCAGGCTAGTCCGTCCCAACCACAGTGCCCTGCCGCCTCCCGGTCTAACCTGCCGCCATGGGCCTAACCTGGGCTTCAGTATCAGGGGTGGCCGGGAGCACGGCACTGGCTTCTTCGTCTCTCATGTGGAATTGGGCTCAGAGGCGCACAGACAAGGATTAATAGTAAGTAGAGTAATAATTAAATAAGGGAGAGAAAACTGGATGGACAAAATTACACAGTTAAGAGCAGAGTAACAAAACTATGCAGTTTTGTGTTGTCTAGTCTCTGTTTAGTGTAGTCTTTTCTGTCTAGTTCTAGCTGTCTGGTTTCGTTAAATCTCTCATGTTTTAATTAATATTAAAATGTCTGAACTTTGAATAAATCTTTTTGATTTGACATTAATATTGAGATTTTCAATTTAGCAGTTACTTTAATACCTTTTATTAATTAGCTGGCGATAAATAATCGCTGCGGAATAAAGACATCAATTGGAGGTTTAATGATCCATGTTAGTGTTTACCCAACAATCCTCAGCAATTAATGATATGTATGTAGGTGAAATATAAATCGAAGCGATTTTGATTGCACTTTCATCGGCGTGAAAATTCTGTATGAGATGGAAACGAAATCGAGAGGAGATTTTCTTGGTTTTGTTTTAATGTTGTTTGTTTAATAATGCTGTTGTTTCTTCGCTCTGTTCGCTTTCATTTATGTTTTTTTTGTGGCATTTAGAGTTGTAATTCCGAAAGGATAAGTGGCACGAAGACAATTTAGAAAGAAAGCTAAGATATTACTAGAAATATTTATCTAAAGTAGTTTGGATTAACGAGTGCTTCAATTCGAGGCCGTTCCGCTCATTGTTTGCTTGTTTTGAACATCTTCTATCCAGACACACTGAAACATATATTAATAGTTTTTTTTTTCAATCGGAACTATATAAAAACTCAAATTAAACTTAATCTTAATCTAACGGTGATTCCACAAATCGTTTTGCAAATTAATTTTTTTTTTTTCACGACTCATAGTTATATTCATACAATTTCTTAAAGTATTAATTTTTATTCATTTTTATTATTATCATTATTTTCATCCTCATCCGTTATGGAATTACAATATATTACCGTTTACTTCCCAGTCAATTTTTCTCGCCCAATTCCTCAACTCCTTCGGCTCTTCCTCAATCGCTTTTTATGGTTTCACAAATTTCCTGCAGCTCTTAATTACGACATCCTGTTCAAAACCAACAAATGTTTCCTTACAATGCTCATCGCAAACTTGTTTATTAACTGTTATAACAAATATAATTAGATTGATAAAATTTAAATAAATTTCAACCAAAAATTAAACCAAATTTCAACAATTTCCGCAATTTAATTCTATTTCTAATTCATCCCAAAATTTAATTTTAACAAATTTCAACAATTCTCACAATTGTAATTTATTTAAAATTTATCTAAAAATCTTGGACTGTAAAAAAGGAACAATAGTACCAATATACAAGAAGGGAAACCCAAGCGCATGTCCAAACTATACGGGAATCACTCCTAGCCACGTTAATAAATAAAAAAACTAATGAAATATACATAGACACAAATTGGAGACTACCAACAAGGCTTTAGAAATGGGAGATCAATCAACGACGCTGTACACATAGTGAGCTAGTTAACGGAAAAATGCTACGAACATGGTATAGGATTACAAATAATATTTATTGACTTTTAACAAGCATTCGATAGTCTGTAGTGTAATCAATAAACCATCAAATCAATTACAAAGTAATAAAAGCCATGAAAGACACAAATACACCAGAGAAACTAGTGAGGCTAACAGAAATGTAAATGAAGAACTCGAAAGCAGAGAGTACAACATAACCGAAGAGTTCGAAATCAATCTTGGTGTAAGACAGGGCGACTGGTTATCAACGACCTTATTCATTTTGGTACTGGACTGAGACTACAATATGAACAGGAGATCACAACAAACTGACCACTGATAACAACCGGAAGACGTCGCAAAAAAACAAACAGAATAAAGGAGATACACACAGAAACGTCGAAGGCAGCCGTAGGGCCAAGGAAAAAGAAGAAGCAGGAAGAGTGATTCTACAAAGAATGTGAAGCAGCAATAGCAGACAGAAACAGGAAATATAGGAATTATATTGAAAGAAGAACCAGGCAAAGGAGAACAGACTTTGAAGCAGCTAAACGTGTGGCGGACAAGGTATGTAGGCATAAGAAGAGAGCACATGACAACAAGCTCATAGGCAGAACTTTAAAGAGAGTGGATCCAGGAAAGCATAAAAGTACCTACACGAAACCAGAGAGGGTTTTAAACCACGCACTAGCCTGATCAAAAACCATGAGGGCCAAATGGAGAGTGATCTCCTTAAAATAATGGGCATAGGGAAGGAGTACTTCAAAAATCTCCTGGCAGCGGCAGGAGAGGCAACAGAAGAGCCTCTATCTCTCGAAGAAACGAAAGAAGTCATAAATAGGCTAAAAAGGAAAAAGAGCCGGGAATTAATGGTATACCAGCGGAGGGGTATAAACTTGGCGGCCAACGCCTAACGCAAGAAACCCATTCCCTAATAATAAAAATATGGGAAGAAGAGCTATTACCAAGCAACATGCGAAAAGCAATAATAATACCATAAAAGGAGACAAGCTAAAATGAGACAACCTTCTGCGGAATTAGTCTGTAGTGCACGGCGTATAAGATACTGACCACATCATCAATAAGCGCCTACAACCACACGCAGAGACGCTCATGGGAGAATACCAAGCAGGCTTCAGACGAGGTAGGTCCGCTGTCAACCAGATCTTCACAGTAAAACAGATACTAAGCAAAGCATGGGAATACGACATCGATATACACAACATCTTCATCGTCTACAAATAGTCATATGACTATTAACCGCAACAGCCTCTACCAAATATTGAAGCAGCTAAATATACCGACAAAGCTGATAGGAATTATCAAGACAACAATGGACGAACCAGTAGTCGTAATACTGATCCAAAACCAGCTAACGGATCCATTTCAAATAACGAAAGGTTTGAAGCAGTTAGATGGGCTGGCACCCACACTCTTCAACCTCACTATTATTTCATAAGATAAATGGGAGTAGACAGATACGACTTCCTCACCAACAAGGTCGTGCAATTAGCGGTATATGCGGATGATAGGAGGACGGAGAGATACGCCGCAGAATTCAAGCGGCGAATAGACTTCGGTTCGGTAAAATCTAAATAGCGTCGAAATACTAAAATCAAATAGCGTCCACCCAAAAACCAAGCTGCGAATATACAAAACGATCATAAGACCCATCGCGTGCTACTACGAAGGCTCAGACACAATAACGAGCTCTAAGGGATATACCAACAGCCGCCCTTATCCACATGTATAAAGCTGCAATGAACAGGACATGTGCTGAGGATGGACGATTCGTGACTCCCAAAGGGACTGCTAGGCGCAAGAATGCAAGGTAGGTGACCGGTAGGGAGGCCCAAGGTTGGACTGAGAGGGCGAGATGAGAAAAGATGAACACCAAATACTGGAGATAAGAGCGTGGAATGGAATGGCGACGGACATACTGTAATCGGGGGCTAGGATACAGGATGCCAAGGCTCGATTTGATTTGAAAGACCAGATGATGATGATGACTGGACATAACAATTAGAGAGTGTGGTTTCAAAGGATCCTTAATTTATAAAATAATACAAGTTGTGGCCTACGCAGATGACATCACAGTGCTAGCCAGAGACTGGAGAAGTATGGAAGAAGATAAACTAAAAAAAACTTAACCTAGGTTAGGTTAGTTTTTTTACCTAACTTAGGTTAAGTTTTTTTTAACAAACTAATGCAAATAAGAAATTTCGAATTCGAAATAGTAAACGACTTCAAATACATAGGAATAATAATAAACAACAAAAATGACCGAAGGTTAGATATAAACCACAAAGTACAGGCGGGATATAGAGCTTACTACAAATACAAAATAATCATAAAAAGCAAGAGCATAAGCACAAACACAAAAATTAAGTTGTACAAAACAGCAATCAGACCGGTAGCGAACTATGGAGCAGAGACGATGAACCTAACAAACGTTGAACAGGGAAAGCTAATAATCTTCGAAAAGAACATTATTAGAAGTATATATGGTTTACAAAGAATCACTGCAGAGGAACACAGAAGACTAATGAACTCAGAAATGAATATCATCCTCAAGTGAGAAAATATTGTTAAGTCGATAAAAGTACAAATACTTCGCTGGTACAGCCACGTAAACAACAGAGTGGTAAAGATGATAACAAGGTGGAGACTAAAAATTACCAGAGGAATAGGGAGACGGAAAAACAAATGGGAGGACGAGGTACTGGAGTACATTAAGAATCTAAAGATAGAGGCATGGATGAGTAAGATTTTTGACCAAGCCACGTTGAGGAAATTAACAGGAGAGGAAAAGTCAGGCGACTGGACAGAGTAAAAGCAGGACAGATGAACATGAAGTAACTCACCACGCGATAGGAGTTTTAAGAGCTCGTGGGTGAGTTAACGTGACCACCACATAATATCTCCGTTACCTTTAGAATGACGAAAAAAATGTCGGAATTTTATTGATTTCGAAAGGCTGACACCCCTTTTTGTCAAGGTCATAGTTTATGCGTCCTCAAGGTTATCAATGGTTTTTCAAATGGGAACATGTTATTTTTTATCAAGACTTTGTAGCCACTACTCAGACGAATCCAGCGACGCATGATATCATGACCTTGAAATGATGTGACAAGTGTATCCATTGAAAATCACTTTGAATAACCGTATCTAAAATGGTATTGTACAGTCAAGCTGAGGAAGTGGATATGATTCTGATTTATGGTGAGACACGGGTAGAAACTAGTGCGAGCGCATGAACTTTATGCACAACGTTATCCTGACAGAAATCATACTTCCAGTCGATGTTTTGATCGAATTATTCTTTTAATTCGTGAAACGGATGGTGTTAAACCACAGAGAAAGAAACGTCGCAAGACTAAAACAAACGAAGAAGCAGAGATTGCCCTTCAGGCTACAGTAGTTCATGATCCGCAATTAAGTAGTCGGCAACTTGAGCAATATTCCGGAATTTCAAAGGCGAGTGTTTTAAGAATATTAAGACGTCATAAATTACATTACCTTGCACCAAGAACATGATTTTGGTAAAAGGGTTCAGTTTTGTGAATGGGCTCTGTCAGTTACAGGTGAATCCGATTTTTTTTCGACGACATTTTGTTTACTGACGAGTCAACATGCACTATTAGTCAATGGAAAATCCAAACTGGCTCCGGAAATTTGTGCACCAACGCCCTTGGAGTCTTAATGTGTGGTGTGGTATAATTGAGGACCGGATTATTGGACCATTTTTCATAGACGGCAATTTGAATGGACAAAAATACGTCGAGGTTTTGAACAACACTTTAGGAGAATTACTACAAGACATCCCGTTGGCACAGCGATGCAGAATGTGGTATCGACAAGATTGCTGTCCAGCTCATTGGGCAGTTATAACTCGTGAAGTGATAAACCGAAAATGACCAAGATGCTGGATTGGGAGAGGTGCAGTAATCCCTTGGCCTGCTCGTTCGCCGGATTTAACGCCACTTATTACGATTTAACGGATATTCCGCCGATGCCGGCGAGAACAAATTAGAGAACAATGCGAGAACAAATTAGAAGAGCCTGTGCCGCTATCACACCAGAATATATATATATATATATATATATATTTATATATATATATATATATATATATATATATATATATATATATATTCGAAGTTCAAGAGAATCATTTATCCACACATATTTCTGACATCTGACATCTTTCAAAATGTGTCGATTTTAATGGTCATCACTTCGATCATTTGTTATATATAATAAATTATCTGCAGAAAAAATCATCTACATTATTCGGATATTTTTATTATCAATAAAAATCGATTTTACTGGTGTATTTTGGTGAAATAATGAAATGGTTTTTTAGAATCATGATATCAGTTATGATATGGGTCGCTGGATGTCTGAATAGTGGTTACAATGTCTTGATAAAAAAATAACATATTCCCATTTGAAAAGTCATTGATGTCGTTTAGGACGCATAAACTATATCCTCGATAAAAAAAAATATTTTTGACCACTGGGTCAGCCCTTCGAAATCAATCCCCTTTCGACATTTTTCCTTCACTCTAAAGGTAACGGACATATTTGGGGTGGTCACGTTAAATAGCCCACACGGTATATCTAATAATTTAAAAACACTCCTCTTCAAGTTTCCTCGCCCTTTCGTTTCTCATTAACAAAATAAATGTCTAGGAGAAATGTCCTAGGATGGAGAAATTTAAAGAAAAGTTTTTTAAAATTTTCACATTTTGAAATGCTTATGTCCCAAATAACTTTTGCAAGAAATGAAAAAAAAAATGTTTGTAATCTATTGTGAGCAGATAAAGAGTAAATAATTAAATATTTGTATTAAACTACTATTAGAGATAGGTAACTTAAACAATAACTAAATAACAAGTAGAAAGATTTAATTACACAAAAAATAATTGCACATAACATGTTTTCATTTCACTTTTCAAATGACATTAATTAAGTAGGTAGTTAATTAGATAGACAGGTAGGAGGTACAGATTTAAAATATTATTTTTTAATGCGACGTTTGTTGCTGAATGCTCTTGTTAAGGTTTTTTTATCAGTTTGGTATTTGAAGAAATTAACTAGATTAATGCGTTATTTCTGAATTTATTTTTTTATCAAATTCACTTCTGAAGATCGTAACTCACATGCGCATGTCGAAGAAAATCTATTTAAATAGCCGAGGCCTATTCTATAAAAAAAATAATCTTCAGAAACCGTTTTTCAGCGATTCATAATTTTGCTTTCAGCATTATTTATTTCAATCTTCAAACATTTCCTTTCAATAATCTCCATTCTCTCTTTTTCATCCTCCATAATCTCTTTTCTCTTTAGTCAAATAACGTTTGCCTATAAATTGCACTTGATTGGAAATGAAGTACCATGTTAGCTTGAATATAAGATGACCCATTTTCACATTTGATTTTGCCCAAAACTGGATAGATTAAATTGTGTTATGCAAACATTGACCAACAAAACTGAATGTACATAATTTATCTTGATTATCTTGATAATTAAATTCACAATATTTACTTGAATAAATTATCTAAGTTTATCATTTCATCTATTCTAATTTATTATTTAAATTTGTGTAATAGACCTTTTTACGGTTAGCGCATGCGCATCCGCCAAGTTTGATAGGCGGGAATATGAAAGTTTCGGGCACATATTTAGTTATACGACAAAAAGTTTGGGCACTTTTTGACGTATAATATGGCGGAAATTGACACTTGCGCACAAAAAATTTCAACTATAAAAAGGTCTATTCTAACAATTCGCAAATTTCCAAATCATGTCTATCAGCTGTGTTTAAGGCGAAATAAATTCATCTATTTTTGATTCATTCGTTGAATCTTTGGGCAACTCAATTGATCTGTCAGATTTTCTATAAAAATGAAAAATATTTGAAAATATGAGAAGCGTTTTATCTCGTTTAATTACTTATTATTTTATTTGAAATGCTTGAATTAAGTTATTCATTTTGGAAAATATGTTATTTAAAACTTACCACTTAATGGTTAAGTCATTTAAGTATTTGAAAAAAAATCACAATTGAACATTAATTTCTAAACTAATTGTACAAGTTATAAAGTAATAAACTAAAAGAAAACAACATTGTGGTGCTACCAGCTGATAAAGGAAATTGCTCTGTAGCAATGAACATCAATAGACCCCAATAATCGATAACACTAAAAAATCGTCAACAAAAAAAAAATTGTTTTTTTCCTCTGATTTTTTTTTAATCTCAAATTGAAGCGTATTTTTTAAATATGGCAACACTTTTTTCTAACAGCTTTTGTTTTTGAGTTATACTATTTTTACTTAGATTTTCGTTTTTTATTGGACACTAAAATATATTTTGTTGTATTTTTCTATATGGCTTCGTCAAGAAGATGTGTGCTTAATCCCGATTGTTTTTGCTACATTTGTGGTGAATATATATATATATATATATATATATATATATATATATATATATATATATATATATATATATATATATATATATATATATATATATATATATACAAAATATCGAAAACCTATATCGAATTTCTGCGTAGAAATACTGCGTATCATCAATACTTTACTTACAACAATACTACATCGGCTAGGTATCAACATGAGCATAAAAATCCACTTCATGTACTCGCATTTAGACCGATTTCCACAAAATTTGATGATTTTGGTGAGGGGCAGGGCGAAAGATTTCATCAGGATCTTCGAACAATGGAAGAGCGTTATCAGGGGCGGTGGGGCTCAGATATGATAGCAGACTACTGCTGGAGCTTGCAATTATATCTACCTAAAATCGTTCATTCAAGGAAATCTTATAAAAGAACATTTGCTAATGTTCAATAGAAAATTTGTTAACATAATGTATTATTTTTCTGTATTATTTTGTCAAAATAATAAAACTATATATTTCAAAAACTAAAGCTGTTAGCAATCTTCCAGTATTTTTTTCATAGTCAGGGCCATAGAAATACGAATATATAATACATAATATAGAATATCAGGCCATATATATCTATGGCCTATCAGGCCATAGAAATACCCAATATTACCAAAGGAAACAAAACTTGTGTTGACCAGTGTAATCAATGAACCGCATTCATGGATATATTTTTAAGGCCTATTAACGAGGCTTTTGCCAAAATACCTATCAAAACCAACCATGAACCGCAAAGGATTTTTACAAATGCGGATCTACAGAAGATGGAAACGAATCTAGTACTAGTCCAAACATTAACTCACTCCAATCCTGCCCTCATGTGCCTCTGCAATAACTAGTGGGAAACTACTTCTACGTAGTGGGAAAAACAAAGATTTAAAAAACAGCTGATTCTGCTAACTTACAAAAGTCAACTTGGAATATTATCCATCAAATATCCTATACAAAAAGTAGGACTGAAGTATTTTGTAACCCCAGAGTGGATCCACATATCCCAACCTAATGTTCAATATAAAGACAGTATACTGAATAATAGTAGCTCGATGATTCTTTTACGATGTTTAAAGTGGATATGATAATATTCCTATATTGTAATAAAAATTCGATTCAATACATACTGGGTCCGTTAGAGCACATCATAAACAACTCAACGAAAGTGGTAAATTCCAGGAGGAGCTAAAATTAGCGATGATCACTCCAACATACAAATCAGGCGATAAAAGTGACATTAATAACTACGGACCGACAAGTGCATTTCTATCAGCATTTTCTAAATTTTTTGAAAAAGTTCTTTGTTCTAGAAGTTAGTTAGTCTTTGTTAAGAAGCTTAACAAAGCCAACACTAAGAAGCTTAATAAAGTCCTTACATCCATATGTAGATACACATGTCTTACGGTTAGTATATTTCGCAAACTCCCACTCTCTTATTAGATATATTTTTAGTGTATTTGTTTATAATTAAATAATGAAATAAAATGTTTGGTACATTCCTAAAATCATGGCCTCTGGTACGTGACTGAAAATGCAACTAACGTTGCAGCTTAGTAGCGCTGCGCGGGAACACACTATAGAATATAACCCCAAGTTTAATTTTTTTAAAAAAAATCTTAATTTTAAAAACTTGAATTAGATTAGACATTAGACATTTTTAATACTTGGAGTTTTCTATTGTTAAATTAAGGGAGATGCAAAAGAGTGACAGAATGATTAAATGGTTGATGTCTCTGGGATTGTTAGCGAAAATGTATGTTTGTATTTAGTATGAAGATGATATGAAATTATTGAAAGTGAAAAGTCTAAAGGATAGGTGGGAATGGGGGTGTATTAAAAGCAAGACGAAAGTGAGTATGCACAAAAGGGTTAGAAGGAGTGTAAGGAAGGGTGGTTGGTTTGAATGTAGTAATTTATCATTATATGCAATCATGCTATTAACGTATAATTGGATTCATATAAACAGTGCGGAGAGTATGTGAATGTAGAGTGAATAAAACTAGATTAGATGCAATTTTGTAGAGATATATGTGTGTGACAAAAAAAGAAATGCTTGCTGGAATTGGAGTGATTGTTGAAATTGATGAAAGCAAGTTTGGTTAAAGGAAATATTATAGAGGAAAACATGTAGAGGGGAAATGGGTATTTGGTGGGATTGAACGTGGAACGAATAAATGTTTTATGGAAGTTGTGGATGAACGGAGTGCAAATGTCTTGCTTAGAATAATTAAAGGAAATATTAGACCTGGGATGATCATCATATCGGACTGTTGGATGGCATTTAGTTGTTTGGAAGACAAGGGTTTCCATCACCTCACTGTCAACCACTCCATCACCTTAAAAAATCCAGACCTGGGCCCATTCCAATTCCATTGTGGAAACCTGGTCTGCCATAAAAAATTACCTGACCATGTTGTCAAATTTAATTCCTATTTGGCAGAGTATATTTGGAGGAGGCGACATAAGTCCAATAATTTGATGGAAAATTTTCTGGCAGCACTCAGACTACTTTATGAACCTCCAGAAGGAGATTCTCCATAGGAATTTGTAAATTTCAAAAATCCCCTTAAAATTCTATTTCTGATAATTTCATGTTTTAATTTTAGAATAATTTCAAAATTGTTGCTTTTAAAATGGAAGCTTTTTGGAAAGTGAACAGACAATTGTATGAACCCAGACAACTGTATGAACCCTGCGAAGCAGATTCTCCATCGGAATTTGTAAATTTCAAAAATCCTTAATATTATAGGAGTATTTCTGATAATTTCATGTATAGTTAGAAGATACTTTCATGTTTTAGTTAGAACATAGTTCCAAACAGATAAACAAATTTACAAAAATAACATTTTAAAGGACATTTTAAAAATCTGGCACACTCTATGATTGTTTGTCTAGATATATAATTTAATACATAAAATATATTTTAATACTGAAAAGTTTTAATAACATCCACTTTGGGACAGCTTTACTAATTAAATCAAGGGAGGGACACGGAAATCTTCTGTTACTCTTTACCACACAGCGCTCAAGATGCATTGTGTGAGCCTTTCGCTACGTCAAAGCAAGTAACGAGAAAGGTCAAGACCTAATATGTCAGGGGCTGAAGGCCATAGGTTTATGTACTAGTAAAGTAACATATTACTGCCTGAACAGAAGAGATGATTCCTTGCGGCTTCCCTCAGCTTGGCTACCGATTATATCCACCCTCAGAATGCAATTCCAGACATCCCAGACACATATACGACCAACCGGACGAAGAAACAAGCGAACCGAAGCACCGCATTGATCGCGCATGATCCGAAGCCAGACAGCTATAAGTAATAATGGGAACTATAAAGGAATGATAATAAACACCGGTAAGAAGAAAACTCAGCTGTTTAAAGACTAAGACATAGAGCAACGCAGGAAAGATCAGGAAAATGAAAATAATAACAACCACTAAAAAGAAATACGAAGACGTATATGGACCCAAGAAAAAACCCATCAGCAGAATCAAGAGAAAATCTGTCAAGGAAAATAACCGACGAGAACTCAGAAGGCATGCCAGATATTGCCAAAGAGGAAATAGAAAAGCCACTAAAGAAACAAAGTGTGACAATGCTACAGGTTTGGGCGATATATTGCCTGAACTCCTTAAAGAAGGGTGATAAAAGGTGACGGAGCACTTGAGAATTATGTTCAACTAGACCCTGAAAGAAAATAAAATACCGAACCACTGGAACAACGCCAAAACCATATTAATACATAAGAAGGGAGATCCGTCAAATATGAACAACTATAACTCTTAGGCTTATATCTCTTCTCTCACAAATGGACAAAGTATTTACAGGAAACATAACGCATAGACTAACTAACAAGTTCGAGAACTATCAGCCTACGGAACAAGATGGTTTCATGGTTTCAGGAAGTGATATGGAAGATGACCACTTACATACTCTAAAGATACTTATAGAGAAAACTAATGAATACAATCTCCTTATCTCTTATCTCAATATGCTTTTTATCGCAACCAAGAGAATGAACTGCAAAATGTGCTTACAGATCTTCATGAAGCTTCAATCTGAAGAGAAGGCTGAAAATTTATTTTAACTGAACAAAAGTTATGTCTAATGCAACCGATCAGTTTAAAATAAGTGACACAATGATGGATCAAATAGATGAATACACATATAATTATTACATAATATATACACAGATAATTTGTCAGAGCAAAAAAAGAAAACCAGACGACGAAGATAACAAGATGAGTGAAAATGGGTTTGGACTACATCTGAGATCCAAAGTATTTGACTCCTGCGTAATACCAGTCCTCAAGTAAGGAGCTCAAACATACACTCCCACAAAAGCAAACAACGACAAATTTCAGAAAACTCTTGATAGAAGAGCAGTTGCTAAGAATATCACTTAAAGAAAGGAAAAGGGCAGGACACAACGAATGCATGGAAGATAAGAAATGGAACTCACTAATCGGAAAATGAAGGCCATACGCAGGCAAACGAGCAAGTGGGAGACCGCAAATGAATTGGAAAGATGAACGCGTAAAACACGCAAGGCTCATGTGGCAAAGAATCACCCATAACAGGGACAAATGGAAAATACTAGGGGAAACCTATATCAAAACGATGCAAGGATAACAAAGGGTTAAAAATGATATTCACACTGAATTGAAATATATTTTAACCACACTTAACATGTAAAAATATCATACAATTTGTTTTTCGCAGTTATATAAAGTTAAACACTTAACACGACTCGAGTTTCGATTTGTAAAGGTCATTTTCAAGTGGATTACACATTAATGATTCATTGGATTTATATTAAGGATTCTTTGCACGGGGAGGCGCTTTTCTGCAATTGGGGAATTACCTGGAGGCGATTGTGCAAGATTAAAGAGTTCCAAAAAGATTAAGTCGGTTTGCTCGTAAACCCTAGAAGTCCAATCTAGGTCATTTTTACCTACTCAAACGCATAGTGCTCTAAGGCCAGTAAAATATGATTGGACTTCTAGGGTTAAGGAGATTAATGGATGGGTTACGGCTCTGTTTGAAAACAAGTGTCTTTGTTGCAAGTATGCATGATTTTGAGATTGTCTATTTTCAGGAATTTATGATTATATTCGAGACAAAGGTTTGTAAAGCAACTATTCCTTTTTAAGACGAAAAGCTCGAGAATGTGCTGAAGACCGGGTTGACAAACTTAGCCTTTCCATCCTGCCTTTCAACTCGGTTTACCGAACATTCTTGCGTATTCTTGAACCACTTGAAAATGACCTTCACCAGTCGAAACTCGAGTCATGTTAAATGTTTAAATTTATATATCTGTGAAAAACAAGTTATATACTACTATAATATTTTTACATATTAAGTGTGGTTAAAACATTGTGATTTTTTCAATTCATAGTAAGTATGGATTACCACGTAGTAACAACCGCAACCATTCTATACATTAATATTTCATCATTTTTTCTTAGAATGAACAGAACTAGTCTTCATCTATCAACCATTTTCCATACATTCAGATCATCCTTTAAATTTGTTACTTTCAATTTCAACTAATATTTAACATATTCATTTAGTTTTTCATGTAAATACTTAAATCGCGCCTGGAAATAAATCGCGCATTGAACTTGAATGAAATAAATATGTATGGTAAAAGGTTCTCTCGCTCTTCGCCAATGTGTTAACGTTTCGTGATCGGCAATAACGGTTCGATTATTTCTTTTTTGCTGGGTTTTGCCGCACGATTTGTTGAAGGCTTCAAGATCTACACCTGTTACCATCAATAAAAAAAGGAAAAAATACTTGGATTATAAGTTAGTTGAGCATTTATAGGAGTTTAAGAAACTATTTTAATTAGTTTGTTTGTTTGACTGTTTAGATATCTGCGTGTGTTCCAAGAAGCTTTGAGGGAAAAAGTTTATGTAATATGTGTTAAATATTTGCGGTTTCTGGTCAGGTTTTCTTTCGAATTAAAAAATAATTTCTATTATTAACAGTGTTTTTGTTACTTGACAGTTGTGTTTATTGCGATTTAATGGGATTATTAAATACAGCTGGGCCAATTTTTTGTAAAAAAAAATGTATGTTCATTCTGATCTGATTGAGGATGAATTGTAAAATCTGTGTGAAATCGAGGACGCAAAGAGAACGTAATCAGCGAAACAGATTTAACAACAAAGTAAACATAATCGAGCCTAAACAGCCAAACTATGTAATTTACCGATTATCCACGGCGAACGAAGACGTCCATGTAACGATTCCTATTCCAATTATTTTACAGTTTTGCATGTGGATTTAGACGCCTTAGGCCACCGAGTTGCGTAACTCCCGTCCCTTTCTCATATCAGGAAATCACATATCAAGACATTGCATAACGTTATTTGTTTTTTATTGAAGTTTTGCGATGGAAAACATTTCTCGTTTTGTTCTGCGGCAATTAGTGATGTCGTTAGACTCGCAGATTAAAATCTGTTTTAGCATTGACCTTAACCGGTCATTGTCTACCTTTTGATTATAACTTGGAGCTCGAACATCCTGTAATAAGTTTTACTGTTTAATGCTCTTTTTCTTCATTCACTTACATGAAGAATTACATTCATTCTTTTTTTCATTTCTTTGTGACAAAATAATACCTAACTAGCTACAGGATTATTCATAGTAAATTTAGACTAGATTACGAGAGAAAAGATTAGACAAAAAAGACCAGATAATACCAGACAAAACCAGGCAAGAGTAGACAAGACCCGACAAGACCGGACAAGACCGGACTAGACCGAACAAGACCAGGCAAGACCAGACTAGATCAGACAAGACCAGACAAGACAAGACGAGACAAGACCAAACAAGTCAAGACCAGACAAGACCAGACAAAACCAGACAAGACCAGACAAGACAAGACGAGACAAGACCAGACAAGACCAGACAAAACCAGAGAAGACCAGGCAAGACCAAACAAGACCAGATTAGACTTAACAGAAAATACTAGATAAACAGTACCAAACAGACAAGACTAAACAGACAACAAAAGTCGTGCCTGTTAAGCCATTTCTTACTCTTGTCTATCTAATGTTGTCTTTCTACTCTCATCTGTCTATTCTTCTGCGTCGAGACTTCTCCGTCTAGTTTAGACTGTTCCTCTCGCCTTGTACATAGCTTTGTCTGTCGCGTATTATCTTACTAGTTTTTCAGATGTAATCTTCTATTTAAAAGAGTCTAATAGTAAGGAGAAATGAAAAACTACACTGACTTTCTAGAAACTCAATTACTACGTATACAAGTTTCGTATCTGCAATGTTTCTATCTTGACGAATAAGAGCCAACGTGCTTTATCATTTTTCAGTTGAGATTTCCTAGAAGGATTACGCGTCGAGATTCCTCCGCAGATTTAGAAAAACAGCGATCGTTGGAATGTGAAAAATTAGCATCACTTTTGCTTTTTGCGCGTTTTTTAGTCGGTTGTTTTAAGAAACTCTCGTCGGCGACTCGTCTGAGAAAAACACATGGAAATTAATAGCGTCGCGTCGGTAATAATTTTATTCAAGGTATGAGACATTGTTTATTTGCCTTTTTCGCCGCTTAAATGCATTTCATTCTCAACGTGGATTACTGAAATGAATACTTACGCGGACTTTATCTTTACCATCTGTTTAAATGTTTTATTTATGAACGTATCTAGTCTCAAGAATCCTAAAAAACAAATAAGAGAGAAAAGACTAGACAGACAAGACTAAACAGACAACACTAGACAGACGATGCAAACAAGAGTAGATAGACAACTAACTCTACACAGATACGACTAGAGAATCAAGACTCGAAAAACACGACCTAACAAAGAAGACTAGATGAGCAAATTTCCTAACCAACTGTCCTATTTACTTATTTCTTGCAAAACCTGATAAACTGCAGGGTCACAAAGCCCCGATGGAGCAGAATATGGATGGAGCGTAATCCTGCATACAATTTATCGATGATTTGCGAAACGGTCTGCAGGTAGCTATGCGGGGAACCAATTATATAATCCAGAAATTGCCCCGCTCTCAATATAAATATAATTTTAACAATTTGTAATTTTGCATAGAAGAATAAGCCGAAGTCGGTTGACTGCGGAGCAACCTTGGAGCAACTGATTTGCCGTCCGAGTTCAACGAAATATGAATGGTCTTGCATTAATGTTTTTTAATTAGTCCGCATTCACGGTACAAATACAACCAGACAGCAGTAAAGGAAGGAAACATGTATAATGCAATGACTTTGTTTTGTTTTGTTTGCAGATAGGAGACCAAATCATTCGAGTAAATGGATTCACCATTGAGAACGCTGTCCACAAGGAAGTGCTGCAGTTGATTTCCAACCACACGCATATCTCCCTCAAAGTGAGAAGTAAGTTCAATGTTAATCTATTTGTTGTTGGGTTTTAATACTGTAATCTAACCACTTTCTTGAGTCTCCTGAAGTCAAGTGAAAGTAAATGTCAATTTGATAATGATTAGGTTTTTTATCATACGTTCATATATTTTAGTTGAAAAAAGTATATGGGATAGAAAGTACATGATTATAGAAGAACATGAATTGTAAAATAAATTACAATTCTGAGATGAAATCTAAATGCTGAGATTTAGAAAAAAATCGTGCATTTCGAATAGCATATTAAGACACTGTATTTGAATTAATACCGCAATACATTTCCCAAAATAATTGTATTTCTTCATATAAATTGTTTACATTTATATCACTTTATGGTTATTTCGAAAATTATTTTAAATTCATGTAATATTTTTTTAGTTGTGCTTTTTCTACTGTAGCACCTCGTTCTCATCAATCGGTTTAAAACGTTTTCCTACGTTTTCCGATTCTCAGTCTCCATTTCTCCCTTTCTTCCCAGAAATCTATTTCTCTGTCCAAGATGTCTTTACCTATTCCTGCTCTCCAACTTAACCTAGGTGGAGCCCATTTTTTCTTCCTGTTGGTGTCCATTCCATGATTTCTTTGGGTAGGCGTTCTTCCGCATTCTTAATACATGTCCAGCTGCTTTATTTTTTTGTCTTCTATAATAGTATGCTCCACGAATATAATTGCACGAATCCGGCTGTTCTTTACTTTATCTAGTTTGTATTTTCCGGCCGCCCATCTACAAAACTTCATCTCTGCTGCTTCCAGAGTTCTTTTCGCTGTTTCTGTCAGTTTCCACACTTCTCTACTAAACATTATTATGCTTTTAATAATATTTCTATAAATCTTATACCTTTGTATTATTCAATGGTATACAAATACCCTTTCACTTTTTCTTCCAACTCTTCATTGCGTGTTCTATTTATTTTAAAGAACGTGAGGGACAGAGAGCTTCCTTGTTTTAGTCCTTTGCTGCTACTAACTCCTTTTGAGATGAGGTGCCCCTTTTTGACTTTCGAAGAGTTTTCCTGGTATAACTTATTAACCGCTTTAATGAGTGTTGTACCGATGTTCGTAGTTTCCAGTGTTCCCCAATTTGTTTTGTTGTGGCGATAAAGGAGGTGAGTTTATAGATGTTAATTTTTCCATTATCTGTTTCGCTGCCGCAAAATCATTTTCCATTTTTTCTTTTAATACGGGGTGTCCTATGGCTCCTCGCTACTCTCGTCGTTTTCTTAAATTGGACGACGTGGTTGAAGGGACATGAACTACATTCTTTGGGTTTGAATCCTCTGTAAGATTATGTGTGTGTCCTTTAGTAGTCATGCGCTTAATTTTCAATAACAATACAAAAAATAACAACAATGCAAAATGATACTTTTTTAGTTTTTTTTCTGAATATTTTTTTCGCTATTAAACACCGCAAAGTCCACCACAATTTCACCACACCAAAATCACCACACGTATGTCAAATTTTGCCGCTTATTGTCGTCAACCGCCAAAAGTTGGATTGACCTTGCTAAGTTGGCAATTTGTGGCCCCCTAAAATCGGAGGCCCTAGGAGCGCGCCTAGTGCGCCTATGCCTTAAAACGCCGCTTCTTGTACGAGCTGAAGTTTGTAAGGATGCAACTTGAGATCATCTTTCAACATTTTGTGAATAGCTGTTTTGAATAAATGTAGAGCAAATGCGTGTTTACACACCGAAGGAAGTGTTGTTCAATAGCGGCGAGTCGAACACGGTTGTGTTACCAGTTTTTTTCAAATGGTTTATTTGAATTTTTATAATTGCTATTATAAAAATTGCTATTTTTGTAATACGATTTTATGCAGGGAGCCCGGTCTTCACTTGTAAAACGTTCCATACCAACTCATTTCCTAAAACATGGTCTTCAACATGCACGCGCACCGAAAATTATCGCGCAATCTCATTTCGAGTTATTTCACTTAAAAATCGGAAAAGGACACTTTCCATAGATTTTTCCAAACTTTTGTATGGAGTTTTATAGAGTTTGGTATGGCGATTCCCTTTCCTGTGTTTGGGTATTATGTCTAAAGTTTTCCATTCCTCTTGAATGAAAATTTTTAAGTTGTTTATATAACGTATCTGTTTTTTTTTTCTGGTACTGGAGGTTTTGTAGTTCCCGGCTCATTTCCTGTACTCTTCTGCTTCTTATTCTGATTGGTGAAGCAGTTGTCAGTATATTTGTGTCTTGCTACTCTACTCACTCTTCTCTCAAGTAGTTTTAAAAACATTTTGTCCCATTAGATTAGCGTTATGAGTGATATAAGTTCTTTCTTTTTTCGCACGTGAGCTTGGATATTTTTGTAATTCGCTCTATACCAGTATTTCCTCAACAGTTTTAATTTCTTTCTAAACCCTGTTATTTAAGTTTTTCATTGAACCATTCAATTTTTTAATATTAAAAATGACGAATGTGTTACATAGGGGATAGACATTTTTTTTAATTCAGCTGTTTTCTACCCTTTGGGTATAAGCCTCCCTCTTATTTTGCCAGTTGCCACGATTTTGTGCCTCCTGGTAGAGGGGATAGACATAAACAAATTTTAATAGGGTTCGGTGGCGTATAGTACAAAATAGTTCGGAAACACTGCTCTATACTGAATCGATATGTACTGAGATATATTATATATTTTACCATTTAGTTATTAACCCTGGATCAATTCTTCAATTTCCCGATTTCACAAAAAAATAAAGTTTGGAAGTTTTACTTGTCGTTTAAATCGAGGGATAGGTGTACACTCTATACTTATCCCTCGATTTAAACGGTACTCAATTTACACGGTTTTTCTTTTACACGTTTTTTTAACTCGATTAAAAGCTAAGTAAAACTTAAAAAAAAAACTAATGTCAAAGTCAAATGTTTCATGTTTCCGTTCGAATGTAATCAATGAATGAACAAAAACTAATTTCCTTTAATTTTTCCTCAGATTCCTCCTTGCTTTGGTTTTTTAATTTTTTTGGGATGTGTGAAATCTAAAATTTTTGCCTTCAATAAGTAGGCTTACCATATTTTCTGGTAGAATTGGTAAAACCATCCTACGTTATAGATAATCATACAGACTTAAAACAATCGGAACACAGCCTGAATATATAAATATATTCAACCTTCCCGGAGCTCTATAACAATTACTGAGTCTTTTTAGGACTACTAAAACAAATCCCATGTGAAATTTGTCAGTAATTTAATAGCTTTCAGTCCAACTTAGTGGCACTCAACAAAATCCATAAAGAGCTCTGTGTTCCGATTGTTTTAAGTTTGTATGATTATCTATAACGTAGGATGGTTTTACCAATTCTATCTTATCATTTCAATCAATAACCTGCTAAGTTCATGTCTCTCTCACAAAATGTCAAATTAAAAATATCTAACCCTAATCATCCACATGGGTTTCAAGTAAGTGGTTTACAAATTATTGTTCATGAAAGCAAAGCTGTGCTGATGTGAGATAAATCTCGAAACGCGTCCATAGGGCTATCCACTTAAGGTATCGGAAAGGCATCTTCTTAAAAATAATGTTATTTTTATGGTTTTTGTTGAGTGTCACGAAGGTGGAGTGAAAGCTATTAAATAACTGACAAATTTCACATGGAATTTGTTTTGGTAGTCCTGAAAAGACTCAGTAATTGTTATAGAGCTCCGGAATGGTTGAATATATTTATATATTCCGGCTGTGTGCCGATTGTTTTAAGTTTGTATATTTTTCTGGGTCCAACCCAGGACATATTTTTTTTAATTACATAAGATTATAAAAGTCTTAACAGTTTACAGATACATGAAACTTTATTAATTGTATTTTTCACTGAACTTGACTTTTTGTTGAAATGGTTTGTTTTGATTACATCATAAAATTCGCAACAACAAAGTTCTGAATTAATTTTAACATTTAAGAGATATTTAACTGTGGATACCCATTTCTGTAGAGCAAATGTTCCCCATAATCGAAAAAATTCTCTCCCATAATCGAAAAAATTGCTTTTCATTTTTCATCAATAGTATCTACTTGTTCAGTACTTGAACCACAACCTTCCCTTTGGTTTTTATTACCTGGTAAAAAAATGTACGTTCATCAAATAGGTCATCAATATTTATGGAATCTTTAATAACTTGAGCACTTTCTTGATCAGACCATGCAATTTTTGTTCGCAAATGTTTCGACTAAAACTTACTAACCTTATCAAAACTGGTTGTCCTCAAATAACTATTGGATGCTAAAATTATAAAAATTGTCTATGCTTGAGAAGAATTTTTGCTCCGGAACATTATTATTTTCTTTTAGAGTGCATAATAATTCATTGGTAGAAGATGGTATACATTTGTGAATTTTTCTCTCCTGAAGTTGACAAATTAATTCAGAATACGCCTGAAATGCTTCTGTTCATATTATAGAATTAGCTACCAATTTCAGAACTACATTATTAAATAACTGAGTACCAAAAACTTAAAAAAACCATTAACTATCTGGATTTTTAAATAAATTAAATAATAATTTTGGCCATTTGTCACAAGGTAAGAAGTATGATTTTAGGCAATCAGAAATGGAAAGAATTCTTTCCATTACATGTAACAAACTAAGAAACTACGAAAATATTAATAAATTCTTATAACAATAGCTTCACATCCATGGGTAGAGAATCACATGTACTAAATTGTGAACAATGTCGGCTGAACAACCTATTCCTAAAATAGGTCTATCAAATCACTTTGAACTTCTGAACAAATTTTTAATTCACTTTCTCTTCAAACTACCAAAATTACTGTGTCATCTATCAATCAGTGTGTAATCAGCTGTTAAAAAAACTACTTTTTTCGAAATTAGTATTTTTTCACGCACTGCAAAAGATAATGAGTTAAAATTTCAGCAGATTCACCTGATACTTCGTCGAAATTTAAAAGTTTAACTTAAATTCCCAGCTCCGAAAATATATTACAACAATTGGAACAAGTTTTGCTTCACTTGTATTTGAGCTATCCATCATTACTCTTACCTAATTAATATTTTTCAAAGAACACAACACCTTATCATATATAAATGGAGAAATAACGTTAACAATAATTGCCTCGGGGGACTTGGTAAAGAATACGGGATTGTTTTGAAATTTAGTGTTGTGGACTTTTTACCTGGTGTAACTGTTGTTAATCGTCTTAGGCACTCTTTAACGAAGAAGCGAAAGAAAAAATTAAGCTTCTACGTTGTCTACGTTGGTTCAATAAATATTCGTGTTTTTGTTGAAAATAATTGTTGACATTTTCAAGATGACAGATAGTAGATGCGAACGCAACTAACTCGACGTTGCCACGTTTATTATTTTTGATTGATTCAACGGTTCTTATCATATTGTCCTATATTGGATCGAGAGTTCGCGCTGCCGCGCGTATATTTTCTGGATTTATCTGCCCGCTTCGCGGCGGACAACGTAATCTAAGAGGGGTTAAACCAACGGTCCTTGCCACATTCTCCTATATTCAATCGAGAGTTCGCGCTGCCGCGCGTATGTTTCGATTTATTTGCTCGCTTCGCGGCGGGAAACCTAATCTAACCGGAGGTAAACCAACGGCCATTGCCACATTGTCCTATATTGTATCGAGAGTTCGCGCTGCCAGGCGTATGTTGTCTTGATTTATCTGCCCCCTTCGCCGCGGGCAACCTAATCTAACCGGGGTTACACCAACGTTCCTTGCCACATTGTCCTATATTGGATCGAGAGTTCGCGATCCAATATAGGACAATGTGGCAAGGACCGTTGGTTTAATCCCGGTAAATTAGATAAATCAAGACCACATATGCGCGGCTGCGCGATCTCTCGATCTAATGCAGGACAATGTAGCAAGGACCGTTGGCTTGACCAACTCGGCTGGTATCAATTTACATTCAAGTAATTTTTGAATTGTTTAGTCGGGATCTCATAAACTATTCTGAATATTAATAATATACCAATATTTTCTGGAAGCCAATTTTTTATATACTTTACACAAACGTGTGACGCAGAAAATTTAAATAATTTATATGTTGTCAAAAATAATTTTGGCAACGCTGACCCAATTGACAATTCTCAGTAATGTGACCAGTCATACACGTCAGTTATTTGGTTGAAGATACAATTTTTTTTATTACAAAAAGTAAAAAAAGAATCTGGTGGATATCCAGGACACTTAAATAATTAATTCCAGACATTGTAGCTGTTTGTGGCGTGGCTGTTCGTTGCAATATGATTAAAACTTCAATACGACGCTTAATAATGTATACATGTTGCCAACATTATAGTTTTTCATATAAACGGGTATATAAACAACAATAAACGTAGCAACGTCGAGTTAGTTGCGTTCGCATTACTATCTGTCATCTTGAAAATGTCAACAATTATTTTCAACAAGAAACACGAATATTTATTGAACCAACGTAGATAACGTAGAAGCTTAATTTATGCTTTCGGATCTTATTGTTAGTTAAAGAGTGCCAAAAGACGATTAACAACAGTTACACCAGGTAAAAAGTCCGCAATACTAAGTTTCAAAACAAAACCTAACCTAACCCACGTGGTCCTCGATCTCACCCTTTCTTTTATGTGCAGTACATTCTGCAGTACATATAGTGAAATAAATATGTGTCATAGTTACTGTCAATGTTCAATTTCAAAAAATTGGTATTCCTATTACAGGTTAACAAAGGTACACTTTTTTCGCCCATTTCTATGTTGAGACAAAAACGAATAGAGATAAAATGATCAAAAACGAAAACAAATTACTCATTAGTTGAAAACAACAACATCCGTATTTCAATAAGGGCATGCGTTGTAACGTGGAGTAGGGTAACAAGAGGCAAGCGCTGTTGCATGTTGCCATGCGCAAGCCATGACGCAGGCAGTATTAAGCCACATTGATTTTTCGCACAATGGTAAGAAGAACTTTAAAAACGCTATCGATCGATCACATAGGTTTAAAATAAAAAAAAATCCTCGCCCGTCATAAAATTCTTGACAAAAAAACCCAAGACATTTCCCGGGACAGCAGTAAAAAAACTGGATTGCCCGGGCTAATCAAGGACGTATGGTAAGCCTATCAATAAGTAATGGTCACTTCTACACGTCGCCCCTCTATGTTCTTATGTAATGGACTTAGCTTCGTGTATTATCGAATAATCATATAGTATATGATAGATTTTAGATTTAGATTGTGTTATATCCAGGTATATTTATGTATATCGCGGTATTGGAAGAATCCGTTTGCTATTTTCAAGTTATTTTATACTTTTATTCTGTCTTCTCCATATTGGCGGACTATTCCGTTGTGGTATTTCTTAACCATCTAAAATGCCAACATGCCAAATGAAATTTAAGAGTTTTAAAAGAACTTATTCTGTATTCTTATAACCGACAATGGTTTTAGAGTTAAAATAGTTTATACGAAAAAAAGGTTCCTAGTGAAAATAAAAACCATCAGTAAACATTTAAAATTTTGTGTGTTAAAGTTTTATTATTATTTGTATTATGTTAAAGTGTTATTTATAATTGGAAAATTGGAGTTTGATTGATTTTATTCAATTTATGATTTTAATATTTTATTATTTGAGAGTAGCGAGCGGTGTAAGTGCCCCTCTTGCCACAGACTAAGGGCGGCTCGGATTGGATCAGTCACTTAATCAGAAGAAAATGTACTAGTCCCGATTAAGCGAACTCTATGATATATAAATTTGTCTGTAATTATTATTTAGTGAAACGTCCAATTTCTTTTAATAATTTTCTTCCTGTGGCCCAAGGTGAGTCGAGTGCAGATGTCCGGCGAACCGTGGCGAAATTATCACACCGCGAACGCGCCCGCCCACCTTTCCACCAATACGTCTGGCGTGCCATTCCTCGCCGTTCCGCACTTTTTCCCGTTCGAAATCCCTTTGTTCGCAACGGCGAGACGCGCTAGATAAACGCGAAACTCACGATCGCACGATGAACTTTCGTTTTTTGGACGTTTCACCCTTGACTAACTATTTCCCACAACAATCAAGAATAGAAATTTCAATTGTAATATCGACAGTTTTACCAAAATATTTGGAAAACAATAAGTCTAAATTCTTGGACACTATTAGTTATCGCAAGCGCAACTAAATGTCTCGATCCCATATCCCAAGAAATTTACTACATAATTGATGTTGCTCCAGAGTTGTAGAAGACATACCCTCCTGCCAAGCGGGAGACTCGGGGTTCGTTTCTCGGTCGGGGAGGCAACAACTAGGGCGGTTTTCACTAAACGTCCGGGCTGCGCACCCTGAATGAATGCGATACCGGGGTGGCGCATACTAAAAGCCAAAGTGGAATAAGGGTTTAGTGAGAGCTTCCGCCTAACCACTTTTAAAAAAAAATTACAGAAGACTACCCTCATGTGTCCATTATTAATTACAACATATACGTTGCCAACATTTCACTGATCACAAAGCCGTAAAATCTCTTTCAAGTTCTTCAACAAGATTTACAAGCCAATAATAAGATAATTTCCTTTCGAAAAATATAATTGGATATGATTCATCCGAGCCACCCAGAGAGATAATACCGGCTCGTAAATATTTCCAACAATGCTTATCCCCAGGGAAGACGTACGACCAATGCAAATCAAACAAAAAGTTATGAAATTATCGTACACGCTCGGTCAAACATACAAATTGTAAATAATTTTCGTCGAGGACTATTTGTCTTGGGATAAAGTAAATGCGAGCAATTATCTAACGAGTGAGGAATGTCCAGTTGTACGTGCAATTGCGCGTTGAGGATTTACTGTCGCGGAGAATGTTAAGTGGAGGGAAAGAAGAAGAACGTTTATGGGATAAAAGGATTTGAATTCTTGAGTTCATTGAAGAATTTCATATTTTACGGTTTACGTTTTATTTGACGTCATTTTTATGGTTGACACGTTTGCTACACACTTTAATGAAGAGTTTTTTTTATAATTCTTGACCTAACTTGTCATACAATAGCAATTTTATGAGAAATTAATTATTTATTTCCACCTCGACTTCTTAGTTGAAAATAACTTGGATGAAACTAGTACATAATCATTATATGAAATGATTAAAATAAATTATAAAGAACTAATTAATCCCAATATGTGCCAATTTATACCCAAATTATAACCCAGGTCTAACCAATAACCCAAAATTAAAGTTCATCTTCACTACCTGATGTCTAGAGAAGTAACTGAAGTAGGTTGAAAGCAGAAACATATTTACAATAGATTCAGTTGAAAATATTCCATAAAATCTATGACCGAAATCTGCAAAGTGTCTTCCGATTTGATCATACATCCTTGTTTTTTTCAATAGTTTTTTTGCCTCGACGCAGTACAGTTCTAGCTTAAATTTAAAGACAACTCGAAGTCTTTAAATTTAAGCTAGAACTGTACTGCGTCGAGGTGTGAGGGGCAAGGGACGCGTCGAGGTACGCGCAAATTAGTTTAAGTTAAGCAATATGCGTCAGTTTTTCAAATACGGACAATTAAACACCACGCACTGGAAATAAAGTGGGTGTATCCGCAGAACAATGCTAAACTCGTCGAGACTAGATGCATTTCACCGGTACGATTATAGGTAGGCTAAGGGTTTCTATTTAGTTTATTAATTTATCTACGGCAGTGCCATTCAATTATAAGAAAACTCTAAACAAAGCAAATAAATGAAACTATTGATCAAATCATCGATGTACGATTAACACGTAAGAAAATTTACTTCCGGTCCTGCATGCCACAGAAATGTTCAAGCTGAATCTAAATCTGTTTATATTTTCGCCAAAAAATTGCAAGATAATTTCAAGATGGGTCTAAACACATCGTCTTAAGGATACCAAACTTGCAGAGAGGAAAAACTTCTAGAAGATAAGTGAATACTTTGCAAGTTAGGAAAATAATTGAAGAAAATTAATTCAATCAATCCGTGCGACGTTTATCGCGGCAAGTAGGAATTTCACGTGAATAGGAAAGGACCATTTTAAAGAAAGATTTACTCTTTCGGCTTTTCAAATGACAAGTAGCCTAAACACTTCTTCCAATAGATCGAAACGTTTCGATCTATTTATCCATCACGTTTAGAATTCAGGCGATGGATTTTGGGCAAAGGGGATAATTTTGTATACTCTTTGCTAGATGAGATGTTATGAGTGACGAAGCACTCATATTCAATTGCATGGCGAGAGGAACAAACAAAATCTAGGTTACTGGCTTGTTAAAAACCCTCAAGCTATTTTCGACAAAGAGCTCCATTCTCAAAAGGTACCGTACCATAGCACTATACAGTGCTATGGAATATGATCAGCTGTTCTATTGGAACCCCGCATATATTTTTTAAATGAAATGGGAAACACAGTAGTTGTCAATAGTGAAAGTTATGTGGAGATGCTAGAACCGTTCTTAATAGATGCCATCGCTCAACTCGGATTACCAATAAACGATATTTGGTATCAGCAAGATGGTGTAAGACCTCATGTATCCAACATGTCTATTGGAGTGTTACGAAAGTTCTTTGCTGGTCTTCTGATTTGACAGCGTGGGGTTCAGTTGTGGTCTCCGCGCTCTCCGGATTTGTCGGCTTTTGATTTTTTGAAGAACCCTGGGAGAACCCGTAAAACCCTTAAAACAAAACATTCGACATACTATTGGTGAGATTTCGCCAGAAATGTGCCAACGTGCAATTCGTTCATTGTTGTATCGATCTCAGTCATGAATCGAAGCAAACGGAGGTCTTCTAATCGATGTAATTTTTAAGTATCAACTGTTAATTTTGGATTAAGCATTTAACTTATTATTAAATTTTAAATTTTATTCTTCAATACTCAACAAAAACTTTGGTCTGCTGAAAACCCTCAAGCTATGTTCGAAGAAGAGCTGCATTCTCAAAAGGTTCCATACCATAGCACCATACAGTGGTATGGAATATGCTCAGCTGTTCTATTGGAACCCCGTATTTTTTTTTTTAATGAAATGGGAAACGCAGTAGTTGTCAATAGTGAAAGTTATGTGAAACCGTTCTTAATTGATGCCATCGCTCAACTCGGATTACCAATAAACGATATTTGGTATCCGCAAGATGGTGTAAGACCTCATGTCTCCAACATGTCTATTGGAGTGTTACGAAATTTCTTTGCTGGTCTTCTAATTTGACAGCGTGGGGATCAGTTGTGGTCTCCGCGCTCTCCGGATTTGCCGGCTTTTGATTTTTTGATGAACCCTGGAAGAACCCTTAAAATCCATAAAATAAAACATTCGACAAACTATTGGTGAGATTTCGCCAGAAATGTGCCAGCCTGCAATTCGTTCATTTGTTGTATCGATCTCAGTCATGAATCGAGCCAAACGGAGGTCTTCTAATCGATGTAATTTTTAAGTATTCATTAATTTTGGATTAAGCATTTAACTTACTATTAAACTTTAGATTTTATTCTTCAATATTCAACAAAAAATTTGGTGTCCAACTTGTTTATTTTTTTGATAATTTCAGTTAAAAATCGGGACACTCGTAATTTGTCATCCTATATATAGAAATCTTAATTTTGGTAGTCTGTCTAATCTAGTTCCGGAGTTAAACTTTCAACTTTAAAACTGGTGGAATTAAATACAAATAGAACTAAAATGATATGGAAAAAATCATCGTAGAGTTAAATCTGAAGCAAATTTGCAGCTTCTGGTTTTTGGTTCGATAGAACATTTCTCGCTTAATCTATACCAGTTTTCATATTCGACCCAACTTAATTATTTCATTAGATATCAAGTAGTGAGCATGATCTTAAATAGTTTAGTCAGAATCTTAAATAACAATTACGAAAATTTGAGGTCTGAGATTTGAGCAACCCTTGTGGGTTCCAGTTTAGTACTTTCATTGGGATTCTGTGTTCTGACATTCTTTGGACGTGCCCATATCATATTAGCTGTTTAGTTGTAATGTCATCAATAATGTCATGTTGTATTCCCAAATCTTGTCCATTGGTTTCACTTGAAACTCTACCTCTCCTGGATTTTCCCGCTGCTCTTCTCCAAAAGTCCATTTCTTTGTCTTTTGGCTTTCTGTTTGTTTTTTCTTCTATCGAGCTATATGTTATTATGCTTTTCACGATTGAGTTCTATATCCTTTTTTTCTAATTTTCTTTTGTAATGATTTTGTCCAAAAGAATACTGTTTAGCATAGAAGTAGCTCTTCTTCCCTTTACGTTTCTGTCCGGTATTGCTTCGTCTAGTGTCCCTTCCTTAGATATTTTCATTCCTAGTTATTTGTATATATTGCATTGGTTTTTGGTTTTGGTGATTGGTTGATCTGTGCCGCTGCTAGATGTAGGTCTTCTTGTTGTCCTCCTATGCACATATATTCTGTTTTTATAATGTTCACATCCAGACCCTATTTTCCCTAACACCTTGATAAGCTTTCGGCTGATATTCCATGTCATCTATATCTTGTGCAATAACTACTTGGTATTCCCATGCTATTGCATTTCCGTTTCCATGTCTTCAGCGCGTGTTCCAAGTAAATTTTGAACAGTGTCGAAGATATACAGCAACCGTTTTTAAGATCCTTGGTTACTGTGAATTCGGATGTCAATCCTTAGTTGGTTTTGACTCTATATGTGGAGCCCGCGTATAATGATTTCACAGATTTTATTATTTCCCTGTTTATGTTGCTATGTTGAAGAGCCTCCCAAGGTTTTACTAAAGGTATACTGTCGTAGGCTTTTTTCAGATCTCCGTACAGGGGATGTAATTCTTGATTTCGTGCTGCTTTCTTCTCCAAAATTTGAGTTAGTGTAAATAGGTGGTCGACTGTGAATTTTCCTGCTCTGAAGCCTTGTTCTTCTGCCTCCATATCTGCGTATTCTTTTTCTATCATATTCTTTAAATATCATGTAGTGATAGAGAGATTCTTTAGATATCAAATAGTCTTCTTTAGATATCAATTCGCGTTTTAAACTAGCGGTTATCAACCTTTTTTCTCCCCGGTATCGTTGTAAAAAAATGCGGCACGGTTGTCCTTAAAGCGGCTTGAAGACTTGAAGGAAAAAAAATGGAGCAAATTTAATGCTCAGTTGCCTTTAATGCGACAAATTAAACTGTTTGGATCAAGTTTTCATTACTTACTTACGTTTATGGAAGGTTTAGTTAATTTTACTCTTAAATTACTCAACTCAAAAAGTTTTATGTTGATATAGGGCAGGAATGGCGAAACTTTTTGAGTAGTGGGTCAAATTTGTTTCATTATATTTTTCGCACTAGCTCATGGGTCACCTGGTCACTGGCAACACTTGGAAAAGAGGATGGAGGTCAAAGACTACTTTTTTGTTCTCACTTTTAAAGGCTTTTACAAAATTCAAGTTTTCTTCTTATTTTACAACTTCTACTTTGGAAGTGAAGAGCAAAAAATAAAGGTCGAAGTCAAAAAAACGTATATCAATGAAAGTCCATAAAACTTTCTCATGTATTATACAATGAAATCCAATTAGAGGATGTCGAATATTTTGCTTAAGATATTGAATTAAACCAATGTTTTTCCCCACCATGTCATTTTACCATCTCGTAAGTAATTGAATACATTGCTGCATAATTTAAGTCGTTATATATTACTTTTTCTAATTCTGTTATTCGATCTTTAATTGTATTCCGACATATTGGTAACTCATTTATACGCTTCTTAATTAAGTCTTTGTCTTTCAAATCTGGAAATAAAGTAACATTCTAAAAACACATGTTTTACAAACTATCTTTCTGAAAGGTCGTGACGAGTTATTCTATGAGCAACTAGAAATTAGCAGCTGTAATCTTAGTGTATCTACCCGCACATCACAATGAATATATTAATAAGTAAATTAGTGTATGTGAAGGCTGCCATTATTATGATCGTGTGTAGAAGTATCCAAATCGTGCGTAAAAGTCCAATATAAATCAAATGGAGTTTATGTATAGGATGGTTGCGACTGTTACTACGTGGTAATTCATATTTACACCGAATTGAAAAATTCTCATGTTTCTCATGTCTTAATATTTTTACCACTCTTGTAACACACATGTAACAATATTATATAACTGTGAATAAAAAGTTATATAATATTTGTACATATTATAAGTGTGGTAAAAGGATATTAAATTTTTCAATTCAGTGCAAATGGAGTTTCATTATTAAACGATTTATGTTTGTTGTTACTATGGCAACAACTCGCGTCACTAAACAAAAAACATATTTTTTGGCGAGTATTAAAATTGAAATATTTTATCTTATTTTGAATCATGAAGTCGACCTCTCAGTCTGGATTTTTCTGGCTATAATATAACTTAACCTAATCATAACCTAACTTAGATTAAATTTTTAAAGTTAGCCTAGATGACAACGACCAAATATTGTTCCCGTCACTGTTCGCTTTTACTAGTTAGCAATTTTTGCCATGAAGTGGCTGAACGTTCTAACCTTATTGTGTGATTTGAAGTATTTGGTCAGTCAAAATTACAATTGTTCTATATTATCGGTAAGAAATAAATTTTTTTGTAAATTTAACAGTATTAACAAATAATGTATGATACACATGTCTGAAAGGCTTTTGTGCAGAAGTTGCGAAGTTTAAATCGCAGTGAGTCCTTCTTCAAACACTTGTATCATAAACTACTATTTTGAGATCAAAAACGCTTATAAAACACAAAATGATGATTCTCTTTTTGCTTTTATGAAAAATATATTTTTCTTTCATTTTTCTTTCTTTTTTTTATTTTTCTTTCTCATTAGAATTTATCAAAGATTTTTCATAAGAAATTACACACAGTCCTTTTATGCTCTTCAATCACACACTATCTTTATATCGTTTGTACCGCAGCCATATTACTAAACTAAAAACATATTTAAAATATAATAATTTGACAAGAAATATCTGATTATATTTAATTCATATATATTTAATATTCATACCTTTGTGGTTGAGAAATTTTAATAAGAAAATAATGAAAGTGTTGCGTTGTTGAACATTTCTAAAAGTTCTAAAATCAATGCCCGGGTCACTTAAAAAGCGTGTCTCGGTCAGTGTCTGACCCGCGGGTCATAGGTTCGCCATCCCTGATTAGGGCCTTCCAATAAGAGGTTTCATTTTTAATAGCCCGCCATTTTAATAGTTGTCGTGAGTTAACCAGCAACTACTTGGCAGATGAGAAGTAAAAACTACGCAATTAATAAAAATGGAACGATATACGCTTCAACAACGCATTGAACTTATTAAAATTCACTACAAAAATGATGAAAAAATCACGGTCACAGTACGCAAAACTAAAGCATTTTTGGGTCGTCGCGAAGCACCTTCTCGGCCAGCAATTGAGAAACTGGTGGAAAAGTTCGAGCTGTCGGAACTAGTTACTGATGTGAAGAACCGAACTCGTGCACGTCGCTCAAGATCAACTGAGAATATTGCTTGTTGTAGTCCATAGTGTTGAGGAAGGTTACGTTTATCCGTTTCTCGTCGATCTTTCGAATTGGTCATTCCACAAACGACATTGCACCGTATTTTGCATAAATACTTAGGTCTTAAGGCTCTTAAAGTTCACTTAACACAAGAACTCACGCCTACCGACCATCAACAACGTCGCGACTTTGGTGATTGCATCAAACTGATCCGGAATTTCATCGACAAATCATCTTTAGCGATGAGGCCCATTATCACCTCGGAGGCTACGTTAACAAGCAGAATTATCGCATTTGGGGCTCGGAAAACCCAATAATTATTATTGAAAAGCCTCTCTATCCTCAACGTGTCACTATTTGGTGCGGTTTTTAGTCTGGCGGGGTCATTAGACCTTACTTTTTCGAAAATGAGGCTGATGAAGAAACGATGATTAATGATTTTGTATGAAATTATTTGCTAGAATTGGAAGATATTGATGTGGACGACGTTTATTTTCAACAAGACGGCGCTATGTGTCACACAAGTAACGATATCCTCACTCTTTTGCTTGAAAAGTTTCCAGACTGAATGATTTCTCAAAGAGGCGATCACAATTGGCCAAGAGAAGATATTGGCCTAAGAGCAAGATCTCGGTGATCTTGTGATTTAACACCTCTAGACTTTTTTCTTTGGGACGTGAAAGATAAGGTCTATGCCAATGGCCCACAATCGATTTAATACTTCAAAGATGGAATTCGTGAAGTTATCGAGGACAAATGTGCGAATTGGTTACGGAAACTTTCATGAAAAGAATATGATCCTGCAAGCGTAACCGTGGCGGCCATTTGGCTAATATTGTTTGCCATTATTAATGGCATACCCCACTTTACAATTAAATAAACATACGATGATTTCGCTTAAAAATACTCTTTTTTTTCATATCAAAATGAAACCTCTTATTCGAAGACCTATTTATGACTGGCTATACTTGATTATTGCAAATAAGTCAATACTTATTTTGCCTTTATTAAGTAAAAACACTCTCAATTTGTTTAAAAAATTATTAATTATTTAAAACATAGTGTAATTAAAACATAGTGTTTTTAGTTCTGCACTCTAACTTCATTTTCCTTTACGCTCTAGTAAACTTCAAAATTTTCATACATTTTAATATTAAGATTATGATGAAACTATTTTAACTAATGAACTAATTTAACTAGTTTAAAAACATACACAGATTTAAATTCAACATGAAAATTTCTATGGAATCGCCATGATGGAATCGCAAATGGCAATGGAAAGGCCGGATGTAAATTTTCTTCCAGTTTAATCGGACATCGATGATTTGCTCAACAGTTTGATTCATTTGCTTTGTTTGGAGCTGCCTTATAATTTAAATTGCAACTCAGGAACTGGACTAGATACACTAATGAAATTAAGATTTCTGTTTTGGTCAATAAATTATCTAAAAACTAGTAAAACTATTAAATAAAATATAAAACGACTAAAACTAAAAAATATCCATCACAAGAACATCAGAACCCAAGAAGTAGTAAGCTTCTTGTGGCGCCTTGATAAAACATGCTCCAAATTTTCAAAAATGTTAATATCAATCTACTGATCAAAGTAATTTATTGCCTGAACTATAACAAACTCATTACAGTAGTTTAAAACTTAAAGCTCATTTGCATTCAGCGAGGAAGGATAGGAACTATGACAGAAAGTTACTTTCGGTCCAGTTATTTCCAGTTAGGAAATATACTTCCAGTTTAAACTTAAAGAGAAATAAATATATCCTGAACATATAAATATATTCAACCAGAATTAAACTGAAGTTTTTACCATCCACGAAAAGAACACGGAGACAAAATATCCCTCGATATGATGTCGGAAAATTAAAATCCAATAATGCGGCAAGGGAATGTTACAGAGATGGCCTGAAGTACCTTGCGTCAGGAAATTGGGATGTAATCCGAGACAAGATTCCAGGTGCTGCTGGAAGAACGATTCCTCAGACAAAGCGAATAAGACAAAATTGGTGGAATGCAGAATATGACGACGCACTGAGACGCCGAAAAGAGGCATGGAAGAAATGGAGCTCAACGAAACGAGATGATGATCTGCTAATCTTCCGAAATCGGACGAAACATACAGCCCGGACTTTCAGAAAAACTAAGAGACAATATGAACAAGATCAACTAAAGAAAACGCAAGAAGATTTCCAAATGAACAATACACGGAACTTTTATCGGACGTTCAAATCGCGGTTAAGGGGTTATCAGGCACCAGGAATGTGCTTCAAGAATGAAGAAGGGAGGTTAGGAATGACCGATAAGCAAAACTGTGACATCCTTGCTAGATATTTCGACTCACTGCTTAATTTTGATGGTCCGCAAGAAAACCTGAAAATGGAACCACCAGAAGTATCATCTCCAAATTCATTGCCTCCTGACGAAGACGAAATTTTCCGAATTATTCAAGGACCTAAGGCAAACAAGGCTGCTGTTGCAGATGGTATCGTCGCTGAACTCTTACAACTGCGGGATCTGCGGGAGTCGTAAAATCTTTCACCCGGTTACTTGAGAACATATGGATAACTGAGAGGATCCCTGCTGACTGGCAAGTGGCTTTGATTCATCCCCTTCATACGAAGGGTGACAAGATGGACGTTAATAATTATAGACGCATCTCTCTTCTTTCAGTTCCTTACAAAATTTTATCGAAAGCGTTACTGACAAGAATAGAATGGTTATTGGATTCTGAATTGGGTGAATATACCAGGCAGGCTTTCGGAAAGGGAGATCTTGCGCGGATTAAATCTTCAGCCTGCGGAATATCACAAAATACAAGAATTGGGACAAAATAAATATGTCGCAATAGCAATACTTTCTCTAAAATAAAGTACCGGGGGAAGTTGTCAGAGCCTTTGGAAATCAAAACTGGCGTACGACAAAGCCACGGGCTTTCGCCAATATTATTTAACTGCGTCTTAGAAAAAGTTTCGAGAATGTACAAAGGGAATTTCGGATAAAGAGGTTTTCAGGTTACGGAGAGGTAAAGAAAGTATAAGAACGGATTGTTTGGCATTCGTCGACGATGTTGTGATACTCACTACCGGTGTTGAAACAGCGATAAAAAGAACTAGAGAACTCCATATGATGAGAGATGATGAGAGCCAAGAAGACTGGGCTTCAAATTTCTTTGAGAAGACTGTCTTCATGACTAACATCAAAGACGCTCCTCTCCACTTGGAGTTGCGAGAAGCCAAAATAAAGCGAGTTAAGTGTTTTAATTATTTGGGAGAAAAATTACAGTACAATGGGTCAGATAAGGATGCCATCAAAGAGCGGGCGAGAAGGATGGAAATGGCTTATCAACTTACGAAGGATACATATAACAAAAAGAGTCTATCCTTTGGGGCTAAATTCCGACACCTAGATTCTGTTGTCAGACTTGTCTATATACAATGTCTATATACAGCAGAAACACTTGGGAAGGGTGGCTTGGAAGACATCCGGAGGAAAGAAAGGAAAATGCTCCGAAAAATCCTAGGGCCAAATATCAAGGATAGAGAGAGGAGACTAAATCCTAACAAAGAATTATACCTGAAGACGGAAGGAATTGTAGCCCTAATGAGAAAAAGGAGAATATAGTTTTATGGGCACTTGGTGAGGATGAACAGTACCAGACTGATGAAGAGGATTTTTGAATTCTTCAGGAAGAGGAAGACGGAGCCGAAATGGTTTCGGGACTTTGACTTGGATCGGATGGGGGTGAAAAAAGAAGAAATAATAGACAGAGAGAGATTTAGACGATTAATTAAGGAGTTTACAGGTTTCTAGGAGACAGGGGAATTGTCAGTGAGAAAAGGAAGATCTTACACGGAGGAACAGAAGAAGGAAGTAGGAGAGAGAATAAAGAGATATTGGCAGAGATTGAGGACAAAAAAATAATGTAAAGCTGTCAAACGTGGTCCATAGTTGGCCGTAACGAATATTATAAAAAATATTCAACCTGTTCGTGGTTCTATAAGATTAAGTCTACAAAACAAATCTCATGTTGAAATAGCTACATCCCTTGCTTATACCACGTATAATATTGAATTATACGACAGATATTTGCATGTCATTACTAGCCTTTCGTAGCAGTAAATGAGTACTAGATAAATAACATTGTTTTTAAGACCATACCTTTCTATTTAGCTTAAGTGAATAACCATCTGCAGACGCGTTTCGAGATTTATCTCTCATCAGTGCAGCTTTGCTGTTTTGAATTATAAATTGGAATACACTTTCTTGAACACCTCGTGCATGACTGGCGATGTTAGGTTTTAATTTGACGTTTGTGCAGAAAGACATGAACTTAGTTACGGTGGTTGATTTAAGTGATAATTTACTATACATAATACTATAATTTACTATATATGATTATCTATAATTAGTTTGGTTTCACCAATAGTACTTCCAGTTTAATCACAGTACAATGATTTCTTGCACATTCTTTTTATTTAGCTTAATTTAGAGTTATCTATACTATTTATACTCAAAAAATGTACTAGATAGACTAACGAATTTAAGATTTTCAGTTAGTTTAACAGAATATCGAAAACTTTAATTATATTATAACTTTATTATTACTATTAATTTTGTTATCAAAATGTGCATAAAACTATTGATAATTACTGTGTGTATAAAACTTAAGGCAGATTTGGATTCAGCATATAATTTTCTTTGAGAGTCGAGACAATCTATTTCCAATTTAATCATACTACAACGAGTTCTTACACATTTCTATTTTGCTTAATTTTGTGTTATTTATATGACGATTTATGCTATAACTCATAAGCTAGACTAGATATATAAACGAACTTAATGTCTTTATTTAGTTCATTAAATTATCTAGAATTTACATTGAATTGAAAAATTCACTTTGTTTTTTACCACACTTAGGTAAAAGTGTGGTAAAAAACAAAGTGAATTTTTCAATTCAATGTAAGTATGGATTACCACGTAGTAACTGTCGCAACCATCCTATTCATATCTAGAATTTGTTTTTGACTAACGACTTAATTTTAATTTAAACTAAGTAAACTTTTCAATCTCAAAATTCTGATAAAAATTAACTTCTAGTTTGTAAATTTAGTTTCTGAACCTATGAAGATTATTTCCTTGTATTTATGAGGTCTGTTAGAATCTACAATTTAAAAAATATATACAACACACGCCATTAAACAATGTACCACAAGTAGATGATGTAACGTTGATATATAAAAAGCAGACAATGATATATAATAGTAGTATTTAACAAAGAAAGAAACAAAAACGAGTTTAAAGAAATTAATAAAAACTCGTTTTAAAGTAATTCCATCCGTGTGAAAAGCAGTTTCTTTATCGACTCGCAAATAAATCACGAACACAAATTGAGCGAACTAATTGTCATGATTTCTTTCATTGCAGGTGTCGGCATGATCCCAGTCAAAGAGTGAGTATCAACTTTTAAATTTCCCTTAATCTCCTCAACTCACCCAGTCCACATTCGTGGGGAATTAATAAAGACGTAAACGCTGCTTCTTCCTTTTGCAGCAAACGGACGGACCCGTTGAGTTGGCAAATCATATCTGATTGCAACTCATCCTCCACGAGATCTTCGCCGCAACTCAGCGAAAAGACTCACGATGTCAGGATTACCATCATGGTTGCGCCGAGGTCAAAACTTGGATGCGGGTAAATAATTTCAATTCTTAAAATATCAATAGAATCAATTGAAATTGCTTAATTCGGACAAGCCTAGATTTTTTATTATGGACAAGATTGTTGAATAGACGCAGCTGAATAACGTGGACCTTCTTCATGTGCCGTCTCCATTCCAGAGGTTTTGCTATTTTCATTTTGGATACTGCGGCCTTAAATAGGTCAGATGACGTGACATCAAACTATTTTCACAGATCCCTAAGCCAGGATTCTTCTCACTCCAATAGATCGTTTTGCCACGATTTGTCTTGGATTATTAGTCGCATAATCTCATATTTCGAACCTCTTATGATGTGGCCGATATATTTAAATTTTCTTTTTTTCACTTCTTGTAGAATCTCTCTGTGTTTCTTCATTCTTCTCATAACCTCTACGTCTCAACATCCTACGGTAGGCGCACATCTCGAAGGCTTCTAGTTTCCTCTCGTAATACACTTTGAGAGTCTACATTTGAGCACCCGAGTTCTCAGGTCCAAACTCAGTTCGCGTCTACACAGCAGATCTCCTTGCAAATGATGCAAAGGCTTTCGCAATGCCGATCTTTATTTCTGAACAGTAATCCACAGAGCAGTCGATGTTTGTACCTAGGTAGTAGTGGTACCTGCATTATTATATGGGGTGTCAATATGGCACAAATCTTGTTATAATAAAGAAAATATAAAATTTCTACAAGTACAACGTTTAAGTACAATTCGCGCAGCTAAAGCCTATCGCACAGTCTCCTCTGAGGCGGCTTACGTAATATCCTAATAGCGTCTGATCCCAATTGACTTGCGAGCAAAATAAATAGCTGTTTTTCCCAAATAGGAAATGTCGACGAAAGAATATTTACCAAAGGTTAGCGGTCTGGATGCTTCCCCAAAACTAATCGAACCATATACATCCTGCAGACATCGGATGGTTTAAATACCACTTAACTTTGTCCAATACCCTACTAACCATAGTGTAACCATAGTGTAGTATTTTATTAAGAACTGTGTCGAATGGAGAGCTACTCCTCAATCTTTCAAGCCGAACTTGTTGTCAGTGCCTTTCTAACTTGTCCTTTCTCATAGTGTCCAGTGCCTTTCTAACTTGCCATTAGAAAGGCACTGGATTATGTAGACGAAAACAGAAGTCCCACTGAAACTTGGTCCATAATCAGTAATAGTCGATAAGTGTTAGAAGATCTACAATTTATGTCCAATCCCACGGAGTTACTAGTAGATACATGGAGAAAGGCCGAAGTCATGTCCGAGTACGACAAAATACAAAGGCAAAAAACGAAGGGGTTAAAGCGCATGTTGGAGGAGAATGAAAGAGTTGATAGCGTTTCAAAGCAAGTATCGGGTGCAATCATTACAGACGTAGAAATACAATTGATACCAGTGTATAATAGCCGTCGGCATACATCCATAAAAAATGGCAATTGATGCCTGACACCAAATTGATATTACGCGGTACAATTAATTACGGGACATGGTAACTTTCTAGCTTATCTTAATCGATTTAGCAAAAGGCTATCCACTTTTGAGCATATGTGGTGAGGATGCCACAGCTGCGCACGTGCTATTCACTTGCCCTCTAACCGAATGATGGAGATTGGATATCGAAAGTCTCATGTTGGGTGCCAGTCTGACATTGCCAAAAAGTGAAAACACTCGAGAGAAATGGAGGATGATTTTCGACCAGTGTGTAAAAAATATAAAAAGGCTTGATCACAACCTCAATCAATAAACCAATATCATGGAAGAACTAATAGGGTAGAATAGTCTTAATGGGTCAGACACGCAAACATGCCGGCATAGTGCCTTAATGACGGAATGCTGGTCACATATGCCTACTCATATGAGATTCAATAAACAGGCTGCACCTAGTTAGTCATACCTCAAAGTGGACCCGTCTACATGATATTCGACATAGCTAAGTAAGAGCAAGACTAGGCCAAAAGCAGTTTCCATTAAGAACGAGTACAAGATCAAGCCAGTCTCAACAAAAGTAAATCGGACCTGACAAGATTGTAGTGATAGACTAGAGTGTAGAAGACTAAATTGACTAGACTCTCTCTCTGGGTTTGCTTTGATGTTACATATTTTTTTTACATAGATTACAAAATAAATTATCTATCGTTAGCTAAACTCCAAAAAAATGTAATATAGTCTGACTGTCCAATACTGTCCAACTGTCCAATAATGTTTGCAACAATCACAATAAACATGTGGTGATGCTATGTGTGTCTTCAGTTAATAGTTAGTTAGATAATGCATATTAGCTAACGAAATTTAGAACAAAAATACATACCTTTCTAGAGCAACAAATTTTTCAATATCTTGATAATTATTATAGAGAACTAGATTAAAACAAGTAGACTGTGGATTAAATTATATAATGATGAAAACCCTGACTCTGTTCAGACTTGCTTGTCTAGTAAACCTATCATTTAAACTTAATAAAGTCGGAACACAGCCTGAATATAGAACATAGCCATCTACAGACGCTTTTCGAGATTTATCTCTCCTCAGTGCAGTTTTGCTTTTATGAATAACAATTTGTAAAACACTTACTTGAAACCTACGTGGATGACTAGGGGTTAGATATTTTTAATTTGACATTTCGTGAGAAGGACATGAACAATGATAATTTAATATTGGTAAAACCATACTACATTTTAGATAATCATATGAACTTAATAAAGTCGGTAGTATTTGTGAGATTATCAAATACATTATCTATCACGTATTATAATCTAGAACAAGTTATCTAATATATAGATGTAGCAATATGAATTTAATATTTATATAATATGTTGAAAAAACATATCTGTTTCGATTTATTCCTTAATATCTTGATAATTATAATATATAATGAAATGGCATTTGAGATGCAGATTAACAAATGACTTATCTACCAAATGGTACGAAGAAGATTTAAAAATGTAGGCTATCGATTAAGTTATGTAAGAAAGAAAAACATGTCTAGTCCAGGGATTGGACCTTTTTTGAAGTCATGTGGTTTTTAGCTACAAGTATATAACCATAACTTAAGAGCAAAACAAGATCTTCATTCTTCTCAGAACCTCCACGTTGGTCGCATGTTCTGCCTATGATACTCTCAGCATCCTACGGTAGGCCCACATCTCGAACGCTTCTAGTTTCCTCTCGCAATACACGTTGAAGGTTCAAGCTTCTACACCAGACAAAAGCAATGGGAATACGTAGTATTTGAGCATCCGAGTTCTCAGGTCCAGGCTCAATGCGAAACTTAATTTCTGAACAGAAATCCACGGAGCAGTCGACTCTTGTACCTAGGTTAGACCGCCTCATACCTCAAAGTTTACATCAAATTCGGCATAGCTAGATAAGAGCAAGACTAGGTCAAAACTATACAAGATTAAGTCAGTCTCAACAAAAGTAAATGGGATCAGATAAGACTAAACAAGATCAGACTAGTGTCTAGAAGACTAAATTGACTAGACTCTGATGGTTTCTTTTGATATGAAATACAATTTGTAACATAGAATACAATATAAATTATGAATAGGATGGTTGCGACAGTTACTACGTGGTAATCCATGACCTGACTCTAAAGAATAATAAGTTATATAACATTTTTACATAATATAAGTGTGGTAAAAAACAAAGTGAATTTTTCAATACAATATAAATTATCTATCGGTAGCTAAACTTTAAAACAATGCAGTAGATCGACATAGCTACATAATAAATGTAATAAGATAGAATTGATGAAACCATCCTACGTTATAGATAATCATACAAACTTAAAACAAACGGAACACAGCCTGAATATATAAATATATTCAGCCTTTCCGGAGCTCTATAACATTTATTGAGTCTTTTTAGGAGTACCAAAACAAATCTCACATGAAATTTGTAAGTTATTTTACGGTTTTCAGTCCACCGTTGTGGCACTCAACAAAAACCATAAAAATAACATTGTTTTTAAGGTCTTTCCGATACCTTAAGTGGATATTATGATTTCCGACACCATATGTGGACGCGTTTCGAGATTCATCTCATCAAAGAAGCAAAGCAGTGCTGATAAATCTCGAAACGCGTCCACAGATGACTATCCACTTAAGGTATCGGAAAGACATGATCTTAAAAACAATGTAATTTTTGTTGAGTGCCTCGAAGGTGAACTGAAAACTGTAAAATAACTTACAAATTTCATGTGAGATTTGCTAACGAAAGCTAACGAAATTTATATCAAATATACATGTCTAGAGTTATTAAGACTAACTTATCAATATCTTGATATTGTAAAAATAATAATACCTAACCTTCCTCAACACTATGGGCTACAACAAGCAAAATTCTCAGTTGTTCTTTAGCGACGTGCAAGAGTTCTGTTCTTCACATCACTATCTAGTTCCAACAGCTCAAACTTTTCCACCAGTTTGACAATTGCTGGCCGAGAAGGTGCTTCACGACGACCCAAAATTTATTATTATAGATAATGTATTGTCATTGGAAGCACAGATTAGCAAATATGATATTTATTTCATTTTGAATTAAAAATTATTTCATGTTCTTTTTTCGAATTCAATTTTATTATGAAATTTATGCTTAATGGTCCAATGTCTCTTTATTCTCTGCCTTATATATTCTTATATCTTCTCAAATATCTTATTAAATCAAATATTTTAGTAAATTTCTCACTTTTTACATTTTTTACTTTTTCTACACGTGTCTCTACAGAAAGGGTTGGGAGGAGGGCAAGGATAACACAATTTCCTTTGTGACAGCAATGTGGGTAGGCAGGGGGCACATCGTGCTGCTCCTGGATACGACAACATGCGCAAGCGCCCATGCGGTGTATGGGAGCGCAAGGACGACAGCATTTGATAGGGCCTATCGGTGGCATATAGTATCCACAATAAGGAGGATAGGACATCTTTATTTTACAGTTTTTTGTTTTGTTTTTTATGAATGTTTAAAATGTGTGTTTACACTAGAAATTTATGAATTAAATATATTCAAATATATTTAAATAGAATTAGAAACTACAGTAAAAAATGTTGACTGTGTATTAAGTTATGTAATGATGAAAAACTTAACTCTGTCTAGATTTGATTGTCTAGTCTTGTCTGTGTGGTCTTATTACTCAATAAATCATCTATCATTGGCTAAAATCTAGGAAAAATATGTAGTAAATAAACTAAGCTACAATAATATATAATTTGATTTTTTTGCAACAATTGGGTATTTGAATCAATTTTTTTTTTGTCATAAATCGAAAGCTCCTATAAAAGTTTTATAACAAAACTCTTTTTTGTTATCTTTTTTTCGTTGTAATTAAAAAGTTATAAGAAATTGAAAATATATTTTTAAACTCGGTGACGTAAAATAGGTAATTTCTACCCGCGCCTGACTTTGTTGATACAGTAGCTGTAGTAAACATGTCAAATATGTCAAATATTAAAAGTCAAATAAGTTAAAAGTCAAAGTTATCGTGCTTGTTTCGTACCATCGTGTAGGAGTATTACAAAAAGAAGTCCTCAATTTTTTTTTTCAAATGTCTCACATTGTTAAACGTCGAAACCAAACAGTTTTTAAACAGTGCGCCGAAAAAATCCTAAAACGACGATTTTAAAAAGAATGTTTATATATAGTTTTTATATATATATTTATATATGTTTATATTAAGAATGTCAAATTATGGCGCGTTTGGAGTCACGTGATTATTTTCAAAATTTTATCAGTTTTAAATTGTTTATAATGAATTGAAAATATTATTTAATTTATAATTGATTGAATAAGGTTTTAAAATACATAAAAAAACGATGATTTTTTTTTTATTCCACAACCCAATTACAATAAACGTGTCGTGATATTTTAGTTTAGTAATGAAATATTTAATAAAAAATTTAATAATTTAGTTTAATAATGTAGTTTAATACGAAATTTCAAACATAGATTGCAAAATAAATTATCTACTAGAGTGAACATTCGATATAGTTATCTTGGGCTCAGTCTTTATAAAATGTTGATTATATGAAGATGATTGGTTAATATTAAAGAATATAATTTTAATTCTTCTTCTTCATCTCCACTGCCAAGTGGAGAAGTGCCATCTGCTCTTAGAAGGTTGGCTATCATCATTTCTATTCTCACTTTTGATGTTGCAGCTCTAAACAATTCAACGGAACTACAGTTGAACCATTTTCTTATTTTTAGGTTATTTAACCAGCAAATGCGTCTTCTACCTCTGCTTCTTTTTCTCTTTTCCCTATAATTTTAATTTAGTAAAGTCTGGTGGTTGAGTGAAGTTGGATGGTGATACGTTTTTATTATCAAAACAACATATTTTGTAATAACAGTTTGATTCAAACTTTTAAATAACTGCTTTTTCTCGGAGAATACCATTAATTGGAAGGCAGACTCTATCCGACCAATCAATAACTAAATTGGGCGGCTAGATAACTTTGCCAGTTTCAAATATATGAACATTGTTACTTTCATCTACATTTTACTTTCCTGTTGTAGAACATTACAGCTTGAGGCGGCGCAAGCTTCTAACTTTTCTTTATTTTTAACAATTTCCGTTGCTCAAATTGTTGATAAAATTTATCTTTCATTCAGTGGCGTAGCGAGCATAACTGGCGCCCGAGGCACGATACTTCATTGGCGCCCTCCTCCCAACCTCCAAAAACACATATAATAATATAGTAAATAGAATTTATTCGTAATAAGAATATAATACAAATAATAATATGATGTAGTACCTACATTAAAATATCTATAATATATTACAAATAGTTAACTACGCTTCTAGAAAATTTTATACTGTATTGGTATAAATAGGGTAAAGACTCAGGTTACACTTTAAATTTGAAACAAAAAAATCTAGTTAAGAAAATCGAGCCAAAGATTGGTTTTGGAAATGTGTCTGTGTCAGTGGAAAAAAATATTTCAATATTATACTATAATATATTAATACCAATAAGTACTATGCATTCATTTTTCTTACTTTAGATGAAGCAAATTTATCAATTACATCATCAAAGTCGATCATTTCTAATTTTTCTCTTACCACACTTAAAAATGCCAGGTCACTTAGGAGATCTTGTCCCATCTTTGAACGTAGATATGTGAAAATTAATTTTAATTTGCTAAATTAAAGTTTACAGCCAGCAATTGATACTGAAATACTTAGAAGTATTTGAAGTGCGACTCTCAGGTTTGGAAAAACATCTTCGCCATACGCGATTATAAAGGTATGAAGCTCTATTGAAGTTTTTGGTTCAATTTATTTTCTACTGCGGATTAACACCTTCCAGGCCCATATTTCGACATACAGTTCTGTTCCATTAAAATCTGTATTATAAAATTCGCCCAAATTTTTACAATTCTGTTCAAGACTGTTATCATCATTATCCTTATTTAGAAAATTTTCAACTTCCAGTAAAAATCCAAATTTGGAATTAAGATCACTTAGTCGTGTAAATCGTGTGCTTATTTCTTGCAGCGGACGATAAAGAACACTTTTCATAAAGCGAGAAATTTCACTTTCTGCTGAAAGGTCAGCATTACTACTAGGGTTTGGGAATACCCGGTCTTTTTAGACTCGGCGAGTCCGAGTCGAGTCCGAGTCCGATTTTTCGAGTCCGGTTCCGGGTCCGGGTCTAATCTGTCTCGCAATTTAAACAAAAACACGAAATGATTTTTCATGTTCACGCATATGATAAAGCAAGCGATACTGTATGAACTTGCCGATTACGTTAAGTGGCACTTAGATAAACAAGGGATTTGGAGAATGTTATGGTAAATAGGTGAATAAAACAAAACTCCACAAGAGGCTAAGACCGGAAGGCAAATGGATGAATTCCCTTCTAAATTGACTAAGGTTAATTCAAATTGTCCGTATTCTTCGACATCATAGACGCTCTTATCGGAATAATAATTTTCATCTTGATCATCATCAATGCCATCTAGGTCATCTTAATCGTCATGCACCTTTCCTGTTGCAAGCCGGTAATAATAAGTGTATAGTGTGATTCAAACAGAAATTATAAAGACAGTGTAATGGTGTAAAAGTGTAATGATGAAATTTGGACGAGAATCTTCTATCTCGTCCAAATTTCATCATTACACTTGCACCGACGCCGGTTGAGCCAACTATACGTTTTTTAAATTTTATATTTAATGTGTTTAAGTGTGGTTCTACTTTTTCGACAAATTGTATTGCAGTACATGAGATAAAAATTCTCAATAAACCCAGATTATACACTTCAGAGTCAATTCAATGCAAATTGATAATTAGATATGTTTGAATTTTCATACTCGTCCATTCATCAAGTGTAATGCTAAATCGTCGATCTTCTTTACGACGGGGTGTACTAGACAATTCCAAACATTCAAGACCCGAGACTCGTCCAGTCTTAGATCGGGGATCGGGTACCGGGTATATACCCTTGGACTCGTCGAGTCCGGGTCCGGGTACTCGGACCCGAAAAACCCTAATTACTACCCAATTCTGGCATTTTTCGGCGTCTTCTAACACGGATTGTTACATCAATACTCCATTTTTCACAGAGAGACTTAGCCTTTTCTATTACCTGTTCGCAGATCTCTTCTCGAATTGCCGCAAGTTCAATCAATAATGATTCAAGATCATGGAACGCTTCTTTAAAATTAATTTAGGATCTCGTAATCTCAACTGAACTCGATCAATTCTCCGCAAGATTTCATACCAGAAATGAACCAGTTATAAAATTAAAATTCAATAGCACTATGCCATGGCACTCCATCGTGTATCAGATGCACGTTTAACATTTTTTTTTTAAATATTTTAATAACTCCCATCGTAATGTAAGAAAAAGAGATATATGCTTTCAATTATCCCAAAATATGTTACGACGATAGCGTAGCTGCATTAACTCCTACTAAATTTAAGGAGTGGTTAACACAATTTACAAATAATGCTTTATTTTATTTTTTTCCAAAATTCTTTGTTGAACGCCAGATATGTGATCTGACATCACGGCAGCATTATCATAATATTGTGATCTACAGTTTGTTAATGAAATCTGATGGGAATTTCATTTTTCTAAAATTGTATTTTCAATGGAGGATGCATTTTTGGCATGCATTTCAATAAATCCCAAGAAACATTCTTTGATAAAAAAACTTCTGTTTGTAAAATCAATATCTACATCTAAATATATAATATCTAAATACAGTGAAACTTGTCTAAGACGGAACCTGTAAAAGACGGAAACCAGCATTAAACGGATTTTTTTGCTAACCGTTCATTTTGGAGATGAAACGGCGCTTTTTTTCGTGGTTTTCCAAATAAAACTTTTTCACTAAAAATGAGAAATGTGTTGGTGGTAGACATTCAAAGGAACGAGCCACGTTATTTTTTTGTGCTTTTGCTGATGGAAAATTCTCGAAATTCAGAACCTTTGGATATTGGCAAATCTTTGAAACTCAAGTGCTTTAATCAGCTGATTGTAAATGATTTACCTATTGAATGGCATGCAAATAAGAAGGGTTAGATGGCTGGCAGTATATTGTCAAATTAACTCAATGATTTCAATTTAGGAATGGAAAGGAAATACTAAATTTTATTAAACCAAATGTATTACATACCTATCGATACATATTATCGATAAAAATTGAGAATAAAAGACAAAAATGATTAACCCGTGTAAGACGGAAACCTGTTTAAGACGGAAATATTTCCCAGTCCCTTGAGGTTCCGTCGTAGACAGGTTTCACTGTACTTGCGACATTTGTTCTCGATGAGCGATATCAGGACTTGAATCAAATAAGAGTCCATAATATTTATTTTGTTAATGTCACTTATTAGTTGATTTCGAACTGTGGATGCCAGAAGATGAATAAATTCATTTTGAATTTGTGGTGATAGATATGAGACAGTTCTCGGCATTTCCATGACATTTTTAAGATGATTTTCTAGTAATGGATCAAACTGATTATGAGCTACAAGTTTAAGTAAAGATAATAAATTTTCGACATTGGTACCATCTTGTAGCACTACATTTTCAACATGACCACGTAGAGGAAGATTTTTTATAATCAGATACTTCAATCTTCAAAATAATCAATCTTCTTTCTATTTCTTTCCACATTGTAAACGATTTTCGATTATTTGAACTTCTTGCATGGCTAATAATTTATATTTTTGGCTCCATTTATTAAAACCAAATGTAGTTACGAAATATGATTGTGTAGCGAAATTTGACGTAATAAACAGTAAGCAAACAGTATGCAATACGCTGCATTATTTTTTGGTGAGTATAATAACCAAGATCCGTTAATTTGAATTCCTTCTTCTTCATTACCGACTCGCTGATAAAACCAAGATTTTTGCATTAGACGATTAGCTGTTGTTGCTAGTGCATTTAGACTGCATTCGTTCTGAAATATGCGGGATCCACGAATAATCATTTCTGTGCGAGGTTAATTCGATATTAATGGAAGATTAATATTGAATTTTAAAGAAGCAACATCTCTGAACTTCAAAACGTCTGGAACTACAGTAAGTGTTTCTGTAGTATTTTCTGTACGTTTTATTAGATATGGACACGGATTTGGAACTTCAGATGTACTTGGGCTCCAATATTCATCTTCAAAGTCTTGTATTTGTTCATTTGTTGTGATGTGTTATCGCATAAAAGTTTAGCAGTAATAGGAGTACAACCTGAATCTGATTCTGACTCTATTTTACTTGCTGCTTATCTTCTGATTTTTCTTTTTGCGATCTTTTTACTAAATAGGTTTTCACTGTCGACTTCGAAACGTCGGCTTTGTAAATAATAAACGATTTTTGACTGAAAATCCGATTATATACGTCTACTACTACTACTACTATTTTTATCTACGTCTATCTATCTATATATATATATATATATATATATATATATATATATATATATATATATATATATATATATAAATATATGTTAATATTTAGATTTTCGCGGGCGTAATATGATTTCTTAGCTTCTCGGGGTTGCATCCGCGTTTTATTTGAAAAATTCGTTTCACGAGCTTTCGGCAATCTCGCTGTTGCCATCTTCAGGTTATATGTTGCGTTCTGCTTGACAGTTCAGGCAGAACTGTCAAGCAGAACGCAACATATAACCTGAAGATGGCAACAGCGAGATTGCCGAAAGCTCGTGAAACGAATTTTTCAAATAAAACGCGGATGCAACCCCGAGAAGCTAAGAAATCATATATATGTATATATATATATATATATATATATATATATATATATATATATATATATATATATATAGCTCAATATTTGCAAAGTACTACTACTGCACATTTATATTCTGCACTGCCTATTCCTATTCTACCAGTTTAGCAAAATTAAGTGTTCAGAAAGAAAGAACGTTTTGTATACGGTGATTTTTGATTGATTTACAGCAAATTAATTATGTTGCTTTGATTATTATAAAATAACAATTAAAATTTTACGGGAAATCTTGGTCCTTGGACACCATTTGGCGCCCCTCTTCGAGTGGCGCCCGGGGCATGATACACCCCCTTGCTCCCCCCTCGCTGCGCCTCTGCTTTCATTAACATTAACAGACTGGATAATCACCCAAACATACTGGCTACGCAATTAATGAATGGTAATTCAACATTTAAAAGCCTAAAAAGAAAGTCTCCTAGAGATTTATAGGGAATATTTTACATAAAGTATAAAATAAATATTATACATAATTTTCCCAATTGCATCATACGCGGCTGAAACCTGGTCGATCAGACAAGCGGACAGAAAGAAAATAGATGCATTTGAAATGTGGTTTTACCGACGAATGCTCTGCCTATCATGGACGCAGCACTGCACCAATGTATCGGTCCTAGAAGAACTAAAAATCGATGACAAACTGTCCAAGAGAGTAAACTGGGACAAAGGGCGGTATTTCGGGCACGTCTCCAGAGGACCGGATGCATTATAAAAGCTGGTGTTTCAAGGCAAAGTCGACGAACAAAGGTCACGAGGAAGATTTCTAACCCGATGGATAGACGGAATCAGAAGCTTGACTGGACTCTCTCTGCACGAGGCCACAGAACTAGCCCAGAACAGAGAAGAGTGGCAAATTGCTTTAAAAATGGTAGAAGCATAGTGCCACCAAACCCTTGTGAGGGTAGTAGGACCGAGGAAAGATACACAAAGGGCGCACATCGCCGGACTGACTATCCTCCAAGTCAACTGATAAAATCTTAACCTTATGCTGAATGTTCGCAGGGAACAGATTGCATAAATATTATCATAAAAAGAAAAAGCAGTTCAAAGATCTGCTAGATATATGCAAGAATTGGATTATGTTAATAGAGAGTAAGAGCAGTTCAAGGTCGTCTTGATAACGTAACTCGTATGAGAACTGAAACACAGAATACAAAAAGAGGGTTTCCCAACCTTTATCTTGCCATGCCTCTGAAGTCTATAAAAAAATGTTTATGCGATCCATGTAACATACCTTAACATTCCTAAATTGAATAGTTCACTGAAAAACCTTAAATATTATAGAATTACTTGAAAATTGTTGAGGAAATGCAGTAAATACATTTTTAAAACATAATCACAGCACTGATGCGGCTCGAGTGGGGATGAAAGTCGCCATACGGTCAAATTCTGGACGAGTACAACTTCAAATAATTTAACGCTGAAATTGCCCCATGTGGGGAGAGGGTCCCACTTTGGGAACCACTGAACTAGACTAACCATAGTCTAGAATACTAGAGTAACTATAATCTAGAATATTGGACTAACCATAGTCTAGACTAACATAGTCTTAATAACATAGTCAAACTACATAATGAAAGACGAAATACATAATATCATATTCTTAAAGACGAGGACTAACATAGTCTCAATAACCTTGTCAAAATACATAATATCAGACAAAATACATAATAACATGGTCTTTAAGACGAGGTACTCTTAAACAAGTCCATTTTGAAGTTTAAACTTGACTAAATGTGATCTTAAGCATAAACTATTTCTTCTATTAGACAAAACTTTTTAAAGTGATGGTAGTATGTCGATAATCTTTGTCTTATTGTTATGTAAAGACTAATTGTTGTTTAGACGATTTTATACCACTATACTACACCTATTTTGCTTTACGTAGGTAAAATATTTTTATTTTACTTTTTTTATCGCTTTTATCTTTCTTCCATTTTCAATTTCACACAAAATATTTATTTTTGTTTAATGGTTATTGAATATTTCTCCTTTTTTCATATTGAACATTTTATCGATTGACTGATAACAATGATTACACTTCCTGTAAAAACTTTTTTTTCAAAAGTGACTATCCAAACACCGAAAACTAAAATAGTCTACTATATTAAGTGTTGCTTATACCAAAAGTTTCTTTTATCAAGTGTGACTCTATCGAATGTGCACTGTATATGATAAAACCTAGACAAATATTTGACTCATAGTATTTGTGAGGTTACCAAATACATTATCCATCACTTATTAAAATCTAGAAAAAGTTATCTAATATATAGATACAGCATTGTGAATTTAATATGTGTGTAATATGTAGAAACCAACATACAGGGTCCGCCAAAAGTATTGCACCAAGCGATGTAGAATTAATACGCGTGCGAGACATGATATTTTAAGGTTGCATACAGGTTGTTAGTAACAATTGTTTCCGAGTGGTGACGCCACATACGTTTTTATTTAAGACATTATGGGTCGTGGGGTCACAAAAAAAATTTCAAAAAATAAATCAAATGAATGGAAAAATAAATATTGTTTTCATTATACGGTCTACATTACAACAAATAAAATATTCAAGATAAATTAGAGAAGATTTTCAAATTGTTCTCCGTTTACTTCCTGACAATAGTTAATTCGGATAATACAACTGTTAAAAGCATTTGGCAATCATACACGAGGAATGTTATTGCTTTCAAGTTCTCTAATGTTACTGGCTTATTTACGTACACAACGCCCTTTAAATGTCTCCAAAAGATATAATCCAACGGTGTCAAGTCGGGATAGCTTGAGGGCCACTCTATATATCCTCTTCGTCCGATCCGAATCTATAATAAAAGGGCCGATTATAATACCATATAATATCCCAGACCACACATTTATCTTTTGCGGATATTGAGAATGAACTTCAATTTTTACGTGTGCATTTACTTGATGCCAGTATCTACAGGTGTGTCTATTTACACAACCATTCAATTGGAACGAGGTTTCATCCGACATCACAATGTTCTTCATAAAATTATCGTTATCATTTATTTGTTGAGACATTATTTCTGAAAATTCAACCCTGTGGTCAAAGTCATCTTCAGATAATTCCTGAACTAAATGGGCTTTGTGCGGTTTAAAGCTTTCCTTTTTTAATACCCCTCTCACTGATGTTTTAGAGATATCATGGACTGCCGGGAGATGACTGATGGAATTCTGTGGGCGTTCGGCTATATCCAGCAAAATATTTAGTGCCCTATCAAATTTTTTTGCCGTCCTAGTTCTACCAGGGGAACTACGATTTTTCACATATTAAACCATAAAAAACCTAACCTAACCTAACCTATGGATAGGAATTATTTTTAGTTGAGTGTCATTAAGTAAATGACACGCTTCCGCGTGAGTTCTCCTACGATCCCCATAACCAACGATTATCAGAATTTCTATCCTTTCTGATTATGTTAAATTCATTTTTCTAGTTTGAGTCTATAAAGACGTGAAGTATTAAAGCACTCAGACGGGTTCGGTAATGGCTCGCCGAGTGCGATACAATTTTCTCAATATGTATTGGCGATTTTTTTATTTAGAAATGGCATAAAAGGGCGCAAAATAGAAAAAATAGTACAAAAAACTCGATCATAAGACGTTTTTAGGACATGGACGCGTGCTAAAAAATCGCGCTTATTGAACTCGTTCTTTAATTTTTTTATTTTTTTTGCAACCAATGTGGGTCGAGTCAACTGTAAGCCCTAAAAATACCGCGGCCTTGAGGCCTATTGTATTTCCCCACAATGTTCTGTTCATGCGAATAGATCCAGCCCCTGTGTTAGTTCTAGGAGACTACACTCCATGTTTTTCACGGGTATCTCATTTACTGTAATGCTAAACTCGTGTCTCCTACGTGCAATTATATGAGACTTTTTTTCTTAGTGTTCTTAGAGTTCTTTAATATACTATTCTTAAACTTGATGTGCTAACGGTATTAAGCTAGACAAGATGTCACCTGTATCGCATTAATATTTCTATTCATTTAGAATTAATAGGAATAATAATAATAATTAATAGAAATTTCCATTCATTCAATATTTATTTTTCCATTTATTTGATTTATTTCTTAAAAATTTTGTTGTGACCCCACATTTTTTATAGACTCGCCTATTCACAAAAAAATTGTCTATCCAATGATACCAAAAAACAACCTATGATGTCATTGAAAAAACGTATGTGGCGCCACCATTCGGAAACAATTGTTACTAAAAAATTACAAATATTGTCAAAATATGCACTAGTGGATACTGTATGCAACCTTAAAATCTCATATCTTAAATCCCACGCGTATTCATTCTACATCGCTTGGTGCAATACTTTTGGCGGACCCTGTATATGTTTCGACTTATTCCTCAATATCTTGATAAGTACAATAGATAATGAAATGGCATTTGAAATACTGATTAACAAATAACTTATCTACCAAATGGTAAGAACTAGATATAAAAATGTAGGTTATGGATTAATTTATGTAAGAACAAAGAGCATGGCTCTGCCTAGACTTCTTTGGATAATTTTGAATGTCTAGTCCAATGATTGGACCTTTTTGAAGTCAAGTAGTTTTTGGCCGCAAGTATATGACCATAGCTTAATAGCAAAACAAAGTGCTATTTAGCAGTATTCCTTATTCACACATTTCCAAGTATTTGAAAAAATTTCCTTTCCACTCAAAAATAAAATATGTACCTATAAAGGTTGACCTTTTTGTTTATACCGTTGAAATAAATAAATTAGACAAATTGGCAATTTTGCTCCACATTGCAACATTTTTTGGGACGCATAGACGCGGTTTAGTCAACCTAGTGCTCTAACATTGTCTGCCTTGTCTTGTCTGAAGACCAGATGCCACCAGACAAACACAAGACAAGATCAAACAAGAACAAGCAACGTTTGTGTTTATAATATTTTCCAATCATTAAGATGGATATCTTATAATATCTTTTGTTTCAGTATATGTAAAGGACCTGAATGGAAACCGGGAATCTTCATCCAATTCACGAAAGAAGGCGGCATAGCGCGAGAAGTCGGATTGCGACCAGGCGATCAAATAATGTGTTGCAACAACGTCGATTTCGCTGACATTTCCTTTAACGAAGCCGTGAACTTGATGAAAGCGTCGCGCCAACTCGACCTAATCGTGCGGAAATCTGCCGGTTCCGAGCTGTTTCCCGGCGAGTCCAGCGGTTACAACAGCTCGGCGAGCTCGGTCACAGGCGACCAAAGCCCTTCCTGGTCCGACTCCAAACGCCTCTCTATCGTCAAAGAAGAATCGCTAGATTTAGAAGACCGTCTGTCGAACTTAGATGCTAGATTGAAGTGTAAAAAATGGGAGAAGATCGAGTGGGACGATCTGGAGAACGAGGAGAAATTCCACTATAAGCCAACGATAATAAACCTATCGGAAAGTGGAACGATTATTAAAAATAACGGGGAATACGAGGGTGAAAGCGTTAAGAGCAAAATGGATTTCGTCGATCAGAGGGAAATGAAAACGGTTGTTGTTGATGTACATAAAACTGATGAGGAACACAAACTTGTCAAGACTGAACACAAACTATGCAAGAGTCCGTCTACTAGCAGTTTTTCTAGTTCAGCTAGTAGAAGCAGCACTCAATCTACGGCTACTAGCCTTTCTAGTGCCATATCACAAGAACTCCTACGACGATCAGAAGTAAATAATAAAAACTAAACATTAAATAATTATTTAAAAAGATATATTTCAATTTTTTTAGTCTAAAATTATATTTTAGAATATAAATGTATTCATTTCGTTAACATCATCAGTATACGTTATGTTGATGATATATGTTGATATATGATGAATAATAAATAATAATCTGTTTTTTTTTGTTTAATAGAAAAATAAGAATCAAAATGGTCCATCAATCGACGAACAGTTACAAATGAAAAAAGTTCTCAGAAACGTGGACTCGGAAAAACAGCAACAACACAACAAACTGATGGACGAGTTTAAGAAGGCTCACAGAAAGATGTTTAAACCGTGCGATGGAACTCCTGCTCAAGAGAGTAAAGGAGCCATGGTAAGTAAAAAAAAATACGCTAAATGGCGGATTTTTACCGCCGATTGGTATTTGAAACACTTTTAGTTGTTATTTGGCGTTTTAAATCGTGCACGAGTCGGTGAATGACCTAAACGGAAACCCTACACTATTTAATCTCGTTACTTCTTTTTGTTCTCCTTGTATTTCGATACATATTTTAGTTGAAATGAAACCTGTTTCGGTGTGCATTCCTTTATATTGAAGGTCGATAGCCTTACACAATTAATGAATGAGATAATAGTGTTAATTGATATTTCCATTTGATTTGTTGAATTAAACGGTTTTATAAACGATATAAAACTTAAAAAACATGCTTTATGCAATTTATAACAGATTTATGGTCAATCTTTATACAAAAATTGCACATGAAAATCCACAACTCTGACCAAACCCAAAAAATATAAACAGACAAATAAGGCTGAAAAAACAAGACTAGACCGACACGACCAGACAGACCAGACCACAGAGACAAGATCAGGCAGGCGAAACTAAACAGAAAACTCTACACAGTCAAGACAAGACTAGATACATAAGACAAGACAGACTGGTGGAGAGACTGAACAGAGATTAAACAAGCAAGACTAGACAGACATGACTAAACAGAAAAGACTGGACAGACAAGACTAGACAGACAAGACTAGATAGACAAGACTAGACAGACAGGACTAAACAGACATGATTAGACAGACAAGACTAGACAGACAAGACTAGACAGATAAGACTAGACAGACAAGACTAGACCGACAAGACTAAACAGACAAGATTAGACAAACAAGACTAGACAGACAAGACACTCGAGAGTGAAAGCGTTACGAGAAAATTGGATTTCGTTGTACAGAGGGAAATGAAAACGGTTGTTGTTGATGTACATAACTGAAAATCGAATTGGCCAAGCAAAAACATTTAAAAACATTCCGTATAAATGTCAAAATTGTAAAATGTAATAATCTCTAAACCACAAACATGTTTTAAAAAATGTTATACTGCTACATTTTTTAAAACATGTTGTAAACTAAACTCCGAAATGATGAGCTTTAAGTTATTAATAAAGCAAACCAGATTAGCTGTCTATGAAAAGTGCACCATCGACAGATTTCCAAATGGCATCATTGGAGCGTCCCAGCAAAACCACCATGTGCACACAACTTCATCATTCCAACACGAACCCAAACCTTCAGGTACTGAGAATCTCAGAAGCGCATCCTGGAATGAATTTGGTATCCACCATATATCCCCAGTAGTTACTCCAATTGGACCGGACGACAGAAAAAAGGATTTCGAGTATCCCTTAACAAGGACAATTGCTAAATCCCATTTCCCCATGGTTAACGAATTCATTATGGAACCTTACGAACTACAAACGGTTACTTCTTCTGTTGAACCAATAGATGAGGATGATACTGAACTTATTAAAATCTGTACGAGCAAGGAAACATTCAGTTCTAAATTCGACATGACCCACGATTTTATACAAACTTGGGTAAGGAATAAGAAACAATTAGGGATGATGGAAAAACCTAGTATTAGTTACAATTTAGCTAGTTTGGCGAGAAAACCTTCTTATCAATCAAAAGCAACTGCCGAAATTGAAATTAAAAGACGGATCAAGTCACGTCATCAGTTTAAAAATCACTCAAAACCGAAGATCGTTTTCAATACAGAAGTTTCTTATTACGAAGAATCAGAACCAAAAAAGAAAGTACGACTAACTTATAGATGTTCTAAGAGCTAAGTTCAGAAAAAAGTACAAAACCGTAAATACTATTCAACCGTAAAACCGTAGATACTATTCAACTTATATTCACTATATTCAATATTCAACTTATACATGATCCAAGAAGACAAAAGGTCGACGAAGAAATAAAGGAATTTCAAGAGAAATACAATGCATCACAAATATACTATGAACATACTGAGACTGAAAAATAAATACATTCAAAATTATCACCTAGAATTATAGATCCGATCTTAGGCAAAGAATATAGAGACATGAATGTTCGATATTGAAAAATTGTATACGAAATACAAAAGATGCCAAGGTTAGAGAAAAAGCCACAAAATCATTTGATACATCAGGCAGCAGAAGATTACGCTACAAAGATCCGTATAAAATACGTTACCACACAGATCTCAGAAGCTACAAGATCAAAATCACTTGTTAAGACGTCATCAGGTTACGCCTACGAAACATTTTGATGCTGAACTTCTTATCGAGAGCACTAAGAAACGAATTTAGAATCTCGAAGGAAAACTTGGAATTATAGAAGTCTCGACAAAAGGATTTGATCGTCGATGAGAGTAAACTCGACGAAGCATCGTATAAATATTTTGAGGAGATTAGAAACTGGCTGTGCCGCAACGAATTAAGGAGGGAACTTTAGGTTTAAACGAACAAGAAAATTGTACAGCTTAGAAATGATATTGAAAAACTCGAAAGCCAATTGAATAAAAGTGGAGATGAAACGGTAAAAACAGATGAATAAACTAATATAGTAAAACTAAAACAGACTACATAGACAGGACTTGTTAGACATGACTAGACAGACAAGACTAGACAAACAAGACTAGACAGAAAATACTAGTCAGACAAGACTAGATAGACAGACTAGACAGACAAGACTAGACAGACTGGACTAGACAGACAAGACTAGACAGGCAAGACTAGACAGACAAGACTAGACAAGCAAGACTAGACAGCCTATTTGTTTGATTTTTCATATGTGTGCATATGAAAGTCAGCATTCCGTCCAGCTCGACACTATGCTGGCTGCGTTTCTTAATCTACTCATGCCAAAACACTATCAGTTTATATCAGATTGATCTTTTTAACTAAACCCACTGTCGTGGTTTAGTCTGGTTAGTTTTTTCGTTTTTTTGCGTTTTGTCGAAGGTACGCCACCACTCTTTAGTCTTTCATTTGATTTAAGCTGCTCTAGGTTATTAGGCCAGGTAAGGCCATTTTGTTTGTAGTCTGGCTCCAGAGTTTGTCGCCACTGTGCGGAATGTGGGCAAGAAAAGATAACTTTTTCCGCAGTGTCATTTCACCACACTTGCACAACGAAGATTCCCTCCTACCAAATCTGTGAAGTTACGCCCCAAAGTTACCATGGCCAGTTATTAGTTGAACCGAGTGGTGGGACAGACTAAAAAGACTTAAAGCTTTTCCAGGCTGTGATGGATGGTATAAACATCTTGGTCCGCACTCCTGTTTTAGCAGTTCATCATCCATCCTGCCAGAGTTCCTCAAAGTGTTTCCTGGAATTCGATTTAAGCGCTAGACAAGACTAGACAGACAAGACTAGACAGACAAGACTAGACAGACAAGACTAGACAGACAAGACTAGACAGACAAGACTAGACAGACAAGACTAGACAGACAAGACTAGACAGACAAGACTAGATAGACAAGACTAGACAGACAAGACTAGACAGACAAGACTATCCAGACAAGACTAGACAGACAAGACAATACAGACAAGACTAGACTGGCGAGACTAGACAGACAATACTAGGCAGACAAAACTAGACAGACAAGACTAGACAGACAGGACTAGACAGGCAAGGCTAGACAGACAAAACTAGACAGACAAGACTAGACAGCCAAGTCTAGACAGACAAGACTAGACAGACAAGACTAGACAAACAAGACTAGACAGACAAGCCTATACAGACAAGACTAGGCAGACAAGACTAAACAGATAAGACTAGATAGACAGGACTAGGCAGACAAGACTAGACAGACAAGACTAGACAGACAAGACTAGACAAACAAGACTAGACAGACAAGCTTAGACAAACAAGACTAGACAGACAAGCCTATACAGACAAGACTAGGCAGACAAGACTAGACAGACAAGACTAAACAGATAAGACTAGATAGACAGGACTAGACTGACAAGACTAGACAGACAAGACTAGACAGACAATACTAGACAGACAAGACTAGACAGACAGGACTAGGTAGAAAAGACTAGACAGACAAGACTAGACAGACAAGACTAGACAGACAAGACTAGACAGACAAGACTAGACAGACAAGACTAGACAGACAAGACTAGACAGACAAGACTAGACAGACAAGACTAGACAGACAAGACTAGACAGACAAGACTAGACAGACAGGACTAGACAGACAAGACAAGACTAGACAGACAAGACAAGACTAGACAGACAAGACTAGACAGATAAGACTAGACAGACAAAACTAGACAGGCAAGACTTGACAGACAAGACCAGACAGCTAAGACTAGACAGACAAGACTAGACATACAAGGGTAGATAGACAAGACTAGGCAGACAAGACTAGACAAAATATGAAATATTAGGGATACGGCGGACACAAAACAACGAACTACTGGTTAAAATTAAAAAGGGAGTGTTGGAACCTTGACAACTACAGTCGCCAAACTCTTGGGAAAGCAGGCAACTGTGCGGACCATGACACGGAACTGTATAATCGAGATCCGGGATCTAGATGAGATTACGGAGGAAGCGGATGTGACTGCCGCCATATAAGCGGTAGTAGAAGAAACCTCCCCAGATTCAGTGAAAGTGCGATCACTCAGAAAAGGTTTCAGTGCACTCAAACAGCAGTAGTGACAACATCGAAGGAAATTGCAGAAAGACTGCTGAAGACTGGCAAAATCAAAGTAGGATGAATTTTATGCAGAGTTAGACAGAAGCCAGAGGTTATTCGATGCTTCCGCTGCCCAGGATTTGGTCACGTAGCACTACACTGCAAAGGGCAGACAGATCCAAATCGTGCCGTCTTTGTGGAAAGCAAGACCACTTTGCGAAAGATTGCAAAGAGGAAGCCTTCTGCGCAGTCTGTAATGAAAAAAAAGAGACGCGTAACACACCCTTGGCGGTATAAGATGTCAATAATTCCAGGAGGCACTAAAGAAAACGAAGTAATGACGAAGTTTCTTCAGATAAACTTAGGAAGGGGCCGCGAAGCACAGGATCTCAAGCTACAGACTGCTGCGGAAAAAAGTACGGATGTGCTAATAATCAGCGAGTAGTATAGATGTCTGGATACAGGCTCATGGTTCCAGGATGAGACAGGTAGAGCAGCCATCGCTGTGCTGATTTAGAACCTGCGAATCAGGGAAGTCAGTAAGCAGACATCCAACTTTGTATGGATCGATATCGAAGGTTTAAGAGTATATAGTTGCTATATCTCACCAAATATTGACCACGAAGATTTCCTAAGACAGATAGACGAGCTGGAAGAAAATCTGAGATCGACGAACAGTGAAGTTCTTGTGGCAGGTGATTTTAATCGCAAATCACGAGAATGGGGCTCAAGAATAACGGATAGAAGAGGCGAAGTTCTGTCTGAAATGATAGCGAGGCTGGACCTAGTGATACTTAACGAGGGAAACTCTTTTATATTCCGAAGAGGAAATACCGGACTTGTAGAATATGCGATCGAAACCATTACAACAGTGTGCGATGCTTCGATGCCAAAGCGCAAACTTGCCTTAAATGAAAAAAAGTCAGTTTACTGGTGGAACGCTGAAATTAATAATCTAAGGAAGAAGTACGTTACGGCATGCAGGTCTGCCCAATGCCACAGAAGACGGCGGCAAAACACAACAGACAGGATGGCTGGACAAGAAGTGGACCTAGACGCGAATTTCAAAAAAGCCAGAAAGGAATTGCGCATGACCATCAAAAATAGCAAGCAGAAATGTTGGGTCGAACTTTGCCAATCCATAAATGAAGACCCATGGGGCCTCCCATATCGAATTGCTACGAAAAAACTAATGGGTAGACAACTGATACCTGGGATATCGTGCCCACAACGGATGAGAGAAATAGTTACCACACTATTTCCAGTTCACGAATGAAGACCGGCAGAAAAATAGCAAACCACTGAAAATCTCATGACACCTTTCAGCGTAGAGGAGATCTTTGAGGCTAAGAAACGATTACTGTCAGGGAAAGCACCTGGTCCAGACAATATCCCAAATGAGATCATCACAGAAGTGGTGGAAATGTGGCCAGAGTTGTTGCTGGAAACTTACAATGCGTGTCTTCGAAATGGAATTTTTGCTACGCTATGGAAAAGACAAAAACTCGTCTTACTGAGAAAAGGGGACAAACCATTGGAAGAACCACATCGTTATACCGACCGATATGCCTCCTGGACAACATAGGGAAACTTTTTGAAAGACTATTACTTAGGAGACTTGAGGCATACATCGAAAACAACGGAGGACTGTCCCAATGCCAGTATGGTTTTCGAAAAGGTCGATCAACCGTGGACGCTATTGCTGAAGTAATTAAAGAAGCAGAAAAGATAAAAAATTGAACACGGCAATTGAAAGGTGGTTATTGTGCATTAAAGGCGTTTCAACGTCAAGAGTCACTACTTGACGTTAAAAACGCCTTTAATTCAGCCAGGTGGGATGTAATCATGAAGGCATTAGCATCAAGACAGACAACAGAATACTTGAGAAAGATGATAAACAGCTACTTGAGCGACCGACGGTTGATATACCACACGGACGAAGTTGAAGTTGAGTATGAGGAACATTATGTACGATGGCTTGCTAAACCTAGACTTGCAAGGAAAAAAAGGTGACTGCAAAGGAAATAAGCACACTAGAACTAGCAACTAACGAAACCCTTAGGCGGGCAAATAATTCGTTAAAAGAGCAGGGTCTAACAATGGCAGTTCATAAAATAGAAGCGATACTTATCACGGATAAGAGACTATTCGCCCCACCGAAACTCGTTCTGGAAGGGCAAAATATCCCTTTATCGAAATCATTGAGGTACCTTGGCGTCCAACTCGATAGCGGTCTGAGATACACAGAACATATTGCCAAAACATCGAAAAAGGCAGCGTCTACAGTGACAGCTCTGGTAAGGTTGATGCCGAACATTGGAGGGCCGAGGGAATTGAAATGGAAACTTCTCAACAATGTGGTACACTCAAAAATTCTCTACGCGGCGGAAATATGGGCGGGCGTTACGAAAAAGGTTGGAGCGAGAAAACAACTTACAGGAGTACAGAGAAGAAGTGCTGTAAGAGTAATTTCTGCCTACAGATCGGTTTCGGAGGCCGCGGCGCTGGTACTTGCAAGCACGCCCCCAATAGACTTACTGATTCGCGAGAAACAAGAAGTCTACGAAGACCTGCAACAACACAGGGCGAAAAAGGAAGTAAAACATGAGAGAGCAGCCGCTAAGGAGAGAGCACGTAAGAGACTCATGGACCGATGGCAGACAAGATGGGATAACGACACTAGTGGCAAGTGGACACACAGACTTATCCCTAACGTAACAGCATGGTACGAAAGGTCACACGGACATATGAGTTACCGCCTTACACAGGCGCTCACTGGTCATGGGTGCTTCAACGCATACCTCGAATGGTTTAAAAAAAGAGACACTGCGGAGTGTTTTTATTGCGGTCATATCCCAGATGACGCACAATACACTATCTTCATGAGTACAGAATCAGAGAACGAAAGAACTCGACTCGCGGAGACACTAGGCGGTACAAAACTAGAAGAACAGAACATCATGGAAGTTATGTTAGAAAGTGAGCATAACTGGGATGCAGTACAAGCTTACATAACCGGAATCATGTTGGGAAAAGAACAAATGGAGAGGAAATGGAAAGCGATTATAATATCGCACGAGACACAAGGAAGCTAACATGGACGACTAGATATATGACGAAAAGACCGAAAAATGGGTTATCACACGACTACATAATTAATACGACAGAAGACGAAATCGAAACGAGTAAAGGACAATAAAAAGAACGATAAGGAAACAATTGGTACAAAGACCAACCACCCACCTGAAGTAATGCACATGCAGTTCCGGGTGGAGTGTAGTGTATAGACAGATGAGGGGTTTCAGTGGGTATGCTGTTCACGAAGAGCTCGATCAGAGAGCCCCACACTACACGGGTTTGAATATCCGGTGAACAACAATGCATGCCCCCTCCTCCGAAAAAAAAAGAGACAAGACTAGACAGACAAGACTAGACAGACAAGACTAGACAGACAAGACTAGACAGACAAGACTAGACAGACAAGACTAGACAGACAAGACTAGACAGACAAGACTAGACAGACAAGACTAGACAGACAAGACTAGACAGACAAGACTAGACAGACAAGACTAGACAGACAAGACTAGACAGACAAGACTAGACAGACAAGACTAGACAGACAAGACTAGACAGACAAGACTAGACAGACAAGACTAGACAGACAAGACTAGACAGACAAGACTAGACAGACAAGACTAGACAGACAAGACTAGACAGACAAGACTAGACAGACAAGACTAGACAGACAAGACTAGACAGACAAGACTAGACAGACAAGACTAGACAGACAAGACTAGACAGACAAGACTAGACAGACAAGACTAGACAGACAAGACTAGACAGACAAGACTAGACAGACAAGACTAGACAGACAAGACTAGACAGACAAGACTAGACAGACAAGACTAGACAGACAAGACTAGACAGACAAGACTAGACAGACAAGACTAGACAGACAAGACTAGACAGACAAGACTAGACAGACAAGACTAGACAGACAAGACTAGACAGACAAGACTAGACAGACAAGACTAGACAGACAAGACTAGACAGACAAGACTAGACAGACAAGACTAGACAGACAAGACTAGACAGACAAGACTAGACAGACAAGACTAGACAGACAAGACTAGACAGACAAGACTAGACAGACAAGACTAGACAGACAAGACTAGACAGACAAGACTAGACAGACAAGACTAGACAGACAAGACTAGACAGACAAGACTAGACAGACAAGACTAGACAGACAAGACTAGACAGACAAGACTAGACAGACAAGACTAGACAGACAAGACTAGACAGACAAGATAGACAGACAAGACTAGACAGACAAGACTAGACAGACAAGACTAGACAGACAAGACTAGACAGACAAGACTAGACAGACAAGACTAGACAGACAAGACTAGACAGACAAGACTAGACAGACAAGACTAGACAGACAAGACTAGACAGACAAGACTAGACAGACAAGACTAGACAGACAAGACTAGACAGACAAGACTAGACAGACAAGACTAGACAGACAAGACTAGACAGACAAGACTAGACAGACAAGACTAGACAGACAAGACTAGACAGACAAGACTAGACAGACAAGACTAGACAGACAAGACTAGACAGACAAGACTAGACAGACAAGACTAGACAGACAAGACTAGACAGACAAGACTAGACAGACAAGACTAGACAGACAAGACTAGACAGACAAGACTAGACAGACAAGACTAGACAGACAAGACTAGACAGACAAGACTAGACAGACAAGACTAGACAGACAAGACTAGATAGACAAGACTAGACAGACAAGACTAGACAGACAAGACTAGACAGACAAGACTAGACAGACAAGACTCGGTCATTTACTAGTAAAACCTATAACTAATATAATCAACGCCTCTTTTAGTGAGGAGCAGTTCCCAGAAATATTAAAAATTGGAAAAATCATCCCAATATTCAAGAAAGGGGAAAAAACAGCAATGTATAATTATAGGCCAATAGTTTTAACGCCAATTCTGGCAAAAATTATCGAATATTGTATGCTAAAAAGAATGACTGGTTTTATAGAGAAATATAAGCTAATACCGACACAACAACATGGATTTTGCAAGGGCAAGTCTACCACAACTGCTCTGGTAGAATTTTATAATGTATTATTAGAAGAGGTGGATAAAGGGAAACACCCCATAGGGATTTTCTGTGACCTGACCAAAGCGTTCGACTGTGTCTCGCACAACACCTTGATGAACAAATTATATGATTACGGAATACGAGGGAAAGCTTGGAGATGGATTAGATCCTACCTGACAAACAGGAAACAATACGTTACGGTGTGGAATGGAAACGAATTGGGCCAATCTGACATCATAGAGACAAACATTGGGGTTCCTCAAGGGAGCATTTTAGCACCTACATTATTTCTATTATACATCGCAGATTTGGCAAACTACGTGAAAGGACCGCATTGCACCTTGTATGCTGATGATACGAGTTTTATTTTGTCGCGGAATAATTTGGAAGAGAACACTGAACAGGCCCAGTTACTCTTAAAATCTCTGGATAATTGGTTCTCTGCGAATACTCTGCACCTCAACACAGATAAAACAGAGTACATAATATTTAAAACGGTAAGAAGTTCCCATATTTCAAACCTCGACCTTGAAATACAAAACCAACAAATAAAAAGGACTAACCAGGCAAAACTCCTGGGTATTTATCTGGAGGAGCACCTTCGTTGGGCAACAACAACGCAGAAAATATGTGTAACTCTACATAAAAAAGTCTTTCAATCAAGACAACTGAGGAAACTTTTAAACACAGACGATCTCCGAATCTGGTACTATGGCGAGGTACAATCGTTACTGGCTTACGGCATTATATTATGGGGAGCTTCGTCACAACTAGAAACAATACTAATTGCACAAAAAAGAATCATCAGAAACATGCAAGCAATAAAAAGCACAGTCATGCAGGCCCCATTTTAAAATGCAGGGAATACTTACAGTCTTAAGCCTGTATATACTCGAAACCGCTTCCTACATTCACAAACACCGAAGTAAGTTCCAAAAAAACGAAGACAAGCATAATTATAATACCAGAGGTAAACATCTTTTGGATACCAAGAGAAGACACTTAACCCTATGCAGTCATGGAGTCGAAAACAAAGGAGTTCAGATTTACAATCATGTTCTAACTAATTTGATAAATGAAAAATCCTACAAGAAATTTCGTAAGAAGTTGAAGGAGATTCTACTCACAAATACAATATATTCACTCGGTGAATTTTTTTCTTGTAAATTTAATTATTAATTTTTAAGATTTATGACACATCCTATAGATACTTGTATCTCAATTGGGAAATAAATATTTTAATTTTATTTTTTGATTTTTGACTATACAGACAAGACTAGACAGACAAGACTAGACAGACAAGACTACACAGACAAGATACACAGACAAGACTACACAGACAAGACTTGTGAAGTATACGAGGATGCTTTCTGGCCAGAACCGTTACTCCACGAACGTTTTAATTTCAGTAGCGAACACAGTAGACCGCAAACAAATTTTCCAAGACCACGGCGAAGTAGGACCGATTTTTAAACCAACAATTACACATTAGTCGAATTAAACCCCTCTCGATGAACATCATCAGCCGCACAAATACTTTAAATGGACAACGAAAAAAGGAAAATGCATAATCAACATATATCATAAGTGTCGTTTAACAGTTAGTTTAATAAACCTAAATGTTCAGTCCATTGGTAACTCAATAGACAAAATTGAATATATGCTGGAGGATAATCGATACTGTAGATACCTTTCACTCACAGAACATTGGAAGAGTAAGGACCAATTAGAAATATATAAATTAAAACAATTTATACTACTAGCCCTAATGGCTAGTTACTGTAGGACCAAAGGGAATGCACGGATGTGTTGCTATTTATTGTAGAAAATACGAGATTATGTGCAGGGAATGGGCAGACATACACAAATTAGCGGTAGAATATACCTTAGCTGGACACGAACCCTATACTTATTGTTATATATCGCTCGCCCCTTACTTCCTACAATATTTTTCTAGAAAAACTTCTTGTCCAATCACCTATTATCCAAGATTGAACTCGAAAAGAAAATGTACGTCATTGCAGGCGATTTTAATATAGACGTGTTGAAAAACACAAGGAGCAGTAGAGCATTTAACTCTATTCTAGACCAGTTCCATTGTACCCTAACATTTAATGAATCCAGTAACCCTGCGACAGGTTCGTATATTGATAATGTCATAGTTAAAAAAGGAATGAGATTTCACACAACAACGCTGGAATATCACATATCGGACCTCAACGCCCAACTGATCACATTTGAAAGAACAAATCAGCGAACAACTGTCAAATACCAGCGCCATTTCATTTAGGAGAATGTTACCCATTTTAAACAACAACTACAGGAAGAAACCTGGCCCGATGTTTGGAATTGTGGCGAATCAGAAGGCAATAAGTAATGGAGTTCATTCATGAGCATTTTCTTAAAATACTTTAATGAAAGTTTCCCTAATATCCCCACTAAAATCCGAAATAATTCCCATTGTTTATATAATATTCAGGAGATATACATGATTAGAAATTATCTTACAAACATTGGGTAAATATAACAGTAACTTTAAACAACAATATAATAACAAGCGTAGAGAATATAATTCACTAGTCAGAAAGCAAAAATCAAATAATATTGAATACCAACTAGAAACTTCGGATAACTTGAGCAAGACAACCTGGAAAGCAGTCAACCAAATAACACGACTAAAACCAAGAACGAAGGTGTACGACATACACACAGATGTAAATCCAATAGATGTTGCCAGAAATTTTAACGACCTTTTCACGGATCATGCCGAACTTTTAATTAAAAATCTACCAAACACTCCATACCAAGATAATATAACGTCGCATTTCAATTACTCAATGTTTGCGAATCCTCTAAGAGAGAATGAATTTTATAACATAGTTATGGCCCTGAAAAATAAAAAGAGCACTGGATACGATGAGGTGACAATACATATTATAAAGGATACTTTTGAACATATAGCAGTACCATTAAAGTGCATAAATAACAACTCTATTTCAAGCGGCATCTTTCCAGATCTGTTAAAAATCTCAGAAATAATTCCCATCTATAAAAGAGGAGATAAGTACAACTTGGAGAACTATAGACCCATAAATATCCTCTCATCCTTTGCCAAAATATTTGAGAAGGTATTTTGCGCTACGATAGAAGGTTTTCTCCAACGACATCATATCCTCAATGATAACCAACACGGCTTTGTTAAAGTGAAAAGTATAGACAGCTTGAAAACCTATCCGTTCTATCGGAATTATTGATTGACCTATCGAAAGCCTACGATACGGTATATCATAATATTCTTAAAAAAAACTGGAGAAATGGAGAATCAGAGGAATCCCTTTAAATTGGATCAAATCGTACCTAACTCACCAACCGCAATGCACCAAAGTACAGACATCAATTGCCACTACGCGGTCACACATGAGAACGGTGAATATGGGGATACCACAAGGAAGCATCCTGGGACCTCTTTTCACTATCAATATAAATGATTTACCAAATCTATGTCTAAACAATTCCTTCCAAATGATAAACTCTGCTAACGACATCATGAACAAAAAGAAAACAAACATAATAATTTTTAAAACAAATAGAAGTCTAAAAGTATACCCCAAAAACATCGACATAGAAGGAGAGATTTTCGAAATAAGACAAACCATTAGACTCCTAGGAATACATGTGGATAATATCATAGATTGTTCTGCCCATATTGCCAGCGTGCCAAAATTAAATAAAGCAATATATGCGCTAAGAATTCTGCAAGGCTATGTGGGCTTAGAAGTCCTAAGGACAGTCTACTTTGCCAACTTCCAATCCCACCTGCATTTCGGAGTTATATGCTGGGGAAATGGTAAAGATTTCGGGGACCTATTTAAAGTACAGAAACAGGCTATGAGAATTATCTACAAGCTAAAATGCAGGGAATCTTGTAGAGGGATATTTAGAAATGCAAAATTTTTAACAGTTGCAGGTATTTATATTCACGATCTACTTGTTTTTATGTTTAAAAACAAAACTAAATTTAATATATACCTAGCAGCCCAAAATACCAGACAAAAACAGATATATTACAACACACCGCATTTGTAGACAGACAAGACTAGTCAGGCAAGACTAGACAGGCAAGACTAGACAGACAAGACTAGACAGACGAGACTAGACAGACAGGACTAGACAGACAATACTAGACAGACAATACTAGACAGACAATACTAGACAGACAATACTAGACAGACAATATTAGACAGACAAGACTAGACAGGACGACTAGACAGAGAAAACTAGACAAACAAGACTAGACAGACAAGACTAGACTGACAAGACTAGACAGACAAGGCTAGATAGACAAGACTACGCAGACAAGACTAGTCATAACATGTCTAGCCAGACAAGACTAGACAGACAAGTCTAAACAGACAAGACATTCGAAACAGAAAAGACTAGACAGACAAGACTAGACCGTCAAGACTAAACCTGCAAACCTAAACCGACAAACCTAGACCGTCAAAGGTAGACCTGCAAAACCAGACCTGCAAGACCAGACCCGCAAGACTAGACGGGCAAAATTAGACCGGTAAGCTAGACCAGCGAGACTTGACCGGCGAGACTAGATGCCTATTGTAATATCTGTGACATTTACTGTGCAATTGATTGTATAATAGTAAGTAAGCAGATTTCCGTAAATATTAAGGAACATTTCGGCAAGGTCGGTACGAGTGGTGTAGTGGTGACGCTAGTGGTCTCATGTTAGAGCGCTAACTAACAAGTCCCCGGTTTCGGCCGCATTTGTACCAGAAGACATCTAGGATAACATCTAGGTTTCTGGGCCTTTAAGTGTAAAATGTGGGCAAAATACAATAGGCCACTAGGCTGCAGTGTTTGAAGGGTTAATACCCGGTATCCACATTGGACCAAACTTTAAAAAAAAAATAAGGAACATTTACTGTGAAAATTTAATGAAACAATTTTGATTTCATCGAAAGAAAAAAAAAAAAATTTTGTCATGAAACAGTGCAAAAGAAAATCTCGCCATCTTCACTGCAAATTAACACTTATTATCTCTTGCTTTCGCATACAAGTTTGAAAAATTATCTTCATAACTCAAAGCAATTCTTTGTCCTTTTCTCATCCATTTATCCAACAATTTCTTTATTCTTCGACCATTTATTACATCTATTTTTTCTTTATCCTCTTTACAAACAAACCATAATAATTGTATAATTGAGATTATACAATATGTACATCCAGGTTTTCATATGTGCTGTAAATGAATACTCATTCGAACTCTTTATTTGCAATGAATTGCTGTTTACTCAACTTAATCTCTCATTTCTTGCAAAATTTCTACAAACAAAAGCCACTATTTAATAATAAATATTCAAATACATTTTCCATATAAATAATACATCTTTTGTTTCCACAACATGCTTTATTTATATAACTATTATTTATTTATAAACATTACATATGATTATATATTCAAGATTAGTTAATATGATCGGATCAAGCTAAACTAAACAAGACCCAGCAAGACCAGATAAGGCCAAACAAGACCTTTAAGACTATACAAGTCTGGACAATCTGTTTCTAAGTAAACTAGTCGATTAATAATGAAACATTTCTAATAAATTCTAAATTCACAATTAGTTGAACCAACGGTACTTATTGTTCTACACGAGCACATTTCTGCAAATTGCCGGCGATTAATCAGTCGATAGCGAATGAATACTCCGCATGCATTTCCTCGTTAATAAAACAAGTGCATTTTAAGCACCCATCCAGTTATAAACTCAACCGCTATATCAATTAACTATTAATAACCCCATTATAACATGACTTTAGGTAAGAATAATCACCGTGCGTTGATGGAATCTACGTCTAAGCAACGCTTTTTGATTCTGAAATGATCGCTTCCGTTACAAAAAAAGGAAACAATAAATGAAAAGAAGGAATAACATTGTCGTCTCTTGTGTGTAATGAGGAACAAACACGAACTTTGTTATTATTACTTTGCTTTTCTTTCGCAAAATGAGTAGTCAGTCGAGCGTCACAAATATTACGTAAACTACAATAAATATAGTAAAAAAACTCACACATATAATTATTATTCAAATGGAAGATCATGTGAAACAAGGCAAAAGCAAACAAGATAATACAGGGCCAAACAAGACAGGCAAGAGTCTAGTCTAGTCTAGTGTGTCCAGTCTGTTTAAGCTTGTTTGTCTAATCTTCACCGCATATGTAGATTTTTCTTACAGCATTACAGTATTTTTTTTAAATATCCAGAATGTTATGCATTACAAGTGCATAATTCTCATTCTGTCTGTTATCTATGTAAATTTCAGTAACCTTGACTGCTTTACAACTAACTGCGTGATAAGAATTGGTTCTTATCACGTGAATACTTTTTAAATACAATTTCTACTTGAAATATTTGGGAAAATTCTCACGAACTAAGAAAAACCGTTAATTACGAAAAATTAAACAAAGTATTTTCTTACGATGAGAAGCTAGAGACTCCTCTTAATTCAATGGAAATTGTGTAATTGAGCAATTGAGTGCTAGTTTTCTAGAGAGTAATTGTATTTGCATTTTCCAAAATAGTTTTTAAATAAATGAAAGCAAAAGTGACGAAATGTTCGTAATATAGAACAAACTCTGTTTTTATCTTAATGGCTCTCTATTGTTGCTGTTTAAGACCTGTATTAATTTACTACAATATCACAGGTGTGGCGACTGAATTCTTTAAATTGTTGCTCTCTTAGAAAACTTAAAATTGACAAAATTTTAATTCAATAATATTTTGAAAATTTTCTATTCTTAATCTGTTTAGTTAACAGAAAAGTGGAATAGACAAAAGACGACAAGACATTAATGATTAAACATACAAGACTAGGCAGACAGGACTAGAGAGACACTACTAGACCGATAAGACTCGAGAGAAATGACATGACAGACAAGACCAGACGGACACGACCAGAGAGACAAGACCCAACTAACAAGACCAGACTGACCAGAGCAGACTGACTGGACCAGACAAGCAAGACGAAACACACAAGACCAGCCAGACAAGACAAGAGAGATAAGATCAGACACTCAAGACCAGACAGACAAGACCAGACATACAAAATCAGAGAGACAAGACTAGGCAGATTAGGCCAGACCGACAACACCACACAGACAAGACCAGACAGACAAGACTAAACATGCAAAAGCACACTGACAAGACCAGACAGACAAGACTAGAGAGACAAGACTCGACAGACAAGACTAGACAGACCTGACTATTAGTAATTATGGATCAATTTTTGACAAACGCTTTGGTGAAATGCTGGAAGACGATTTTCAAGGTGATTTGTATTTGGCCCAGCTAATTCTTCAATACGTCCCTAAAGACAGCATTTTCCCTTCGGAATTCAACAAGTATTTGAAGGATAATGTTCATGATTTGAAATATGAAAATGGTCGACTCCGGCAAAATATGTACGAAAACGAGATCAAACTGAAAAACAGCGAAGAGAAATTGACCAATTTAGAGAAGAAATCTGAAGGAAATTCGGGAACTTTTGCAAATCCACAAAATTTAATCCACACCAAAATCGTCGAATTTAGTAAAAAACTAAGAGAAAAAACCGCAGAATTAGAATCGGCTAAGTCTAAATGCGCCAAATTGGAACATCAACTTCTTACAAAGGATCAAGAAAATGAGAATAAAGAGGAAAAGAAAGACATTGTAGAAAATGTGAAATCGATTGATGTATTTTAATTGGAATTGAAAGGTGTGCAGGAGAAATTGGCGTGTGCAAATTCGAAATTCTTCGAGGAAAAAAAACAATAATCTGTCTTTGAACAACGAATTGAAATTGGCGAACAAAATGTTGCAGTTGGAGGTGGGCGAGGGTTTTGAGAGTACGGTGCAGTTTTTCCAAAACGGCAATTGGAAAGGCCGATCGCAAATATCTCGGAATTGCAGAAGAAGAACGGGGAAATGCGCGAGAAATTGAAACAGTTGCAAGATGGGGGTAAAAGTTTGGATTGTGCGAATCAGCAGAGGAAAATTGTGCTGGAAAATCGGCTGGAGAAAGCTTCGGAAACTCGGAACTGACGAAGAAATTGCAATAGCAACTGCATAGGAATTAAACGATGGAAAGTGATTTTTTTTAATGGAAATCGAAGTTTAACAAACTTATTGAAGATTTTTCGCAGCAAAAGAAATGAAATGTTGAAACAAGCTGTTTATGAGGAAGAGAAGTGCAAAGAACACATGAAATTATTGAAGCAAAAAAATATAGAAATCTACGAGATGCGAAAGAGCTGAAACTTTCCCAGCAAAATTTCCAAAAGGAAAAATGCAATGTAAAAAATTAAGAAAAACAAATCAACAGAGATCAAGAAAACGACAGAGTTCCGAATTTGGATTTGCCCAATACGGATCCATCAAAATCCGTAAGATACCAAGAAAAAGAGAAGCTAGTAAGTCGACTTGAAACCAAAAACTAAGACTAATCGAACTAACCATACTGTTTAATAATATACTAACTGGCGAACGGTTAGCCAAAGATAATTTGGAGAACTTGAACAAGCACGAAAGACGCAGCTGGCAGCAACTACAAAGTAGTAGCTGGCGGTAAACTAACTTGACCAGGCAAGTAGCCCACCTGGAACGCATGCGTACACTCTGGACCCGCTTGTCGCATAGCGTCGGAGTGACGGATGACTTATAGAATTAGTCATAATAATTAATTATTATGTTTCTGAAAGTCTTTTTATGGGCTTGTATCTCGCCATTTCCTTTTTCGGTCATATTTGTAGCATATATGAGGTTATTGTTCTGGGAACAATAGGTTCTTCCATGATCCTTTCAGCTTCCCCTCTTTCCGTTTGCCATCTCCAACAATGGAAGATGGTGTGACTGACGCTGTCTCTTTCTCCACAGTATACACATAGATCGTTCGTTGCACTGCCAATATTGTGGAGGTAATCCCTGAAGCAACCGTTGCCGGTTATTACCTGGGTTAGGTGGCAACTAGCCTCCCCATATTTTCTATTTGTTCAGGAGGATATGTCCGGTATGAGGATATGTCTCTAGCAAGTTGTATTTCTTTCCTGCTATAATTAGAGTCGTGCTCCTTTATTCGCTCCTTTGCGAGCAGGTCTATGGGGGGTATTCCCAAGATAACTTGAGCGGTCTTTTCTGAAACCGCACGGTAAGCGCTGCATGCCCGAAGTTCTTCGTTCGTTCTGATCGTTCTTTCTGTAGTTCTTTAGCCCACAATGGAGCGCCATACAACATAACGGACTCAATGTTCCGATATATGCACCGCAAAGGATAATCCTTTGTTTATAACTATTCCGAGGTATTTGATGGTTTCCTTCGGTATTATTACAGAACATAATAGACATTATTGACAGACAAGACTAGACAGACAAGACTAAACCGACAAGACTAAACAGACAAGACTAGACAGATAAGATTAGACAGACAAGTCTAGAAAGACAATACTGGACAGACAAGACTGGACTGACAAGACTAGACAAACAAGACTACCGAGACAAGAATAGACAGACAAGACAAAACATACGAGAGTAGACAGACAAGACTATACAGACAAGACTAGACAGACAAGATTAGACAGACAAGACTAAACCGACAACTTTAGACAGACAAGACCAAATAGACAAGCTTAAATGCACAAGACTAGACAGGCGTTTCTAGTCTTGTCTGTTATACAAGACTAGACAGACAAGACTACACATACAAGATTAGACAGACAAGACTACGCAGACAAAACTAGACAGACAAGACTAGACAAACAAGACTAGACAGGCAAGACTAGAAAGACAATAATAGACAGACTAAAATTGACAGATAACACTAGACAGACAAGACTAAACGGACAAGACTAGAAAGACAAAACTAGACAGACACTACTAAATAGACAAAACTAGACAGACAAGACTAGACAGACAAGACTAGACAGACAAGACTAGACAGACAAGACTAGACAGACAAGACTAGACAGACAAGACTAGACAGACAAGACTAGACAGACAAGACTAGACAGACAAGACTAGACAGACAAGACTAGACAGACAAGACTAGACAGACAAGACTAGACAGACAAGACTCGACAGACAAGACTAGACAGACAAGACTAGACAGACAAGACTAGACAGACAAGACTAGACAGACAAGACTAGACAGACAAGACTAGACAGACAAGACTAGACAGACAAGACTAGACAGACAAGACTAGACAGACAAGACTAGACAGACAAGACTAGACAGACAAGACTAGACAGACAAGACTAAACAGACAAGACTAGACAGACAAGACTAGACAGACAAGACTAGACAGACAAGACTAGACAGACAAGACTAGACAGACAAGACTAGACAGACAAGACTAGACAGACAAGACTAGACAGACAAGACTAGACAGACAAGACTAGACAGACAAGACTAGACAGACAAGACTAGACAGACAAGACTAGACAGACAAGACTAGACAGACAAGACTAGACAGACAAGACTAGACAGACAAGACTAGACAGACAAGACTAGACAGACAAGACTAGACAGACAAGACTAGACAGACAAGACTAGACAGACAAGACTAGACAGACAAGACTAGACAGACAAAACTAGACAGACAAGACTAGACAGACAAGACTAGACAGACAAGACTAGACAGACAAGACTAGACAGACAAGACTAGACAGACAAGACTAGACAGACAAGACTAGACAGACAAGACTAGACAGACAAGACTAGACAGACAATACCAGACAGACAAGACTAGACAGACAAGACTAGACAGACAAGACTAGACAGACAAGACTAGACAGACAAGACTAGACAGACAAGACTAGACAGACAAGATTAGACAGACAAGACTAAACCGACAACTTTAGACAGACAAGACCAAATAGACAAGCTTAAATGCACAAGACTAGACAGGCGTGTCTAGTCTTGTCTGTTATACAAGACTAGACAAACAAGACTAGACATACAAGATTAGACAGACAAGACTACGCAGACAAAACTAAACAGACAAGACTAGACAAACAAGACTAGACAGGCAAGACTAGAAAGACAATAATAGACAGAATAAACTTGACAGATAACACTAGACAGACAAGACTAAACGGACAAGACTAGAAAGACAAAACTAGACAGACACTACTAAATAGACAAAACTAGACAGACAAGACTAGACAGACAAGACTAGACAGACAAGACTAGACAGACAAGACTAGACAGACAAGACTAGACAGACAAGACTAGACAGACAAGACTAGACAGACAAGACTAGACAGACAAGACTAGACAGACAAGACTAGACAGACAAGACTAGACAGACAAGACTAGACAGACAAGACTAGACAGACAAGACTAGACAGACAAGACTAGACAGACAAGACTAGACAGACAAGACTAGACAGACAAGACTAGACAGACAAGACTCGACAGACAAGACTAGACAGACAAGACTAGACAGACAAGACTAGACAGACAAGACTAGACAGACAAGACTAGACAGACAAGACTAGACAGACAAGACTAGACAGACAAGACTAGACAGACAAGACTAGACAGACAAGACTAGACAGACAAGACTAGACAGACAAGACTAAACAGACAAGACTAGACAGACAAGACTAGACAGACAAGACTAGACAGACAAGACTAGACAGACAAGACTAGACAGACAAGACTAGACAGACAAGACTAGACAGACAAGACTAGACAGACAAGACTAGACAGACAAGACTAGACAGACAAGACTAGACAGACAAGACTAGACAGACAAGACTAGACAGACAAGACTAGACAGACAAGACTAGACAGACAAGACTAGACAGACAAGACTAGACAGACAATACTAGACAGACAAGACTAGACAGAGAAGACTAGACAGACAAGACTAGACAGACAAGACTAGACAGACAAGACTAGACAGACAAGACTAGACAGACAAGACTAGACAGACAAGACTAGACAGACAAGACTAGACAGACAAGACTAGACAGACAAGACTAGACAGACAAGACTAGACAGACAAGACTAGACAGACAATACTAGACAGACAAGACTAGACAGAGAAGACTAGACAGACAAGACTAGACAGACAAGACTAGACAGACAAGACTAGACAGACAAGACTAGACAGACAAGACTAGACAGACAAGACTAGACAGACAAGACTAGACAGACAAGACTAGACAGACAAGACTAGACAGACAAGACTAGACAGACAAGACTAGACAGACAAGACTAGACAGACAAGACTAGACAGACAAGACTAGACAGACAAGACTAGACAGACAAGACTAGACAGACAAGACTAGACAGACAAGACTAGACAGACAAGACTAGACAGACAAGACTAGACAGACAAGACTAGACAGACAAGACTAGACAGACAAGACTAGACAGACAAGACTAGACAGACAAGACTAGACAGACAAGACTAGACAGACAAGACTAGACAGACAAGACTAGACAGACAAGACTAGACAGACAAGACTAGACAGACAAGACTAGACAGACAAGACTAGACAGACAAGACTAGACAGACAAGACTAGACAGACAAGACTAGACAGACAAGACTAGACAGACAAGACTAGACAGACAATACCAGACAGACAAGACTAGACAGACAAGACTAGACAGACAAGACTAGACAGACAAGACTAGACAGACAAGACTAGACAGACAAGACTAGACAGACAAGACTAGACAGACAAGACTAGACAGACAAGACTAGACAGACAAGACTAGACAGATAAGGGTAGACAGACAGGACCAGACCAGCAGGACCATACAGACAAGACCAGAGACATTAGGATTAGGAGGACTAGACGGATAAGATCAGCCGGACAAGACCAAACACACAAGAGCAGACAATCAAGGCTAGACAGACAAGAGCTGGCAGACGAAGAAGACCAGGCAGACAAGACTAGACGGGCAAGATTATACAAACAAAACTAGGCACACAAAGATAAACAGACAATACTAGACAAATAACATTATACAGGTAATAAATACCTGGCAGACAAGTTTAGATATACATTTAGGTCGATGATCGTTTATGGTTTGGTCGTTTTATGAATCTTATTCCCCGACTAATTTTGTTCTTTGTATATAATGCGTATTTGTTTATTGTGTATTTGGTATATTTGTCAGTTGAACCTTATTACTTCTATATGTATATGCAAGTATTTTGACTCATTGCCTTTCAAATATAATACAGTTTTACTTAGAAACTCATTTATTCTTCTGGTTTGTATGTTATATTGTGTCTGGATATGAATTATAATTAATTAATTGCCACATTGCCTATATCCAGCTCCAATTCCCTTGAAACTCCTTAAAATTCAACCCATTCTCTTCCCACTGACTAATCCAGTGAGCTTACAATTGTTACACTATCGCCAAAGATAATCACAAAGCGAAGATAAAAAGTACGTGCCGCAATTAACAAACGTAAATCTAAAACAACACAGAAATACATGAAGATAACACTGTTTATTCTAAAGATAACACGTTTCTATGGCGAAATTTTTCACGAAAATTGTGTTATAATTATTGATTTTTCCAAATAATGTGATAAGGAAATTCAAAGGAAAGTAAGCTAAATCATAGATGTTATTAGTTGTTACAGTGTATAGTTTTTAATTTTTACCTAGTCTGACTAGGTAATCGTGCTGTCTCATTATTACGTTGTGTAATAAGTTTTCGAGTGTGGATATTATTCGACGAGCACGTCTGTTCAGTGTGTGCGCTGTGAGCGACGCGTAAAGTGCAAGCGCTCGTTGCGAATTCTGTTGGCAACTTTTTTCTCTTGTTGTTGTTTTTGTTTATTGGTGAAATGGATAAGGCCAAGTTCAAACCGCTTGTGGTCATACAGACGTACGAAGTAAGACATTTTTGTTGTTCTGCTTGCGAGTGACGGGATTGTTTTCGCTTGCCAATTATTATTTGAAGTTGGTTTTTTATAATTGTTTGTGTGATGTTGTGTTTCTTGTTTTAATTATTGAGATGGATGATGCGGTTTTATTGTTTGACTTGTTTTAGTCGAAACCCATTTTCTTTGAAGCAAATTGGCGGTTTTCTTATAATTAGTGAGATCATTTGATCTGCCTAGTCTTTTCTGTCTAGTCTTGTCTGTCTAGTATTGGCAGTCTAGTCTTGTCTCTCTAGTCTTGTTTGTCTAGACTCGTCTGTCTGGTCTTGTCTGTCTAGTCTTGTCGATCTAGTCTTGTCTATCTAGTCTTGTTTGTCTAGTCCTGTCTGTCTAGTCTTGTCTGTCTAGTCTTGTCTGTCTAGTCTTGTCTGTCTAGTCTTGTCTGTCTAGTCTTGTCTGTCTAGTCTTGTCTGTCTAGTCTTGTCTGTCTAGTCTTGTCTGTCTAGTCTTGTCTGTCTAGTCTTGTCTGTCTAGTCTTGTCTGTCTAGTCTTGTCTGTCTAGTCTTGTCTGTCTAGTCTTGTCTGTCTAGTCTTGTCTGTCTAGTCTTGTCTGTCTAGTCTTGTCTGTCTAGTCTTGTCTGTCTAGTCTTGTCTGTCTAGTCTTGTCTGTCTAGTCTTGTCTGTCTAGTCTTGTCTGTCTAGTCTTGTCTGTCTAGTCTTGTCTGTCTAGTCTTGTCTGTCTAGTCTTGTCTGTCTAGTCTTGTCTGTCTAGTCTTGTCTGTCTAGTCTTGTCTGTCTAGTCTTGTCTGTCTAGTCTTGTCTGTCTAGTCTTGTCTGTCTAGTCTTGTCTGTCTAGTCTTGTCTGTCTAGTCTTGTCTGTCTAGTCTTGTCTGTCTAGTCTTGTCTGTCTAGTCTTGTCTGTCTAGTCTTGTCTGTCTAGTCTTGTCTGTCTAGTCTTGTCTGTCTAGTCTTGTCTGTCTAGTCTTGTCTGTCTAGTCTTGTCTGTCTAGTCTTGTCTGTCTAGTCTTGTCTGTCTAGTCTTGTCTGTCTAGTCTTGTCTGTCTAGTCTTGTCTGTCTAGTCTTGTCTGTCTAGTCTTGTCTGTCTAGTCTTGTCTGTCTAGTCTTGTCTGTCTAGTCTTGTCTGTCTAGTCTTGTCTGTCTAGTCTTGTCTGTCTAGTCTTGTCTGTCTAGTCTTGTCTGTCTAGTCTTGTCTGTCTAGTCTTGTCTGTCTAGTCTTGTCTGTCTAGTCTTGTCTGTCTAGTCTTGTCTGTCCAGTCTTGTCTGTCCAGTCTTGTCTGTCCAGTCTTGTCTGTCCAGTCTTGTCTGTCCAGTCTTGTCTGTCTAGTCTTGTCTGTCTAGTCTTGTCTGTCTAGTCTTGTCTGTCTAGTCTTGTCTGTCTAGTCTTGTCTGTCTAGTCTTGTCTGTCTAGTCTTGTCTGTCTAGTCTTGTCTGTCTAGTCTTGTCTGTCTAGTCTTGTCTGTCTAGTCTTGTCTGTCTAGTCTTGTCTGTCTAGTCTTGTCTGTCTAGTCTTGTCTGTCTAGTCTTGTCTGTCTAGTCTTGTCTGTCTAGTCTTGTCTGTCTAGTCTTGTCTGTCTAGTCTTGTCTGTCTAGTCTTGTCTGTCTAGTCTTGTCTGTCTAGTCTTGTCTGTCTAGTCTTGTCTGTCTAGTCTTGTCTGTCTAGTCTTGTCTGTCTAGTCTTGTCTGTCTAGTCTTGTCTGTCTAGTCTTGTCTGTCTAGTCTTGTCTGTCTAGTCTTGTCTGTCTAGTCTTGTCTGTCTAGTCTTGTCTGTCTAGTCTTGTCTGTCTAGTCTTGTCTGTCTAGTCTTGTCTGTCTAGTCTTGTCTGTCTAGTCTTGTCTGTCTAGTCTTGTCTGTCTAGTCTTGTCTGTCTAGTCTTGTCTGTCTAGTCTTGTCTGTCTAGTCTTGTCTGTCTAGTCTTGTCTGTCTAGTCTTGTCTGTCTAGTCTTGTCTGTCTAGTCTTGTCTGTCTAGTCTTGTCTGTCTAGTCTTGTCTGTCTAGTCTTGTCTGTCTAGTCTTGTCTGTCTAGTCTTGTCTGTCTAGTCTTGTCTGTCTAGTCTTGTCTGTCTAGTCTTGTCTGTCTAGTCTTGTCTGTCTAGTCTTGTCTGTCTAGTCTTGTCTGTCTAGTCTTGTCTGTCTAGTCTTGTCTGTCTAGTCTTGTCTGTCTAGTCTTGTCTGTCTAGTCTTGTCTGTCTAGTCTTGTCTGTCTAGTCTTGTCTGTCTAGTCTTGTCTGTCTAGTCTTGTCTGTCTAGTCTTGTCTGTCTAGTCTTGTCTGTCTAGTCTTGTCTGTCTAGTCTTGTCTGTCTAGTCTTGTCTGTCTAGTCTTGTCTGTCTAGTCTTGTCTGTCTAGTCTTGTCTGTCTAGTCTTGTCTGTCTAGTCTTGTCTGTCTAGTCTTGTCTGTCTAGTCTTGTCTGTCTAGTCTTGTCTGTCTAGTCTTGTCTGTCTAGTCTTGTCTGTCTAGTCTTGTCTGTCTAGTCTTGTCTGTCTAGTCTTGTCTGTCTAGTCTTGTCTGTCTAGTCTTGTCTGTCTAGTCTTGTCTGTCTAGTCTTGTCTGTCTAGTCTTGTCTGTCTAGTCTTGTCTGTCTAGTCTTGTCTGTCTAGTCTTGTCTGTCTAGTCTTGTCTGTCTAGTCTTGTCTGTCTAGTCTTGTCTGTCTAGTCTTGTCTGTCTAGTCTTGTCTGTCTAGTCTTGTCTGTCTAGTCTTGTCTGTCTAGTCTTGTCTGTCTAGTCTTGTCTGTCTAGTCTTGTCTGTCTAGTCTTGTCTGTCTAGTCTTGTCTGTCTAGTCTTGTCTGTCTAGTCTTGTCTGTCTAGTCTTGTCTGTCTAGTCTTGTCTGTCTAGTCTTGTCTGTCTAGTCTTGTCTGTCTAGTCTTGTCTGTCTAGTCTTGTCTGTCTAGTCTTGTCTGTCTAGTCTTGTCTGTCTAGTCTTGTCTGTCTAGTCTTGTCTGTCTAGTCTTGTCTGTCTAGTCTTGTCTGTCTAGTCTTGTCTGTCTAGTCTTGTCTGTCTAGTCTTGTCTGTCTAGTCTTGTCTGTCTAGTCTTGTCTGTCTAGTCTTGTCTGTCTAGTCTTGTCTGTCTAGTCTTGTCTGTCTAGTCTTGTCTGTCTAGTCTTGTCTGTCTAGTCTTGTCTGTCTAGTCTTGTCTGTCTAGTCTTGTCTGTCTAGTCTTGTCTGTCTAGTCTTGTCTGTCTAGTCTTGTCTGTCTAGTCTTGTCTGTCTAGTCTTGTCTGTCTAGTCTTGTCTGTCTAGTCTTGTCTGTCTAGTCTTGTCTGTCTAGTCTTGTCTGTCTAGTCTTGTCTGTCTAGTCTTGTCTGTCTAGTCTTGTCTGTCTAGTCTTGTCTGTCTAGTCTTGTCTGTCTAGTCTTGTCTGTCTAGTCTTGTCTGTCTAGTCTTGTCTGTCTAGTCTTGTCTGTCTAGTCTTGTCTGTCTAGTCTTGTCTGTCTAGTCTTGTCTGTCTAGTCTTGTCTGTCTAGTCTTGTCTGTCTAGTCTTGTCTGTCTAGTCTTGTCTGTCTAGTCTTGTCTGTCTAGTCTTGTCTGTCTAGTCTTGTCTGTCTAGTCTTGTCTGTCTAGTCTTGTCTGTCTAGTCTTGTCTGTCTAGTCTTGTCTGTCTAGTCTTGTCTGTCTAGTCTAGTCTTGTCTGTCTAGTCTTGTCTGTCTTGTCTTGTCTGTCTAGTTTTGTCTGTCTTGTCTTGTCTGTCTTGTCTTATCTGTCTAGTCTTGTCTGTATAGTCTTGTCTGTTTGGTGTTGTCCGTCTAGTCTTGTCCGTCCAGTCTTTTTCTTTCAGTCTCGTCCGTGCAGTCTTGTCCGTCCGATGTTGGAATTGGTTGTGTGTGTAACAAGGTTTGTCTTACAATTAGTATATGAAAAGACTACATAAATTGCATTATATATTATTAGTCTGCGAAATGCAATTGATTACTTTTATGCCTAGGCAACAAAGTAACACTCGCCTCATCAAACTATAAAAGGATTATTTGTAAGTCTTTGGAAATAAATAGCTGAATGCCACAATAATATGTCGTTGCGACTATTACATTAAAATTAGAAATAATTGTAACAAATTAACACAAAAACTTGAACATCACTTGAATCATTACTTTCGATTAGTTTTACAAACCCCAATTCTGTCACACATTCCATCTGAAAATAATCCTTAACTTATCTCTTCATCTACGCCTCATGCCATTACTTAATCTCCACTAATTCAATTGCATCTATTACATTGTTTCCTTTGCAATTAATTGAATTAGTTACAAAACGAATTTGGTACTGATTTCCCAGCAAACGCAACATTTAATTACATTGAATTATTGTTAAAATGTACGTGCCTTTCTAGTTCCTTCTCATTCAGGATTTTACGAAATTCATGACCATGAAAAATCAAAATATCCTTTGTATTAAGTTAATCTTGATTAGACTACTCTTGCGAAATCTGAGTATTGACTGTGTCTCATCTTGTCTGGTCTTGTCTGTTCTTGTCTGGTTTTGTCTGGCCTTGGTGGTCTTGTCTGGTCTTGTCTCATCTTGTCTGGTCTAGTTTCATCTTGTCTGGTCTTATATAGTCTTGTCTGGTCTTGTATAATCTTATCTGGTCTTATTGGGTGATGTCTGGTCTTGTCTAATTTTATCTGGTCTTGTCTAATCTTAACTGGTCTGGTCGGGTCTTGTCTAGTCTTGTCTGGTCTTGTCTGACCTTCTCTGACATTGTTTGGTCTTTTCTGGTCTTGTCTATGTATCTGTTATAATCATATTCTTATCTTATCTATCTAATATGATCATGTTTTCTTTATAATTCCAGGATAGAAATGCAAGCAGGGAATTTACGCAAAAAGTCAGCGAACGTTTATCGAATTTAACAAAAGAAACCTCACAGGAAAAGCCGTTGACGAAAGACCATACAAAACCAACCACAACGTGTCCTCCCCCTCCTCCACCACCGGTAAGCATCAAGTTTCTAGCTCTTAACAAATTTCAGTTGTGTTTTTTTTTTCAGTTTCCGCTGGGTGAGGAATCCCCTCAACCGAAGCCGCAGAAGCAAAAAGCTCCGCCACCGCCCGTCCCGATAAAAACCTCGACGCTGTCTTACCTCCAGCCGCCGCCGTGTCCCACGCCCGACTATGACACCCTCAGCATAAATTCGACACTACCGCGGAACGGATTTAAGCGATCTAGTCAGAGCGTCAACGACGCTGTCGAGATGGAATCGCTCGAGTCGTACAGGATAAACAACCCGGCGAACAAAAGCCCCAAACCGCCGAGCACCTACTTCCAGAGGACGGCTGGCAAGCCCAGGCCGGTCAGCGTGACCATCGGCGAGTATCCCTCAGGCACCAACAGGAAGCTCCCAGGAAAATTTGATTTCCTGCAGAATGGGAACGATGAAGTTGATAAGAAGGAACAACCGATTTCGAGCCAATTGGCCTCAGAATTGGCTCAAACTTTGAGCAGATCTAATTTGAGAAAAAGGACTGAATCTATGGTGAGTTAACTAAATCTATATTTTAGAACTAAGTCTAGACCGGACAAGACTATTCTGAACTCCTCTGGAGTTGTATGCTCTTGTCTAATCTTGTCTGGAACTCTTGTTTCAGGAAAATTTGTTGAATAGCAATCCTCAGATAAAGAACGAGACGAACGGGTCGGTTCGGATATCCGTGAACAGCCTGACCAAGAGCCACCTGGAAAACATCTCGAGGGCTCTGGAAAACCGGGTAACGATCAGCGTCCATCCGAACGCCGCCGATAGGAAGGCAGAGCCGAACGGCATCCTGAAGAACGGCCACGGTAATCACAATTTATCATCCACACATAAACCGCTGGTCCACCAAAAAAGCATTACATTCGGAGAAATGTAAGAATAGATACAAATTCGGTAGAAAACACACGAGGATTAGTTAAATATTCTTGGGACAAACTAACTAACAAGCATGTACACTGCGTTCATTAATGATTGTTAAAATTACACAGTATAAAATTCTGCAGAAAAAAATACACTTGAGAATTAACCATAAGCAAATAACTTATGAGATGATATAGATATATTTAAATTTCAATTGATAAGTAAGGTCTCGAAGGTCTTTCAGAAAAGATCAGACAAGCCCACATAAGACCAGATAAAACCAGATAAGACCGGACAAAACCAAAAAACGCAAAATTCAAAGTTAGTCAATTTTAGAGCAACATACAGCAATTCAAAAAGTTGCATTAGTTCTATAATGATCAAATATACTAGTGAAACTTTCTAGGCATATTATAGTATATTTTGTAACTAGGGCGGTAGGTTGTCAATTTGATATGAGAGCGAAATTCGTCGCACGGATGAAGTGAGATTCATTCGCTCGAGAGGGCAATGGACAATACCGCCCGTAGTGTTACAAACAATATTTGTTATTACTCATGCGAGGGGATGTGTCTTACAAGTTTGGGATCCAGGTGCCATCCAAAAAAAATTAAGAATTTGCTTTTGCAATTGTCTCCGGTGGTGTGGATTCGTCTAAGAACTCTCCTCAGTCTCCGGTATCACCATAGAATTTACACTCATTTTAAAACGTTTTATTTAATTTTTATTTCGTAATGAAAAAAAATTCACTTTCACTTTTTTAATATTGAGGTCTTGATTGTGTTTTTTTTTAATTTATTTATTTGTTTTTTTTATGTAACCAAGCGATATTGAATATTTGTGTGCGTTACCCGAGTTACATGGAAATACAACCAAAAGTGGCATTTCTCGTACTAAAAAGCGTGCGCCAGATAATACTTTTAACGCATGAGAAATAAAAAGAATTAAATTATCTTAATTAATATTAAAACTAAAATGTTCTACCTAAAGTTCTGTCTTAGCTAGAGAATCTCAAAGTTGGGAACAACAGCTAGCAAGTGAAATAATTATCTGTCACCAGACCAGAAAGGACCAGCTAAACCAATTAAGATCAAACTAAACCAGATCAGACCAAACACGATAAGTCAAGATTTTACAAGAATCAATCTAGTTTTAAATAAGTGTGCCAGCTTTGTTTAATTTGATTGTATTATATATGAGAAGACCTTACTTAACCTTAACTTAACTTAACAAATGTATTAAATCTAGTTTGTCTTATATTAACTATTAATGTTTGACGAAAAAATCTAAATCTATGTAGAAAACTTCCTAGTCAAACTAAACAATGTACTATCCAATGAATCATTAATGAACACGCGGTGTTCCTGCTGTATCTCTCGACAAAAATAGCTTTTTCTTTTTTAAATAATTTGAGATTCGTGTACTATAAAGTACAGAAATCTGGATCTTTTTTGGTCACTTACATTTCTATCTATTCTTTTCACATGTTTAATGCTTTCTTCATCTTTCGACGCTATCATTGTTTAGGGTACACAGGATGTAAGTACTAATGGTAGGTACACTGGAGTACGGATGGTTATAGATGGTGTGCAGATACTAAATATGGGGCTTGAAATTGAACATAAGTAGTCTTAGATTCGGATTATCTTATCTAGTTTTAGGTCAGTAAAGAAAAAATTTGGATATTAAAAAATTGAAATTTGAATTTGTATTTTATGGATAGGATGGTTGCGACAGTTACTACGTGGTAATTCATACTTACATTGAGTTGAAAAATTCACTATGTTTTTACCACTCTTATACTATTAAAAAATGTTATACAACTTGTTATTCACAGTTATATAAATTTCTACACATATCACGACTTAAGTTTCGACGTTTGACGGTCATTTTCAAGTGCATAACGGTCATTTTCGACGTTTAACGGTCATTTTCAAGTCACACAAATGCCCGACCAACAGACACGTCGGTTCATCTATGCGAATGGCACAGCCAGCGCCGCACAGCTGAAAAGCTTCGAAGGAGTCGAGAATAAACTATAGCCTTAGAAAACATGGCACAGTACTACGACATTTGAAGCCGAACCCCAACAAAACCCAGGTAGGTGCATTTCTTCTGAGAAATAAGGACGCACGCAAGAACCTGCAAATCACATGGAGAGAACAGAAACTCGAAACATGCGACACTCCAAAGTACCTAGGCGTAACACTGGACCGTACACTATCTTTCCAAAAACACTGCCAGAATACATGACTAAAGTTTGTGCTAGGAATAATATCATTCGGAGGCTCACTGGCACAAAATGCGGAGTGCAGCCTGACGTGCTGCGTACGTCGGCCCTTGCTCTCTATTTCTCCGCCGCCGAGTACGCGGGGCCAGTGTGGTACAACTCGTTTCACGCAAGACATGTCAACACCCAAACCTGCAGACCCAGAGAGGAGCTGCCACCTGGAAAACTTTTATCATAAGCGACATGGTAATCACTGAACAGACTGAAGGACAGGAATGATGCTCTGCAAATCGAACAGGATTGGATGGTGCCTGTGGATGACGAGCTATCTGAATGTAGGGGACTTCAGAGCGACAGCCACCTTCTCAGATGTCCCCACATGGGAGAGGCATGCACGATGGAAAACCTAATTCCACGATGGAGGACGTTCACTTTCCTCCTAATTTCTGTATTGCTTGTTTTGTCTCGTAGGCTGATTCCAAGCATGGACTTTCCATTGCTTTTTGTGTTGTTTTAAGGCGTTCTGCATTTTTCTCTGTTCATGTTTTAGTTTCTAGTCCATATGTGGAAACAAACAAGATGCATGCTTCATAGACATTTTGAAATTTACCTAAGCCGCCCAGCTCAGTTGTACTTCTCTGGTCCTTATCCTCCCAAAGTGTCATCATGAAAGCACTATGTTGTATCTTGCGTTCTGTCGACCACTTCCTACCAGTTTTCCTTTTAGGTTTCTCCAGAAATTTATGTTGGGCTACTTTTGTCTTAAGTGATCCATGGTTTGCTATGATGTCGTCTATGATATTCATTTCTTGGGGGTCCTCCTTAGTTTCTTCTAGCCATTTTATTTTGACCTTCATTGCGTTGATTACTTTGAATAATCTTTTAGACCCCCTCCTACATCCGTTGAAAAGTAAAACTTAATTATAGTTTTTGTTATGGTATTAAATATTTATTGAATAAGTAAATCAGAATATATATATATATATATATATATATATATATATATATATATATATATATATATAGATATACATATATATATATATATATATATATATATATATATATATATATATATATATATATATATATATATATGCATATATATATATATATATATATATATATATATATATATATATATATATATATATATATTTATATATATATATATGCCCATACATATTCAGGCGTCTCTTCCGTGCGGCATCAGTAAACCTGTCATTGAAGAAATACAGTTCCGCTGTTCTTCTCGTAATCCACATTCCATTTTCTCTTATGGTACCATAAATTTTCCGTAGAATTTTCCGCTCATGCTTTTCGATTTCTGTAGTTTTACAGTGACCACCTAAGCATATAGTTTCTAAAGCATATAAAGCTGCTGGCAAAACAACTGTCTTGTGTTTACTCTTTTGTTATAATAATTCCATGCTAGTATGTACGCCTTATGGAGTTTCGTGGCTCTTTCTACGTTGGCTCTACTGTCCTAGTCCTGATGGTAGTATAATTTCTCCAAGGTATTTGAAGGAAGGCACCTGTGAAATTGTTTCGTTTCCCATCTCTAGCGGAGTTTTTGCACTACTCTTATGCTGATTTTCCATATACTGGTTTTTTTTTTATGATATCTGGAGGCCTGCCTTTGATATCGAATTAAACGCTTTATGAATACCAGATGAAGGGGTATTTTGTATTGTGCACTTCTCTCTATTAAGTTGTGAATTGTTTACAGCTGGTATGTTGTTCCAATACCTTTTCGGAAACCTGCCTGTTCCATTGGTTGGTATAAGTCGAATTTCCTTGTCAGGGGGTTTGTTATAATGTTTGTAAGTAATTGTTAAAGATGCGACAGGAGACTTATTGATCGATAGTTTTCCATATTGGTGGTATCACCTTTTTTAAAAATAAGGATAACTTCTGCGTTCTGCAATGCTTTGAGGATCTTTCCTTGGTGCACATGCATTTATTAAGAAGTATTCTGATTGATTACCTCTTCAAATACGTCTTCGCCCATTTTAATCATTTCAATTGTTATTTGATCTTCACTCGGCGATTTGCTTTTTTTCAATGTCTAAGCGCTAACATTACTTCTGCTTCATCTATGTCAGAGATCTCTTCGGAGCCCACGTTCATAACCACTTGTGACTGTTTTCTTGGTTCTAAAGTTGTTGAACTGTACAGTTCTTGGTAAAAACTTTGAAACACAGTTTTAATTTCGCTTTTGCTGTTTACGACTATTCCTTGTTTATTTCTAATTTTACAGATTTCTACCTTACGCTTTGGTAGCTTCGATCATAGTAACCTCACATTCTTGTTATCTTCTATTGTGTTGTCTTGAATTAATTTGGTGTTATGTATAGATATTTTTGGATTTCTTTGGGAATAATTTTGTTTAATCGATTGTATTCATTTGTTTCTCTACTTACGTTTCTCCGTTTTTCCATTAACTTGATTGTGTGCGGTTTAAGCTATGATGTTTTCTGTGTTGCTCTCATGCATAACTGTTTGGCAGCTGTTCGAATGCTTTCTGTAATTTTCTATGATAAGGTATTTATTTCCGTGTCTTCTAGCGACATAGTTGTTAATTTCTAATTTAATGTCTCTTGGTACTTATACCTTTCGTTCGCAATTTCTTCTATTGTTGCGTAGTCGCGTTTTCGTGTTAGTTTGTTGCGTTCAATTTGAGTGTTAATTTAGAAAGTATCTCTAACTATTCTATGATCACTATCCGTATCAAATTTGTTTAGAACAGGGACCTCTCTCTCTCTATACATATTTCTCTTTTGTTGGTGAAAATGTAATCAATTTCGTTTTGAGCATTTCCTGTAGGGCTTTTTTCTCCATGTCTACTTTCTTTGCATTGGCTTTTTCAAAAAAAAGTAGAGGTTTTCGTTCTGAAGATAGTCTATCAGCATTTCTCTTTTGTCGTTTCTCTTCCCTAGGCCTGAACTACCTATATTTATGCTGTCTTCTACTTTGTTGTCTATTTTCGTAATAAAGTAGCAATGATTGTACAGTATCTTGTTTTCTCCGTTCTTCTTGCAGTCGCAATGTCTTGATATAATTGTTCCGCTCCTTCGTCCTCTGATGTTCTGGTTGGTACGTAACATTGTATTACTTGAAGGTTATTTTACTTCTTGTTTAGTTTTAAGATAATATACGTTCAACTGGATGATATTGAGTTCCTTTTTGTGATCATAATGGCTGCTCCTCCTTTGTGTGAATTTCTTTCGGTGTTGTTTTGATATAACATATGTAGAGTTGTTTTTTCACCGGGTAGTCTTGTTTCGCATAATAACGGGTGATTTTTTTGCTATTCATATAGGTTTGCCATTTCACCATGAATAGACAAACAAACGAACAACGCTTGCAAATCATTGAATTTTATTGCCAATATTCGTACTGCGTGAGATATGTGTTGCGTAAATTAAGTCCAATTTATGGTCGTCATAATCGACCCACCGAACAGGCTATTCAAGCTGTTGTGACCAAATTTCGCATAAGTTTCACTTTAATGGACCACCAACGCTTATACGAACAGTGCGCACCGAGGAAAATACTACTGCTGTATCGGCCAGTGCCATTGAAGATCGCATTATGTCAATTCGTCGCCGTTGTCAACAATTGGGCTTGTGTTATTGGATCACCTGGAATATTTTACGTACGGACCTTGGTAAGAAACCATACAAAATACAGCTGTTGCAAGAATTGAAGCCAGGTGACGTACCACAACGTCGTTTGTTTTGTAAATGGGCCTTAGGAAAGTTGGATGGAGATGCATTTTTCCATCGAGAAATTGTCTTTAGCGACGAAGCTCATTTTTGGCTACGTCAACAAATAGAATTGCCAAAATTGGTGTGAAGAGCAGCCAGAGGCAGTTCAGGAGCTTACAATTCACCCTGAAATGTGCACTGTTTGGTGCAGTTTGGGGGCCGGCGGCATCATTGGACCATACTTCTTCAAGAACGACGAAAATCGCAACGTTACAGTCAATGGTGCAAGGTACCATTCGATGATTACCGACTGTTTTTCCCTAAACTGGAAGATTTGGACTTCGTTGACAAGTGGTTTGAGCAAGACGGTGCCACATGCCACACGGCAGGCGACACCATGAACCTATTGAGAGGCGAGTTTGGTGAGCAATTAAGGCCGATTCTCATATACGCGACACTCAGCTACGCGACATCACGCGACATCGCCTGTTAAATAATGATTACATTGTTTTAAATGGACACGTTCTCACTATGGCTATGCGACAACTACGCGACGTGCCCATTTAAAACAATGTAATCATTATTTCACAAGCGATGTCGCACGACGTCGCGTAGCTGAGTGTCGCGGATATGGGAATCGACCGTTAATCTCACGTTTTGGAGCAGTCCATTGGTCGCCAAGATCATACTATTTGACTATTTTTTGTGCGGAAACGTGAAGTCTCTCGTGTAGAGGGACAAGCCAGCCACAATTGCAGCCCTGGAAGATAATATTACAACTGCCATTGGAGATACCGGCCGAAATGCTGGAAAAACTATGCCAAAATTGGAGCACATGGATGGACCACCAACGCGCAGCCGCGTGCAACATTTACATTAAATAATCTTTAAAAAGTAAATGGCATGCATTCATTTATCGGCCCAAATAAATGTTTAATTCACTTTTTCAAATTTTGTGTTTTTTCAATTTTCAAAACCATTTTCATATCCCATTTAATGTGTTTGAACTCTTGTTCTAAACCCACGAGATGATCGTCCAGACGCATTGTTCTGATGTTATAAGTTGCGATTCTATTTTTTCTACCCAGTTGTTTAGTTCCTTGTATTAGTGTCGTGATCGAATTTGTGGCTCACATCTGTGAGGCAGAGAGGCAGTGTGGGATTTTGAACCTAATCTACTCACTTGGGGGTACTATAAGTTTTCTATTCGACATATCGAAATTTGCGAGGATCTGGCATTTAAACACCACGCTTGCCGGGCGGGTTGGCGAGTGTTTTGTTTCAGCCGCCGATTCTGAGTGCAGATGCTGTTGACAACCGGTTCTATAGGGTCCGACGCTCTCTGTGTTTTCTTGTAGCCTCTCAATCTGAGACAGACGCTACGCTACAGTGCTAGTTTTGGCCCGCCTCGGGTATTTTATTTTCCCGGTACCACCTATATCTAAGAGGCGATCTCCTATCCGCCACTTGGGGAGGCGCCCGGCAGAGGACTAGCAACCCCCACGGCTCACAACCCCAACTATAAACTACAAATCTTAAATTTTATTAAACAAATTTGTACGATTGCCAAAAGTATCATCAACAATGGTATTTTAATATGCTCACTATGTACTCCACTTTGGAAACCACTAGTCTAGATTCTCCTATTTCTTCTATTATTCTCCATTTATAACCACCGTAAGGATTTTAAACTTAGAACTGGTAGACCTAATTTTTAAACAAAAATTTGCTTTTCTTGGTCCCTTCTCCCTATAAAAAATATATTTGACGTGAAATGTTACTTCTACTTAAATAAAACACAATTTCTGCTTTAAACTCACACTCTTCCATTAATCTTGTTGTAATAGGTTTTAATTTACGTTATTTTCGATTTGTTTCAGGCCAACAGTAATTCACGAACATTCGCTGCATGTGACATAACGAACGGAGATCCAACAAACAGATTTGTCAAACAGCAAAAAAATATAATCTTCAAGTTCAAAATATATTAAATCTATGCATTATTATTATTATTGTAACGTTAATTATACTTAGATTCTTCTGCAGTTGTGAGCCTTTTGTACATTGTTCTCTTCACTGTTATTAATATTGTTGATATGATCTTTCCAAGGAGTAATCCTCCTTAATCAAGATTGTGCATTTGCATGTTGTTTTTATGTGGAAAAAATATTCAGTGTCATTTAAATGTCACTTTTCGTTTAAATGCGTGTATTATATTATGTTTTAATAGTCAATATATAGTCTAGTGTCTAATAAATAGCAATAATGTTTTGTTATTTTTCGAAATTTAAGTCATGTCAATTAATAGAATACAAAAGCTCTTGTTTTCTGAATATTGCGATTTCGAAGATATGGTTCTAGTAGAAAGCCCGTTTGCCGAGACCACCAGGGACGGTACCGGGTTAAGACAAGTTCACCTTGGTAAGTGCTACAGCCCTCAGACCCCACCCAAGGTGAAGCTTGTCAAATTTTTGAAGGATCTTACGTTTTTAGGGTTGACCCCATCAAAATTAGTTTTAGCGACGGACTACCTCCCCATGGCGAATGATTCCGCGGTCAAGTATATCCCCGGAGTCGATCCAGAGATCGAGACCTTCGAGTTGATCGCCGTCTATCCGATCGAATGCGTCAACTTGAGTGTCTTCCACAGGAAGAAACGTCAGTCACTCAAAGCGCGCTTTTGTAACAACAAAATACTTTATTTCGAACTGGGAGGATTCGAAAAACGTAAAGTAAGAGACAATTCCTACAAGAAAAACCAAACATATCCACACCATCACCAATCCAGATAACAAACAACATTAATTTAAATATACTCTTTTTTACTGTAATTTACATTATAACATCCTAAAAGCAATCACGCGTATACAGTGGCGTTGTAGTAATCTAATATATATAGAATATACTAGATAAGTAACAAGAATATAATACAAATATTAATAGAATTAATTTAAAATATATCGGTTAGGGAAAAAGAAATCAATGATTTTTAGGTACACTTCAAGACTATTATATTTCGGATTACCAAATGTGTTACCAAATGTATTACCCTATAATTTGTTACCATTTTAAACGTAGCTTCATAATACCGCTCTCATAGAAAGAAGTCTTGGTCTCTATTGACGGAAAACTCTAGTAATTGATTTTCATAATCTTCTATTGATATTCTTATCACTAGGGAAGTATTGCAACGCAAGAAAATCATGGTAATCGCTTGATGCCAGGTCCGTACTATATGGTGGATGCATCAAAACTTTCCGAGCAAGCCCCCGGAGTTTCTGGCGAGTCACTATAGAGGTATGTGGCCGTGCGTTGTCCTAATAGAACACAGCACCTCTCCTGTTGGCCAATTCTGGCCGTTTCTGGTGAATCGCTAGCTTCAAACGGTGCAGTTGCTGACAGAAGAGATCCGAATTTGGTGTTTGGCCGTACATAATAAATGATTCCTTTCCAGTCCAACCAAATGCAAAGAAGAACCATAATACTAAGCGCCTTAGTATTGGTTTGGCCACCGTTTGAGCTGCTTCAACGTGCTTTAACCACGAACGTTTTCACACAATGTTGTCGTATGTGACCCATTTCTCATTCCCAGTTACCTCCGTTCAAGAAATGGGTCGATTTCATTGTTTTTTGTGTTAATTTGTGGCACCCAAACATCGAGCTTCTTTTTGAGTCCAACGTTGTGCAAATGATTTAAAAAAATTGTATGGTCTATCTTTAACACCTGGGTGATGGTATGACTGCTAACGGGGTCAACTTCGAACATTTCTGTGATTTAATCGACTTTTCGACGAGTGGCCTACCTGTGCGAGGTGCATCTTTAACATCAAAAATACCTGAACGGAATCGATTAAACCGAAATTGCATGTAATTGGCTGTTATAGTATCGGGGCTTGAACACTATTATCAATTTCAACCGCCTGGCTTGTATTTTCACCTTTATCAAAGAAATACTGCAAAATGTACCTAATTCGCTGTTTCTTGACTTTCATTTTTAACACCAGCAAAAGAATTTGTTAGTGCGAAATGCCACCTTTTCAACGCGCATAAATCTGAAATTGTTTGATACTTTACGATCACTGCCGCCCAACCTATTATTTACCAGAAATCGATCAAAATACGATCCACATAATATTTGCATCAACTTTGCCCACTGTAAGCCGCTGTTTCTGACAATGCATTGGCGTATCTATTCGCTACACACATACACATATGCAGAATACTGAATGAAATTCTAATCCAAAACAATCGTGTCCTTAAAATAATAATTATGAAGACAGATAATTGAAGTTAACAGCTATTGACGCCATGCTGATGCATATTATAATATTTTGTTAATTGATTTACATTCACATTGGTGAAAACACAACATTACAGGATTTTCTTACTATTAAGATGTCAGCTTTTCATCTTTTTTGACAAATAAATATAAAACCTGCAAACTAAATCATAAAACTAATTGAATTTGAAAACATACTGAAGGCATTAAAACGGAAATTAGCTGAAACAATTTACAACATACTCTATATGTCAGGAAGTCGAAGAAGACCAAGAAAAGACCTATTGGACTAAATTACAAAAGTTATCCAAATTTCAATCAATATCACAAAATTCAGATTTGTCCTACATCAACCTACAATCTAACTGACGATACTGACACCAACGATACTGACAAAGCACTCCTCTCTTCCATTATTTTGAGACACTTTAACCATCAAACTTCCTTAACTTTGACAAAGACAATTTTGACATGGTGTACCATTGGTTCATCGAATATTTCGAAACAGAGCTTCTTTGCCACAGTAAAAAATCCTTCTCAAGTTCCAACATTGTTACCGAAAACTTAATCAAAATTTTTAGCTTCGACCTTCTGTAACAAAAATTACTTTCTATAAAATATCTATAATAACTATAAGTACTATCGATGCATTTAAAGATCAGACTTCCCTGACTTAAGCAATTTTGACATGGTATACTATTGGTTCGTGATCATATAAATATTAATTAATACATTGTACATGTAGGCGTTAATATTTGTAGGCGTATCTACATTTAGGCGTTAATAATACATTGTAGACGTCAATATAGCGTTGCCAAATTATAAGCTTTCTGGAAGTCGGAAGTCGCAACGCTCTCCAGGCACGTTAGCGAAGGCGCTTGAACCGTCTAAAATGTCTTAAAACTATGACCTTTTAGTCTTATTTTCAACCGTGGTAATTTAAGAAGTCTGGAAGAGCCAAATATGGACTATAAGGCGGTTAGAGTTTGGTGTAAGGTTTGCCCAGCAGGTACAAACTCCTTTTGAACCGCTCTTGAGCCAAAGAAGACAATGATCAAAAACTGCACTTTCGATTTGCTCATGCGAGCCTTTTTTGGTCGAAAATTTAATGGCATAATGCTGTTCGATGATTTTCAGCGTATCGCCTATCGACACAAACACTCTAAACGCTATGACTTTAGTCAAAATGTAGGCACTTTAAAAACTCGGAATCAGCTGAGACTATTTTGTGGGCTTAGATCAGGGGTTCCCAAAGTGCGGCCCGCAAAGCCCGAGAATGCGGCCCGCGATATCGAATCTATATATTATATTTTTATTAAAAAATAAATAAGTAAATAGTAAAATAAATAATAAATATCACAAATAAGATATAACCAAATATTTTCATATTTTAAAAAAATTCTTACAGAGCTTTAACCATAAGCGTTTGTATTAATAAAATATTGTTTAGTTTATTTTTAAAAAAATATTTTAGTATGTCTAGTCTAGTTATTACATATTTGTACAGAAATATAATATAGTAGTCTCATATAGATACGGAACTATTAATCATTTACATGACATGCAATTTGAATTGATAGAATTACAGGAAAATATGGATGCTAAGATTTTTTATCGGAACAATTTCTTAATTTTTATAAAGAATGATCATGCGTGAATTATCCGAAATAGGAAAACATGCTCAACAAATGTTTCCATTAATTGAGAGCACATATATTTGCGAGAAAACTTTTTCTATACTAATAAAAAAAAATAAGAAATAGTTACATGTATTAAAAAAAAATCGTGGTTATTGATTTTATTCCGATTTATATTGGCCCTCCAAAAAATTCGATAATATTAAATTGGCCCGCCTAAAAAAAACTTTGGGAACCCCTGGCTTAGATGATATATCATCCCCCTTCCATCGTGGTTGTGCCCCCACTCCACACCCTTTACAATTATCGAAAAAAGACTCAGTCTCGATACTTCCTGGACAGATACTGAGTAAACTCAACACTCCATATCAAATAAGTTCATTAAAATCACCTTACTGTTCTGTGTATCTGTTTTGTGTTACTGTCACAATGATGGATCAATTAAAACAACAAGTGTATATGTTGACCAATGCTGAACTATAGACATATGCTAACCAATATTAACCGATTTGGCATCATCTCTGAACTTGACTTCCTGAAAAATGTTCTCCACTAGGAAACTCTAACTGCTGAAATCCTGCAACTGCCAAGGAAGTAGATCGCAATTGTGGTAGGCCTACTTACAGGACACTGCCCTCTACGAGAACACCTGCATAAAATGGGTATCTGGAAGGATGAACCTTTATGCAGGTTATGCTATGAGGAAGACGAAACCGCCGCCCATATAATCTTCCACTGTGAAGCAATTGCACGTAGGAGACACAAGCTTGATATTACAGCTGAGAGATTCCCCGTGAAAACATGGCACATAGAATCCTGGACCTAATAGAGGGACTGGATCTATTTGCATGAACGAAACAATGTGGGGAAATACAATAGGCCAATGGGCCGCAGTGTTTTAAGGGCTAACCCCCCTGGACCCACATTGGTTAGAGGAAAAAAAAATCTTGTTTCCCCAGTTGACAAACTTAGAAGGAGGTTCAAACATAAATCCATGGCTTACATAATCATCAAAGAAGTTTACGTCAAACGTTCGAATAGAATATTACTACACAAAACTCTCCTAAAAAATGTAGACGTACGGAACACAGCCTGAATGTATAAATATACTCAGCCTTTCCGGAGCTGTATAACAATTATTGAGTCTTTTTAGGACTACCAAAACAAATCTCAACAAAAACCATAAAAATAACATTGTTTTTAAGATCATGTCTTTTCGATACCTTAAGTGGATAGCCATGAGTGCCACGAAGGTAGACTGAAAGCTATAAAATAACTTACAAATTTCACTGAGATTTGTTTTGGCAGTCCTAAAAAGATTCAATAATTGTTATAGAGCTCCGGGAAGGCTGAATATATTTACATATTCAGGCTGTATTCCGTTTGTTTTAAGTTTTTATGATTATCAATAACATGAGATGGTTTCACCAATCCCTATTTTATCATAAGTTTTTATGATTATCTATAACATGAGATGGTTTCACCAACCTCTATTTTATCATAATTATTCATTACATATTAAAATTTCTTCAATTTTTAATCAGACCTTTTTGTCAGGTTTCTTATTATTTGTCGAGATCATCTTCATCATCATTCTTATTCTATTAACATTGGCTCTTAATCTATTAACAGATGTTTTGGAACTTGTGGTGTGAAAAAGTGAAATATTTAAATCCTGTCGACCCCAGTTCTTCGCACTCGGAAACTTCGGTCGCGACGTCTACGACGAATAGCACTCTGTACCTAATATCCAGCAAGCAAGTCATGAACGAGTCTAAGATCCAGCTCTGGTGTCGCTACGCTTCGTCCGGTTGCATTGGTGTTAGTGAGTCGGACACTGTATCGCAACAATATTAACCTCTTTTGAAAAACGCCTTTCAGTTGTCGCCGCCAAAATGGACGGATAAATATCTCTATCTGGGCAAAGAAATGGAGGAGATTCCGGACGCCTACAAGCCAGGTAGGATGTATCCGACCATCGAGGAATTCGTTAAGCCAAAGCCCAAACCTAAAACTAGCAGTATACCTACTGTCTACAAGTCTAAACCAAGAGATGTCATAAAGGATTTTGATCCAAGGTACAAGAAAATTTTTAAAGTTCTACATACTTACTTTGACAACAGAAGACTATAATCACAATATTTCAGGATTTACTTCTAATTAGAATACTAAATTTGTTGATATTATAGTTATAGTAGATTGTCGTTATCACGTCGAGAAAGGCGTCCTACTTTAATGAGCCGATATTCTTTGGGTGCACTGCATCTTGGAAAAACCTTTACCAACGTCCTTTTCCAACAAGATAACACAAGAAGTTCTATTATTAGTATGCCGTCAGTTATTCATGTAAAACCCGTTTTATCTAGAGAGAAGTGCACTTGAACCTATAAAAATTCTTGTAGTTGGACGTGGAGGAGGAAGAAAGTATTAAGCCGTTGGGGGATCCGCGAAGATCTGTAAATACTTTCGAAACCATAGCCGAATTGGAGGAGGAGGCCGTGCGGATATGGGAACTGTCCAGACGAACTGCGAAACTACTGAGCTCTAGGGATAAAAAGCACAGAAGGCGATTTGCGTTCGCTCCCCAGCCTCATTTCTACCACGGTCTAGGTCCTTGGAACGTTAATTCTGGCGAAAGGTATTCTTTACAGGTATACATACCAGCTTGTTAAAACTGTATTGACATGGGTCGACCTAGATTGAACGACTAGATAAACTAGAAATATGTTTCGTTTTCCGCTGATTCTGTTGGAATTAAGAATAAACTAAATAAATACTCAGATAATGAGATGTCTTTATATCTTTGTTACTACATCCAACATTTTTAACAAGGAAATCAATGTTAACCATTTATGGATGCTTCAATGGACGTGTTACTTTTAGGAATAGGTTTACTAACTACATCTTATTAAAACTATTCAACTTATTAACAACTTATCGTTAGTGTACTGTGAACTGTCAGAAATGCTTCTTGCCTTCCTTCCATCTCTTATCTTCCCGTTTTTCCTCCCGTCTTCATGTTTGTTTCTCAACATACCTACTTGTGACGAAGCAGCATCCTTTTTCCCCAGACATCTTTAAATTCGTTATAATGTCAACTGTGTTACCTACACCAACTTTATTTTTTGTTGGTCCTTCTTCACTTCCTCGCAACTAGGGCATCGCAATAAAGTTCAGATTTACCTCACAGAACATACATCCTCTGCTCCGTTTCCTAAGTACAACTTCTAAAAACTAAACTAGCAACTGTGTCAACAATGTTTCTTGTATTCTCCCATCTGTATAGAGATATATCTATTGCCCTTATTTGCTTGTCTTATATATTTGTTGTCTCATAGCTTCCATTGTATCGTTCCACTCTCTATACTGATACCATTAATCTTTTCTAATCGACAGTCGTTCGACCTAGTTCAGTCCATGTAAACACAATATAATAGGTAATATTTAGAGTGTATTTAGTTCGCTAAAACGTTCCAAATTTAGGTTAAAAGAGCAGTGTCTGTAATAACAGTAAAACGGCAACCAATCGAACCGGAACTTCGTTTGTCGGTTTCGAGACGTCATTTGGTTGCCTCTATTTCGCACCAAACACTGATCCAAAAAGACGAAGTAATCAATCGTTACAAAAACATAAATACTATAAGGCGAGTATAATCTAGGACAAAACAAATTTGAAGAAAAGTTAAATCTGTTAAATCTGTAGGATGCCTCCGAAGAGACCGATGGTGTTTTTTTGGACTCCGGAATATTGGTACAGGCCGCAATCTGCAAGGGATGCCTATACTGAGGTACAGAGCCACCTGCAAAAAATTAGAGTTTATCAACAAAACCTCCCTCCATTAGGTAACAAAATATTTGTATTAATCCAGTGTCCGTATTAATTAAGAATGTCTTTTTTGTTAAAAGTCAGAAAGAAAGCTCACTTTATTACTACGTTCATGCAAAAGACACAACAAATATTGTCAACCGATTCGGATACAAGCTTTACGTCGCAAGGTATAATACGTGACAAATCGCGGAAGAGTGACCTCCTCGTAGCTCGTTTCAGTGTGGATAGAGGTGAACAAATTTCAAACATTTTTTTTCAATTACTAACGATGTTTTATGAAGATTTCGGAGATGTTGAAAGTAAAGAGACTCCGCTGCAATTCCTAAAGAAAATTCTTAAAATGGAGCTTGCGTTAACCGCTTGGGATTTCGATTCTAACACGTTGGCCTTCCAAATGACCCTGATCGATAAAGAATTGTTTATGAGGATCACGCCGTCGGATTTGGGAGTTCTGGTTTGGCAGCAATCGTCGAAGAACGCGCCGAACATCGGCGCCTTGATGGCCTTCTCTCATAGGATTAGTTGTCTAGTTGTTACTGAAATATTAAAAGACGATTCCGAAAAAGTAACATTGTTACCTAGTGTAGAAGTGCTTAATGAAACTTTTGTTTTTTTAGATTCGAGCGAGATTAGTTTCACGATTTATAAATACAGCAGAAAAATGTAACAATATTTCAAACTTTCAGTCGTGTCGAAGCGTTTTGTGTGGTCTTCAAAGCCCTCCTATTTACCGACTGTACTCAATGTGGTCTTACATCAGAAAAAGACATTCATCGAAATACGAGTGGGTAATCTACAATTCAATAAAATCTCTATATTTCTATTTTGTAAATGTACTTCCACAGGACATTCGAGAAACTATGCAGACTCTACCGCGATCCCAGGCTATGTACTTATCAACAAATCAATCTCGCCGCCAGAAAAAATAGCCCATACTTACCGTTCATAGGAGACTTAATCGGAAGACTTTTAGACAAGATTCCAGATTATGAATACAATATTAACGAACAACTTGGTAAGCTTTATTAACTTAATTAACAATTTACTTCTGTATCGTTTCTAAAATGTAATATATTTTAGGTATTAAAGTTGCTGTGAAGAAGAAAAAAACTATCTTAACAGGCGATGACAAAAAGGATGACATACCATCGTTGCTGAAAAAAATGTTAAGTTCTATAAAGATGTGGCAGCCGGAAATTGTCGAAAAAGGGACAGATCCTATAGAGCGGCCCAATCGAAAAGTGTCATTTTACAGCTTATCGGACTATTATAAGCCGCTGGATTTCTACTATGATAATAGGCAGGAATGTTTGGAGGAATGCATAGGGTTGCTGGAGACTTATCAAAAGGCGGCGGCTCACTATATCTATAATAGAAACGATTTAGCAAGGGAATATTTGTTAAAGACTAGGTATAGAGAGGACAAAGAAAACTTTGTTTACTCTTTTAATATAGAACCTCGAAGCACGGGGACCTGACAAAATAAAAGAGAAATAGGTTTAATTATACCTTTTTGCTACTTTTAATTTATATTTATTTTAATAAAGTTTTATTATGACTTCAAAATGTCATACCAGCTGTGTTTATGTAACGACAACAGAAATATCGAGGAAGGTAAATATGAAGTTACAGTAATGTATAGATGAAAATTAAATTAAATTATAGATATTTAATCTAATTATTCTTCTCATATTTCATCTTAATTTAATCTTTATTTACGTATTTATTTAAATCATAGCTTAGTTTTCATTATGTCTTAATAATGGTCCAGGCCTTTGATCCATATGTCAATACAGGGAATAATAATGTCATAATTCTTAGTTTAGTTATTTGTATCAATCGTTTGTTGGATAAATATTTGGATAAGCCATAATAAAATATGTTCGCCATAATGATGCGTCTTTTAATTTGCCAAGAGATGTTCATTGTTATTGGCTAAAGAAGAAGAAGAATCTGGGATCTTCCTCGAAAGTTGGCAGTTCAAAATAATTTCTCGATCGATATTCATTGCTTGATACATCTTCCTCCTCGGCATTTGCTTGAATGGTTGCGCTTTGCAGGGCTGTTTTGCAAGACAAAACTAGTTTATGTCTGAGTTGCTATCCGTACGATAATTGCCATAGGTACTTGTATGATAATTTCGTGCTAACGTACAATGTACGATAGCGATTGACTATCATACGTACATGTAGGATAATATTTAAATATCAAGAAAAAATGTGTTTTTTCATAAAACAAAATTAATTTTTACAAATAAGATTTTCAAAAATTTGCGCTGCTATTGTCAACTGGCCGGCCAACTGAGGAGTGCGGCAGATGCTATGCACCGATGGGAATAGCATCGCATCGTGTATTTTTTACTTTACAAAAAAAATGTAGGTCCCCAAATGATTTCTTGCACACAGGCCCCCTTATAGAGAAGGCCGGCTTTCTTTGGAACCGTACGTTTAGTATCGTACATTATTTACAACATTTTATTATTGTATGCATATTGTACGATAATTAGTTTTATTTATATAGAATGTCACTTATGTTAATGAAATGTTACAATCGACCATAGTCTAGGTTCTCATCATTCCATTAGCTAGTCAAAACTTACCTACTAGTTTGCTCTTCATCGCCGTCATGCTATTGGTTAGCGCTCGATTTGTATGACTTCGCCTTGATTCTATTCTATTCAGTACAACTTCATGTTGGGTCGGTGTTGTTACAACTTTCAACATTTTTATTTCGTTGCTGTCGTCGTACGAGAGGCAAATAATTGCGGATTTGGACAATCATGCGTCTGACGATGAACCTGGAGCGAATACACCTTCTAAAAAGTAAAATTGGATCAGAAGCATCGTCCTCAAAAAATCAGAGATGGTTGGCTATAAGCGGATGAATCCAGACCGCGGCTTTGTAAGGTTTCTGACAATAAATTACAAGCAAATTTTACAATATTACTTTTAAAGCAGAGTTGACTGATGATGAAAACCACATGAAATCCTAAAGGCGTGAATGTTAGGAGACCTTTATCTGTACAGCCTAGGATTAAACATTACTTACAATAAGACTGATAAAGAAAGTAGGACTATTAACAAGGACTTTCAAAAATTGGAGATAAAATTATGAGGTTTATTCGGAACATAATATATCATTTACAGTGTTGAACCACCAGTTTGAACCCAACTGTCACGGATTCACAAATTATACGACAAATGCAGTTGAAATCAACAAAGGGGACTGCGATAGTAAAGAATATTCTAGGCCAATCCGAAAAAGACTATTTTCAAGAAAAAATTAAATCCAGTCGCTTCAGCGCTCTCATTGATGAGTCTACAGACATTAGGGGCAGCCAAACCATGTACATTAGGGTGTCCGTTATTTCCCAAATTGATATTTTTTCAGCGATCGCCCCCTGAATTTTTAGTTTAAGATATAAAAAAAGTTATCCAATACAATTAAGCTCTTAATTTCTTGATTAAACCGTGCCGGAATCATGTTACTTTTACCATTTAAATAACATGGGATTATTTGACTTTTTACTTTTAATTTTTTTTCTCAGAAAGAAATGGATGAAAAGATTTAAGATCAAATTATTCTGACGTAAAATTTAACGCTCTACAAAAAAAGGTCTCTTATGAATTTTCGATTAAATCACTCCATTAAAAGTTATTCAACATTTAACTTGTGCCTAATATAAATCTTGCAATATTTTCAACTTTTTGCTCATTTTTACTCTTTTTAACTATAAAATCATTGGAAGAAAAAATAAAAATTATTATCATTAGAGAGCCAGTGATTATTTGTATAAATTTTATGGCTTGAACTGAAAATTAAACAAAAAAATATTTTTTTGAGAACGAAATAAAACAAAATATTTTGCTTCATATAAGTAGGTTTATTATCATTCTTTAATTTTTTTTGTAAAACAAGCTTTAGTCAGATTAGGATATTTGGTTTTGTACTCCTGCACAACTTGTATTAAATGCTGTTTTTTGTTCTTCTCGTGTTGTTAAAATGATAATATACTCTTGGGTTGATTTAACGGCTCTTTCGGCGACATCATTGATGACTTGCAGATTTTCAACAATTCTTAAACCCTCCAAATAATCATTATTGCTAGCCCAAGTATGAACATCCAAATTCAAGAAATTTGTATTAATGTTGAATCTGTTAAAAAAGTTTAAAGAGTTCGAAGAAATGAAGAAATCAATGTCTTTTTTTTGTAAACTTGCAATTTCACTAATTGTATTTATTCCATAACGTTTGGAGGTCTCGAAATCTTCATCTTCTTTTTTTAAATTTTCAGTTCAAGCCATAAAATTAACTCAAATAATCACTGGCGCTCTAATGATAATAATTTTTATCTTCTCTTCCAATGATTTTATAGTTAAAAAAGTAAAAATGAGCAAAAAGTTGAAAATAGTGCAAGATTTATATTAGGCACAAGTTAAATGTTGAATAACTTTTAATGGAGTGATTTAATCGAAAATTCATAGAAGACCTTTTTGTAGAGCGTTACATTTTAGGTCAGAATAATTTGATCTTAAATCTTTTCATCCATTTGTTTCTGAGAAAAAAAATTAAAAGTAAAAAGTCAAATAATCCCATGTTATTTAAATGGTAAAAGTAACATGATTCCGGCACGGTTTAATCAAGAAATTAAGAGCTTAATTGTATTGGATAATTTTTTTTATATCTTAAACTAATAACTCAGGGGGCGATCGCTGTAAAAAAATCAATTTGGGAAATAACGGACACCCTAATGTACATTATAGTCAGTTAATGTAAAATACATACAATAATATACTTTTTCATTATGGAATATTACTTTAAGAAATTAAAATGTTGTCGAAAAGGTTGGGTAGTCGGTAAATATCTTCTGTGTATGGCAGAAGCTATTTCCTGGAGAGAACATTAGTAGTTAGGGGGGGGGGGGGGGATGCAAAAAGCTAAAAATGTAGGATCTTGAGCACAGTCGTTCAATTAAATGTGCTATACGCCGCACAGTGGTCTGAATCTGAAAAAAGTTGGTCAAAAATCGAAAGAATCTTGTAAAGAATACTTTGATGTGTGTTATTCCAAAAGAAAAGTGGGATCTTTTTTCCCTGAGACGCTACGCTTCTTCAAATTTACCCTTGTCGGCATAGCGCGAGCACGTGTAGCTTCTACGAAATATAATTGTTAATTCAAGTGCGCGTAACTTTTTACTAGAGTGTCCTTTTTCATTTCTGTTTGATGGAGGGTGTTAAGGAAGGTATATAGAATTTTTACATATATAACGTTTTCATTATTTATACTTGCATGTGTTAGAAATCTTGCCAAAGATGTGTCTAAATTTCTAATTTTTCTAATAAAAAAATTTCCGAAAAGTAGCAAAAAAGTTATCATCGCAGCGGGGCTTAAGAAGTTGAGATATGGAACATATAGATAACGGTGTTTTTTTAATAGAATCTAGAAGAAAATCTTGCCTATGTCTGCTTCTATACATGTGAGATTAGAAATACGAAGCGCCGGCAGGCATAGCGACGCGCCGGTCACATTGTTATGTATTATTTTAATATTTATTTTTATTTAATCATTAAATTTTCATCATTTTTCAAATTAATAAATCGAATAACACTCGCGAAAATATTATTGTAAATAAATTTCTTAATATTACCTCGCTTTATGTCTGCATTTTAGAATCGCGTATTGATAAAATAATCTGTTCTCGTCGAGAACTGTTCGAGATCATACGGAACGATTTGAACTTAGACTTGGAGGCTCAATGTAAGCGTTTGGAGGAACATTTTATCGGGAAGCCAGAAATAAGGATATAAAGAATATGGTGAAGGATTTTCCAGAAAAAATTCACGCAAAAATACAATGGAAGATGTGTTTCATTGGCACCTTGTGAGCAAGTGAGCAACAGTTCAAAGGAAACCTGCAGTATGGATTTATACTGTTTACACACCGTTTCGGGGGATGCTGCGCTAGTAATTGCGGCTATAGCCCCTATAGAACTCCTAGCGGAAGAGAGAGCTGAGCTGAATGAGGAAGGCTGCAACAGGCAGTCAAAAACTACAGGAAGACAGAAGCTGGTGAGAAAATGGCAGACAAATTGGTGAACGTCTGACAAGGGACAATGGACAGAGCTAATGATCCCAGACATAAATACATGGCTCAACAGGAAACATGGCGAGCCAAACTTGTATATTACCCAATTCCTCATAGGACACGGTATTTATTGTGGCGAAATAGATTCCGTGTGTGGAGACATTCTTCGACTGCTGCAGATGAAACACAGAAAGACAAAAGTACACAAACAACATGGTATTCGCTCCAGGCAAAGTTATTATATGCTTGATAAAAGAGAAAATTGGGAGTTGATTGCGGGGCCGATTAAAGACTTCCTAACAAACAAAGGAGATGATGAGAGACTGAAACTCTCAAGAAAGCCACAATAAGTGGCTTCATTAACCAACTTCATTACAGCTATCACACTGAAGATATGCTATCTGCGGTTCCGGTGTGATTAGTTGACTTCTTACGGGCCACTTGTCTGTACAGCTCCCAGCTGCCAGCCACTCCCGGAAAAAAAGTCAGTTAATATTGGAATCTGTGTCAGTAAAAAGTCAGTAAATATTGGAAGTTTTTTAGAAAGCTATTTAAGCTACAGACGATTCAGCGACTGCCAAAAATTTGTTCAGCCTAATCTTAAACTCGTTCTAGATATCCTGGCATATTCATTTTTAAGTGTAAACGTCATTCATAACACCTCGATAGCAAAGCATGTAAAAACATGCCGAAAAGTTGTGAAGATTTAGCTCCAAATATTTATTGTGTTTTAAACTTTCAAAACCCGTTTTTATAATAGAATACATTTTCTTTGTATTGTTTTTAACAAAATCCTCTAAAAATACTATTTTAAATATTTCTATCTTCCTTTTGATTACAGATCAATCTTGATAATCCGACATATTTGGGACCAGAGAGTCCCCGGATTATCAAAAAATTTCGGATTATCGCGATTAATTAACTTTTTAAGGCCACTGGGCAAGACCTTATTACTGGACCCCTCCTAACCTAACTTTTATGAATTGAATTGACAAAAAAACTACTACTTTTGGACAGATTACCAAAAACCTACTGAAAGACGCACGTTTTTTTATTATATTATTTCGAATTTCCTGAATTATTTTGGCCCCCCTTTAGTCTGAGCCCAGGGCGTGTGCACCTATTACCCCGGCCTAGTTACGGCCCTGCCTATATAGGTAAATGTGTACATAACAAAAATATATACATACTAAGAATACAAATTAAATTAAAATGTCTCAACAAATATTATACAAATAATCATAAATTGTTTTTTGTTTCTCTGTAACCTTTTTACCAATAAGGCTTGTCGCAAACTAGATCCGCTCAGCTCAGCCTTTCAGCCAAGAAAAATATAAAACCCGTGTATTTACATGGAAACGCACATACAGGTATTCTTGACATACGGGGGTTACGGAGCGGAGCGGAACGGAGCCGAGCTGAGCTGACAGGACGGGCTCAGCTCGGCTCCGTTCCGCTCCGCTCCGTAACCCCTGTTTGTCAAGAATACTAGTCCGGAGGTCGGATGCTGGCGGATGGTTCACGCAGTCACAACACCACACAACACTAACGTTTTCATATTTGCGCTAAGGCATATATGCAGCCAAGATAGCATTACATATTTAGCCCTATACTTAAACTGACAAGTTGACAAAGGGGTACGGTTCTTCTGCCCATTTCGTAAAACATTGAGTGCGTTGAATGCGTCACCAAGTTGAAACATTCAAGTCATCGTTAGCTGCGTCATCATCCGTGGAACAAATTTGGCTGAGGATTTCTTCATTAGAAAGCGACTACAAATTTTCCTCGCTCATCTTTTATATCATCAGAGTAACAGAGTAACACTTCACATGTGTTGGAAAGCTCTTATAAAAATTCAACAAAAGACAATTGTAGAGTGGAGTTAGCTTGGCTAGAATCGTCAATCAGGTTTTCATACTTAAAGGCAATGGCGGTCCCAGCGAGGGGTAGCTGGGTACACCTTTGTAAAATGACACAACATAATGATTTGTAAACCCAGATAATGCTCAAGTGAGCACAAAAAGCATGAACACCACGAACAAAACTGCTGGAGTCTATACAATTTATAGCCTTTGCACATTATTTAAAGTTGTGCTTGCAAATTAAAAAAAAAATCAGAAAAAGCAAAACCAAAACAAAAACTAAGATTCCTCATTATATACATATCCCAATGATATTTAGGTTTTTTACTCAAGTATTGACTCAAGTATTGAGTCAAAATTATGTCTAGGAAACAAAAACGAGAAAATGAAGCAATTTGTTCTTAATTTCAATTATTTCTCGTTTAACTTAAAATGAAAAGTTAACAAAAGACAAGCATAAAAAACAAACAATAATATTGTATTAAAAGAAGCAAAAAAATATATATTATAAAGAAAAGTTCAGAAAAGCTATCAATAAGTTAAGAAAAGTAATGTTGAGAAACAATATATAAAAATCGTTTTATTTCACTGTTATTATGATACTATTATTAGTTCATAAATTAATGTGCGTATATGTGTAAAATGCCCCCCATAAATACAAAAGCTCTTTTATACTACTTGAGTGTATTTTAATTTTACATTTTAAATTATCTCGAGTCTGGTTTGGTCTGATTTGTTCTGGATTGGTCTGGTATGGTCTGGTTTGGTTCGGTTTTGTTTGGTTTGTTCTGGTTTAGTCTGGTTTGGTTTTTTCTAATTTGGTCTGGTTTAAACTGGTTGGGTCTGGTTTGGTTTGGTTTGATCTGGTTTGGTCTGGTTTTGGTTTGGTTTGGCCTGGTTTGTTCTGGTTTGGTCTTGTTTGAACTGGTTGGGTCTGGTTTGATCCGGTTTGGTATGGTTAGGTCTTGTTTGGTCTGGTTTGGTTTGGTCTGGTTTGGCCCGGTTTGGTCTGGTTTGGTCTGGCTTGGTCTGATTTGGTCTGGTTAGGTTCGGTTAGGTCTGGTTTGGACTGGCTGAGTCTGGTTTGGTTTAGTTTGATCTGGTTTGGTGTGATTTGGTCTCGTTTAGTCTAGTTGGGTCTGGTTTGATCTGATTTAGTTTGATTTGATCTGATTTAATTTATTTCCTATGAACATACATTATTATATATAGATTCTTGTTAAATTAAATTGAAATTCAACTCTCCTGATAGAGGGCGTGGTGCGAACGGCGGAAGTAAAGATTGAGAGGGGGGTGACTTTACGGAGCGATCGATTAATTGCGGCAGCTCGAAGGTAGTTAGTATTAGTGCAGCAGCGAGTGGCAGAGGAGGTGTTAACATATTACAGCAGCGAGAGAACGAGGAGGTGTTTATATAATGCAGTGCGTGTGCCAGTAACTTAATCAAAATGAATTATTTGGATAAATTATTAATCAGAGGTGAGTTTTTACTAGTTTTAAATATCCACGCATATATTAAATAATAATTTGTAAATAAATTGTTTAGTTTTGATTATATCACGATCAAAAGCGAATAAATATGCATCAATTTAGTTTACTGAAAATCCGTTTAGCTTTATCTCAACTTTAGTTTTGATTTGAAACCAAGAAAATTCCAGTAATTCCTAGCAATAGATTGATTATTTTAGATTATATTTGATTTTATATAATTGTTTAAACAAATTTCGTTTATTTAATTCAACACACAATTCTCGTTTATTTTTATTTTAATTTTTTATTTACTACACGGATAAAAGTACCCTATACAAATTATAGTTTAAATAGTAACGTGGGTCCTTACGAATAATCATTTTTAAAACTCATTTACTAATAAAAATCTTACAATTCCTAGCTGTGGATTTTACAGTTTGAAAAAGTAATTTTAGTTACATATAAAGATCAAATATTTTTTACTTATTATTTTGTAACCTTTCATCATATAATATATGTATATTCATTATTCGTCCAAACTGTAAAAATTACGATAATTTAATTTAATATAATATTTCTTATTTATTTTCAAACAAAAAATTACAGTTTGAGCTATTACAAGTTGTGTATGAGAAATGAACGCCGAAATATTACATCTCAATAGTATAATTTTTAAATTATATTTAGTAGAGTGAATATCTGAAACTGTAATTTTAACAAGAAGCCACGAAGCGGCTAAGGCAGCTACTATTTGAAACAGTAATTTTTAAAGTGTAGATACTTTTATCCGTGTACTATAAATACTATATAATACTATATACTATATAATACTATACTTTATAATACTATAACATACTATGTGGGCCATTGAAAATGAAACAGAGATTTTCCGATAGTTTAATTAATAGGACTTTTTTTCCGATAGTTTAAGTAAAGATTAATTTTCAAAAAACGCTCGCATACGTCAACTTTGTTTGTGAAGGGATACCTTTTATAAGAAAATTTGTAGCCAAATCACTTAACCCCTTCGCGCTGGGACCACAACCCCATAATTTTAAATGGCACGGTGGGGTAAGTGATACCTCATTTGAAAGCCTTTTTTGCCCTGAATACTAAACGGTGAACATTTTCCCAATTTATCGCATTGTTGTCGAGATTTTTCAATTTCAAATGAACGCGTCCTTCGTTTAAGGCAGGGATCTCCAAACTTTCCAGCCTTAGGACCATACTGATTACTCCAGTAAGTTCCGAAGGCCAAAACCATATTATCATTGTTGCCGGTGGTAAAAAGTGAAATAGTCCACTGATGAAAAAAAAAGTCCGAAAAAGTACGCAACGTTTAAAAAATGCTGCAAATCGGACTAAAGTCCGCAAAACGGCAACACTGCATATTATTAATTTTCCTATCATTATCTGTAATTTCTAGATTAGTCGTAGAGTACGAGCCATGAGGAGTAACGTGACACGACATCTGGTGGACATAAGCGGAAATAGGTAGTACCTTCTATCGCTAACAGATGGCGCTAATAGCACGTACAGAATAATCTCGTTGGTTCGAGAAAGTTCTGGTGTCTTCCACTCGCTTCTAGATGGCAGTAATTGGAATATATAAGAAGGCTAGTGGCGCAACCACAAGTCAGTTCCTATGACACTGTTGTGAAATAAAATAGTGCGTACCTCCTTAAAACGTGTTTGTGCGTGTTTAAGTTTAAGACATCTTTGTAACAGTATTTTGATTTGAATTGTTGCTTTCGTGTGTGATTTAGTAGTATGGAATAGAAGCGAAAAATTGATAGTGAATGCAGAAAATTCAAAGATCAGTGGAACATTCAGTATTTCGTAATTGAGTCCAGTAACAAGGCGCTATGTTTGATTTGCAATGAAAGCATTGCCGTTCTCAAGGAATATAACATTAAACGTCATTATGAAATAAAACATTTTCAAAATTACTCCGTGGAAAACCATTCACCGATGGAGAAATGATCAAAGAATGCATAATTGCAGTACCCGAAGAAATGTGCCCTGAAAAGGTAAATTTATTAAAAACTGTCAGTATGTCAGCAAACACTGTGGCTCGAAGGGTAGAAAACATCGCTGAAAATATATCCTTTCAACTGTTCGACAAAAATGGACATGTTGAGTGGTTTTCTTTGGCCTTGGATGAGTCAACGGATGTGTCAGATACTGCTCAGGTGTTGATTTATATTCGAGGAGTAGATAAAAGCTATGAAGTGCATGAAGAACTTCTTGATATGTATAGTATTCATGGCACAACTACTGGTACAGATATTTTTAAAGGAGTTGAAATGGCCATTAATCAAAAGAACCTTCGATGGAAAAACTTGAAATGTATTACAACTTATGGAGGCAAAAACATGAGTGGGAAAGATAAAGGAGTGGTCGCTATTGTGTCAAAGGCTGTAGAAAATGACGGTGGTTCAAAACTATTAGTCTTACATTGTATCATTCATCAACAGTCTTTGTGCGGAAAATGTTTGGATATGTCTGAAGTTCTGAAACCAGTCATATCAACTGTTAATTTTATCAGATCTTTTGGGCTGAATCACCGACAATTCCGACAATTTGTTGAAGAGATTGGAGAAAATGACTTACCTTATCCTACTGCCGTACGTTGGCTTAGTTGTGGGAAAGTCCTTCAGCGCTTTTTTGAACTTCGAGCAGTGATCTATGATGTATGATGACTATATATAAATACTAAATGATGAAATTTAATAATACAGTCGAACTTCCCTAAGTCGAATTGCCATAGTTCATGCAAAAAAATGGAGTTATAGAAAATTCGAGTTAGAGAAATACATAACTACAAAATGAGTAAAATACACTTTACACAATTCATTCAAAGTAAATATGTACATATGTATGTATTTATAACCAAAAAAGAAATATGCATTATTAATAGATGGTTTAATATTTAATAATAGTTTTTAATATTTGTCATTTTATATACAATATTCATATTTAAATTTTAATCTTAATAATTTATATTCATGTTTATTATGTTAAAGTTAATTAATATATAATATTTAGATATAAGCCCTGAAGAAGGTCAGAAATTAAAAAAGACCGAAACGCTGGCAATATATCAGAATTTTATTAACATTTATTAAATCCTTTTACCCAAGAACTAAATAAAATATAATTAAAAAAGGACAATATCTGAAGATACATTATTAATAGAATATATATATATAATTATATAATTATAATTAGCTAAAAATAATTATAATTAATATATATATATATATATATATATATATATATATATATATATATATATATATATATATATATATTATTTCTTGAAAAAATCGGTAATTTTTATTTGTTTTCCATTAAAAAGTTCTCTATCTACAAAATGCGCGGTACACTTCGTCTGGAAGATTGTCTTTAGAACACAGATATTCGATACACTTATTTAAATAATTACGCATTTCTTTGTTCGTGGGTAGAATTGGCACTGTTTCGTTGCTAGATAAGACATCTTCATCTTCGCGTTTTATAATCTTGTTTAAAATATCGGCATCTGTTGGATAGTCCGTTATAACCACATCTTCATCTACAGATAAATCATTAAGGGACACTGTACTATCCACCCTATGCTAATTATATGTGTCATACGCGGACTTCAATTCTGACTGAAGAATTCTATCATTTTCTTCACTCCAGTTTGTTTCGCCTTGTTTTCTACAGCCAGCCTTTCTGAAACAATACTTTATGGTTGCTTGCTGAATATCGATGTCCCACACTTTTGTCAAGTTTGTAATACCATCCCATAAAGTAATAAGTTCGGGTTGATTGTCTTCTAGAGCAACTAGTTTTTCTCAGAATTCTTCTTCAATAGTGCAATTTTATATTGTTAATAATTCCTTAGACCATAGGTTGTAACTTTGACGTCATGTTTGGAGGGAGAAGAACAACACAACAATTGAATTAGGCTGCTGAGTAGTTTTTGGGTGTGACGGACAGTTACCCACAAAATGCAAGATTTTATGTTTTTCGGCAATGAATTTCTTGTCTAAACTTGAAAGCCATTCTTCAAAGATTGCGCTTGTTATCCAAGCTTTTTTGTTTCTTCTGTATGTCACTGGTAAAAACGACTCTCAGCAAAATAAAGAGCCTTTTCTCTAATAAGTGGTCCATGCATTGACAAATTTTTATCCCACGCAATTTTAAACCATTAGAAAGTAGCTTTGTCAATTTCTTCAGTTGTACTATTTCATGATCATTAGTTGCACCATTTTCGGCTTTGTTCATAATTTCATCGCGGTTTTTTATAATTGAAGAAAGTGTACTTGGAGGAATCCCAAAGTCTTCAGCAATCACTTCTCAGCCAGCGTTGAATGTTGCAGGAATGTTGCAGCAATGTTCCGAAGGCTGCACAACATTCCGAATGTTGCAGCAACATTCCTGAACATTCCAGTGGCAACGTTGCAATGTGAATGTTGCAGCAACATTCCTGCAACAGTCCAGTTGCAACATTACAATGTGAATGTTGCAGCAACATTCCTGAACATTCCAGTGGCAACATTGCAATGTGAATGTTGCAGCAACATTCCTGCAACATTCCAGTTGCAATATTACACTGTGATTGCCTGTGATGCGCCAATTATTTTTTTCATTATTAATATTATCATTTATTTTTACTCGTCTCACTTTTTTTTTATTCTTATACTCAAAAATGTATTATATTTTTAGTTATTTTTCCGATCGGCGCGTGTATTTTTCGCCGATCGGAATTTGCATACACAATGCGTGTATACTCAATGAAACGTTGCTGTATTTATCTACGCTCTCTCTTCTTTCTGTACTCCTCTCTTCCACTTTTATGTAGTGTATTAAGGCGGGATTACGATGAACTTAACGTGACGAGATGAGACGTGATGAAAACCTAAAACCCATTGTTTTATATGCGGCCCATTACGATCGAGGTAATGTGAAGTATCCGAACTTAACGTAATGTGAAATCTACCAATGTCCAAAGTTTCATGTCGTGTCGCCTTATCTTTCAGTCAATCAACGCTCTCGAATCTTACGCGCATGCATTCGAATTCAAGAGTGGCATTTTCCATTGTGTTGTTACATTCACTTTGTTTATAGTTCGAAAAGTTGTTTATAAATTAAGAGTTAAAAAATGTCGATTAATGACGTTTTGTCAGTTGAGTGTATGCAGGCGTTGAGTGTGTGCAGGTTTCCAAAAAAGACTCCGCATGGAAGAATGTGGCCGAAACAATGAATGGTAGGTTATGTTGCATCTTTTTATTCGAAATTTACAGTTCATACTTTTCTATATCCTTTCTATCTTTATTTCAGCAACAGTGAAAGGATGTAGCTCCAGGTGGCAAACGCTTCGTGAGAGGTTTGTCAAAGAAAAGTGGATTGTTGAGCTTGATGGGATGGGTCAGGGGCAGCGGTATCGAATCGTCCAGAATGGCCCTTATTGCAAATATTGCAATTCCTGAAACCCCATATTAGGAAAAGGAAGTGTATGAACGCCGAGTCCCTCCTAAACGCGTTTACATAACCTACTTGTACAACAAACACGTTGCCTTAAAATTTAGTTGGCAAAGTCGTTCGAATAAGAAACGATGTTTTAGCCAATTGATGATGGCGAAATTACTCTGCAGTAAGTTTATTTCTTTAAAAGTGAACATTTTTATATTTTTGCCAGATATTTTGACTTATATTTTATATTGTCCTACAATTTTACAGAGACTTTCTTTTTACAGAGCGGAGAGAAATGGTCGGAAAAAGATATAGAAGAGACTCTGGCAAAATGACTTATTCAAACTCCAACAAGAGTGAGTCGAGCCAAAAAAAGCAAATGCAGAAGTTTCCTCCGATGAGAATAACAGTACATGAATTAAAAAAAAATATTAAAAGTGAAATATGTAAATAAAAGAGAAGAATAAAAGAGAATAAAACTAAAAATATAATTTTCTATTTTTCAATATTCAATATATTCCTATAACATTCCTGCAATATTCGCAATATTCCTGCAACATTCATGCAATGTTCGCAATCTTCCTACAACATTCATGCAATGTTCGTAATGTTCCCGCAACGTTCCTGCAATGTTCGCAATGTTCCCGCAACGTTCCTGCAATGTTCGTAATGTTCCCGCAACGTTCGTAATGTTCCCGCAACGTTCCTGCAATGTTCGCAACATTCCCGCAACGTTCCTGCAATGTTCCGTGCAACGTTCCCACAACATTTCTGAACGTTGCAGAGAGGCGGACATAGGAATGTTGTAGAAATGTTGCAGGAATGTTGCAGCAATGTTTAACGTTGCGAAAGTAACATTGGTGCAACATTCAACGCTGGCTGGGTTTTTTTCTTTTTAATACCTTTGTCAACTTCACTTATCAAGCTCACTTTGTCAGATAACGACATCGTATTGAGTTTTCTTTTCTGGCCACTCATATTTGCAATTGTAACTGTAGAGGTAAGAAGAAAGAATGAGTTTAAACTCTAAAATTTAATTATCATATAGCACCTTTACTATAACAAACAGGATACGGTTTATGATAAGCAATATCGGGCACCATACATTTTGGAAAGTACGCAACGGTTAAAAGATTGGAGTTATAGAGATTATTTTCTATGTAAAATTTTACCATTGTACAAATTTTTACTACGAGTTATACAACATTCAAGTTAAGGAAAATTCGAGTTATGGAAGTTAATTTATATGTAAAATGCTATCTAAACGTATGAATTTCTAAAAAAGTTCGTTATAGAAAAATTGGGTTTATAGAAGTTCGAGTTATGGAAGTTCGACTGTATTTGGTTTTGAATTTTGTGTTGAAATATCTGTTCACAATAAAAGGAAATAAATATTCTTGCTCTAAAAAGCATCGTTTTTTTTTAAATGATTTGGAAATGTACGATATTTTTGAGAAAAGTAGGATAATTTTATGTCTCGTTCGATAATCGCCTCCTTTACCGCTGCTAACACTGATTGATGCTGGATTGATCGGTATATATATCGATATAAATCTAGATTATCCTCTGTCTCCCTCTTCCTGAGAGAACTTGTAACAGCGTTTTGACAGTTAAGTCTCATAATAAATAAGTCAAAAGAATATTTGAAAAATGTCAATATATTTCAGTGGAACATTTAAACGCTCCGCAGGCGTAATCAGCGCGATCAGCAAACAATTAAAGTTAGTGAATCTGAAACCCATAAAGAAAATTCAAGTGCAATTCGACCCGTTCCACCACAATGCCGCAACAGCAAGGTAAACATAACCCCCAAAAGCGTATCGATTCAAATTCTATTTATAAAAACGGGCGCAAGCGTATATTAATACTATCGATCCGCACACCAACTCCCCTTATTTTGTTCAATTAAACCTACATTGATAAATTTATAGAGATTTCCTCTACTACATAACCACACCGAAGATCTCAAACACCAACTTGGACTGCATTGTAAGACCAAATGTGGTTTGCGATCGAAGTGAACCTGTAATCAAAATAGATTTAGCTGATTCAAGGTAAGTAAATAAACCAGTGTTACCATGTTTTGTAATTGAATTGTCTATTTTACATGTTTTGTAATTGTAATGTCTATTTGACATGTTTAGTAATTGAATTATCTTTTTAGTGTGGTGAAGTTTAAGGCAAACAATCTAACCGTTTTAGAAATATTCCAGTTGATTAACAAACATATTAGTAGCAAAGTTAAGGTGGAAGAGCCTGTGGTGTCTAGTCAAACGATAAAGTTAGAAAAGAAGAAGCTGAAGAGGAAGTAAAGATGAAGCCAAGCAACAAGAATTATCAGTTGAAATTAATAGAAACGGTGTACAGTCAGATTCCAGCTTTTACAGATGTGTTTACAGAAGAGACATTTTACATGACTGTTATTTGTTTCATATTCAGCACTATCCTCATAGTTTTCTTCATTTCCAGGTTTATTACAATCAAAGCAGTGGATTGAGAACAATCCTGTGTCAGTCCTTTTTAAATCAATTTATATTTTATGTACATTCTTATATTTAATTGCTGTTATTAATTTCAAACTGTTGATTGTATTCTAAAAATATTTATAGTATTTATAATAAATGGGTAAAGTGGCAGTAGCATATACTCAATGTTGTTTTTTGAAAATTGGTATTGAAAATTAGTGGTGTCATGGAAATAAATTTTCTGAGTATATGTTGTTAAAATAGTATATTTTGCAACTAGGGCGGTAAGTTGTCAATTGGTCACAAGAGCGAAATTGGGCGCACGAACGAGCACATTCGAGGGCAATTGACAATACCGCCCATGTTGCAAATAATATTTTTTATTACTCATGCGAGGGGACGTATCTTACAAGTTTACCATAAAAAAAAAGATTAAAAAATGAAGAATTTGCTTTTTCATTCAATTGTCTCTGGATTCGTCATAAGAACTCTCATCAGTCTCCGGTACCCCCATAGAATTTACACTCATTTTAAAACGTGTGCTATAATTTTTATTTTGCAATGAAAATAAATTTCTGTCACTTTCACTTCACTTTTTTAATATGATTGTGTATATTTTATCGTTTTTTTTTTAATGTAAACTAAACAACGTGTGCCAAGATAGTACTTTTAACGCATGAGTATTAAAAAAAAATATGGTAATGCACCAAAATTTGAATACATACAAACTAAATTTGATTTGTTTTCAAATAAGAAAATACACGAACTTATAAAATAATTTATTCCTATCATTACAAACATATGGACAACGAAATATTATTTTAAATATTAAAAGTCATTTATAACGTCATATAGCCACAGATGAGAACCTATCCATTTTTTTTTAACTTTTTATGTGATCAATATAGGCATAACATACAGTGTTCCATCCCTAACCGTATCTAAAGCTTCCTGTTCGTATTGCAAAGATTGAACCGCCGCATCGTTCTCAGCCGTCTTTAAAATCGATTCGACGTCCGATTCTTGGGGCAAATCCTCCAACTTTAAATTCGGAGACATAGTTAAATGTATCCCATGAATTGCATTGTCGCATCTACGCCGTGTCCCGTCACTTTCAGCAGTCTTCAAGCCTGATTCAACATTCGACTCTTGCGGCATGTCTTCCAACTTTAATTCAGAAGGCAAAGTTATTCTGCGTGTTGTCCGCCTTCTAGCATGAGTCCTGACATGTCGCTTCATATCGGAACGTACTCGGAACCTTTTTCCACATATCTCGCAAGGATGAGGTTTCTCACCTAAAACATAGATATAATTGAATTTATATATTTTAATATTGGTGAAACCATACTAATTATAGATACAATCATACAAACTTATTAAAAATGAAAAATAGCTTGAATATATAAATTAAAAAAACGCTTTGTTTAGAAGATACAGGGTGAATCAAATTTGCGACAGTAACATTTTATTATCAAAAAGTACATGTAAGGTTGCTCAATCTACAGTATATGTTCGAAATGACTTCCTCCAGGCTGGATACAAGCACTCAATCTTCTCGTCATTGAGTGCTGAACTCTTTAAAACACACCTGGGTTGTTTTTAATTGAGTTACACCCAGCAATTATCCGTTTTCGCAATTCTCCACTGGAGTAATGTAAACTAATAACTTCAGATAGCCCCGTAAGAAATAGTCCAAGGGGTTTAAGTCTGGGGATCGAGCAGGCCATGCATGTGACCATGACCCATCATCGTGCATGACCCACACTGCAATTCTTGTCGCCAATGGTACATCCTGGAGAAACTCGAGTGGTGTTTCTTCCAAAAAGTTGTGATAAATCTCACCAGTAAATCTAGCTGGTAGAAATTACCGGTCCAATTCGATAGTCACCCACAATTCTAACCCAAACATTCAAGGAGAACTGATGTTGAAATTGATCTTCACATACCTCATGCGGATTTTCATCTGCCCACACATGGTTGTTACGAAAATTCCTTTTTGCATTTCTTCAGAAACTGACTTCATCGGTGATAAGATTCCGTGTCAGGAATTGATTGATTAGAACTAATGTTTGCAAGCCATTGACACGACGCAATACGACGATAATCACGACGATAATACAGGACGATAATCAGCAGGTAGTAGTGCCTGATAACGTTGAATGTGGTATGGATAGAACAAATTTCCCTTAAGAATTTCCCAAACTGTCCAATGACTTACATTCGAAGTATTCGATATTTGTCGCGTAGAAGTACTTGGATCTTCCTCTATCATGTCTAGCACATTTTGTTCTAGTTGTACTCTTCTTACTGACAGTAATCTTCCTGGCCCTCCATTTCGTTTCAATCTACCTGTTACATGAAGACGTAGAAGAATGTTTTCGAAGATGTTTCGGTCGGGGATATTACCGATAGGAAACCGTTCAATGTACAATCGTCTAGCTTCTAATGAATGGCCATCTGCAAGTCCATACATGAAAAGCATGTTAGTCATCTCGGCGTTCATATACATGGTAGAAAACTTCACTAACTATTAAAAACACGTCAAACAGCCAAACATAATGTAAACAACTGTGATCGATACATGTGATGATCGCTGACGAGACGTATTCAAATGAAGTCCATTTGTACCATCGGCATTGCCAGGGAGGGGGGAGGGGGGTTGGTTGTTTCAAAGCCAAATTTAGCAACCCTTATGTTTCAGTTTTAGAAAGTAAATTTTCTGCAAAGCCCTCCCCCCCAAAATATTTTCTAAACCCAACCTCCCCCCTCCCCGAAACTAAACCCTGGCTACGCCCGTGATTTGTACGTAGTAGATAAAACTACGTTAGTAGCCGTTCCAAGTTATCGTTAACAATTTTTGCACTTGATAAACTCATTACTTTTTGTACATGATAAAGTCATTGGCATACGCCATATTTTTATTTACCGTAATGATTTCAACAAATCTCGAATACGGTTGTCGCAAATTTTGTTCACCCTACTACAAAATATTCCCATCTGCAGACGCGTTTCGAGATTTATCTCTCATCAGTGTAGCTTTGCTGTTTTGAATTATAAATTGGAATACACTTACTGTGTATTCAAGCTAATCCAAGTGTATTCCAATTTATAATCCAAAACAGCAAAGCTACACTGATGCGTAATTAATCGTAAAACGCGTCTGCAGTTGGCTAATCACTTAATTTAAATAGAAAGAAATGATCTTAAAAACAATGTTATATGTCTAGTCCTGTTAGTGACATGAAAATGTACTGGAACTAGTAATAACATACAAATGTCTGTTGTATTATTTAATATCCTGTGTGATATTAGCCAGGAAGTAGTTGTTTCAACATAAGATTTGTTCATAGTCTTAACAAGACTTAATATTATAGAGCTACGAACAGGTTGATTATATTTATATATTCAAGCTATTTTTCGTCATTATTAAGTTTGATATATTTTAGTTATTATATTTATTGTACCTGTATGTATTCTTCTATGGTTTTGTAGATAAGATGAGGCTCTAAATGTTTTGCCACAAAACTCGCAACGGTAGTTTTTCTCGCCAGTGTGAATTCGCCTGTGTACAATGAGGGAATATTTTCTGGCGAAGTCCTTGCCACAATATTCGCACTGATACTGTTTTTGATCCGAATGTATGGAAATGCAATGATATTTCAAATCTCCCCATTGCCTAAAGTGTCGTCCGCAAAACTCACACCTATATGGTTTATCTCCTATAATAATAAAAAACAATATTTTATTAAATTTTCAGGGAATAGTATTCCTGATCGGTTATCTTATTTTTATACCTGAATGTAATCTTAAATGCACTTTCAATGCACTCGCAGTAAAAAAGCTTTTGCCACATTGTTCACATTGATGGGGTCTATGACCAGTATGGCTTCGTAAATGATAAACTAGGGAATTCCTATGTATGAATTTCCTATTGCAAATCGTGCATTCTAATTCTGCTTTTTTGCCCTTTTTTTTCTTTACATCTGCACTAACTTCTGAAAGTGATTACAAATTTGAACATAGTATGTTGATTCATCACTGGAACCTACCTTTAGTCACATTATATGTGTCTGTACATGTTACCATATGTTGCAATAAAATTGCTCTAATGGGAAACGGTTGTTGGCAATTTTGGCAAACATGTTCTTTAGCTTCCAATTCTTTTAAATCTTCTTCTGTTGCATCTAACTCATCTTGATACCTACGGAAAACAATTGTTAATATAGAGAAAAATAACCGTTTTTTTTTGTATTTTGCGTCTGTAATGAAGTCATTAAAGCATTCATTTCGGTTACTCGCACTCGGCGAGCCATTAACGAATTAACCCATTAATTTTCTCAATATGTATTTTTTAATTTAGAAATGGAATAAAAGGGCGCAAAATAGAAAAAATAATATTAACAACTCTTTCATAAGGCGTTTTTCGCACTTGTCCATTAGAATTCTAAACATTAAAGGAATGAAAATAATAATATGAAATGAAATAATAGAGATACTAGTAGCTTCAGAAATGAACACAGAAAAATCGGAACAACCAAGAAAACAGCAAGAAACTTGCAAGGTATTTTGATAACCTCTTGAACTGCTTACCACCGACCTCCAAACTAGAACTTCTGACTGGAGGACCAAGAAGAGGACTTACCACCAGTGAGGGAAGAAATCAAGAATGCCTTACGAAGTCTGAAAAACAACAAGGCTGGTGGCGAAGACTTGATAACGACAAAAATGTTGAAATGGGCGGAACCGGAAATCCTGGACGGCTTACACCAAATATTTCAGACACTATGGGAGACAGAAAAGATACATTGTTCTGCAAAACAACGTTGATTCACCGCCTCCATAAGAAAGGCGACAAAAAGGACGTCAATAACTATAGAGGCGTCTCCTTACTTCCGGTCGCCTACAAAATCCTCTCAACTAAACTCCTGAATAGAATAGAGGATAGATACCCTTGATAAACAACTTGAGGAGTACCAAAGAGGGTTCCGAAAAGGTCGTTCCTGCGCAAAGCAAATCTTCAACTTGATATCAATAATCCGCCATATAATGCTGAGCTCCAAAAAAAAGTAGTATCTTTCATAGATTTTAAAAAGGCTTTTGACTCGATGGACAGAGAAACCGTGGACGGTATCATTCTAGAATTTGGGGTAAAACCCAAGTTGGCAAACATAATCAAAGATACATTAACAGGCACAAAATCCAAAGTGAAGTTCATGGGAGAACTGTCTCGGTCGTTTGAAATCAAGACAAGTGTAAGACAAGGCGACGGACTTTCACCCATACGATTCAACTGCGTTCTGGAAAAGATCGTACGAATGTGGAACTCAGAGCTTATAAATCAAGGAATAAACCCAATTTACATAGGGAGGAAAACAGGAGGAATTAAAGTCGACTGTTTGTCCTTTGCAGATGACTTTGCGATACTCGCAAAGTAAAATCCAAGGGAAGCGATCATCCAGATGAACCTCTTAGCAAAGATCGCCAGTAAGACGGGACTCAGGATCTCGATAGAGAAAACAAAATTCATGATAAATGGCATACAAGGACCAAAATTCCTTGAAACGGAGATAGTGCGGATTCAGAGAGTAAAGCAATTTAAATATCTTGGTGATTGTCCTAATGACAATGGTCTAGAGCAGGGGTTCCCAACCTGTGGTACGCGTACCGGTACCGGTACAAACATGTCAAGCTACCGGTACGCGATGCAAGAGAATAAAAGAAAGTCAAATTTATTCTCTGCAACTAGACGAAAGTACTGACGTCTCCAAACTGGCACAATTAATTATGTATGTTTGATTTGATTTCAATAATGAAATACAAGAAGAAATATTATTCTGCAAACCGTTATCTGTGAGAACAACGTCGAATGAAATATTTAAAACAATTAATGATTATTTAATTAAAAATAATATAAGTTGGGTCAAATGTGTTGGAGTTTGCACCGATGGTGCTCGAGCTATGATTGGAAATTTATCCGGCGTAGTGACTAGCATTAAAGAAGTAGCACCGAAATTGCAAATCTACGCATTGTATTATTCATCGTGAACCCTTAGCCACAAAAAATATGCCTGTAAATTTAAAAAATGTTCTCAATGAGGCCATAAAAACAGTTAATTTTATAAAATCTCAAGGGCTTAATTCCCGCCTATTTACAATTCTATGCAATGAGATGGGGAGTAACACTTTTGCTTCACACCGAGGTACGATGGCTCTCACGAGGAAAAGTTCTCAGTCGACTTTTTGAGTTACGCTCCGAGGTATCTATTTTTCTTAAGGATTCTGGAGATTCCAAAAAAGATAATTTTGCCAATGAGGAATGGTTATTTAGACTAGCGTACCTATCCGATATATTTTCTCGACTAAATGATTTAAATTTAAGTTTACAAGGAACTAATAATTCTTTGTTTAACTTCAGCGATAAAATATTAGCATTTAAAAGAATACTGCAGTTAATGATACAGCAATCAGAGAAAGGAAATATTAGTGTGTTTTTTTATCAGTATCAAACTGTGTGATAAATGACATTAAGCAACATCTAATATCGATGTCAGATTGGTTTGAAAAATATTTTACAGAAGATTTTACTTCCCAATATTGGATTCGTAATCCCATTATATCCATTGCGGAAGTTCCGGATGACGTAATTGCTAAAGAATCCTTCATAGACCTCATAAGTGACGGTGGTTGGAAATTAAAGTTTGAGATCACATGCTTATTTTCATTTTGGCTTTCTGTTCGGGCAGAATATCCAGAACTTTCATGCCATGCTCTGACATTTTTAATGCCATTCAGTACAACATATTTATGCGAAACCGGGTTTTCAACTATGGCAGCAATGAAAAACAAATATAGATCATTGCTCCAATATTGAGCCTGATCTTCGCCTGAATCTGACAAAAATTGATCCCGATATTTAATTTAAACATGTGAAGGTTTCACATTAATTGCAATAATTATTATAATATCTTTACACACTACATACATTTATATTTAGTATAATAAAAGTATTTACGAATTTAATTGGTTTTATTGCAATTGGATAAACCATGCTAATGTAATGTCGTTTTTCTGTGCCCGCCTCAAAACAGATTTTAACTAAATTTAATTTTTCAAAGGAGAGAAGAATAAATGTTAACTTTCAATTTACAAAGTCTGAACTAAAGATAAATACATCTATATATTTAATTTTGTTATTTATTTCGTTGAAATCTTTTTCAGGGTAGGCCCAGAAAATGACATTACTTTAACATGATGTACATATAGAGTTGCATTCTGTTTTCCAAAGTTTTTGCCAAAAAAATGGATCTTCAATAAATTGAGCGTTATGGGATAATTTTTTTTTTGTTCGATAAAGTTTTTGAGAAAAAAATAAGGCCATTACTTTAATTTGCGAAGTATTTACACTGGTACGCGACCATATTGTCTATTACATACCGGTACAACATATTCAAAAGGTTGGGAACCTCTGGTCTAGAGAAAGCTGCGGTAGCCGATAGGATCTCAAAAATGGAGAGCGTATGGGCTTAAAAAGATCTATAACAAGAAATGCATTTCCTGGAACGCCAAAATAAAGCACTACGACACTGTAGTCAAAACAGAATGCCTGTACGCCTGTGAATGTCTTTTAATGAAATACAGATTAGAGAAGTTGGAGGTCCTGGAAAGGAGAATCCTCCGGAAAATCATGGCCCCAATCCAGACGGAAACCGGATGGAAACTTCGGAGCAACGCCGAAGTCTACCAGAATGTAGAAAAAATCTCTGCCACCATGAGGAAACGGAGGCTAATATTTCTTGGGCACATGTACAGATTAGACAAATCCAGATTAACCAAAGAGTTATTTGACTACTGCTGGAAGAAAAAAAAAACAACTGCATCATGGATTAAAGAAACTGGGAAAGACTTTGAAAGATCCCAGAGGCCCAAATGTTGGAAAGGGATACGTTTCGAAACAGTATACACAATTTGGAAGAGTTTCATGACGAGAGACGAGCTACAAAGACCGGAAGAGCTTGGACGGCCGAACAACCGCAGCAGCACCGTGATCGTATGAAGAAGTACTGGAGGGTACTGAAGAGGATATTACAACTAAAATGGTGAAATTGTACACTGATCCTAAGTGGTCAATTTGCAAATAAAAAAAGAGACTAGTATCTCTATTATTTTATTTATTTATTTTTATTATTAGTGGAAAAATGTCAAAGACATCTTTTCAATTAACTTTTAACGCTTCTCTTACAGAATCGGCCGAAATCAAATGATTTAATTAACAATCGATTATTTTTCAATTAATCATAATTGTCATTTAACCGTTATTTCGATAAGGGGATGAAAAGAGACGAATTAAACACTAATTAACCCCTTGACATACGAATAAAGTGCGCGTTGACGTGTCTGTAGAATACCATTTAATTTGGCTCAATAGTGAAAGCCCTTGTACAAGCTCAGAACAGGACGTTTTATTTTCGGATTTACATTGTTATATAACATTGAATAAGGTTGATATATAGTGCTCGTGTGCAATAATTTATTAAGTAAAACTATAAAATAATAATTTAGTACTTTTGTAACGTGTGATACATTGCTAGGGATGCAAACCGGAAAACCAAATCCGGCATCACTAAACGTTTAGCGGATCCAGTACCAATATACCGGATCCGGTGATGCTATTTTTTTATAAAATAATCGCGCTGTTGCATGAGTAGGTACTTTAAATGAGTGGTGTGTATGGTTTTTTTCAAAACCAAAATTGATTTTCTAATAAATAATGTATACTTAAAATAATTACCATATTTGCAGGTGTATAAGTTCACCTTTTTCCCAAAAAAAATCCTCGAAAACATAGGTCCGCGTTATAGGCGCACAAAAAGTATTTTACCGCAAATACCGTATTTATAGTAAGTTGATTAAGGTAAATAGTTAACTCATTATTGTGATAATTGTGCCATTCATTAGACAGATTCATTATGATGTCTGTCATAAATATAAAAATAAGACTTGTTCATATGCTCAAATACCTAATTGTTGTGATCTCAGTAGATTAAGTAAAGTTTATTATGGTAGATTTAATAAAGTTATGTTAGATTTAATTGTTTTCGCGCCGCATCACTATATCTCAAACATTAGTCAATTCTCTGGAGTTTTCTACTTTTTTTTTATTTTACTACTTTTGCCCGGGAAAATTCCTTTCGCAAATCAATCAAAATGTTCGTTTTCTTTTTTCAAAACCCGATTTGACGTATTTTTGCCGCCCTCTACTAAAGATGCGTACGCTACTCTAAAATTCTACCTGTGAAATTTAACTATAGTTATAATTTAACTATAGTCAAATTATAGTTATCTATACTGAACTAGATTTTTAACTGTGTGTGTGTGTAACTACCTATATAATACACTCAATCGATTATCCTGGGACGAAAATGGTCCAATTTGGAGCGAAAAGGGAAAATTATCCTGACCGGATCAACCAAATTTCCACCTATCCCGGATCCGGCCGGATTGAAAATAACACCGGATTGCAATCCCTAGATACATCTCAAAGCTTTTAGGAATATGTAGCAGAACGAGGCATGTTTTACATTGCCAAGTCGTTTCACTTCTTATATTATGTTTCTTGCACACATGACATCGTTTTGTAGAATGTTGCTTTTTATTTGTCGCAGCTATATTTTAGGAAATATGTGCCTAATCTTTTGCTTGTTGTTGGGCATTCACTCTGCGATAGTCTGCCGCATGTCAGATAGTTTGGAAGGGGCAAATTATGAGGGACGTATATGACGATTTTCTTCTGGAGTGTATAACTCTCGGAATCTGGCATTCAAGAAATCCAAAACGGTTCGAACCTTTCGTATTCTGTCCTCTGTAAAAACCCTCTCATTATCCACAAAATGAAGATTTTAATCGTTAGTACGTTATGGGCAAAAAATGTTTACAAGGCATAACTTGCGCAAATATTGGAGTCTAATATTTTTCGTTCCGACCAATACATCTCTATTTCAGATTTTTTTAATTTGAGACATTATAATGCATAACACAAAATATGCCTTTTGTGTAAATAATGTATACATAAAATAATTAGCGTATTTGCTAGTGTATAACGCGCACCAGAAACCACTCCTTTTTCAGTTTGTACCATTTTCATTTGTGCTGCATATGTATTCGTTTCTCAATTATTAAAAAAAAACATCACAAAATACTTCTGTAAACAAAGGTGTATACAACATTTTATACCCAATCTTCGTTAAACTAAACAAATGATACCGGAAGTTGTAGTAAATTGTTTTATATTGACAATATTTTCTTCATCTTTCCACTTCCATTCATCCTCAGTGTCAGAATATTCACTGCTCGATATAGGTCTTGCTTAGTTTACGCACATTTTGTTGAACAGAGCTTGCTTCACTTGAATTTGAAATATCACTTGAATACTTAACAGCATAAACAATTTGATGACTATTTTAAATTTCATTATCACCACTAGAATAGCCTAATAGACTTTGACCTAACAGACAAGTTGAAACTATTTCTAATTTTACAAAATTCAAATATATGCTACGGCATTCAGCGTGCGAGATCACTGTTATACTAACTACCGCTTCCATTGCGCTTCTTTCTGTTTATCTGTGTGCCGATTAGGGATTGAAATCCGGTGTCACTTTTAATCCGGTCAAATTTCCACCGATCCGGCCGGATCCGGTCGTATCGATGGAATTAAATCTAACATAATAAACTTTACTTTACTGAGATCACAACTATTAGGTATTTGAGCATGCTAACAAGTCTTATTCTTATATTTATGACAGACATCATGATGAATCTGTCTAATAAAATATAATATCTATTCAAATGTCTGTTTAGTTTAATCAACTTACTATAAATACCGTATTTGGCGGTGCATAATGCGCACCCTAAAATTCAATCTACTTTTTGAGCGCCTATAACGCGGACCTATATTTTAGATCGCAACCTCATCTTCATTGATCTGTCGCTGTCTTGTTTAAAAAAATAGTAACAAAACGGTTTCAATTTTCAAAATTTGGTCTTTTTGGAGAAATTCGAGGTTATTAGATTTTAAAAATTCCTCCAAATAGTCTCACAATAGAGAAAATAGCGAGAGTCTATGGTAGTTTTCCAATTACAGCACCAGAGCGCACAATGCGGCACTGTGCGCAGCATCGAGTGTTCCAACATCAGCAACGCCTCGCACCGACGAGCACAAGGAAAAGCTCTGCTCTCGGGTGTGCAAGTGGTACCGATAAGTTAACATGAATTTTATTAAAAAGCTAACAAAATCAAAAAACTTATTTCGGCACTAATAGGTTTCATTCCAAAATTATTATCAGGAATGAAATTTGATCTTTCTAATTCACCTGTAATGGAACTAGTAGTTAATATTGTCCTCTATTGTCGCATTTAAAAACTAATCTGTTCCAACAAAGCCTCTACTAATGCGGCATTTTGCGGCACTGTGCTCCCGTAACTGGAAAACAACGTATGAATGTTAATTTTGTCAAATCTTAACCTCGTCTTAATTAATCTGTCGCTGCCTTATATTTCAAAATATTTACAAAACGGTTTCAGATTTTCAAAATTTGGTCTTTTTGGAGAAATTCGATGTTATTAGATTTTCAAAATTCCTCCAAATAGTCTCAGAGTAGAGAAAATAGCGAGAGTCTATGAATGTTAATATTGTCAAATCTTAACCTCGTTTTAATTAATCTGTCGCCGTCTTATATTTAAAAATATTTACAAAACGGTTTAAAATTTTCAAAATTTAGTCTTTTTGGAGAAATTTGAGGTCATTGGAGTCTATGAATGCTAATTTTGTTAAATCTTAACCTCGTCTTAATTAATCTGTCGCTGCCTTATATTTCAAAATATTTATAAAACGGTTTCAGATTTTCAAAATTTGGACTTTTGGAAATTTCTGGTTTTTAGATTTTCAAGATTTTTTCAAATAGTCGCACAGTGAGGAAAATAGTGAGAGTCTACAAATGTTAATTTTGTAAAATCTCAAACTCATCTTCATTAATATTTCGTTGCCTTATTTTTCAAAATATTAACAAATTAGTTTTAGATTTTCAAAATTTGCATTTATATTAGCAAAACATCTTTTTGGAGAAATTTGTGGTTTTTAGATTTCCAAAATTCCTCCAAATAGTCGCACAGTGAGGAAAATAGTTAAGAGTTTACAAATCTTGATTTTGTAAAATTTGAACCTCATTTTCATTGATCTGTCGCTGCCTTATTTCTCAAATTTCACAAGTTTCACCATGTGCACCACCCATTTAAAGTACCTACTCATGCAACAGCGCGATTATTTTACCAAAACTTAGCATCACCGGATCCGGTAAACGTTTAGTTCGGTTAAACATTATGTCGGATCCGCAGAATCCGGTTTGCAATCCATAGTGCCGAAGCGACTTTGTTACCGATATTATTGAGAGGGGGAAAGCATCTTCGACTGTCCAAGAAAAAACAGCATTGATAATCCAATAATATTAAACTGCCAATAATAGTATTCGCGCGAAGAGATTTCTTGTCGTCTCGGAGACGTCTACCATAGTCCACCATGGCACATGAAATACATGACGTCTTATGCCCGCCATACCCACAACGGTCCACCGGAGAGGTCTACCTGTGCAGGTAGACCGGAGCGTGTGTGGAAATAGACCTGTGCAGTTTCTTGCGTACGGTTGACCTGCGCAGGCAAACCTGCACATGTATCCTCTCTGATAGACCGTAGGGTGTATGCCGGGCATTAGAGAAGTCATTGTATGTCAAGGGGTTAAGACGGAGTTTTTATAGTGAATCCACATTATGTTGAAATCAGATACACAAGATAATAGTTCAAAATTACCACTTGTTTTCCAACCAAAACCAAATATGTAACCAGTTATTTTGATTTAAGTAGTCATTATCATTTAAGTAATTATTTTAATAATTGGATGAAATCAGACGAATGAAAGAAAGTAACACAGTTAATTGAGTTGCTTATCTGTTATTATAGAATTGAAATTAATACAGAGTTTATTATCACCTGGCATCACTTATTATTGAAATAACTACTACTATAGTCCATTTTTTTTAAAGAATGCAGTACAGGGAAGATAGGATTATTTGATCTTGTTCTCTGATTGGCTTAAATCGAGGAGAAGTTCACACCGCCGATATTTCTCAACCTTTTCTCTACTCATCTCTCTCTTTTCACATACATTTGCAGACACTGGCGTAGAATTGGGTGATATGTAATTAAATGAATATAATACCACGAATAATTTCTAAATATAATAGAACGTTAAATTATACTACGGCTAATAAGTAGTATATTATACAATAATGTTTTGTATATAATTTAATATTCAATTTTAAATTTAAAGATTAAAAAAATAATTAACTCCAAGTATATTATTTTCGTACGCCAATGTATGCTGAGCTGGCTATTTCTTAGTTGTCAATGGCTGCCATGTCAATTCACAATTGTCATCTGATCTGTTTGTATAATTTAGATTGTTTGCGTTTTTCTCCATTTATTTGTTTTTCTTTTATTTCTATTGTTGCCATTTGGTGTATTTAATAGATATTCAATGAAACCATTAATAATTACCAATTTTATATTCAAGTAAGTATATTTGAATTTAGCGCCAAATTATGTAACTAGATTGAACATTTGTCATAGTGTAAATTAGGTTTCTAGTTACTGCATTCTTTAAAAAAATGGACTATAGTTGTTTTAATAACAGGTTAAAACAAGAGAAACAAAAGACTAGTTATGAAATTAATTACCACTTATTTTCCAACCTGACTCTATAACTATATTTAAACATATAACAAAGCCCAACAACATTTTAAAATCACCAGCCCAATTTTATAAAAGTTTCTAGGTAAATTTTGGGTCCAGAATCCAAAATTCATCAGATCTAGTTTTTGAGATTGGCCTCTTTTAAAATTTTCTACACTTTTGAAGCATTTCCATTAACTTTTAGCAAGGTATTCAGTTTCACGTTTCTTTTTTTATTATAATCAAATTTCTTCTACCCTTTCTGGTATAGAATGATATTGTTGATCAATTAATTTTCTTTTATTATTTTGTTCCAGCTCTTTTTGTTTCTTGTGCTTTCCTTCATCTGGGCGTTTGAGATTCCTCTTCTTTCCATAATGTTTTCGACATATTTGTCCCATTTTTTTGTCTTCCCACTTTCCTTTTCCCCGTTATTTTTGTTTGCCATAATATTTTTGTTTGGTTATTGTCTTCTCTTCTGTGTAGGTATCCCAGCCATTGCAGCTGTCTGTCTTCTACTATTTTGTTTAGTTCTCTTATTTCTAGTTCTCTTCTTATATCCACGTTTCTGACTCTGTCTTCTGGTTACTCCATATACTTTTCTTAGATACTTCATCTCTAGTGTCTGTATCTTGCTTTTTTGTCTCCTATTTAGCGTCCATGTTTCGCATCCATATAGCAGTGTTGGGATTAATACTACTTTGTATATTAATAGTTTTGTTTTTCTCAATATCTTCTTATTGTTTAGTATTATCTTTTGGATCATCTGGAAGGTTCTTGTTGCTGCTTGTAGTCTTTTGTTTATTTCGACTTCGAGTTCCCCTTTGTTGTCTATTATTTGTCCTAGGTATTTAATTTGTTCGATGTGCTCTATTTTTGTGTTGTTTATTTTTATTTCTTCCGTTTCTTTCCCTTCTCCTATTTTAATTATTTTAGTTTTTTCTGTGTTGATTTTCAGTCTTGCCTTTGCAAGTTCTTTGGTCCATATCTTTATGTTTGTTTCTAGGTCCTTGATGTTTTTCAGTATTAGTGCTACATTTTCTACAAATATGCATTCAGTAATTTCTTGTGCTTTTAGGTTTCTGTGTCCTATGTGTTTTTTTTTTGTTATGTTTTTCATTACTGCATCAATATTAGCTATTGTATTAGCTATGAATAGGCATGGCCTTAGTGCTCCTTCTTGTCTTAAACCATTTGTCGTTGTGAAATTCTTGGACTTCAGGTTACCAGTTCTTATACAGTTCTTATACTTATCTGTTCTGGTATATATGCTTTTTATTGCTTTATCAGTTTTTCTTCTACTTGTTGTTCTTATAGTGCCTGTCATACGTATTCTGTGTTTATCTTGTCGAAGGCTTCTAGATCTATGTATCCTATATATATATTTGTTTCTGGTGTTCTCTTCATTGATTCGGTTCCTGATTGTGAATAAGTAATCTATTGTGCAATGTGCTCTTCTGAATCCACTCTGCGAAGGTTAAAAGTTTCTTTCAATTTTTTGTCTTATTCTTTTTTCCAGTATGTCCTCATATATCTTCTCAGTGGCACATAATAGGGAAATTCCTCTGTAGTTACTACATACCTTTGTATCTCCTTTCTTTCATATCCGTATTATTGCTGCTGTTTGCCAGTCTGGGAATTTATTCTGATTCCCATACTTCATTTAATAGTCTTGTTAATTGTACTATTTCCTCATTTCCCAAGTATTTTAGTTTTTCGTTTTTTATGTTGTCTATTCCCGGTGCTAATTCAACTTCAGTTTTCTTACTGACTTGTTTACTTCTTCAGGTGTTATTTTTTCTTCTGTTGTTTCTTCTTCATTTTGGTTTTCTTTCCCAGATTTCTTCTGCTGTTTCGTTTGTTGTACCTTGTCTCGTTCTCCGATAAACTTTTCCTTGGCCAGCAACTCCTCAAAGTGTTGCCTTTGTCTCTTTGTGTTGCCTCCCTCTTCGTCTCATGTCAGTATATTCCCATCTTTGTTCTTTATTTGATGTATCTTGATTGTTTTTTCTTTTCTGTTTCTTCTTATCACGTTGTAGAATAGTTTTTGGTTTTTCTGTGTGGTTGTTTTTAATTTTCTCTCTGAATTGTTCCCATAATGCTTCCTTTGCTTGTTGCACAGTTTTTACCTTTCTTCTTTGTGATATGTATCTTTCATAATCTGTCGTTGTTTTGCTTTGTAGGTTTTTTCAGTTCTTCAGTACAACAGTTCGTTGGTTTTTTGTTCCTGATGGTTTTTATTGTACCACAGGCCTCTTTTGCTGCACTTGTTAGCATGTTTTGAAAACTTTCCATGTTTCCTCTGCATTCTTGTATTTCGTTTTTTTCCATTTTCTCTGCTTCTTGTTTAATTAGTTTGTGATATTGTTTCCGTGTTTCTTGGTCTTTTAGTTTCGACACTTTTATTACTTCTTGTGTTGTGTCTTTCATTTTAATCTCTTCTGCCTCTGTTTCTTGTTTGATCGTTGCTCCTACTAGGTAGTGATTGCTTCCTATTTCGTGCATCCTATAAGCTCGTACATCTTTTATTTGTCTGTTCCTTTGGGTTTGTTTCGTTATTATGTAATCTATTATTGATCTTTCTTTTCTGTTGCGTACTTCTCTTGTGTATTTGTGTATTCTCTTATGTTTGTATATTGTGTTAAGTATAATTAGATTGTTTATTGTGCAGAAGTCCAGTAGTCTCTTTCCATTTTTGTGTTTTTCTCCATTTTTTCCTATTACGTTTTCTAGTCCTCTGTTCTGATTTCCCACTCACGTTTTCACGTTTCTTTTTAGATTAAATATATGTTAGTTCCTTTACACCTTAGCGTAACAAAGGTTTTTACTGATTAAAAATATATATATATGAGTCAGTTGACGAAGTTTCTCGATAAATCCCATAAAATCAAAAAGAGATCCATTGGACTTATGGCTTGATTAATACAATTCCCTGAATTTTAAACTTTCTGGCAAAACTTTATATATTTTTGAACTATTTTTTAAATAGGTGAATGAATCGAATAGTGAAAACTAAATAAACCGTTCAAAAGTTTCTGCATAGTTAAAACTAATACCAATAAAGTCTAGAAAAGTTCTAAAAAACTAGAACTTCTAGATGAAAATTTTATTTTCTAATCAACATTCAGAATAAATTTTGTTACCAGGCTTTATTATCCTCATCATCTTCTGCGGGATGAACATCAATGCCAGCCATTAAATCTTCAGGCTCACTGAACTCATTTAAATCCTCTTTGATATGGAAATCTTTGATGTGTTGGTCATATGTCCGCTGTCTCCTAAAAGTCTTGTTACATTCCAAGCAAGATAACTGCAACAGCGTTGTCAGCAGAGTGTTTTTTTGGGGTTCCTGTTGCAGTTTCAACTCTGCCTCCTGCAACAATACAAAAAACATGCTATGAAATTAAATGAATTTGTGAATTATTATATCAAAAGATAATGAATGAATGAATATTAACATTGATAATAAATCCATATTTTGTTAATATTTCATTTTACTTACTTGAATAGTTGGAATATTAGTTTCAACAACAGTAGTAGTTTCTTCTTGGGCGGAAGGTTCATAATGAACTTTGAGATGTTCGAAGAATTGCAATTGATCGGCGAAGGAACAGTTGCAAAGCTGACAAGCGAAAACGTTTGGTAAAGGTGTGATGGTGGTTTGACAAAGCTCCTGGTGTTCAGTAAACTCTTCCAAAGTAAATGTTTGATCACACAGGGTGCACTTCTGTAGCTTTCTTATGGAATTCTTATCTCCTTTTTTTAGCTTTCGGGAAATTCGTTTCTTATGGGGTAAACTTTTCTTGGCAGTCCTCTGTTCTCTATTATCACCATCGGAATCTCTATGAAGTATCCCTCCTTCCATATCCTCTTCTGACTTGATAAGTAAGCTTGAGGAGTCTTCATATTGGGCAAACTTGGTCTGCTTATACAAATTCTCAGCATCGACAATTTGAATGTATCCTTGTTTGTGTTGTAATAAAACTTGTTGGTCACCTAAAGTTACTTTCGAAGCATCTAAACCACTAGTGGAAACTAGTGAAGGAAGCGAAGTGTTGATTATGACACTGCCGTCTTGTTGGGGTGGAGGTGGCTTTTGTTGCTGACTAAACTGGACGGCGACTAAAGCTGCAGCTAAGTTTCTATCTTCATCTGTTAAGTCGTGAGGAAGTAAATCCTCGGAAGTATAATTTACGGGAATGAAATCTCCTTCTAAGTCGACTACTATGCCATTGTGTTGCAATAATTCTGAGCTTAATAATTGAGCATTCTCAACAGACATCCGTTGAATCATATATTGTGGACTGCCATTCTCATCGGAAGTTATTGTAACGTTTTCTAACAATTCTCGCCCATTTGTCTCCATTTTTGCCAAGTCTATGATGTTTGTATTTCCCGCAAATTCTTATCAACCGGATATATTACTAAAAGCTAGCGACGACGTTTCAAGGTCATTATATATCATATTCTAAATATGGATCTATCACCTTCCCTCTGATTTAAGATGACCCTTGACACTTGTATTTATTGTTACAAGACTTCAATCTGGACCTAAATCACATTCACTTGGAGTTTCGAAGGAAAATTTATAAGATTTTATTGTAAATTTCACCACAAATATTAGAGTTGACAACAGTGCTGTAACAAACGGAAATTACTGAAGGCCATCTTCAACATGGTTGCCACAGTAATAGAAATTTAAACACTCAACCGAATTTATTCCATTTAAGTGCAAAAATATCCACAAACTGGAATAGGTATCTTAAACAATCCTAACAATCTACACAAATAGCCCTGTGTAAACCACAAACACTCAAATTTAAGGTGTTTAACACCTTGTGATCGTCAACGTTGTTCTCACTTTGATAGCCATTAAACGCACTGTTGCCAATACTATAATTCTTTCAAACCAAATTTCACTATACCAAAAAATATAGCACACTAAATCCTAGGAATTAATAAAAATAATCAGCAATAAATTCTATTAAAAGAATATAAACGTTGTTTGTTTATATTTGGGGTAGTGTTTATTTAAAATAGTATAATAGGTGGCAACATCCAGTAAACTTTCAAATAAAATGCGGGAAATTTAAAATGTTTAATATGATAGGAATGTTGCTAATCCAGCTTCTATCCAGATTGTTTGTTCCTTTGAGCTTATTGGGATTTGTAAATTGGTTAAGAGTTTTTCTCTAGTTGGGGTGTAATATAATGGGACATTTAAATATTTGTCGTTCTCTGGTATATTTTTCTGAAATAAAAATGGAATTCAAGTGTGTATTGATATTGAAGAATTAACATTAACAGACTACTAAATCTTAAGAGGCTATTTTCGAAGAGCCCTGCTAAGCTATGTGAAAATTATTGTTATTACCGTTTGTTCCCAAGTTAAGTAGCAGTTGGGAATGGAGTTAATAGAGTCTGAGCTGGCCGAACATTGCAATAAGTTCATGCCGTCAAACAACGCTCCTTCCATTAACAATCCAGAAATATTTACACAATTTTCTCGAGATTTCCAAAATGTTTTCAATACTAAATCATCGATGGGAATATTTCTCTCCCTGAAATATACAAATTTGTTAAAGTGAAAGATGCATAAATGAGCAAATTTATCAATTTAAAAAATATGAATATATAAAAGTCCATTTTGTTATTAATCATATTTTCATAGTTATTATTCGTCCACGATTTTTAATTAATATTTCTTCTAGTATCGCTTTATTACCTGGAAAAATCTTGTTTGAACGCTGCCAAAAATGTTTCTGGATTGAAGAGCAACGAAATGTTTAAAGCTAATTTGTGATACGAAGCTGGTTCGTTTTTCCATTTTGCTACATTTACAGTTTTGCTTATAAGTTCTTTTAAAAATTTGCTGGGATCTCGCGATCCATCGAAGAGTTTCATCCATTTATCTGGCGTCTAAAAAATTATATATTAGTTTCACGCTAAAGTTAGGATAATAATTAAAGCTTTCTCTTTAATAGCCAATTCAAACTAAATATTTCATTTTTTATTGATTAACCTTTAAGTTTAATAGTGCGTGAGCAACTCTCAAATCTTCTTCTTCAACGGAAGTGAAACCTTTGGATATCTTCTTGATTAGAGAGAAATCTTTGTGAATTTTCTGTATGAGAACAATTGCGTTTCTGTATTCGTCTTGGATGAAATGTTCGAGTGATTTAGACGAAGTTTCCACACTGGGAACATTTACGCGAACGAAATCTTGTCCTTGGTTTAGTTTCTTCCATAGGGATAAAAACGGGGTTAAGCCTTTGTAAGATTCCTTGGTCATTATTCCAGATATATTTTTCGATATATACAAATCTATAACAGAAATTATCTGGGATTGAATTTTGAGGGTGGATAAAATCGTTTGCCATAATGGAGGCAGTCTCAAGGAATCATCATCAGTATCGTTTAAGCAATGGTCTCGTTTTTCTATCTCTGTGGATAATCTGTGCAAGAGTCCTCGTGTTTCTAAAGCCCATCCAGTGGCTGGTGATTGCCTGTTGGACAAAAGCGGAAGAAACTTTCTCTTTGTGTCTGACTGAAACTGCATGTTCTTAGAACGTGAGCACGTTGTCAACTTAGAGCAAGGTCTTAGAACATGATATTTCAGTCAGACACAAAGAGAAAGTTTCGTCCCCTCTTGTCCAACACATCTACACCGGCCACTGGATGAACTTTAGAAACTCAAGGACCCTTGCACTGATTAGCCACGAAATAGTGAAAGAGAAGTCATAGAGATAGAAAAAACGAGCCCATTGCTTGAACGCGAGTAATGATTTCTTGCGACTCCCCCCCCCCACCCCCCCAGCATTGCAACCGATTATATACACCTTCAAAATGCAATCAGAGACACCTCAGCCAACCAATCTAACATCCCAGATACATATACGACCAACAAGACGAAAACGTGCAAAATAACACTTGACCCGAAACCCGACAGCTATAAATAGACGCGTTAAGTTAGGCATCCACATTTTCGCATCGTACCTATCGGACGCATTGCATCAAACGGATTATTTTTTTACAATGCGACGACAGTATCAGTGACAGCGATCGGATTTGCCGACACAACTACCAGCAAATACCATATTCCGTATGACGTCATCGGCAAGCATCGTAAAAGTTGTCCCTCGGAGCATCGCCATCAGCATTGCCGAAGGGTAGATTTGTGCGATCCGTACGATGCGGATCAGAGTATTACTTGTATTACTTTCTATAGAAAGAATACTACGATCCGTTTGATGCGATGCGTCCGATCGTCGGACGATGACGGTCGTGTTTGTGTACGAGCTCTCTTTCTTTTGCAAGTGTTTGATTCAATCGTCCGAGTTTAGCCGTCGTCGCCCGAGCAAACGTAGGCCGATGACGGATTAGGTGTACGCGAGCCATAACGCTTAATGCGCACGGATGGCGAATGTATTTTTTTCACACTTCTCCTTGTTATATTGCGAATGTTTTTCCCCAAATATTCTTAAATTTGTAGTTACTTTTCAAATAGTGAGTTATTTCGGAAGAAATATTTTTCTCCCAAGCTCTGTCAACGTTCTCGGGAAGCCCGAAATATGATGGAACATCTTTGTTGGAAACTTGATTTATAACAATTAGATAATCCTAAAAAATAATTCAATACATTATCTATCTAATAGTGCTAATATTAAAATAAGAATACTTGATAGTTTGGAGTTGTTGGTAATGAAGTTTGTAAGCCAAGAGGTTTCCATCGATGACTCAAAGATTCATCAGCAAAATACTGCTTCAAATACGCTTGCAAAATAGACAAATCTTGCAATTTTTCGATTCTTCCTCCGTAAACAGCTTCAGCGCTCCATCCGATCAAATACTTCCACTGGACTTGCGAACTTTGATTTTGCCACAGCTCTTCAGCTAATTTTACCATTGTAGACAAATCCAGATCACTGAATTCATACCATTTTGACCACCCTAAATAACAAATAGATTTTTTTCAAAAACAATATTTGCCCTTCCTGAACTAATGACTCCCTTAGCAGTGGTTCTCAATTACTGATATTTTAAGGTTTTATGGATGGGAATTTCATTACTATTTTTTTAGCAAAATAAAAAAAAAATGGCAAAATACAGTTCCCAAATCATCAGAAAATGAAAATGAGAATCTGTTAGTATGTCCAAGAGTTTTAAATTCTTTGAAACTTCTGCTAACTTTGAGGCTATCAGTTTTATATTCAAGAACATAATTTACCTTGTGGAATATAATTTCGTCTTTCTTGTAGGACGGCATGGACGCAGGACAATATAAAGAAAATCCTAGATGATGAGGAACTTAGTTTTTCCAAATAATCTTTCCCGTAGTTTGTGTAGATTCTGTACAGATTGCTCCTGATGCCGGCTGGAGCTTCATAGGCAATTTTCAGCGAACTTTCAGCGAGGACTGAACTGAAATTGCCGTGCGATTCACTAACCAACCACAACCTGAAAGATAAACAGAACGATTCAAGTATAACTAGAATTAATTTGTTAATATTTAGCCATTCTCGACACTTTCACGACTTTCAGTTACCTGAAATTATTTTGGGGTTTGATGGTTTGTAAATGTTGGCATAGCACTGGAAGCCAAGAAGTTACCAAGTGCAAATTCTTCAATGTCAGCCAATGTCCGAACTGAGCAGCATCCATTAGTGCAGAAATGGCTTTAGATTCTTGACCTTCTCCCATCGAAATCTACAAAATAAACAACAATTTGATCCCCTATATAAGCATAGTTAACTAAATTAACATCTACCAGCCCAGGGAGCAGGCAGACTTTCGTGCGGGGTATTGTGTCTATGACCACCTACACACTATCAAAATCCTCAACGAAAAATGCACAGAATATATCAAGCCCCTGATGCTAATATTCATCGACTACGAACAGGATTTCGACACGATTGACTGTAAATCCATGCTAAGATCTCTCACGAAATGCAGAATAGACCAACGCTATATGAATACCATAAAGCACGTGTTAAACAACGCAAGCGCAAGTAGCGTAAGTAGTAGTAAAAAACCAAACTGCGTTCTCTGAGTTCTCAATTGAACGAAGGGTCCGCCAAGGAGAAGTCATGTCCCCCAGCTATTCACTAACCTCTTAAAATATATGTTCAAAAAGACTAACATCGACAACTTTGGAATCAACATCAAGGCGAAAAGCTAAACCTTCTACCATCTACAAATTACCGATGGCTCAGACGAAGCAAAAACCATGCTACTTGAACTAGAACCAGCCTCAGAAATGGTAGGTTTAAAGATCAATACAAGTAAGACCAAACACATGACCAATTTAGTACTGAGTGAAAATCCAATACTGAAAAACTCATACCCTGAACAAATCCACCTATACAAATATCTTCTTCTTAACTACCATGTCCTTCTAGAACGTTGGTCACCAACAAGGCTATCCTTACTCTGTCGACGGTAAGTCTGAACAGAGAGCTTGAGTTGAGTTTATACCAGTTACGTAGATGCTTTTCTGCGGCCCGGCTTTCTTTTACCATAAATTTTTCGCTGCATGATGTTCTGCACTAATCGGTATTTTTCGCCTCTCATAACATGTCCGAAATATTGCAGTTTCCTTCTTTTAATGGTGGTAAGAATTTCGGTGGATTTATTCAGACGTTGGAGTATTATCAAGCTGGACACTTTTTACGTCCATGAAACTTTTAATATTTTCCTGTAAGCCCACATCTCAAAGGCTTCAAGTCGTCTTTCTTCGTACTTGTTTATAGTCCAGGCTTCCATACCGTACAGCAGGGTCGAGAAGACATAACATCTGAGAAGTCGGATTCTTAGAGTTAACTTCAGATCTCTACAGTACAAGACCCTACTCATGTTTTAAAATGCTGCTCGAGCCTGTTCAATCCTTGATTTCACTTCAGTTTGACTACTCGCGCTGTTATTTATTATGCTGCCTAGATATAATATGCCTAGATACAAATATGTGGCCACGAAATCCGCTTGGGAAGAGATAACTAGACCTGCGAGCATGTGAGAAGGCTGGGTAGCATTTCGAAAGATGAATTATGTTTTCAGATTACAAATCCCTATCTGCCTTAAAAGGAAGGTCTTCGATCAGTGCATTTTGTTTATATTGACTTACGGACTAACATTAACAAAAAGGACAGTAAACAGAATCCAAACTGGAAAAGGCCTTGGAGAGGGCAATGCTAGATATATCGGTAAGGGACAAGGTATCCAACATAAGTATTAGGAGAGAAGCGGGGTTGCGGACGTCATTAAAAGAATCACAAACCTGGAGTGGAGTTAGGCACGTCACTGAGGTCACGTAGCTAGATTAAAGGACAACAGATGGACCAGGAGAATAGCGGAATGGAGGCCGCGAAATGAGGCATTCCGAAGCAGGGGAAACTCCCCGCCCGGTGTTCAGATGAAGTGAAACGCATACCCACCAACTGGATTGCTGCAACCACGAACTCTCAACAAACTCGGCAGAGAAAATAAAGTAACGCTATACTGGGTACCAGCACACATTGGTATAAATGGAAACCAATAAGCCGTTGAGGTATGAGTATGAACACCATCCACAAAAGTTTAGATGAAGGAATAAGAGAGAAAAACCTGGAAAGAACTTCCAGGGCTAAGACAATCCAAAGTAATGCTGGGATCTTTTAACCAGAAAAGAACAAAAGCTTGCCCTAAATTAAACAGGAACAAGCTTATAATTCCGACAGGAGTCCTGATAGGACACTGCAGACTTAGAATACACCTGCGCCTGGGAGAGATAACCAGACTCGCTAGCTTGCAAGAAGAATAGGGTTAAGCTGCAGAGCATACGAAAAGATAAATAATGTTTAGTCAAAAAAGAAAGTCTTCAATCAGTGCATTTTGGCTGTATGGACTTACGATGTTGAAACACTAACAAAAAGGATAGTATTACAGAATCCGAACTGCGCAAAGGGCCATGGAGAGGGTACTGCTAGATATATCTAAGGGACAAGGTATCCAAGATAAGTAGGAGCGGTGTTGCGACGCCATTGAAAGAATCCTAAACCTGAAGCCTAGTTGGACAGGACACAGGACACATACCCAAATTAAAGGACAACAAATGAATCAGGAGAATAACTAAATGAGGCATTCCGAAGCAGAGTGAAACCTCTCGCTCGATGGTCTAATGTCCTGTGGACGACTCTAAGAGCTGATTGATGATGATGATGGTGATGATGAACTAAATTAGATTAATTAGAGAATATACGTATTATTACGTACATTTTGTACGTAATACATACGTAATACGGCACGTAATACAGTTTACGTAATCCATAGCGTCCAAAAAGTGTACGCGTTTTTCTTTAATATTTAATACTTAATACTTTTTAATACTTTAATGGTGTACATTTTTGAATACTGACTTGTTTCTTATAGTTAGCTAATTCTAAATTTTAAAGATTATATTTGGCTAACTCTAGTAGGGATTCTTACTTCGATGTATTTATCCGAATTGACAATGTTTATGGCCAACTCGCGAATTTCATTGGATGGATCGTTGCCGGACGTCGAAATCAGCAATACAGGCTGCGTCGTAACAGATTCTTTGTATATTTGCCCCAGCTGAAGAACTTCCAAGTTTAAATTCTGAATGCCTAAAAAAGTAGAATTGTTTCTGTTAAATAGCATCGTGATGCTTAATTATTATAAATACCTGTAAGAATTTGAACACATTGGCACATAGCAGAATACAACCTATCGTTTCTTAGCATTTGTACGACGATGACCTTTTGAAATTCGCTAATTTTGCAATGTTTTGGGAAATTTGCCTCGGGGTTTTTACTGTCCAAGAACTCTTTCCACAACGCTCCGTCGGTGATTTGCAAGGAATTGAAAAGTTGCGGCAAGGCGGAATGAAGTGAATTTAACAAAACAATCGATTGTTCGGGAATCCAAGAAATCGAGTTTCTGTCCAGCGCGGTTTCTGGTCTGTTGCCTATAATAGTGTTGCCAAGCAAAAAATTCCATTCCTACATCCAAAATATATACGAAAATTAATAATATTGACTTATAAACCATTCATGAGTTGTAATTTGGACTATGCGTAAAATAAGCTTTTAAGCAGGCGAGCAAACACAAGGACGTTTCTCTCATTCCGTGTTGTTACACAAAGTATATCTAATATAAAATAGTATATTTTGCCTAATACACTAATATAAAATAGTATATTTTGGAACTAGGGCGGTAAGTTGTCAATTGGTCACGAGAGCGAAATTGGCACATTCGCTCAAATAATATTTTTTATTACTCATGCGATGGGACGTATCTCACAAGTTTAGGATCCAGGGGCCATCCAAAAAAATAGAATCAAAAATGAAGAATTTGGTTTTCAATTGTCTCCGGTGGTGTGGATTCGTCATAAGAACTCTCATTAGTCTCCGGTATCAACATAGAATTTACACTCATTTTAAAACGCTATCTTAATGTTAATTTTTTAATTAAAAAAAATTCTGTCACTTTCACGTCACTTTTTTAATATTGAGGTCTTTGCGAATGCGTTTATTTTATTTATTTAATTGTTTTTTTTTTAATGTAACTTAGCGATATTGAATATTTGCGTGCGTTATCCAAGTTATGTGGTAATTCAACCAAAAATGGCATTTGTCGCTCTAAAAAAACGTGCGCCAAGATAGTACTTTTAACGCATGAGTAATAAAAAAATTTAAATAATAATGGTAGTCTTCGGTAGTCTTTTGGTACGTTATTTTGTAGCAGCAAATATTATTTGCAATTATTAATAATAGAATTGAAAGTAGGAGATTATCACTACGATATCTTCATTTGGTTCAAACCATGACATCTCATTTTAAATTATTAATAATAATGCAATAGAATAATGCAATAGAATAACAAATACGTTGTTTATTTAATCTGAAATATGTGTCGGTATCAATTACTCTTGTTTATTTCTGAAATATAAAGTAAACATTTTTTTGCCGCAGAACTGATAAGACTACCGGATTGCGTAAGTACCTATTTACTAAAAGAAATTCACTGTATGGGAGTATTTGTGAAAACTATATAAATGAAATTATTATTTAATTGTAAGGTAAGTGTAGTATAGAAAATATTAGTGGAATGTGCAATGAAAATTAGTATTAGTTCAAAAGTGACGAATAAGAAACCAATGGTATTGTAACTTGTTGGATTTAGAAGTCTGGAAATTATAGGGTGATACATATACTTACATCATCAGGTACATTATCTGGATACATTTTATGAATTAAATGTAGCAAAAACTTTAAACGATCTGCCTTGAAGATTCCTCTACCCATGTAACAATACAGAGCTTGTATTAAAATTTTATGTGTATAATTTGCAGTATTCTGTAAAGCATAGTTATATATTAGCATAGTATTTAGTATTTCTAAACGAAAAGAAGCAACAAATTAATTTTATAATCTTATTCAAAATTAACAAAAAATCTGAAATATTTTCGAATTTTGGATTTCTTAATAGTTTAAATTAATTCAATGAATGGATCTTACTTCCATTGTAGGTAAGGATTTCAAGAATAAATTAGTGAAAGCCGCCACGGAAATCCCATATAAAACGTTGGTTTTTGCAAATTCCGCCGCCGCAAAGTACAAAGAACTTCCAAACGTTGATATTTCCTTATACACATCGTATTCTTGTCTTAGTTTCACTTGAACCTGAGAAGATTCTCTCAATGCCGCCGAAATTGCATTGGAACTCGCCTTAGTTTCTTCCAATGACAATAACAAATTCTACAACAAAACAAAATTGTTATAAATTATTGACCAGATTATTTTATGAAAACTAGATCAAACTATGAAGTAAACTATGAAGAAAACTAGATAGACTTCATCATATCAAACACCGGATCTATATGCAATGATGAAATAGTGCTAAACAAAATGAACACAGGCAGTGACCACCGCATAGTAAGAACAGACTTCTATTTTGACCTAAAATAACCAGGCAGCAGCGCTACCCCACGATACAAGAACTTACACTGAAGAAGGACGAATACCATACCGAGCTCAATAGTAGGTTACAACCTACAGACTAGCCCAAAATATAGAAACAAGTATCCAAACAAACGTAAAAAAGATATGCACCACCAACTCAAAGAAAATAACTACCAGCAATAAACTCTCCTAGTCTACACTGGATCTAATGATGATACGCAGGAATATGGTTAGAGGAACAGACATATACAAAGAAACCAACAAAAACATCAAAAAGGAGAGAGACATCTCTCCTGAGATAGACATCAGGAGAGAGACATAGAGAACTACATCTACGCAAAGATATAAGAACCCATAACACCAAGACTATCCAGAAAACCATCGAACAGAATTGCTACATGAAGGTACTGAGATCAAGACTATCTAACGGCAAATCCCACATAATCACGCTACGAACAGCAAATACTATCCAACAAGAAAGCTATACTTGAAGAAGTTGAGAACTTCTATACCAAACTCTACTCAACTACTAAAATAGATCATGGCACAAGAACCCATGTAACAAACTTGGGTTCGAAAGAAATACCCGACATTACCACAGAAGAATTGGAGAAGGCTCTATGATAACTAAAAAATAGTGCCCATGGACTCATAAGATCCCTGCAGAGATAATCAAACTAGGAGACAAAGCACTACTGAACTCAATTACAGCCATCTACAACAAATGCATACACAAGGGCAGAACACCTGAAAAGTAGCTAGAGGCAGAAGTTATACTAGTATTCAAGAAAGGAGATATGACCAAAATAGAGAATTACAGACCGATCAGTATATTATCCCATGTCTATAAATTCTTTACAAAGATAATAACCAACCGACTAACAACTAAATTTGACGAGTATCAACCGGTAGAACAAGCCGGATTCCGAAAAGGCTTTAGCATAACCGACCATCTACAACGATTGGAAATCTTATTGAAAAAACCACAAAATACAATGTACCTATTCATATGGCCTTCATCGACTTCCACAAAGCCTTCGACAGAGTCCAAACTTGGCACGTACTGAAATCCATGGAAAATGCACGAATTGACCAGTACTAAGCAATCATCGAGCACATATACACAAACGCCCTACTAAGCGTAAGAATTAACGAAGGAGACTTGACCAACACCATCAAAGTGGAACGAGGAGTAAGACAGGGAGACACAACCTCTCCGAAATTGTTCACAAGTGCCGTTGAAGTTATTTTCAAAAGACCCGCATGGAAGAACAAAGGAATCAAAATTGACGGAGCATACTTGAGCCACCTACGTTTTGCAGACGTCATCATACTGGTATCAGAAGACCTAGACCAACTTACTGATATGCTTAAAGAACTCAACCAGGCATGGGAGACGATAGGGTTAAAGATGAACTACAACAAAACGAGAATAATGAGTCGCGAAAACCCATTCTCTATAAATACTCATAAATTATATCGTGATTGAAAATGTTACCGAATATAACTATATGGGCCACATAATAGTGTGGGGAAAGGAAAACCGATCAAAAGAAATATCATGACGTATATGACTGTTATGGGCAGTATTCGGGAAACTTGAATACATACTAAGAAACAACAGCCATATATCTTAAGAGAAAGCTTTCGATACATGTATACTTCCTGTAACCACCTACGGGCTAAAGACAACCGCAAACAAACTGAGAGTGATGTAGAGGGCTATGGAAAGAACCATGATCGGCATACCGCTAAGAGACAAAATCACTAACGAAGAAGTCAAGAAAAGAACAGGAGTAAAAGACTTACTACAAAGAATCGCAGAACTAAAGTGGCAATGGGCTGGACATGTCGCAAGACGAACGGATGAACGCAGACAGCCGATGACAACGGATGAAAGCAAAAATTGGGTCGGGAAAAAGCGGTAGGGGAAGACCCCAAATAAGATGGATCGATGACATCAAGAAAACCGCCAGAAAAGACTGGCAACAAAAAGCACAGGACAGAGACAAATGCAAGAGCAGAGGAAAGGCCTAGGAGGAGATCAAACTAGACAACATCTGAGCAGAATATGCAAGATTTGTGATCAGAATGGCCAAGACAGGATGTTAGATCACGATCATACGGGACCATTGACTTAAAAGAAACTTGTTATTTCTAGAAATATCAAACATAACTTGACATTAAACAAGACCTGAAAAAAAAGAAGACATTTCCACACAAGATTTTGAATGATAAATAAGACAGAAATATAAATTTATCTAAAATATTTAAAAAGCTTAAAATGCGTTGCATTAATATTTCTAGTTGTTAACTGAAACTGAAAAAAAAGCTCTCGGCTGAGATCTGCAAAAATCCATTACTTTTACATTAACAATTACATTACTACTTTAGAACGACACGGTTGAGGACAGATTAAGGACAGCAAACTGAAGAGCACAAGAAGTAAATAAAACCTAGAAATCTATCCAGAGGGACTGGCAGTAGGGAAAGATCCTATATTTTGGAACTGCCATTCATCAATATGCTGACCTAGATCAGAAGATCCTATGTTCGGGGACCGCCTCCCACCTTCCCGCCATCGTGGTTAGTCAGATAGTAATCGGATTTTGATCGGGTTTAATCAGATAGTAATCAGGTTTTGATCAGTTTTTATCAGGTAGTAGATTTTGATCAGGTTTAATCAGGCTCCTTATAAAACCCGATGGCGTCGAGGTGGGAGGTGAGCCCAGAATATTGGATCTTCTGATCTAGGTCAGCTCATTTATGAATGGCGGATGGCGGGTGGCTGTTCCAGAATATAGGATATTTCCATATTACTGGCCTTTCAAGAAAACCTGTTACGGGAAGAAAGAGCCTAATTCTCAGATTCTTGGCCTATCAGTCATTACAAACAGAACAAACCTATAATCGACACGATACGAGCGTTAAAAGGATCAGAAACAAAATTCACACGCTGGTCAGGAGTTTAAAAATTTTCGAACATTGGGAAAGTTTTTCAAAGCAATACTTACTTTATTTTGTAAAATATCTCCCGTAGAATTGGCCAAATCTTCTAGCAACCGATTTTGCAAATTATACTGTTTTTCCTGCAACTCTTCCCTTTGTCTAAGCAGTTCCTTTCTGCGTTCCTCGAGTTCTGGACTTTCTTGTCTAATAGCACTGATCAACAGCTGCTCCGTAAGTCCGGCTCTGGTAGTCGTGAAGTTGACTGTGTTGAGGATAGCGGCAACGTCGGCGGGGAGTTGAAGCAGGGCGTTTCGGCTGCTTAGCAGCAGTTGGAAGTCTTTGTGGTAGTCTATCAGTTTTCCGTTGAGATTTATGAGGATTCTTTCGCCTTGGTGAACGAATTGTTTTCGGAGAATTCCGAACAGGATCGGTGAAACGGTTTCCACTTCTTCTATCAGCAAGGTTTTGCCAAATCTTAAAATATTTTACACAGAAGAATTGATTAATTCATTTCTAATACACTGGATTAAACAAATCTAGATTAGATTTCGTATATTTTTAGTTACCTAACAGCTAGTTCTAAGGCGTTATTAAACTTGGCCGAATCTTGTGTGGTTGATTCTAGATTTTTGTTCTTCAATCGCTCCTTAATCCAATTAATTGCCATCGATGTTGGGTCAATTAAAATTGGACACAATTTTGTCTAAAATTGTAATTAAAATGAAACCTTCAATGATATTATCAACTTCCAATGATATTATACAGGGTGTAAACATGCGGCAAAAATTCAAGGGGTTATTGCTTGGCCTACTAAAAAATATTTTGTCTTATGATGATGTAAAGTTGCTCAATCGACAATATATGTTCGAAATCACTTCTTCCAGCCTGGATACAAGCATTCAATCTTCTCGTCATTGAGTGCCGAGCTCAAACACACCAGGATTGTTTCTAATTGAGTTACACCCAGCAATTATTCGGTTTCGCAATTCGTCCAAATTCTCCACTAGAGTAGCGTAAAGTAATACTGACAGCGATCATACGGACACAGATAGCGCCTTAAGAAATAATCCAGGGGTTTAAGTTTGAGGATCTAGGTCATGCGTGTGGCCCACCTCGACCAATCCAGCGATCTGCGTATGTTCCTGTTAAAAAATCACAAGCAATCAAACTGAAATGTGGTCACCATCTTGCATAAACCACATTGCAATTCTTGTCGCCAATGGTACATCCCACAGAAACTCGAGCAGTGTTTCTTCCAAAAATTTGCCATACACCTCGCCAATAAGTCTTGCTGGTAGAAATACCGGTTCAATTAGATGGTCACCCACAATTCTAACCCAAACACTCAATGAGAACTGATGTTGTAATCGACCTTCACATACCTCATGCGGATTTTTATCTGCCCACACATGGTTGTTATGAAAATTCCTTATTGCACTTCTTGAGAAACTGGCTTCATCAGTGAAGAGAATCTGTGTTAGGAATTGAGGGATTCAAACTAATGCTTGCAAAAGCCATCGACATAATGCAATATGTGGACGATAATCAGTAGGTAGTAGTGCCTGAACGCGTTGAATGTGGTATGGATACAACAAATTGCCCTTACGTCCAAAGACTTACATTCAAAATATTGGCAATTTGTCGCGTAGAAGTACTTGGATCTTCCTGTATCATATCCAGCACATTCTCTTCCAGTTGTACCGTTCGTACTGTCATTAATCTTCCTAGCCCTCCATTTCGTTTCAATGTGCTTGTTTCACGACGACGTCGATGAATGTTTTCGAAGATTTTTCGGTCGTTCGTAGGTATTAATGGTAGAGGACTTCATTAACTATCACTAGTTAGGTATAAAGACACCTCAAACAGCCAAACGTAGCTCAATGTAAATAACTGCAACCAATACAGGTGATGATTACTGACGAGACGTATTCAAATGAAGTCTACTTGTACGTTAGTAGATAAAACAGCCGTTCCAAGTTATCGTCAACAATTTTTTGTACTTGATAAACCCATTTTTTTTTTGTATTCGATAAACTCATTCTAGTACTTCTATTTACATTTCAACAGATTTCAACAAATATCGAATATGGTTGTCGCAAATTTTGTTCACCCTGTATCTTCGAAGCAAAGGACATTTTCAGAAATCATCATAGAACAAAATATTCTTCGAATAGGCCAAGGCATAACCCTTTGAATTTTTGTATATGAATGAACTCCACTGTGGCGTCAGCGGTAGTTAACCGTCAGTACAAAACGTATTCGATAAATATTTTATAGTTAACATAGTTAAATTGTTGAAATAAAATAAATAAAGTTTAGTCAATTCCAACAATATTTATTATGAGAATACCTTTAAAATGATGATAGCGTTTTGTATTGACAGTTGATCGGTTGATAACCCTTCACTTTGCCACTGAAGCTGCTCCCTTTCGGAACTGAGGAACTCTTCCAAAGAAAATTCTTCGGATTTCGACAAAGCTTGTAACCAGACGTCCAGAGTTTTTCTAAGAGAAAATTAAAGAGAAAATTGATAAAAAATTTCGAATACTTACATTCTCATGTCTTCAGATTCGCTAGATAAATATGTGACGAACGCGGCGGAAAGCAAACAGTAAATTGGCAATTTTCTTAAATCTCCTTCCAGTTCTTTTAACTGCAAAATACAACAAAATAATGAATATACTAGTCTATAGTATATTAAAGGACGAGTTCAGTAAGCGCGATTTTACAGCACGCGTCCAAGTTTGGAAAACGACGAGCGTATCGAGGAGTTTTCTAATGAACAAGTGCTGAAAAACGCCTTACGAACGAGTTTTTTATAGTATTTTTTCTATTTTGCGCCCTTTTATGCCATTTCTAAATAAAAAAATCACCGATACATATTGAGAGAATATTGAGAGAATTATATCGCACCCGGCGAGCCATAACCGCACGCATATGAGTGCTGTTATGAGTCCATTGCAGACGCAAAATAGAAAAAATATAGAATAGCATATTGAAATAGAATATAATAGTAATAATCTGTAATATTCCGATATACAGGGTGTTTAGAAAAAAATATGCATATTTGATACTATAACAGTAAAGAACACTAGAGTAAAATGAGATTGCACAGTTTGTCGTTGTGCTTCTCAAAATTTGCATCTGATCTTAAAATGAGTAAGATTACTATCTGTTCATTAAATATTGTCTTTTTACTGATTTTGCTGAACTAATGGCGTTTCAACATTTTAGCAGTTATTTTTCCCTGAAAATTATTAACGAAGGCTTTGTATTATTCAACTTTGAATGAACCTGTTTTTGCCATCTCTCGTATTCGTCGATTAGCTTCTCCACTAATCCTTCTGCAGAATTTAATGTATCTTGCGCCGCGTTTAATTTGATTTCCAATTCTGCTGCTTCTCTGGTATAAGTGGACAGATGAGTTTTCAATTGAGCTACCGTTGCGTCTACGTCTGAAAGACCCGCACTCAGTTCACTCAACTGACTTTCAGCATCTTCTAAATTCCTAACAAATAAACAAATTATTTAACAAATAAATAAATATATTAGTAAGTTCTGTAATTAATAATTTGTAAGCTTGTAATTATAAGATTTGGATTTTAAAATCGAAATTGAAAAGGAAATCTCGAATCGGTGACATTTTTTTTTTCAAATAAAACTTGGAAATCAATGAAATTTACTCCAAGCTAATTAATTTTACTCCAACTCGCAGTCCAACAACACAAACATTACAATCTTCTTACTTTGGCACCACAGCCCTAATTGGGCTTTGGTCTACTAGTAGGCCTAACACTTGTTTTGGTGTCTTACACAATCTTACTTACACATCTTACACAAGTATAAGAGAAGCCCTTACAGTTTTTAACGTGGATGGCGAGCCACTATTTTATTGGAGAGTTTTTCGAGGAAAATTTAATGTTTTATGATGACTTTGCCACAGCCATGTATAGGAGAATGCACTTATTTTTCTTTATTTGCGTCCCCGGATTTGAACCGGGGCTAATGGCTTGGAAATGTGATACCTTAACTACTAAGCCACCAGCGCCTCTTACATTAATAAACATTACAATCAATTACATCAAATAAACTAAACTTACTGCTGCAGTCTGTTCTGTTCCCTTTCCAGCGGCCTAATCTTCTCGACGACTTTCGAATACCTCACATTAGCCAACACCCAGGCCGCCAACGGCGCAGCAGCAACCGACGCCCGCTTTGACGCCTTTGGATCAAACGAATCCTTCCTAGTCTGCATCAACCTTTCAACAGCATGTCGGTTTTCCGGAGTTATCCTACTCGCATCAAACGACCTAAACGAACAAACATATTGATAAATAATCAATATTATTATTCTTTTTAACATAATCAACATATTTATTAGTTCTTATATACTAAATTATTGGATGAATCGGATGAATTATTGAGGGTTTACTAATTAGTCTTGGAACAACTTTTGAATAAAATGACGTTTTGGAAAAACCAAATAGATTTTGTTTTGCACGTATTTTAAATTGAAACTTAGGAAAAACTAATGACAAATCTGGTTGTTTTTGAAATCATAAAATCCGTGACAAAATAGTATATTTTGTAACTAGGGCGGTCGGTTGTCAATTGGACACGGGGGCGAAATTGGGCGCACGAACGAAGTGAGTGCGCACATTCGCTTGAGAGGGCAATATAAGTTTGTTATAATCCAGCATTGACAATACCGCCCGTGTTGCAAACAATATTTTTTATTACTCATGCGAGGGACATGTTTGGAATCCAGGTGCCTTAAGAAAAAAATAGAACCAAAAATGAATAATTTGCTTTTTCAATTTTCTCCTGTGGTGTGGATTCGTCATAAGAACTCTCCTCAGTCTCCGGTATCACCATAGAATTTACACCCATTTTAAAACGTTTTCTTTAATTTTCATTTTTATTTTGCAATGGAAAAAAGTGTGTTATTTTAACTTTTTTAATATTTAGGTCTTGATTGTGTTTATTTTATTTATTTAATTGTTTTTTTAATGTAACCTAGCGATATGGAATATTTGCGTGCATGAGTAAAAAAAATAAATTTTTCTAAGTTGTCTGAATAACAGATTCTCTGTGGCGCGTGGTTTTACTGATAATAGTTAATGATGAATGGTCTTAATGATAATGGCCATAAAATAATCTAAAAAATAGACAACAAAATGAAGCTGAAACCCAGTATCATCAATATACCTAATATCTTCTTTGACTCCTCTTTTGGCCAAGAACGTTTTCATGCTATTCCAAGAGGTGTCTTGAATGCCCATGAGTCTCAAGACTCCTTCAAGGATGTCGCGGATTGTCTCAGGCGGAGCTCGAAGGGAACGGATTTCTGATAGGGATTCTGTTTTGATGTTTCCTACGGCTTGTCGTGCTTCCTGGATCAAGGGCTCCACTTCTGATAGTTCTTCCTCGATTTCTTTTTTCCTGTAAATATTTAAGATGAGAATATTTAGAAAACAGAAAATCATATTGTTTATTGAGTGGGATTGGCAAATCATAATCTTTGCAATGCATTTTGTAAATGCAAGGGTATTTTGGTTTGACAAGCCTAAATGAACTGATTCTATTGAACGGACAAGATGAATACATTTAGCTAAAAACATCGCAATTTTGTTTAAAAACCAAACAAAGAAAACCCTATTAGAAAGCCAATAAAATATTATTAAGTTAAATTAAGTTAATTAAATTTTATTTTCGTCTTCCCCAGTCATAACCATTTATAAATCAACTTAGCGACTGTAGATTGTAGATTTCGGTGGTAACTTTACTGCGACCTTCATAGATCTATTGTACCCCTCTCTCTTCCTCTAATCGTTGGTATACTTACCCATTTACAGCGCCTCCTCAAGTCCTGATCCCTTCAGGAAATTCAGGATGTGTGTGGGATTCAAGGACTACAACTCCTCTGCGTTCAAGCAATGGGTCCCAAGGTACATCTCTCTCTCTCTCTCTCTCTCTCTCTTGCAGTTATCCGCAGATTTTGAGCAGATGTATGGTGGTATCCTCTGCTGAGGCGCAGAATCTGTATATAATATCCTTCTCTAGGCCTATGACCTTGAGGTGTTTTCTAAATCTGTAGTGTCCTGTCAGGACTCTTGTCAGAATTCTAAGCTTGTTCCTGTTTAGTTTCAGGCAAGCTTTTGTTCTTTTCTGTTTAAAAGATCCCAGCATTACTTTTGATTGTCTTGGCCATATAAGTTCTTTCCAGGTTTTCATCCATCCAGGTTTGCCAGGTGATCGGTTTCTTCTTCCTAAGAAACTTGGCTATCTGACAGGATAGCAATTCGTTTTGTGTGATTGTTGATAAGCAGATTAGTTGTGCACATCTTTCGATTGCATGCACCTCTGCTTGGAAGATACCCATGGATTCGAAGTATTTGGTACAAGGTCCAAACACTCCTGCTCCACTACCTTCTTTTATCTTCGAACCATCTGTGTACTACTTGATAGCACTTTGGTCTATGTGGTATGGTGAGGATTAGTCGCTCCAATCGGCTTTACTACTACACATTTACACTACGCTGTTTAGTTTTTCCTGAAATGGTATTTCCATACCATTTCGTCTTGTTGTACTTTCAGCTAGGGTATCTTGGCAGCGAGGCTGTTCCGGTCTCTGCTCCATTTTATTTTACCTTTGCCTATTCCTTCCTTGCTGAACCTTATAATCTAACGGCCGCCTATACGACAATATGCAACAGAGCAACAGATGCAACATGCAACAGATCCAGCAGCAGTTCCTTTTCTGCTGTCGGGCATGACCCCATCGCCGCCGTGATGCAGAGACACGCCAGTCTTTGAATCTTCTTAAACTGCTTCTTCATAGAGACCAGCTTGGTTCTCCTTTCCCGCGCCACTGCCCTATAAGTGAGTGTCTCACTATCATGCTGTACATCCATCGCAGTATTGTGGGGTTATAGCCCCACGTTTTCCCTGCAAGATTTCTGCACACTATTAGACCGCGTTTGGTTTATCCGACCACTTCTTTAGTGTTCCTGTTCCATAGGATGAGTTTGCTTCTTCTTCTTGTGGTGCCATATGCTGTCTAGCGCGTTGGCGTTCATGTGTTCATTGGGTAATGCTAAGAGTTTCTTCTTCGGCTCTTCTAAATATCGTTGCGGCATCTGAGATATTGCACCAGTTCCGAATATTGCAGAGCCATGAGTGTTGCCTTCGTCCCGGTCCTCTTTTACCTTCGATTGTGCCCATAAGTATATTTTCCAGCAGTCTGTATCTGGGACCTCGCAGGAGTACGCCCCAAGTACGATGTGTTTCTTTGCTTAACAATATCCAATAGCTGTCGATGCGTATTTGCTCTTTGTAAAACCTGCTCGTTTGATACGTGGTCTACCCAGAAAATCCTCAGTAGTCTTCTCAGAATCCACAATTCTATAGCTTCGATTCTATTAAGGGATTTGGTCGTTAGTGACGAAGTTTCTGATCCGTATAGCAATATTGGCCATATGTAACATTTAACCATTCGTAGGCGGAGACTTAGGGGTACTTCCTGTGGTAGGAGGTAGGTATGGAATTTAGCAAATGTTTTTCGGGTATAAGCCACACGAATTTTAACCTCTTCATCGTTATCCCATTTATCGCTCGACGTAGTGCCCAGATATTTAAACTTGTTTACTCTCTCAATTTGTCTATTATCGATGTATAGTGTTGTACATTGTTGTGAGGAAGTCGACTTACTATCATCAGTTTGGTCTTGCTTATGTTAATATCGAGACCAAATTCCTTTCCTATCTCATTTATGTCTGTTATGGTTGCTTGTAGGTCTTCGATGTTATCTGCTAATATAGCTGTGTCATCGGCATATCTTAAGTTGTTAATTCGCAATCCATTATTCTTTATGTCTCTGGGGTTATTTTCCAGTGCTAATTGAAATATCTTCTCTACATAAATTTTAAATAGCAGCGGTGAAAATATGCAACCCTGTAGGACCCCTTTAGCTGTCGATATTTTATTTGTCTGTAGTGTATTATGAATCCGGAGCTTTGTTGTTTGGTTCCAGTATAGTCTGTGTATTATCTGGATATCCTTTTCGTCGATGCCTGTTTCTCGTAAGGTAGGTAATAGGAGATCATGTCGTACATTGTCGAATGCTTTTTGATAGTCGATAATAAGTTTTCTATCTAGTGTTATACACAGATATTTTCTCCTGTTTGCATTCTAATGCCCTCCCATCTAACAATATGGGTTTTGACCATTTAGTTTTCCTTTTCTAGTAAATGGTATCACCGTGGTTTTATTTTTATAATTTAATGAATCTACAATCTAAAACTCAGAAATTACTCACCCAAACTGAATCAAAATATTTAGTTCATATTTTCATATGTTATAAATAGCAATGAGTCGACAAAGTTTGAAAGAAATCTGTCAATCAATAAACAGAGACATTTAGTTGTGTAAATGAAGCCAGTTTCATTTTAATGGCGGGCAATATTAGGCCCCTAGATCATTGAACCATTCTGAAGTTTGGAGTTGCGTGAACTATACACATTAAATTATCGTATTCTTTGCCATGTACTATATACCTACCTTTTAACTACTTGCAGATTCTCTTGTTCCGTTTTCTTTTTGAGAACCTGCATCTCTTCTTTGTGCACATTGGCGTTCTGCATCGTGTTGCTGATCATATCCAAAGCCTTATTGGCCTTTGTCTGTTTTTCCGAAAGTTTCTCTTGCTGTTCGGCCGCTTTGACTTTCAAGTCCGCCACCACGTTTCTCGCCTCATTCAACTTGGAAACACCCGCCTTTAAAATACAACAAAATATGAAATGATTAAACACAGTATATGCGGGAAAATTAAAACACCAAAAAAATTACACACCAGAAGAATGATTTTCCCGATAATGATGGAAATATAATCTAAGGTAAAGAATTTGGACCTTTACTTACCTCCAGCTTTTTCTGCTTATCAATAATTGTCTTTTTCTTTTCAACGAACATTTCTATGTAAGTATTGATGAGATTTACAAATCTTATTGGAGTAGCTAGTTTCGGACTGATTGCTGTTTGAACATTTTCAAAGCTCACTGATACTTCAATTCGATTTTCGCTTTCTAATTTCTCATTTGTTCTAAAATTCAAACATATCAAGCAATCATGAAGTGTTAAATAACTCGTTATTTACTTCTTTATTAAGAGTTTCGGGATGTTTTGCAAAGTGCCGGCTGACCATTCCGTCAACCAAATCATGGAACATTTCTGGATTAATGCCGGACAATTTTCTAATATCTTCCAAAATGAATCGTTATCTTTCTCCAAGCAGACTACAATGTGTAGTTTAGCTCTAACTCCTATAAAATATATAAAACTAAAACACATATATACTCCAACCTCCAAGGAATATCCGAATTTAGGATATAGTCAATACTAGCCGAATTAGTCAATAGTAATAACGACTAACTTAACAATAAGACGAGATATAATCAAGTCAAGGCCTGACAAGACTAGGAAAGACTATAACAGATAAGACTATAACTAGGCTAGACCAGATAGGATAAGACAAAACTGGACATGACTGGATAAGACTAAACCGTTTCCGGCTTAAAAAACCATGTTATTTTTATTCGTTTAATCGGCCTAGATTAAAGCAAACATGTTAACGGATACGTCGTGTTTTTCAGTGAGAACTTCAGCTAATACTAACTTTCTACGAAGAAATCGTATAGATTCCCGTCAAAATTCAATCTTCCCGCTTCGTCTTTTAATCCTGCAATTAGGGATTCTAGTTCGGCAGGATTGTACAGCCCTGGTACCTACAAATAACAAATTTGCAAAATTACGAATATATAGAAGAAATTGAAACAACATGGGCGAAAACTTCCTGTGCATTAAGGCTTACCTCTCCAGAAGAAAGTAAAATGTTGATTATATTTAGGATTGAATCCCGCAAGACGTGATTTTCTAGCAGGAAGTAGACTTGATCGCCTTCTATTCCTGCATACTGCATCGCCTAAAACATATTTAGTCTTATTTAGGCAAATATTTAATATCCCAATTAAACTTTATCCAGTATAATATCGGTCTAATTTCATTTTGAATTCTCAACAAGATAAGATTTATTCAGAATTCAGACTACTTGTACACTAAAATTATTTTTTTTTCTTACCAGTTTTAAGTCATTTCTAAATAGATTTTCGCTTGATGAAATAGACGTAACGATTCTGGCAGATTCTAAAGCTGAAACAATTTTTAGAGCAGATCTCCGTCCAACTCCGGCATTGCCGACCAAGAGGCAACTTCCTCCAGAAGCTGTCAAAGCTCTACTCAAACTCGAAGATATATAAAGAAGCTCCGGTATTATCTGAATATCTAGACTATACCCTTCACGCTCTGCAAAAGATAATTTGAATAGTAACAGACTTTATTTTGATCAAATTGCGTATTTTTTGTTACCATATTGTTTAATTCCTTTTTTGACAATGGTTGTCCAGTCATCTGTGTTAAGTCTAGTTAGTGGAATGTATTGTTTGTTCGTGCTGAACTGGGAGGAGGCGACGAAGAAACTGTCTAAAACGTTCCGTAAAATGTTGCTCTTTCCCCACTCGTTCAAGATGACGTTTTCTACAATTGCTTTCAGTTTTTCTTTATCCTCCAAGCTAACCAAACGGTCGGAGAACAAGCGCAAAGCTTCGTGACTTATTACCTAAAGAGAAACAGTTTTAAGATGGTGCGAGTTATTGATTGATAAGTAAGGTCTCCAATCGTATAGAAAAAAATATACCAGCAATATATAACATTACAAATGGCATCAAAATGTAGGAAATTTGTTTCTCTTCAAAAATAAATCTTTATTTATCAATATAGTCGTTTTGTCTAACACGCTAATCAATTTTTGATGTTCTTCCACTAGTTAACATTTCCTAATCTTGAACCCTTGATTCGTTACCAGATCACAGTCCTCCAATATTACACTTCTTCTTTATATAGGAGACCATATTTATCGATCCACTTTTTGTACATATATATATATATATATATATATAAGGATGTTTTATAAGTCATGTGCCAAATTAGAATGGATGATTGCAGAAGTCACAATTAGCTGTAACAAATTCTTATAACTTCTTATTGAATAAGTATCCGAAACTTCAATAAAATATTAAAGCTTAAAGCCGTATTAATAATTTGTTTGGAAAAAGATTTATAAAACTCCTTGTGTAATTTAAAAACTTTTTACTTCTAGGAGGAAATTTTCGGCGTCGTTGCTCAGTAGTTTATATCTTAAAATTCCTCTGCACCAGTTTGTTAGATCATGTGGACTAAATATGTAATGCTGTTGGTCGATTTGCGTAAAAGTTTCTTTTATCTAAAAAATAAAATTAAATTGTACATTGTCGATAATACCGTCGCGGCGGTATTGGACATATGCAAATGTCCAATACACAATTTGGTCTTAGAAACGCCTTAGGGACAAGGGAAGCGTTCTTTAGCATACAAGTTTTGTTCAAGAGTTTTATAGACCACGTGAAGGCCTTTGATACCGTTCGGCACTCAAAATTATTTAATATTTTTAAAGAAATATGCATATTAATGACAAAGACATCAAGATAACCAAATATCTCTACTGGAGCAACAGAGTACACATGAAGGTGGAAGAAGAGTGAATTCGAAGACGGGATTCGAATAGAGCGGGGAGTAGGACACGGGTGCTTGTTATCGCCCATGCTGTTCAATTTATATTCCGAGAAAGTATTAAAAGATGCCTTAAGGGAGACCGAACATGGAATAGCAGTTAACGGGGAGATGATATTGATGATACTCTGAGAATACGCTCCTAAAGAACATCACGTGAGCTAGTGCTCGATATGGTCGTAAAACATATACCAAAGAGACAAAATTTGTGGTAATCAGTAACAAAGTTGCAGCAGGTCTCTTAACGGGACCCGACGCAATAAGAGGGCACCCGCAGAAGATGAGCATCTGGATAGATGAACCATTACGCAGACTCTGCAACGAAGAAATTGAAATAAATATAAAAAAGACAAAAATTTGTGGTAATCAGTAAGAATGTTGTAGCGTGTCTCTTAACGGACACTGCGCATTAAGAGGGCAGCTGCGGAAGATGGGCATCTGGATAGATGAAGCATTATGCAGACTCTGCAACGAAGATGACGAAACTGCCTCTCATATCATCTTCCACTGCGAAGCAATCGCGGGCACTAGAATACAACTCAACTTCACAGCTGGGGTACTTACGCCGAATCACAAGACACGTGGACTTCTGGACCTAATACACGGTCTGGATCTATTTGCTTGAATGGACCAATGTGAGGGAATACAATAGGCCTATAAGGCCGTAGATGCCAATTCTTTAATCCAGATTGGGATGAGGTTTGTAGACAGAGGAAGGCAATTATTGCACAATGCAAAGATCGAGAGGGTAGAAAAATGTATTTATCTGGGAAGCTTACAGAACAGCATTTAAGAAAATTATCACTGTTTTAAAGTCTCACACTTTATCTTTGTTTTTGCTTGAAGCCTTGCTGAAGTCTGTGTAACCTTGAAAACCTGTCTGATATGGAAATGAACAACTGGGATAAGATCAGAGAATCCTTGATCAAAGCATCAGCATGTTTAGGAAACCCCCCAAGAAAAAAGAAGCGCAGGTGGTGGAATAAAAAATGTGATGAAGCACTTTAAAGGAGGTTAAATTAATGGAAAATGGTGGTATTCCAATAAAACCGATGAGAAATGGGAAGACTTCAGGAATGAAAAGCTGCCAAGGTCATAAGAGGTCGAAAGAGAAGATATTATCTATTTATATTATTATTAATAAGGAATAATACTAGGGAGTTATATATGGTAGCATAGCTACTAATAACAAAGAAAACTGCGAGCTCTTGGCGAACTATTTTAAAGTGCTGTTAAACTGCGAAGAACCTCTGGAAAGATTGGACGCCTAGAACCAAATCCACGAGAACCCAACATCCAAACCACCAAGTCTAGATGAGATAAAACTGATAATCAGAGAGCTCAAGGATAACAAAGCACCAGGGGAAGATGGCAGTGTGGCAGAAATGTGGAAGATCGGAGGAGAGATCGCTGCAGAAAGAATCCATCACCTTATAGAAGAAATATGGAAAACGGTACAGATCCCAAGTGACTGGAAATGTTCGCTCATACATCCGCTTCATAAGAACAAGGCAAAACCCAACAATTACAGAGGGATCTCTCTACTTCCAATCGCTTATAAAATACTATGTAAAGTTCTGTTGAGCAGAGTGGAAGAACAGGCTGATCACCTCATTGGAGAATACCAAGCTGGTTTCCGAAAAGGAAGATCATGCGCCGAACAGATATTCAATTTAAAAAGCATTCTGCGAACAAGAGCTCTAAGGAGCTAGAACACGGTGGTAATCTTTGTCGACTTTAAAAAGGCATACGACTCAGTTGACAGACAAGCATTATTTATTACTTTGAAAGAGTTTCGAATTGACAAAGAAACGAGAGAAATCAGCAAACAAACACTGACGACTACCATCTCGAAAATCAAGTTCTTTAGGGAAATTTCTTATCCGAATTAAAACAGGACTCAGACAGGGCGATGGATTATCACCAATGCATCAACATCGCAATGGAAAAAATAATGAAATCTGGCAAAAGACCCTGAATTTGGAAAGAATAAGAGGAATACGCCTTGGGAGGGAAAGGAAAAACCTGGAAATCAAATGTTTAGCTTTTACCGATGACCTTGCTATCTTAGTCAATAACCGAGAAGACGCTCAAAAGATACTTGAGTGTCTTCATGAAATCGCAGTAGAAATGCAGTAGAAATCGCAGATCTTTAAATCGCCTATGAAAAGACAGAGTATATGGAGTTGAAGCACCAAATTGAAAGGTACATGGAGGTAATTCATTGGAAGATAAAGAGAAGAGAGAAGTTTAAATACCTCGTTGAATCGATCCAACCGAAAGGACTAGAAAGGAAGAGTCAGAAAACTAGACCTGGCCTACAAGCTAACGCAGAACAACCACAACAAATGAACATTATCCTCCAAGACCAAAATCAGACACTATAAATAGGTAGTACAACCTGAAGGATTGTACGCATCGGAGTGTTTTAGTTTAAATAAAAAGGGGGAGTATCAAGAATTCGAAAAGAAAGAAAGGAGGATTCTGCAGAAAATACTCGGACCACAGAAAACTACTGATGGGACTTGGAGGATAAGGAAAAAAGAAGAACTCTACAAATGCGCTGAGAAGATCACAAACACAATGAGGAAGCGGAGGTTGAAGTTCACGCACACCTACTAAGAATAGATGAATGCAGACTGACCAAAAGGATTTTCAACTACATCATGGGGTTATAAGCCACATATAAATGGGTAGATAAGGTGAAAAGGGATGCGGCAGATGTTAGAATCACACTACAGATGGTCCACAACAGAAGAGAGTTTAGAAGGAGAGTAGACAGTATAAAAGTATTTCAGGAGAAACCAACAATGAGGAGGCCTAAACGGATGATTTCCGATGAGGAGAGAATGAAAAGAAGCGAACGCATGAAAAAGTTCTGGGTGGAGAAAAGAAGAAAAACCAAAAAGTATTAAGTTCTTTGCGGTCTATAGTTGGCCAAATTAAAAAAAAAGTAAGGCTGTGAGATCTGACGGTGGCATCAACGAAGAAAGTGACCGATTCTGGCCGGCTGCATACGTACGGTTTTCTGATTTGGGTTCCTGATTAGGAATTCAGATTTGGAGACCCGAATGCTTGCCTTACACATAAAATGTTCAACTAGACGCACACGTTTGTATATTTTCCGAACGGAAAAAACCTGATAGAAACAAACCGTGCGTTCGGGTCATTTGTAACGAAAAAAAAACAATAACGTCTTCCCGAACGAATCGCTCGCAAACATTTTTGCTAATCCGGGGAACACGAACGGAAATTTCCGTTCGTGTGTTCAGTTCTGGGTATACTCGCAATTTTGATCTTTTAAGATAGAATTGATTCCCTTTTATTCCTTCAGTATTTAGTGGGTGTACCCAATAACGACGTTTCTTTTTTTTCTTGTTCTGCACCAATAAAAGTGCATAAATTTGTCGCCGTCCGTGTTAAACGTGCTTTCATGAAAGCGTCACACTACCTATTGGCTGTGTAAATTCCTAATACAAAAAATCGAACATCTGCGCTAGTCTCACGGAATTCCGAATCAGGAAACCGAAACAGGATAGCGGACGTATGCGCCCAGCCTTAGAGATGTGGTTTTATAGAAGAATTCTTAGAATCCCATTGACAACACATGTTACCAACGAAGAACTATTAAGAAGGTTGAAAACATAGAGAGAGGTTGTAAAGATGTTGAAACGAAGAAAGGTGGAGTACTTACAGCGGAGACGTTCGGCATATTACAATGAATACTCCAAGGAAAGGTTGACGGCAAGAGGGGACCAAGTCGTAGGTGGATCTCATGGTTGAGGAACTTAAGATCGGTGAGCTCACAATTGGGATAGGTTGTGAAAACGGTGATACAAAGAAAGCTGGAGTATTTAGGGCACATCACGTGACACCGGAGAGGTTCGAAATATTACAATGAATACTCCAAAGAAGGGTGGCAGCAAGAGGGGACAAAGTCGAAGGAGAATCTCATGGTTGAAAAACTTAAGAAAGTGGTTCAATCTAACAACCGCTGAATTATTCCGTAATGCGGTAAATAAAGTACAAGTTGCGTTGTAGATACCTAACATCCGGCAACGGATAGCTACTGGAAGAAGAAGATTGCAAAATTAGACTCTGAATGTGATACAAAAAAACAATGAAAACTTCTTGGAACACACAGCAAATTAAATAGTTTATATGCATTGAAAAAAAAAAAAAAATTCTGTAAATTTTTTTGTTGGTACTTACATGATTGTAGATTTGTATCATACTTGACGTTAACTTCACAATTTTCGTTTTCGACCAAGTAGTGTTATTAGGCATGCTTAGTTTCATAATTCCAGCCAGATAAGTTTGAAAAATAATATTGATATCTTCAGACTGTGGAAGGCTAAAAACACAGACAATTAATGCACTGCAATCGGGAGCTTGTAATTTCACAAAACTCTTCCACATCCTAGGCACTGTCCCAGCGTATATAATACTAACATTTAATGGCCAAAATGGAAAGCAAATTTGTCTTATTTTAGACCAGAGGTTGGCAAACTTTCTACGCGGACTATGTGAATCATTTGCTTGAACATATGAAGACAGCAGGAACATGTGTAAAATAGGTAAGGCTGAGTTTCCAAAATGTTTGAATTTTCAAACAAAAATTAGTTAACTGGGGTGTTAACTTCAGTAACAACAAAATATAATCACAAATTCAAATATATAAACTTGCCCACACCAATGAACCGCAGTTTGCCAACCACTAGCCTAAACTTATTTGTTTGGATTTCTCTTGTTTGATGTTTAAATGCTGTAAATGTATAATGTGTTAATTTATACATACCCGATGTTGTAGATGTGCAAAATTGACGTGAATCTGGTAGATAAACAGCTTGTTGCAATCATTGATCCCACGATCGTGATGTTTTCAATGCTGACCCATTCAAGAGAGTTGTCGAAAAATCCTTTGTAGATTATCATCTATTTCATAATAAATTTTATATAGATAAATTATTAGAGATTTTCGCCATAACAATCACGTAACTTTTCAATATTCAAGATATACTCTGTGACATAAAAATGAAACTCCAAGAATTGGTAGGTATTTTAATTTGGCAGAAATGTGTAACTAGTCCAAGGTTGTAACTGATTAAAATTTCATTCAAAATAATCCAGTAGCCATTTGACGTTTCACTAGTTGTTACAATAAATTAGATCTACAAGAATGGGGTGCAAAGCTAGTTCGCGTCCGTAGTAGAACACTATACGTGCATCGTGGGTAACGCTAAATGAACTAGCATAAACTGCCAGCCAGACTATAATAATTGATCTCCTGGCTACTATACATCACAATGGCTAACTGTAAAGAAACCCACGGTTCTTCTCAGAACCACAAGACTAGGACCCTCAAAAATATTGGAACCTCAGTCCAGCTGAACATTGAAGGCATAAGCAGAGCCAAATGCCAATATTTATCCGAGAGGTATGATACCGGGCTATGAAATTCTAGCAGCAACTTATGACCGAGCATACGGCAATGCCACCTATATACGAAACACCATTGAGAATGCAGAACTGATAGATGAATCATCCACCAATAATATCCACGTAATCACTACCCAGATAGGAGAGAAATACCCCATGGCCTCAAGAAGTACTACACCAACGCAATCATCCAGCGGTCTACTCTGGCGACTTTAACAGCTACCACCAGAAATGAAAGTATCAAAGCAACGACATGAATGGGGAGCTTCTAACCAGCTGAGCCTTTACAATTTACATTTAGTATTCGATGCGAAATATCGAGGAACCTTTTAATCTGCTGCTTGGCAAAGGAAGTACAATCCCGATCTCTGTTTTGTTTCGAAAGACAAAAATAATCTCCCACTAGCGACTTCACGAAACGTGCTTCTTCACTTTCTACATAGCCTGCACCGACCAGTTCTCATCGAGATTGGTACTCAAGTCCCCCTTAACTTCCCCGTGGTCGGGGAACAAATGACAGTTCCCCGACCACATTGGAATTTTAACAAAGCAAATTGACTCGCTTTCACCACTAACAACTTGTAAGCTTGAAAATTGTCTCAGATTTATAACACCAATGAGCACAAACTACGAACGTTTTGTCGGCGTGGTAATAATCACAGCCAAAAAGACCATCCCTAGAGGCTACCGAAAGGAACATATCCCTGGCTGGAGTAATACAAGTGAAAACCTATACCAAGAGTTTCTTGAAAGTAGTGAACAACAATCCAGCAGGAAGGCATGGTCCCTTCTACGAAAACTAGGAAGTGGAAACGTGCCGATCCGTGCTAACCCTACCGTAAGACTAAATGCTGCCGCCTCACATATTGTCTCTACTTCTAAGGCACTCATAGATCGAGAGCACACTATCCAAGTTAAAAGGTAGTTTAAACGCCGAACAGCCGCCACCAGAATACAATCAGAATACTCTCTGGCCTTCACCTATGAAGGTATTACTAAGGCACTGGAGGATGTTAAGCCAGGTAAAGCTCCAGGGTTCGATGGTATACATCTGGAGTTTCTAATAAATCTACGAAAAATTAGCTCCTCACTAACATTCTAAATACAGGAATTGTTCCTCGGCTATTCAAACAAACAAAGATAATAGCTATCCTAAAAACAGGAAAGCCAATTGACAAGCCAGAGAACTATCGTCCCATCGCGCTTCTAAGTGCTAGCTACAAATCATTAGAGCGGCTTCTGTCCAACAGAATAAGCTCAAAGATCCTAGAGAGCATAACAGTTGAGTAGGCTGGATTCAGGCCAAAGCGAAGCTGTGCTGACCAAGTGCTTGTCACTTACGACTTATATAGACGCTGGGTACCAGAAGCATGAAAAAATGACATCCGTCGCATTCATAGACCTAACAGCAGCATATGACACTGTCTGGAAACAAGAACTGCTCTACAAACTCCTTCGCCAAATACCCGGCAAAACAACAGTGGGTTCATAACAAGAGTCCAAAAATTTAAAAAAATCGGCTATGCTGATGACTGGGCAATAGTAACCAGAAGAATCAATGGAAGAAAGGGAGGAAACGTTTACGGATGACCTGGACAGCCCAGGGAAATACTTCCTCAACTGGAGACTGAAATCCAGTGCAAGACCGAGGTAGCATGGTTTCACCTAAGAGACTGCTTCACCACAGCTGGTATCCTAAATACCTGGGATTAACTCTTGACCGAACTTTATCCTACACACAACACCTAACTAAGATTGCCTCGAAACTCAAAACAAGAAATAACATCATACAGAAACTATGCGGCATTTCGTGGGTATCCCCCGCTTCCGCGCTTCGTTGTTCTGCCTTTGAGCTCGTTTACTCTACGGCAGAATACTGTGCTCCGGCCTGGTTAAACAGCCCACACTTAAAATGGTCGACGTTCAACTGAACCATGCGATGCATTTAATCTCGAGCACAATTCGATCTTCACCAAGTCACTGGCTACCAGTACAAAAAACCTACAACTCAAAACCTACAACTACCAATAAACAGAAATATCGATGACATAGGAAGGAATAGGCTGCGATCAAGAAAACGTCACATCAGATCAGCTAAAAACCTGGCGACCGCTGACTTCAACCCAATAAATGAGTGGAGGCAGAAATGGACCCAAGCAGCCCATCCGGAACTTTACAACATGCCGTGCATAACAACTACTCTAGCCGGCTTTGATCTACCACGTAAGACATAGACAACACTTAACCGAATTAGGACCAAATATGATAGGTCAGACTGCATCGCTGAAAGGCAGACGATTCGTCATATCACGGATACACTGCAATCTGGGGGCACACTGATCATGGGGGCACATGATCTGAGGTCATCCAAATGATTTCCTGACAGCGACACCAGACTCAATTAAGTACATTAGTAATTTAGACATCCAACTTTAAATTGCATTATATTTTTTGTGTTTTACATTCTGCTAAATCTTGTACAGTTAATTTTTTCACGACATATTATGTGATGTGTGCCATACGATAAATAATACAATCGAAATTATCTCTTGTATGTGTATCTCTTTAGTCTCGCAAGAAATATACCCGATAATTTCGTCAATTTCGGTATTGTTTTTGGTTGCAATTCTTTTCTTTTTGAGATCTTCCTTGCGTTTTGAGGTTGCGATTATGCCTAGAATACGACAAAGTGAAAATTATCAACTGACAAGGGAACTGCAGACGTCTGGAACACGGATTTTCTTCTCATCTTCTTCTCTCGATCAAACTTTCTACACTTGTAGTAGTCCATTAGGACAACATAATGAGTAAATAGTAAGGCGCACTATTTCGGCATTTCCGAGAAAAGTTTCAATTTTCTCTCTTCGAAATTTTCCACATCAAATATGTATGTATATACATTTGCGTTGCGTCAACGTGAATAATATGGCGATAGCCGAGTGGTAACGTTCAAGCGTCGTAATTGCTGGATTGGCGGATCGGATCCCATACATTGTTTTTTTTTTCAACGCTGGTCACTTACACATTCTGTTGTCTTAATGAACTACTACAAGTGTACAAAGTTTGAAGCAAATCCGTGTACCAGACGTCTGAAGTTCCCCTTGTGAGTGAATTCGACAGAGGTCGCGTTAGTGGTTTACGTGAAGTGTCTTAATCGTAACCAATCCACTGTAGTACGGTGTTATCAAGCAAGGTTTACACTAGGAAGAGACCGATTCTCGACTACTAGATCAATAGCCGATCGATGGTTTGGAAACGAAGGACGTCCTTTAACCCTTCCTACAGTTTACCGACGAATTAGAACTTTTTGCTTGCAGACCTATCGACCACATCCTGGTGCTTCCGCTGACGGCTCGTCATCGACAGCAACGTTTGGAGTGGTGTACCTTGCGACTGGATTGGGACGGGGAATGGCATAGAGTAGCCTTCAGTGACGAGTCCGGATTCTGCTCGGGAATGTACAGTGGTCGCATGAGGGTCAGACGTAGACGTAGAGAACGTCACCATGTGCAGATTTCTGTTGAACGGCATGTGCACCACGCAGTGGAGGTTATGGTATGGGGTGCTATTGTTTATGGAAGTAGGTCTCACTTGGTATTCATCCGAGGCAATATGAACGATCACCGATATGTTGATGAAGTGGGAGAAACCCATATCCCGTATGGAGAACCCGATTTTCCAATTGGATAATGCCCGTCCCCTCATTGCAAAGCATTCTATGGAGCGCTTCGAAGAGGCTAACGTCAATATCTTGCCGTGACCACGCAGATCTCCCGACGTTCGCCCAACGAACATGTGTGGGACATGATGGGTAGAAGTCCCAAGCAATTAGCCTATCCTCCACAGACACTAGAAGCTCTCCGGCATGAAGTACAGATTGCCTGGGATGCAATGCCTCAGGGAGAAATCGACAACTTGGTAGAATTCATGCCCAGAAGGGTGCGGGAGTGTGAAACTAATAGGGGTGGTCCAACACATTTATTAATAAAAAATGCCTTTATCTTTTGTTTAATTTCTTTGAAATTTTAATCACTGACTACCTTTGACTAGAAAAACTTTTCTGCCAATTTTGGTGGAAAAATTCTTGGTGTTAATTTTTTTATGACCCAGAGTATATTTTCATAAAATAATAAAATGTGTTGCAATGTGTGATAAATAAAATGCTATAAATTGTGTTGCAAATAACAAAATAACATCTAGACAATCTAGAAACAATCTATCAAAAATGTCTAAATATCATGTTGTTTGACACACCAAATGCAGCAATCATTTTTCAAAAATTATCTATATACGAAAATCTTTATTATATCCTCGCATTCCTCGCGACAATCTCTTTGGTTTCCTTAGTCTTCACAAAAATTCTCAGAATGGATCTTATGAGAGTAAGTCATTGCAAAAAATTGTGACTCAAACTAACTTCAATTCCTTTAGTTTATCCAAAACCTTCATGAAAGTAATAAAAATCCCCTAAAACCCTCTCCCTTCGAGAACAATGAGAAATTCAAAGAAATCTTTCAGCAGCACCAAAAAGAAAATCAAATCAAACTTTTACAGGAGAAAGTCAATGAAATGAGTGATCATAAAGCGGCAGGTGAAAACAGTGAATTGGATTTAGTTAGGAAATATGAGGACTTGATTAAGAGCGTCATGGAGGAAAACGATAAATTGAGGGAAGACAGAAAAGTCGCTAACATCCACATAGAGAATTTAGAGAAAACCATAAAAAATCTCTTAGAGAAATTTAAATGGGCCAAAGATGTTATCAAAGGTTTTGAAAGTAACGAAAAACTGTTAAAATCGCAGCTGGAGAAACACAAAGAGGCTTTAGGTCTGGTGGAGACGAAACTGTCCCAGTCAGAGCAGGCGAATAAACCTATTTCGATGATGATGAGTAGGAGCAGTTCCGCGAAGAAATACTGCCCGAAATTTAGCGAAATGCACTCGACTTCGAAGAGTAGCTTCAAAAGCGATTCCACTAGAAAATATAATAAATAAATAGTTTGTTGGGAGAGACACCGCCACAATCGTTTTCCAATTTAATAACTCCTTTTAGAATTATTTTTGAAATACATTTTATTTTAAAATAATTGTTTATTTTGTATACGTCTAAGATTAAAAGAGTTTAATATTAAAAAAGTGTTGGGGGCAGTCAAGTATTACGTAAGTAAATTTAGGTGACGAGAGGTTTACGTTTATCTTTATCTGCAATGGGGGCGGGGAGGATATTATAAATCTTAGGTAAGATAAAAAATTACACCCAAGATTCGTAGATAAAATTCCTAAGTCTTATAATTTAGGAGTGGGGTTCACAATTTTCTTATTTTTCATTATACATTTTTTTACGCGTTTTTCGGTCAAAAGTAGTTCAAAGTTATTTCAATTTTTAAATTAGTTCAATATTAGTTCATATCAGAGCCATACCTCAATATTGAAGGAGACTCAATGCCGAAATGGCAATAATTTGATCTACCCTTCAAAACACAATTACGTTGGATTGAAGGTAAGAAAACAATCACGTGTCAAGGTGAGCTGTACTGGTATACAGACGGCTCCAAAAATTGCAGTGGAACTGGCGCAGGAATCTACAGACCGTTCCTGAGGTACAGCTTGCTTATCTGTGCCCCTGGGACCACATACCATGGCATTCCAAGCGAAAATACACGCCATCGCGATCTGTGCTCGTGAAAATCTAATGATGGACTAAAAAAGTAGAAACATCCGCATTTTCACGCACAGACAGGCTGCTATAAATGCCTTAACGTCTAGCGCCTTGCCTGAGCCTTGGGGTTCTGGAGACAGTTGCAAGTTATTTTAGATTTGATCTCATGGCACAGATCAAATCTAAAATAACTTGCAACTGTCTCCAGAACCCCAAGGCTCTGGCAAGACGCAACAAGGTCACACTTGCATGGGTACCGAGCCACAGGGGTGTGGTCGGAAACGAAATGGCGGACAAGTTAGCAAAGGATGGTGCTAACAAAGTGCTAGCAGGGACTCCAATATTACCAAAACCATAGCCCGTAATATAATCTGTAAATGGGTTTTTGAAAGCTACTAAACACCGGCTACAGTGGGCAGAAACACAGCAAACGAATGCTAAAAAATCCATCGGCCTCTTTAATTGCTGAACTCCTGCAACTGAAAAGAAAGCAGATCACAATTGTGGCCGACCTACTTACAGGCGACTGCCGTCAACGAGAACATCTACACAAAATGGGAATCTGGAGACCACTGTGTAGACTAAGCTATGAATAGAAGGAAACTGCCTCTCATATAATCTTCCATTGTGAAGCAATTGCACGTAGGAGACACGAGCTTAGCAATACAGCAAATGAGATCCCCGTGAAAAACATGGCGCATAGACTCCTAGAACTAACACAGGGGCTAGATCTATTCGCATGAAAAGAACATTGTAGGGAAATACAATAGGCCACAAGGCCGCAGTATTTTTAGGGCCTACAGCCCTTGACCCACATTGGATGCAAAAAAAAACTGGGATTATAAACATTCATTGAAAAGGTTTCTAAGAACTAAATAGTCTTCCGATTAATGCTGAAAGCATTTCAAAGCATTTTTGAATTCCGATTAAGATATGCTGAACCTGAATGTTGCAATTCTTCTCTTCTTAAGCACCATGTTCTTCAAGAACGTTGGTTACCAACAAGGCTATCCTTACTCTGTCGACGACAAGTTTCAACAGAGAGCTTGAGTTGATTTTATACCAGTCACGTAGATTCTTGAGCCATGATGTTTTTCTGCGGCCTGGCTTTCTATTACGAGCAATTTTTCCCTGCATAATGTTCTGCAGTGATCGATATTTTTCGCCTCTTATAACATGCCCGAAATATTCTAGTTTCCTCCTTTTGATGGTGGAAGAATTTCGGTAGATTTACTCAGTCTTTGGAGTATTACCAAGTTGGATATTTTTTGCGTCCATGAAACTTTTGAAAAATATTTGTATAAGCCCACATCTCAAAGGCTTGAAGTCGTTTTTCTTCGTACTTGTTTATTGTCCAGGCTTCCATGCCAATCAGCAGGGCGGAGAAGACCTAACATCTGAGAAGTCGGATTCTTATAGATTTACAACACAAGACCCTAATCATGTTTCTAAAAGCTGCCCGAGCCTGCTCATTCCTCGATTTTACTTCAGTTTGACTATATGCCTCTGTTAGTTATTATGTTGCCTAGATATTTTATTTTGTTCACTTACTTCAATAGTTCACCCCCAAACTATTATCTTAGCTATGATATTACATTGCTTGCTGATTTCTAATACTGTTGTCTTTTTGCATTTCATCCATTTCGACAACTGCATCTAGCATCCGTTGCAAATATTCAAGAGTGGAGGCCAACAATACCGTATCGTCTGCGTAGCTAAGGTTGTTTATGATTTCGCCATTTATAATAAAGCCGGCTTGTATATCAGTTAGTGCTTCTCTGAATATTCTTTCGGAGTAAACATTAAAGAGCAGGGATGATAAAATGTAACCCTGCCTTACTCCGCATTTGATCTTTATTTCCAGTGTCTCATCACAATCTATTCTTACCACCGACGTTTGGTTCCAATATCTTCCGTCCAGTCCTGCGGTTTAAAGTCTCTACCAATACATCCCACATCCCGTTTGACCCTGTCGAATGACTTTTGGAAGTCTCTGAAGTATGCATAGACATCAACTGACATATCACGACTTCTTTGAGCCAGGACGCTTAACCCAAATAGAGCCTCCCTTGTACCGAATCCATTGCGAAACCCGATTTGCGATTCGCTTATTTATTCTTCCGACTTAGATTAGACCCGGACATGAATAATTTTAAGAAATATTTTTAGTAAGAGATTCATTAAGGTAATTGTTCTGTATTCATTACACGTCTTAGTAGTTGCATTTTTTGGCACGGTGACAAATATGGATCTGAGCCAATCGCATGGTAACTTTCCACTTGTTTATATTTTATTGAACAATTCTGTTATCATCATGACTTGACTTGACTTGAGTTGACTTGAGTTGACTTGAGTTGACTTGAGTTGACTTGAGTTGACTTGAGTTGACTTGAGTTGACTTGAGTTGACTTGAGTTGAGTTGGGTTGGGTTGGGTTGGAAAACCCAACCCAACCCAACCCAACCCAGCCCAACTCAAGTCAACTCAAGTCAACTCAAGTCAACTCAACTCAACTCTTTAATGCTTCCGTGATATCGATTTATTTATATATTTCGTTGGGAATCTCGTAAGGTCCTACTGCTTTGCGGTTTTTAGAGCGTTTTATGTCATATTCCACTTCTTCTTTTTGTAACGAATAGGCCTACTTTGGACCACGCTTGTTCAACTGTTGGGATATCATCTTTGCTCTGTATTATCGCATTCTCTGCCGGTGTAACTCCTTTCTCTCTTCTGTCCAGGGAGTACCTTTCCTTCGGGGTTTTTCCTGAAATCGACGGACTTCGCCGGATGCGTCTCACGGACTGACTGTTTTGGAGATCTGTTATGCCCAGTTCTTTAATATACTTCTCGGTTTCTGTCAACCAAGTGGTACGAACTTTCTTGTTTTGCCAGAAGGTGAATAGACGGCTGGTTAGTCGGTTTGGAGGCAATCTTGCAACGTGGCCATAGAAAGCTACAATTATTTTCCTTGCACAGTCAGAGAACATCTCAATATGTTCATAGAGCTCAGAGTTATGCCGCCTTCGCAATTCCCCATCTTCCTTTACCGGGCCTAGGATCTTCCTGAGGATTCTCCTCTCTCTGATTTCTAATTTCTCTACTAGACCTCTTCGGTTCCAGGAAAGATACTCCTAGGCATATAGGGCTTCTGGTCGTAAGACTGATGTGTAATGCTTAAGTTTCGGGTTGCGCGACAGGCATTTCTTGTTGTAAGTGTTTTTAGTTAATCGATAGGCTAGTTCTAACTTGTTGACTCTCTTGGATAATGATGCTCTTTCTGATAAGTTGGGTTCAATCCGTTCGCCGAGATACTTGAATTTCTCAATCCTCTGGATGTTTCCCTGCTCTAGTAACATCTCTCTGTTTGCTTCTCTGATGTTGGTGAAGAATTCTGTTTTCTCCAGCGACACTTGAAGACCCACTTTGGTAGCCTGTTTTCTGAGGAAATTTACCTGCATTATTGCGATCTCAAGAGAATCAGTAAACAGTGCCACGTCATCTGCAAAGACCAAGCAAACTACAACCAGTCCATCGCTCTTACGTCCCAGGTAGATACCACTCTGAGCACCCAAATTGATCAGTTCCTTGTGCCAGTCTCTCATAACCTTTTCAAGGACACAGTTAAGGAGAAGTGGGGAAAGTCCATCTAATTGTCTCACTCCAAATTTTATTTCGAAGCTTTCTGAAATCTCGGCTCTAAATTTAAACGTGGAATGGGCGTTGGTCAAAGTTTCTTGGATGAGTCTGCGGGTTTTTTGTCTAGCCCTAGTTCCTGGAGTACTTTGTTAAGCGTTTCTCAATCAATGGAATCGTAGGCCTTTCTAAAATCAACAAAGGTGACGACCACGTTGCGGTTTCTCATCTTGGAGTATGCAAGTACAGTTTTAAAATTGAGGATCTGTTCAACACAGCATCGGGTCTTCCTGAAGGCCCCTGGTATTCTCCCAGTTGACTATCCAGCTGATTTTCTGCCCTTGTTTATAATGCCTTCAAGAGAATCTTGTATGTTACCGGGACGAGAGAAATTCCACGGTAGTTGTTTAGATCAGTAAAATCTCCCTTTTTGTGAAGCGGGTGGATCAGAGCAGATTTCCAATCGGGTGGTAATTTCTCTGTTTGCCAGATGTCCTGGATGATCTCGGTTAGCTTTTGCACGGCATTGTTTCCAGCACCTTTTCACAGTTCAGCAACGATAGTGTCCTCGCCAGCTGCCATATTATTCTTAAGAAGTTGAATGATCTGGCCAACTTCTTCCAATGAAGGGGGCAGCGGGTCCGTGTTTGGTGTGGTTTGTTTATAGTCGAAATCTTCACTGAGTGGGTCACAGTTGAGTAGGTTTTTAAAGTAGAGAGCCAAACGGTGGCAGTTGTCCTTGTCGTTATAAGCCAGTTTGCCCTGTGAGTCTCTGCAGTGGAGGCTTGGCGGAGCGTACTTTCTGAGTGTCTGCTTGAAGGTTCCAAAGAAATCTCTGGAGTTATTCTTAGCAAAGCTCTCTTCGATTTGGGTTAGTTGGTTTTGTGTGAAGGTTCGTTTGGTTCCTCGAATTATCTTGGCTGTAACCTTTCTTTGTTCCAAAAATGTATGCCAATTTTCAGTCCACCACGGCTTTCTTCTTCTAGCGAGAGGGGCGAGTTCATTGGCCGCCTTGACAAGAGTCTCCTTCAGTTGGTCCCAGTTGCTTAGATCTGTATTCCTCAGTCTCTGACTTACTTATTGACTGTTCTTGAGTCGCTCTACGTCAAATCTTAACATTTTGGAGGTTCTGTGTAATCTAGTGTTTCTAGGCTAGAGTCTTATTTTGACCTTTGAGAGGTAGTGGTCTGAGTCCATATTGGCGCTTCTTAGTACCTTCACGTTTTGTATTTCCTTTTGAGATTTTCATGAAATGGCCACATGATCTATCTGGTATTCACCCAGATTGGTATTAGGTGAAATCAAAGTCTTCTGCTTCCTTGGCAAGTGTTTGAAGGCTGTAGATTTCATGAGCAACCCAAAAGTACTAGACAGATCCACCAATCGTTCTCCGATGCGGTTGGTTCGCTTATGCGCCGGCTAATTGCCCACTAAGTTTCAGTATTTTTTCTCTTTTCCCAATTAAGTCACCAAGCAATATGACGGTGTGCTTCTCTGGAAGTTTAGAGATAATATTTTCTAAGCCTTCCCAGAATTTAGCAGTTCTGTCTGGATTGCATATGTTGTCCTGGTTGATTGGGGCACGTACATTTACTATACTGTTGCCCTTGTTTGAGCATTTGAGAAAGAGGATGGATACACGACTGCTCGGGGAGGTAAAGTCGGTGACTGGATCCAGTATCCTGTGACTGATTATAAATCCTGTACCTAAGTGGGGTACGTTCTTCATTACCCGCTGACCCACTTTTTCTTTGAGGATTCTGTAGCCTTGGGATTCGAAGGCATGTTCGTCCGTAAATCTGCTTTCCTGTACTGCTGTCAGTATTATGATGTGTCGTGTTAGTGATTTAGTCAAATGTTTCAGGTTGCCCACTTTTAGCAGAGACTTGGCATTAAATGTTGCGAAGAAGCTTTGCCGTCTTGGTCTGAGTTTACGTCAGGTCATTTCAGGATGCTCCGACTCATCCTTAAAGCATGTTGGTGCGGACTTCCCAGAATCCGAAGGTCCACTAACGTCACCATCGGTGACGGTGGATTGGTTACCATATGGGGTAGTGCATTTAGCGAAATTTTCCTTCATGCTCAGTTGAAGAATATTCTTCGTGGGACAGTGGCGAGCCACCGTCCAAGATACTAACCAAGTTGTTAGCTTGGGAGGCTTATTATTCGGGGTTGTCACCCCTAGACATGTCGCCTTCACTAGGAGTCTACCCCACTCTTCCCAGGTGCTAGACTCCGTGCCATTTTTTACCAAAGATGTTCAAGGGGTACATATTATTATAATACTAGGTCCAGATCTGTTTTATATTTGTGTTTCTGTTTATTCATATTATTTTTCTCCATATTCCACTTCAGTAATTGTAATTTGGGCTCCCTCGTCCTTTGTTAATTTCGGTGGCGTTGTTGGTCTATCATCTCCAAATAAATTTGTGATGTATTTCTTGCACTCCTTTAGTTTTTCTTCTTTTAGATGAATCACCTTTCCATTTTTGTCGTGGAGTACACTCGAGTACACAAGCAGAGGATTGTTCTCAATTTACCTGTAGCCTCTTTAACTCTTTTATGCATGTTGAGATATGCCGCTTCCAGAGTGTGCGTTGGTAAAGTTTTCTGCCTTATTACTTTCTGGACACTTTTCTGTTCGTTGTTCTTAAAAATCATCCGTTCTGCCACCAATTCTATTATTTCGTTCATAATTCAGGGGTTCTTTTTGGGTTGGGCTTTCCCCTTCAGGTTTTTGCAAAAGATTTCCCTTATTGATGATTCCATTTCCTCCATTGGGCTCTATTTCTGCTTGTTCGCTAGAATTTGCAGTTATAAGATATTTATTTAGTTGGGTACGGACTGGAGTCTTTGGTAGATTTTTTACTTAATAATGTTCGGTCAATGTTGTTTTACCGTTGTTTTTTTAAGATTTTCTTAAGCCGTTTGTGTATTATCGCTACTAAGGGGGAAAAGGAAAGGTTGTGTTCAGACCCAATATCTGCGCCTGGGTATATTATGTATGTTGTAATAGCTGTGACAAAGTGCTCAAAAGGTATCTCCTAGGTAAATCCAGAAAACATTCCAGCAAAAATTTAAAAATTGATGTTTCAAAAAAAAGTTACTTACGATGATAAATGCGACTTTAATAGTATCTTATTTTGTTAACTACAAATATGTAAACAGCATTTAAGTTAAGTTTTAGGTTAACTTTTTCAGTTTAAAAGATATGTCTTGTTCAAATCGATTAAAATTTTTGACCTAAATATTAATTTTAGAAACTAAGGAATTTCATAATAACATTGGGAGAAATTACTCCTTTCTCCTTAGAGCCTTTCTAATTTTTATCAGGTTATATTGTTTTTAGTTACCCACATGGTTATCTAGTGGCACGAAAGTGCAGGAAAACCAAATTGTACTTGTAATTATATTTTTGGCCTCCTGAATTGTAAAGCTAGCTTTGACATCGTGTATACGTCCAGCGAAACTAGATTTTTACATACAATGTTGCAAAGTACGGCTACGATGCGGTAAAGTGACCAGTAAATTCTAACCTTTCAGGGACACTTATAAAATAAATTAAGTATAAGACAATAAAATCTAGTTTAAAAAACGCTACTTTACACCATATTTGTCAAGATAATGTAGAAAATAAGAGTGATTTTTTTAATTTTACTGTGCGTCTGACATTTGGAAAAATGACATATTATATACCTAATAAATTTGAATTAGTAAAAATGTCAAAGTTTGTGAGTACCAACATTAAAAAAATAAATAATTTCCAATATTGAAATTAATCTAAATCTATTTGTTTCTTAAATAATAATTGTCGGCCAAAAAATCTTATACAAATTTCCTGCGGAAATGATTTTACAATGCTCCAGCAAATGGGGAACGAGCCCGAAGGGCGAGCTGTAAAACGAGCTGTTGCATTGTAAAATCAATGTTTCCGCACTCTAATGTAAATAACTATTATATATTTATAAGTCGTGAGTGTAATATTTGTAAGCCATGAGTCATGAGTCAATCGAAACGTAGTAATTCATTGATTTATATACTTTTAATAAATTTCACGTAGAGAATACGCCTATTTATAGGAAAATCACCTTCAAAAACTGTTTTCAATTATATGTAACCATTTTTTCAGATGTCCGCCAGAGAAACTGGCATTCACATCAAATGTAATCGTCTTGTAGAGTAATGCGCTAAAAAATATTTTGTTAGCATTTTGGGTTTTCGATGCTTAGGAGAAATTGATATGAGCGCAAAATAACTTGATTACCAGTCAAATGTAAGAATATTTATTAAGATTTTTTTTTCAAAATATTCTTTTTTTATATTTCCTGATGAAAATTGTGTTGAAACTATATTTTTCTATTTTTATTTTGCTCTGCAATTTCGATTATTCAAGAAAATTAAGACATTTTATGCTTTAGACAATTTGTTTGCCGTTTTTCATGTTTCTTCAGCGTTTTCATAAATTGTTTAAAGAGTCAATCAAATAATCAATCAAAACTAACAAATTCCATGAGAATTAACAGCTAATAACTATAACAGCTAATAACTATAGACTATTTTCGAAATCAAACGTCCTATGGCAAAACTAAACTTTCGTGCATAAAAATCTGTAAACTGTTGACTGTAAAATTTTTTTAAAAACTATTTATGATATGAAATAAAGAAATATGCCGTTAAAAAGACAATTAATTCAATGTGCTTTAATATAAGTTTCAATTTATTAAAATTTATGAAGGTTTCTAGTGTTTAACATAGTGGAATTAACTTCTCAAACATATCAACTTTCTTTTATTACTAAAAGCAATATGGTTATTGACACATATCTAAATTAACACGTAATATTTATTAATAGGTATGACCCCCTCTTGCCCCAATAACATCTCTCATACGATTAGACATAGATATAATCCAATTCGCTATTATTTCTTGTGGGATGTTAAGCCACTCTTCTTCTACTTCAACAATAAGCTCTAGGATCAAGGTAGGGCTAGGAAACCTACCTCCAATTCTTCGTTTAAGCTCACGCCATAAATGTTCTATCGGATTTAGGTAGGGTGTGTATACTGGCCACTCCATAACCCGAAAACCGATTTCTGTAATGTAATCTTGAACGATTCTTGCGGTGTGTGGCTTCGCATCATCATGCATATAGATAAATTCTTCTCCAACGTAGTCGACGTATGGTACCACATGAACTACCGAAATCTCCCCGATGTACCTAGCACCACCCGTTAAACCTCATCTCCCGTGACAACGGGCGCCCCTAATAATGAAAGCAGGGTCCATGAGCAGTCCGCTCTTCAATGTAACATTCAGCAAATCATTCTCTTGGTCTCCAGTACACTTTTCCTCTTCGGTCGCTAATATAGAGGCATATCGTATAGAAATAAACAGTAGAAATAGACAGTATATATAACAGAACAGACCCTCTTTGTTCCAACGTCCAATTTAAATGATCCCTTACAAAACGCTTGACGATGAACTGGAGTAAGTTTTTTACTAACTGCAGGTGTCTTAGGGTTCAAGTTCCTTTCCTGTAGTTACTGTCCACGTCTTACTGTCCACTGACTAATAGCCAATCTTTGTATTAAGGTGACGATTTCTTAATGATGTTGACACAATAAAGCGGTCATCCCGAGCCGTTGTAAATCTCCTTCTGCCTGTACCAGTTCGTCTATAAAAGGATGCAGTTTCCCCATAGCGTTGGAATACTCTTTGAACCGCGGCGCTTGTCATATCCAGTTGTCGAGCAAAAGCTCGCTGGCTAAGTCCATTTTCGATTAGAACAAAAACTTGGGCGGCTTTTTGCGGTGTACTATGCATTAAACTAACACTCTTGAAAACCAATTAAATTATGAAAAACAAATGTGCAAATTTCAATTGCAAAGGCAATAATTACAATCTTTCACAACTTTGTTATACTCGTTATAATTACCGAATAAATAGGTTCCTTTTTTGTTTACCGGATGTTACGCCTATAAACGATAAGCATTCTTGATACATTTAAATTCATAGTAAAGCATGTTAAATTGTCTTTCAAACGGCATATTTCTTTATTTCATCTAATAAATATTTCCTAAAAACAAAGTCAAAAGTTTACAGTGGACCGATTTCTATGCACGCAAGTTTATACGTGTTGTGACTAATTTAAATATGCTGAATCTAACTGTGAAAATTGCAGGAATTGCTACGGTATATATTACTTCCTATAACTCCAGGGAGGTGCATTGGGCATTCACGAAACATATTCATCGTGCCTTGGTCGACGCCAAGCACTTGATCTCTTTCCAGCATTTTCCATTTCTTCTGGCCTCGCTGTCCACAAGGCGTTTCCAAGTATCGCGAGGTCTATCCACTCTGCGTTGGCCTTGAGGATTCTATTCTAATGCTTCCCTGGAGATATCTGAATTGGGTTTCCTTAGCGTGTGGCCTATCCATCTCCATTTGGGCCTCTTGATCTCCTTGGCAATTGATTGTTGAACTGTCAACCCCATAGTGTAGTATTTGAGACTACTTCCGGCCAGAGTATGGCGAGAATGCATGGCAGGCTTTTTTTGACAAAGGTCTGAATCTTGGGTGTAATCGTTAGAGCATCGTTCCAGGTTTCGCAGGCATATAAAAGGACTGATTTTATGTTGCGGTTAAAGATCTTGATTTTAGTACTTCTTTTGGTGCTTCTTTTTGATTCCAGAAATTATTCAATAGGGCAAATGAGAATTTTTATTTTGACATCCAAAGATGCCCCTTTAGAAGCCCCTTTGCGAATCTTTATTTTCATATCCAAAGAAGCCCCTCGGCTGGAGTGATCTGGCTGCCCAGGTAGCAAATGACAATGTTAACGATTGAGATGTTTTTTAAAGAAAGTGGGGTGTTAGTGTTTTTACGAGCATTGATGCGCATTTCCATGGTCTGAGAGTTGTTAATTTTTAGACGCGTGAACGCCGCGATATAGCCCAGTAGGTGTAGTTTTTTCTGCATATCCTGGTAGGTGTGCGTAAGAAGACACAGGAGGAGCTCAAGACCCTCGTAGAGGCTCCGCTGGGCACGAATTATTGGACATCGTTATTCGAATTTATATAGCCCGGGCGACGTTAAGACCGTACGTAACGCCTACACGTGGCGGCTGTGTTGATGCAAAGTTGCGGCGGATCGAAAGGGGTGCTCGCTAACATCTGAGCCCCCTTTAATGAGATACTAGATAGTGACTCTCTGTGTCAAGATAGGCGACTAAATGAGACCTGCCGTCTCGGAAACATAGGTGGCAGCCCCACCACCAGGATAGGATGCTGTGGGCTATCACCTGCATATCCAAATTTAACTGATTATTAAAACTTACAAGTAACATACCAGACGGAAATATAATTGCTACGGTAAACCTTTTAAAACTTATCGATTTGAGTAAAGAAATATTTTTCCTAAAATCGGTATTTATAAAATTAGAAACGAATAATAAGGCATTTCTTCTAATTACAAATATGTAACCAATACTTTGTTAATTATTTAATTTGAGTAGATACGACTTACCAAATTTTTAAAATCTAGCTAAATTTTTGGTTTCAAGATTTACCTGTTGAAGGAAGGCCAAAAGCATGTTGGTGCCCCATTTATCGCCTTTCAAAAGATGCAAGTTTTTAAAATACAAAAATAAATGTCCTCTCTTCGGCTTATAAACTCTTCCTTTGCTGCTGCTAACAACAAGACAATACTACGAAACAGGATTTATAAAAGAAATGTTTTGTAGTAGTTAAGTTTTACCTGTAATATCTTGTGGATTATATATTTTGGAGTAACGTTGGCGCTGCAATGTATCACAGCCAAATCGCAATCGGTTCTTTCTTTTATAGCATATTCCAAAATTAGCCTGAAATAGATTATTGTTGATGATTTCTAAAAACATTAAGGTGTGGTAGATAGTTCAATGATTATAAATCTGGGACTGTCCGTATCACCAAACTCAAAAAATAGCTTTTTGACCTTCCTATTCGCTCCGAGCGCAACAGCATTAGCGCCAAAGGTGACACTTTTAAGAACTTCATGACCAGTTACGACATTATTCAGCATTTATTTGTATATAATGACATGTTGTGAGCAGTTGTTGTGTATTGACAATTTAAAGCTTGACCAAGAAAGTCAAAATTTCACAAACAAAAAGTGTGACAACAAAGGTTTAAATACAAAATTTGATAAGAAATGTCAATTTTAAGCGTGACAGCAGAATTCTATACTCGCAATTTCCAATTTGACAACAAAAATCAATCAAAAGTTTGAGAAATAAACTTTAAATTTGAGTTTTAACAATAACATTCAATAAAATGTTTGATAATAAAGTTTTTTAAACACACATTTTGTTAACAAATGTCGAATTTTAAATGTCAGAATGTGAAATTATGATAACAAATGACGAATTTCAAATGTCATAATGTCAAAAATATCAAATATTGATAACATACGTCGAATTTTAAATGACAAAAATGCCAAATTTTAATAAAAAATATCGAATTTTAAATGTCAGAATGTCAAATTTTGATAACAAATGTCAAATTTTAAATGTCAGAATGTCAAATTTTGATAAAAAAATATCTATCTTTTTTTAATATTAACAAATGTCGAATTTTAAATGACAGAATCTTAAAAATGTCAAATTTTGATAGCACATGTCAAATTTTAAATGTCAGAATATCAAATTTTGATAACAAATATCGAATTTTAGTTTTAATTTTTTTTTTAATTTTAACTAATATCCAATTTTAAATGACAGAATCTGTAAAATGTCAAATTTTAATACCAAATGTCAAATTTTAAATGTCTGAATGTAAAATTTTGATAACAAATATCGATTTTTTTTTAATATTAACAAATGTCGAATTTTAAATGACAGAATCTGAAAAATGTTAAATTTTGATAACACATGTCAAATTTTAAATGTCAGAATGTCAAATTTTGATAACAAATATCGAATTTTAGTTTAATTTTTTTAAATTGGTACTAATATCGAATTTTAAATGACAGAATCTCTAAAATGTCAAATTTCAATAACAAATGTCAAATTAGAAATGGCAGAATGTCAAATTTCGATATGTCAAATTTTAAATATCAGAATATCAAATTTTGATAACAAATATCGAATTTTAGTTTTAATTTTAACTAATATCGAATTTTAAATGACAGAATCTGAAAAATGTCAAATTTTGATAACACATGTCAAATTTTAAATGTCAGAATCTCAAATTTTGATAACAAATATCGAATTTTGGTTTGATTTTTTTTAATTTTAACTAATATCGAATTTTAAATGACAGAATCTCTAAAATGTCAAATTTCAATAACAAATGTCAAATTTTAAATGGCAGAATGTCGATAACCAATATCAAATTTTAATATTTTTAAATTTTAACAAATGTCGAATTTTAAATGACAAATTCAAAACTGTCAAATTTTGATAACAAATGTCACATTTAAAATGTCAGAATTCGCAATAAAAAATTGAATCTCTCCAAACAATTTACACATTGATTATATTTTCTCTTTTTGTCGTCTATAGTTTCCGTGTGCCGAAAATAATTTTGCTGGGATTTTTTCTTTCCGCGAGGATCGTAGAGAACCGAAAATGCAACTTCTTTCCTGATCAAAATGGATTTTTTTGGCGACTTTTTCAGAAAATTTCAAGGCCTTTCTTCATGAAAAACATTATTATCAAGTGAATGAAAAATTTCAATGTCAAAAATGACAGGCAATATAAAAAAATGACAGAAAATGTCAAAAATGACAGGACAGGTAAAAAATGACTGGAAAAATAAGATATAACAAGAAATGTCAGACATGACAGGAAATATAAAAAAATTTCAAAGTGTTTCCCCTGCTGGTTGCAAATATACTATTTGCATTTTCTTAGCCGCTTCCGTTCGCAAGATATGACCTGACAGAATTGGCATTTTTTGTTGCTGTTAAATGTTGCATATTTTATTAAATTAATTATTTTTTGTTTTTGCCTGATGTTTTTATACAATATTATTCGAGACGAAGTTGTCGTTTTGGCCACGGGTGGCGCTAAAGGCGGTTACGCACGGAGCGAATACTAATATAGTAATAAACGTTATGTGCTACTGCTGTGAGATGACAAGATTAGATTTGATATAAATTTATCAAGACGCAAGAATTTATTCATTAAATCTAAAAAAGCGTTTTTGCGTTTCCTCAACTGGTTCTTTTCTTGCTCCAAAAATGTTAACAACTCAACTCCTCCACATTAACAACAAATTTTTACATTATTTTACATATTTCATATTGCTTACGTTTTGGCACTTCCATGTGGTCCAACCAACAAGAAATGTTCCTCGACATCCGCCGAAATCCACTGCCTAATCGCATCCAAAGCCTGTTCCACCTGCGCCGTTTGAATCAAAGAAATTTCGATATGTATCATTGCGATCGATTGATTTGGATTCGTAAAATACGAATCGATCATTTCTCTCTCTTTGTTATAACACGCCCTCAATGGAATCGACGGAACAATTTCACCAGTCCAATCAAAAACCTAAAACATCATGGTAATCATTGTAATTATAACATAATCAAGTTCATTCCACTAGTTACTTTTTGGGCAAAGATTTCTCTAGATTGACAGCTTAATTGGCCTCCTAATCCATTTAATAAACCAACTGTGAAGTGTGCTTTATTTTCGCTGGTTTTTACTTGAGACAAGGCTGTCCGAGTTAGAGAAACTTTTGGGGTTTGTATCACAAGATCAGCTTCGTCCATAATCCAATCGATAGCTAAATAATAATTTTAACATTATTTTTTTAATTTAATTATACATTCTATTGCATTCTATTCTACATTTTCTACATTTGTTTCTACATTTTATATGCATTCTAGTTATTATTTGAAGTAATTACCTTTATATAAGTAGTCATTGATATAACTAGTCAAAACTGTTTCCAAACACTCTGGTAACGTTCTTAAGAAATTATTAATGTAATCTCTGATGTTTACGTCTTCTTCACTGAGAAAGACGATGCCCATCCTTGAGATAGTAGCTGGCGATGCGTAGCTAAGATCGTGAGTTTCAAACACAAAGTTTACGTTTGGGCCAAATTGAACCCTCCAACCAGATGGAAGAGAAAGCAATCTGTTATCGTCCAAGACCGAGTTTAAAGATTCTACCCATTCTGGATCGACATCTCCATCACACACAATACAAGACCAAACATCTTTAAACATAAGAAAATAGTACCTCGATATAATGTAATGCTTAATATTGGATTGGTACCTAGAGATTCGTTGGTAACTAGTAAACTGTACTGAGTCAAAACTCCATCGGTCCATTGCCTGGTATCTACATCAATTTGGCCCAAGAGTTGGTGCCTAGGCATTGATTTCGGATTGAAAACATGCTGCTTCAAAACCTTTCCCATCTTTACCAAAGCCTAGAAATTAAATCTATTTCAACCAAACACCCAAGACAACCCACTTCAATTACATTAAACAAAACGTTTCTTATCGTTGTCTTTCCGGAACTTGGAGGACCAACAATAGCAACTCCCATTCTTTGCTTCAACTGTTCATACAACTCAATACATTTATTTATCTACAAAAATCCACTTAGAATTGTAACCTAAAATTGTAAAGTTTAAGAAATCTACCTGTCTGCTGTTCCTTTCCAATCCCAAATCTTGAAAACTTTCTTCCAAAGCTTTTACTATTTTCTCATCCCCACCAATTTCAAAATCAACAGCGGGGAAAACGTCTTTGACAAGTCCATCAAACGCTTTACTATCAGAAAACGTTAATTTAGAAAGTGTATCTAATCGGATACAACGAACAACCAATTGCAACTCGGATTGAAGATCAATTTCAGAATTATCTTTTCTAAAAAGTTTTATAGCTCTTCCACATCCACTTAAGATCGTTCTAAGAGCTCTTAAACCCCAATCATAATGCTGCTGCTTGCTTAGCAACTTACTACAAATTAGAGATTAAAGTAAAAAGAAGGTGTTTTAATTTTGGTTTTACCTGGCCAAAGAAAATATCTCTATCAATTTCTTTCCTATAACATCGGCGTTTTTAAAGCCGTCACAGTGTAACAAAGTTCTTGCGATTTGTTCGTGTTCCGGATGCGTCATGACGACTGGTCTGAAGAGTTGTTTTAAATTGTCTGGTAATTTATTTCTTCCTCCGTATCCACCGCCAGCAGGGTTTAACGTAACGAAAATTCCGCAATGGTTATTAACTTTGATCTAAAATTTAATATTTTTTAGAAATAAATTAAATGTTTAGATAAATTTATACTTCTTGGTCCAGTAAAGTTAATGTTGATTTCTGGGATCGCAATGCGTTTTGGATTGGTTGTATGTGCATTGAAATGGCTGATAATGTTGCTTCGTCCAAACGATTGAACTCGTCGAAGCAACCCCATGCACCACAACGGACTAATCCAGACAGGATTCTTCCCATCGAAGAACTGTCAATTCCCTTAAAATTTAAAAGTATAGTGGATATATCAATTGTCTTGTAAAGGAAATGCTTGTACCTCATCACAGTTGAAGACTAAAACTTGTCGTCCAAGTAAGGAGCCTAAAGCTTTTACAGATTCAGTTTTTCCTGTTCCTGCTGGACCATATGGATTACCTCCCATGCCCAAATGCATTGCCTTAGAAGAAAAAAAAATTGCCTTTATAATTGAATTGGGTTGCGAATATAGATTGCAATCAAATCAAGCTATAGGTATGTCACCACTCGGTTACATTTCTTGCTAAATCGTAACAAGTTGCAATCATTGATTAATATTAAAAGTTTATCTATCCTTGCTTTTTATTTGAAGAAAACTTTGTTAGTTTTGCAATTACAATCTATTTGAAGTAACTTACTTGAGTTAGAGTTAGGAAACATTTATCGGTCAAAGGAGTGCGTACCAATTTTTGAACGTTGCCTATATATTCATAAGCATATTCAATCCTGGCATTAACCATCTTAATAGTCACTTGTCCAGTTGAATTTGAGTAAAACCTTAAACAATGAAACATGATTAACATTTTGATGAAAGATAACTTAAGAACAGAACAGATGTTCTTAAAGATAAATATAAGCTAGGCATTAACTTAGTTTTGGTCAAAAATTCCAGAATAGCTGATTTCGTTGTAATACACGACGCACAGATTTATTTTTGACCAAATCTGCCGTCAAAAGGGGAAAGGCAATAAGTCGGAAAATAAATTTGAGAAATCAAGAAGTAAAGTTTGTTATGCCTAACCATTTCCATACATCTATTCACTTTGAAAATGCAATTTGAAGTTTTCTAAATTTTGTATTATCGTGACTGTTTCAATCACGATAAATAATAATTAGTCAAATAAGACAAATTTTGTTGATTCCAGTGATATAAATATGTCAAAAGTTGAAATTTGGTTCTTTCATCGAAATTTTCCTTTCCGAAATTTTCCTTCCTTGGTCCAAATGTCTCTTGCCCATCCGTCCATTGCTGTTAAACTACTTTTCGAAAAATACCTTAATTGTTTTTGCCAATCCCAATCGCCAACTTTCCCAACATTGCAATCGATCAGCTCTTCAATGACCGCAATATGATGAATAGTGTCCAACAACAACGCCTTGAGTTTAAATTCCAAAACGTTATTTTCCTCATCTTCCTTGTTGTCGCCGTCGTTCAAATCCAACGAACTATAAAAACTCAATTGATTCTGAAAATATAGTGTAAATTGTAGGCTCTTAGACTTCTCTGCATCTTCACCTTATAAGTAGTTGATAGTTGAGATAAACTTAAACTACCAATGGCTTGTTCACATTTATTAGTAAAATGAATACTGTCAGCCAAACAAAGTATTTGTGATGGATATTTCAAAGGATCCGGAGATTTTCCATCGGCTAAACAAAGCACCAATAGATCTTTTAAAGTCCGTTGCATTTCTTCTACTAAATTATTTAACCAGTCCTACAAGAAATTATATTTTCGATTACTCATTAATTTAAGTTTATTAGCTCTTACTTCGACAGGTTGATTGATATTGACTGGTGCCGATAATGGCACAGTTTCTCCTTGCAAAGATTTCATAGCCACTATTGCTTTGCCATCCCCACTTAACGCTATCCCATGAATTCCAGCAAATAATTTCTTCAAATGAGATTGAATAACTTGTTCTTTTGATGATTGCCCAACGACTTCCAGTAGATCATCATCACCCAAGAAGAGAAACCTAGGAAATCTGTTACGTTTTTCCTGCAAAATATGCAAAATAATAATTGTGTAAATAAATATAGCTTCTTTGCACCGAAAGGAATTCGTCTAAGCTCTTTTGGCATCTGGAAAGTTGGTCGGAAAGGTTTTCGAGAATAGATCGCAAATTTGGAAATCGGCAAAGGGCGCAGACTCGCGAATCCCTCTCAATGAATTTCAAAATGTTTCTGAAATCCCTGTCGAGCTTCTCGAATCTTGCTTTCTCTTGACCTAACGTTCCACCTCCAAAAATTGGCTCCAAATAAACCCACCTAGAAGGTTTGGTTAAAGAAAACATAATTAATTTATTAATAATATTACTTTCTTTGGATTTGTGCCAAAGCTGTTAAGTGTTGATCCAAATCAGTTAGGCGATTCTCCCACAAGGAAGCTCTTTCCGAGAAGCTTTCATAATCCGCAGAATTCTTTACAGACTGAAGAAGACTTTGGTTATCTCCAATCCTGTTCAAAATTTCCTTAAAATCTTTAATCAACAAAACTTCCTTGTTTAGGGAATCGGTGTGCGGAGATAACTGGAAATGAGTCTGTACGTCCCATTGATCCAGTTCGGCTAAAGCTTGCCTCACGATTATTTCACTGGCAGCTTTCTTACAAATCGCCTGAAATATCAATAAACAATTTAGAAGAAAATTGTCAGGTAATATCTTACTTGGAGTTCTGTTTGCTTGCTAATTAGTTCATCAGATATGTTCAAGAAATCCTTCAGGGATATAACATCCAAAGATTTTGGAGTCATTCCGAGAAGAGTGAAAGTTTCCATCCAATGTTTGTCCGTGAAATCTTCACCTTTTAGATATTTTAAGACGGGTACAACTGCCTATAATTGATAAATCTAATTAATACAATGTATTGAATTTTACAAATGAAAATTACTTGATATTTATGAATTTCTTGCAAGATTCTTGTAACTAGTGGAGTACTATCAATGTTTTGGAGCTTGTTTTGCCATTCTGACAAGAAATCTTCTAATTTGTAATACTTTTTACGAAAAACTATCCATTCTTCATTGTACAAACCTTCCAAATCTAAAAATAATTTTTTCATCAATTTCCATATTTTCATTAGGTATCGCAATGACCAAAATGTGAGAAAAGCTTGTCTAAATTTATTCAAATTTTTACCTTGATGGAATTCCTCGAAAAACTTCCAAATGTTTTCTTCCTTTTCCAAATCTTTATCGATCTCCTCACTTAAATCAAAATTAGGAACATCCATACTAAATCTCTTATAATCCTCACTGAAAACATCTAAATAACAACTAAATTCAAAAATCCACCATTAATCTTTTACATCAATTTATTTCGTTGCGCCTGCAGCTCGTCCCACTGCACCTTCTTCTCTTTAATATTCTCTAAATGTCGCTTCAACTGCCCCAAAGTTTCAGTAGCAATCTGCCCAGAATTCGGTCTTGGTTTCACCTGCTCCCATTTGGCCCCAAACCTTTCCATTTCATTGATCAAATTCTCACTGGCCACATTTAACGTCGTCTTTATAGTCTCGACCTAAATATAAACAATCTCAATTAAAAATCTGCAAATCAAATTTGATGAACTGGACTGACTTGCTTCGAAATAATGTGTTGGTAATTTTCTAAAAGGTTTTCTAGTCGTTCCCAACCAGCTTGAAGACGGTTTACTGAGTCGATTCGTTCGCGTGTCCAACTCGCCAAAATTTGGGCTTTTTGGATCATTTCTTGATGAATTTTAATCATCTATAAAAATAGATAAAAGTATTCAACCTTATACAACAGATTATCTTCATGTTCAAAATCAGATTTTGTTAATAAGTAAAGCAGAAAGATATAAATTATTTTGATATTATGTTGATGATCTTACTTCTGGTCTTTGGGTCAAAATATCAGAATGTGACACATCGGCTTCACCAATCTGTTCCATAGTTAAAGGTTGCCTATTTAACGTCGCCGTCGAGATATCAACGTACTGTTGCAATTTCAGAACGTCTTGTATTATGGAATCTTTCAAGGTCGACACCAACTGATCCCAATAGCTTCTATTGTGAGACTCCAAATCGCATCTTAGTCGAGTTAAACCAATGATGAAGCATCCAACTCTTTCTTCCGTACTAAAAATTAAGGTTATTTTGTAGGTTTTTAATTAGTTTTTGATGTTATGGGTACCTAGGCAGCTTAGCGATTTCTTGACCAAAAGTTTTTGAAGCTCTAAAATGTAGATCCCAATGTTGCCAAGTGATTAATTGTGAAGAATCAAGAGCTCCTAAAGACAACCAAGAGCTCCAATGTTTCTTAACACTTTGTAATTGCTCGAATAAGTTTTCTGTATTAGCATCAACTTTGCTCAACTTATCCTTACATCTATAACAAGAAATTTTGTTTATTCTTTAGCTAAACACTCTTTAGCTATTTTAAACCTTTCTATAATTTCTGAAAATACGTTGGGATTTTCGGAAACACCTCTGAAGTTCCTAGGAATCTCCAGAAATCGTTTCATCTGCTGCTCGTACTTCTCCTTAAGACCCTCCTCGTTTGGGGCCAACAGAAGTTCTGAACCTCTATAGACCAATTCTGCGTAAATTTCCGGTAAATACAAATGAACCGTATCTAGACTCTTCTTGTACTGCTTCTCCAAAACCTCCGCCAGATTCTTATCCAAATCCACCTTCCAGTTCTGCATGCTTTTAAAACCTTTCATATGAACCTGATTGCTTAAATCTCTCATCCTTTTAGCCGCCAGTTTCCACTTATCATAATATTTTATCAAATCGGTATCGTTCAGTTCGTTAATAATTTGGAGACACTGAAGATGGTAACCAGTTAATAGATCGTTTTCTTTTGAGAGCTTATCAACGGCGGTCTTAAAATTTTCTACATATTTTTCCACTGATTTTATGTCTCCCCAAGAGACGACTTCCTGTTCTTGGACTAGTCTGGACAGTTCCAAGGCGCTTGTTAACATCATAGGTCTTTGTGAAGGAATCATTCTATCACCAATGGTATTGTGAAAGTTCGCAATCTGATGAAAATAGAACAATTAATATATTACGTATAAAGTTATTGTAAATCTTACCTGTTCCAAATATTTTGCAAATTTCATAAATTGCTTAGCGTGATTACTTGTTTGAACAATGCGATCGGGAATATTATAGCCTAGAGCTGTTAGTTGCCTAACTTCTGAGATTAGTGTAACTAGCCTAGGTGAATAATTAACTCTCATTAACTTATTAGAAGTAAACTGAACTACAGGATCACTTTCGCACAAACTAAAAAAAAACAAATTAATTTTTAGATAATTTAAACAAAATCTGTATTTAACCTTAAGGATTTATCTTTAATTTGCATTATAATCTCACTAGTCCAAGAATCGTAAAGCTCCGGATGTTGCGACTTGAGTTCTTTAATAAGTTCCAAAACACTTTGTTGCATTTCTTCGAAACCTTGAAGGTCATCCAAAAGCTTCCTTGAAATGGTCAAGATTTCATTTGCCTTAAAATAACTACCGTTAACGCTGACACTTTATTTTGCAACTTTTTTCTTACTTTCGCTTCCAATTGTCTTGCGCTCAAAATCTCAGAAACAACTTGAGGCGTGTTAGAATTACCTGAAGTTTCGCCCATTTGACTTCCCAAATTCCTCACGTAATCTTTCAGCAAACTCAACAGATATTGCCTTTCGGTTTGTAAAGTGCTTTTGAGAACTGGCCTTGATATAAGCTCAGAATATCTTCCAAATTCGTGTAATAACTAAAAAAAATAATATAATAATTTCAATCAAATTTTTTTGTTTTCTAATTTTACTTGTCTGGTGTTAGCGTTGATGGACGCAAGTTGGTTCTTTAATTTGTAGGCGACTTTTTGTTCAGCCGGCTGCAGCAAATACTCGAATTGCTTCCTAGCCGTTGTCCAAGAATTTTCATTGTAATTTCCACATTGTAAAATATTTAAATCTACAAAAAAAGAGTTTACTGATGAAGCAACGCTGATTGAATCAAGTAAATCAAACCCATAAACGGTTTAAATATTTCGTTGGTCTTCAATTCCTCTTGTTCGTTGGAACTTAATAGTCTAATTAGTTGTTTGTGTATAGTTCTGATAGCTAAGATATCTTTTAATCTTGTTACTAGGTCGGTTAGATTTTCTGGAACGTAAGGATGTCCCTTCCAAACGTGTAGAGAGTAGTTTGGCCAAAAAATCTCCGTTAATTCCTTGCAACTGGAAATCCAAGTTCTTCCAATGCTTATGCACTGTTCCAGAAGCTCGTTGGCCACATTAAACTCTTCCAACCATATGTTTATATTGGAAAATTGCTTGTTGATGTAATTACTCACATCAGAAGCTAATAAACAATTATAATTTGATTAGACCTGGCTATAAATTAGAATTTATTTTACCTATTATTTCCATAAGGTGTTCGATTCTTGTTCTGGGGTAAGGTGGTTCGTGCCTCCACAAGTCGTCTAAAATGTTGTGGGCGCTTTCCAAGACGTCCTCAACGTCGAAAATTGGTAAAGCGTCCAGGATGCTAAACCAAACATATTTAATTATTATAATTTTTCTATGATTGTGTATGTACCTAATGTCCCTAGCTAGAGGTGTTAATATATCTCTGAAAGCGGCGCTAGATGTTTTTTGGTCTCTATTTTTTGCGGAGTTGAAAATATTGTGCCAGTATTCGACTTCTTGGTCAACCGATAATACAACTAGAAATACAGAAAAATATCATAGAATAATCACACCATCATAAAGAATTGTGATGTTTACAAATACTTAGAGACCTTCTAGAGTAGTTCAATAAGTGGTATCCTATGGGAAATTGTCTTAGAAGAACATCTTACCTGATAAGGAATCCGAATCAACGTTGTTAATGGGATCTTCGATCGATTCAGAACTTAATAGTAAAAACCTTAATCCAGCTTGTAGATTAGCCAAATGGCGTTCGATATTTGCATTATTTGAACTCTTCTTTTCGTTCTAAAAGAATCAATAATTTAAAACATTGTCAAAATTGCACCAATTTTGAAAAAATGATTTTTCAAAGATTTTTTATACATACTTTGTGTATTAGGGGTGTGAAAACTCTATCTAGAGTGTGATAGAGTGCGGATGCAATCGATCCCTGGATAGAAGTGATATTAAGAGATTTCAGAAGATTGGTTTCAGTTAGAATTGTTTGTTTGGTTTTATAAAATAAAACGGTACGTTCGTCCAATGTTGAAACCTAGAACAAACAAATCAAAACATTCCAGGACTAGCCAGACAAGTGTAGACATAGGTACAAATGAACAGAAAAGATGGAATAAATAAAACAAGACAAAGAATACTAATCAAGCAAGACTAGACATAGTCAATGAGTTCAAATTTTTAAAAACCCAACAGAAATTTTGTGTTCCTCAACTGAAAGTACAGTACTCGTCAAAATATTCAAACTGTGCTCCATTGCAGCACAAACTTCACAAAGCTTTTACGGATCATCGATTAGTTACTTTAATGATTAATGATTTTATTGAATAAAGAGCTCCCTAAATGTCCAAACAGTTCACTGAATGCATAACTAATTTGTTACTTACGTCGCTGAAAAACTTGATTCTCTTCTGGTTATCTTCGGTTTCTAGCGACGCGCACAATAACAAACTGTTGGTCTTCTCCAAGAAGTCCTCCACCAAATCCATGCAGGAGATTTCCTTTTCCCAATCATCGCTTACCTTAAACCCCAAATGGTCGCCTAATAACCAAATTAATAAATTATTTGATATGTGTTCTTATTTACTTAGACATTCAATGCTTACAGCAGATGTTAATTAGGCATTGCTTTCTAAAATCTGCCATGGTTTCATTAAAGTATTTGATGGGAAATATTTTCCGACAAATGACTTGTGTGCATTGAAAATATTGTATACATTGTGCGGTTGTTTCCTAGGCGACACGCTAGCACCTGTTCATGTTAATGAACTAGGCTGGAATTCGATAACGTTTATAGTTAATTTAGAAGATTACACTATTTTTATAAATTTGTTGGATATTTAAATTGCTAGTTTTCGATAACAACAAATTATAATCATTCGAATAAAATTAGAATTTTCAAATTAAATCTATTTTGCTCGAAATTCAGACTTATAGTCTATCTAGACTATTTTTGCCTTTACATCTATACTTGATTTCCAAAGATTTAGATTGCATATGCCAGACAGGATTTCGTAATAGACAAAACAGACTATTTTTTATAGTTTCAATTGCAATTAAAAACTCACGACTTATTTAATATATTGGCTTTAAATTATTACTTTTTAAAATATCGTCAACATCATCATCCTACACCCGCGTCCACTGCTGAACATAGGCCTCCCTCATTTCCGCCCATTTCTCCCTTTTTTTATGGGGACGTAGCAAGCACTAGAGCTAACTTGTCAAGTGGCCCCCTTGGAATTCACCAACATTCATTTTCGCATGTCGTGCGGATGCCGTTGTCTTTGTTATGTCACGCATGTGTTGCCTTACATCCACCATTTCACATCATGTGCTTAAGCTTAGGCTATCTCTCCGGTACGTTCTTCTGTCTCTTTCGTGCTCATAATGCTTTTTCTCATATCATCCGTTGCTATCCAGCTGTGTTCGGCCTTTGACATGACCTCCAATAGTGTCTTTACTCCTAGTTCTATTTTAGTCTTCGCTGTCCAGTCGTTCCTCACCGGAATCCACCTTTCCGTGTTGGGAGGACATCAAGGAAAACCTCACTATTACAGCCGAACGGATAGCACCATAAAAAGTAAAAAACCTGTTGGTCGCTGGAATGTGATGCCTTCATTGAAACAAGAAAGCAGGCATGGCAAAACTAGCAATCACAGAAAACAGAAGAATGCAATTTCATTAGAGATAGAAAACTGGTAGATAAAAGTATAGAAAGGATTAAGAAGGCACATGAAAACAAAACTCTCTTCCAAATTAATGAAGAATTTACTAAGAACAACACAAGAAGCTTTTACAGAAGTTTCAAACAAAGGTTATCAAAATAAAAAGCACCAACCCTCCAATTTCGAGACGTAAATGGGACAATCGCCCACAATAATACTGAAAATTACAAGATACTAGCAGTCCAAATTGATGAAGAATTTACTAAGAACAACAGAAGAAGCTTTTACTAAACCCTTGTAAATGGGACAATCACCTACAATAACACGGAAAATTGCAAGATACTAATAGTGTGCGCCGTACCGTCTTTTTGTCAAAAGTAGACACATACACTGTCAGAAGCTCTGCCGATATTATGCAGATACTGAAGCATCCGTGCCTACTGAACGCTTGGGTGAGATAGTATTTCATCTGCCAATATTTTCGTTTTACCCAAATTCCCACTAGTGGATTATTAATTTTGTCCACTGTACCACTTCTTGTACAGTTCTGTTCTTTCTTTTACCAAGAGTTCTATGGGTACTATGCCTGCCATCGCGAGCACTGCATCCGTTGAGACTGTCTTGTATGCAGTTCACACACGTAGTGCCAGTTTTCTCTGCTCTGTCACCAGCTTATTTTTAATGGTCTCCTTCTCGACTGCGTTTGCCCAGACCGAGACACCATAGAGTATTGCCGAGTGAGCGACTGAGCATAGTATCTTTCTCTTGCTACTTTTTGGTCCGCCGACATTGGGCATCACCTTTTCCAGTGCTGCTGTTAGCTTGATGATGCTGTATTGAAAACATTCTTTACGTCTAAAGTAATGAGCACACAAATCTTTCTTGTTGCCCTCGTACCAGCTGAGGCTTTCTCCACCACGTCCAGGATTCGCATAATAACGTCAACTGTTGACTGAACCCATGCTGTTTTTCTGAGGGGTTTTCACAGGACTGAGCTCAATCTTTATCATATGTAGCACTAACTGTTCCAGCAGTTTCCCTGCAACATCGAGCAGGCACAATGGTCGATAGGATGATGGGCTTTCTATGGGCTTCCCCTTTTCTAAGTAGGACTAGCACTCTTCTAGATGTTCGGGAAGGAGGACGTCTTTTGACAGCTATTTTACTGACTTCTGGTGGCACTCCGTCTGGACCAGGTGCTTTGCCTATTTCTTCCTGTCTTGGGTCTCTCGCATCCAGGCTTCCCCTATTCTCATGATATCATCTGTGCATCTTGTGGAGGTCTTCCTCTGCTTCGTATATCTGCTCTTAGTCTCCACTCTAGGAGTCTCTTGGTACATCCCCCATCTGACATTCGCGCCAGTTGCCCGGCCCAGTTCCATTTTTTATTTTTCTTGCCTTTTTTATATGAGTTTTGATATGAGTATTGAATTTCTCGTAGCGAAACGCCGAGCATCGATCTTTCTATCTTGCGTCGTACAATTTGGAGCTTCTCTGGGATGCGATGGTCAACATTGCGGTATCAGTGCTGTAGGTCATCACTGACAAGACGCATTGATTAAAAACTTTCTTTTTAAAGCAGTTTGGTAAGTCGCATTTGAATACGTCTGTTTTCCTTAGGCGGCCCAGGAGATGGTTATTCTTCTTTTGAATCCGCATAGTTGGTTGTTTCTAGTTATGCGTATTTCGTGCCCAAAATAGGTGTACTTGTCTACAAAATCTACATATCTATCGCCGACTTCCATCTGTCTGATTGGGACCAAATTTGTCATAAATTGTCAATCATTTTTAAATATAAAGGGTTCTAAAATAACAACTTCATATTTAAAAAATTCACTGTAAAGGAGTCCCTGGGCATATTAGTTTAATGGGGCCCCTATTGCCTTGCCAGACCACTATTTTGTTGGAATAGACAAAGAAAGAAAAGCGAAATTCTAGATTTGTTTTAATTTCTTTACCGTCACTTTTAATGAATATATTCGAGCTTAATTAATTTATTGTAATTTAGTGCTTTAAAACCTATGTTGATTGAGATGGGCTAAATCACTTCTCCAAAATCTATATTTTTGAGCAAATCAAAATCATCAGCGTCAAACTGCTTAATCTCTCTTGAATGAAGCATTGCATTTTTCAATTCATTTTTTATACTTTTCAATTTGGAGATTTGAAGATTCATTTTCAGTTCCCAATTACAGTTAGTTATCATTATGTTTTAAAGATTCTCATTGCGATTCCTACATTTAAAAATGCGTCTTCAATTTTGTTTTGAAAATCTAGTTTACTGATGATTTTTCTTTAAAACAGTAAGAATTTGTATGAATCGATATGAATGAAATCGGAATGCCTGATTTTTGGGTGAGGGTAGAGTAGCTTCACGCATGCAAAAGCTAATAAAGAAGTAGGTATTGTAGTCAGTCATTATCGTTTAATTTTGTGAAATAAATATGTTTTTCGATAATAAATTTCAGTTATCGTTTGGTGATCTGGCAGGAACTAGGAGGGCCGTATCGATCGCGGGGCCCTGGGAACGTGCCCATAGTGCCCAGTGGGAAAGAGGGACCTGGTAAGATATTTGATCAATGTTATGTTAAAGCATTGCCATTTACAAAATGACGCGCTTTTTCGGTAGTTTGCAGACCGTTTTGACTTATTATTAACAAACCCAAAATTAATATACGGTGATCGAGACAAAAGCGAACAGAAGAGACGAATGCGTCTGACATTTTTTTTCCGTTTTGACTGTTGATGGTCGAGAGAAAGGCGACAAGAAGGAACGAACTCGTCGGACAGTTTGCTAACTGTCTTGACTGTTCTTGATCAAGACAAAGGCGACAAGAAACGGCCAATGCGCTGGAAAGTTTGCTAACTGGTTTATCTGTTCTTGGTCAATACAAAGGCGACAAGAAGCGGCGAACCCTCTGGACAGATTGCTGACTGTTTTGACTGTTGTTGGTTTTAACTACTGTTCTTGGCCGAGACAAAGGCGACAAGAAGCGACGAATGCGCTGGACAGTTTGCTGATCGTTTTGAATTTTGTTGGACGAGACAAAGGCGACAAAAACGACGAATGTGTCAGACAGTTTGCTGATCATTTTCATGTTCTTGGTCAAAGGCGATAAGAAGCGAGAAAGCGACGAATACGTCGGACAGTTTGCTGACTGTTAAGGTCGATTCTCATATACGCGACACTCAGCTACGCGATGACGCGCTATGAAGTGTTGCGAATTGTTGGGTCGCTGCTGGTTATTCTTATATATGCGATACTCAATGTCAAATCTGCAGTTTTTCTACATTTCAAATTAAGTTATATTTTCAAAATGTCAAGTTCGTCAAGTTCCGATGATGATTTTTTCGTCTTAGCCATGTGTTATGAAAATGAGAAATTCAAAGAAAAGAAGAGGAAAAGAAAATATTGGGTGCATCATATCTTAAGAACAAGACTAGTGCAAGGAGAATTCCATACTCTCTTTAAACAATAACAAGATTATGAATTAATTGTAATTCTACAAGTTTTCAGAATGACGCCAGAAAATTTTTATCAATTTAGATATTAAAATTTTAAGTTACAAAAACTTACGAAACAAAATTTTAAATTTAGGCAGAGGGTTGGAAAGAAATTTCTTCCCAAATTAGATCTTTCCTTTGTTGAATACTTTAATTTTTATTTTGTAAGTCATACAGTTCAAAACAGTCAGCCACAACAGCGGTCAATTCTTCTGCTCTTTCGTCGTTGATTCCACTCATTTTCAAAAACACGCCGTTTTTGGCGTGTTTTTGACATCCGTCATTAAAAACACAAACAAAACTGGACAAACGTCATGCGACAAAACGTAAAAGAATGCTCACGAAATAATCCCAGCGACAGGGCGCGGCATAGCGACTTGTAGCAGCTGTCGCGTAGCCATAGTGAGAACGTGCCCATTTAAAACAATGTAATCATTATTTGACAGGCGATATCGCGCGACGTCGCGTAGCTGAGTGTCGCGTATATGAGAATCGGCCTTTATTGGTCTAGACAAAAGCGATAATAAGCGACAAATGCATCGGACAATTTGTTAACCGGTTTGACTGTTGTCGGTCGAGACAAAGGCGATAAGAAGCAACAATTGCGTAGGATAGTTTTCTGACCATTTTGACTGTTGTTGGTCGAGACAAAAGCCACAAAAAGCGACGAATGCGTTGGACAATTTGCTGACCGTTTTGACTGTTGTTGTTCGAGACAAAGGCGACAAGAGGCCACGAATGCATCGGACAGTTTGCTGACAGTTTTGACTGTGGTTGGTCGAGAAAAAGCGACAAGAAGCGGACAGTTTGCTGACCGTTTTGACTTTTGTTGGTCGAGATAAAAGCGGCAAGGAGCGACGAATGTTTTGGACATTTTGCTGACCATTTTGTCTGTTCTTGGTCGAAAAGAAGGCGACACGGAGCGACGTATGCAATGGGCACTTTTTTGGCTTTTTTGTCTGTTGTTAGTCGAGACAAAGGCGACAAGAAGCGACGAAAGCGTCGGACAATTGGCTGACCGTTCTGACTGTTGTTAGTATAAATCATTTACCCTAAATTACGTTCGTATTCTTATTTAAAACTAATCCTAATTCACATTCTTGTTCTTATTCCAAATAAACCCTAAATTACGTTCTTATTTGGTAAAATGTGTAATTAATGTCCAAAAGAGTTTGTGAAAAATTTTCGCCGATTTTCGGAAAAACTTTTACTCGAGCTTTCAACCATAATATGGAGAACCATAGAAGTTTGTTTCCTTAATTTTCGGAAAAATCTCTTCTCAAAGTTTGGATCAGACCATGAGGAACTGAAGTCATTGGAAAATTTTTGCTTGATTTTGCACCTATTGGAACTGAAGAATTTGGAGCTTTTACTAGATTTTCAGAAATAACGTTATTTGTATTATGGACCAAACCTTGCGAAACTGAAAAACTGTTATAAAAGTTTCCTCTTGATTTTCATAAAAATTGCTACCATCAGACGGGCAACAGAAAAAATTGTCGAAAAATTCCTCTCCTCTGTCCAAAAAACTCCTTCTTGATTTCTGGAAATATTACAGCTAGGAGTTTAGACCAAGCCTTGCAGAACTGTTTGCTTGAAAAGTATCGCTTTTCTACAATTTTCGTTTAGACGGGAAATCGCGAAACCCTAAAATAATTGGGTTTTAGGAACTGTTGACGGTTGGACTTTAGATTTTGATCCGGACCAGAGGAACAGAAGGAAAATTTGGATACTCCGTAAAACTCTATTTTGGAAAATTTGCCATTTCTTGCTTGCTTTTAGAAAAACTATCACTAGCAATAGTTTTAACCGGAATATTTATTTACATAATTAACTACTTTTTTATTGATTCTTAAAAAAAGAGACCGGCACCGGACCGAACCGGCAAGAGACTGGCGATGTTCACTTTTGTAATTGCGCAGACTTGCGTAGAATATTAATAAGCAAAATACTAATAAATATTAATAAGCAAAATACAAGAGCCACCCCATGTATCCCCGAAATGTGACAGTTTGGTGCGTATTTTGGTCCCGTGACCATATTTTTTTATATTTGAATACTACAGTTCCGGTCTACAAGAATAATCCTCAAACAATTCCAGACCTTAATAGACCACATCATTGAATTAGAAGAGACCTTAAAAGAGAGATGCTAAAAATGAGTTGAAAAACCTTGTTAAATAAATGAACACCTGCCAGCGTATCTATTTTGTCTTGTCAGTCTAGTTTTGTATGCCTAGTCTTTAACCAACTCAACTATTTCAATGAATTACGGTCATTGATCCAATAACAATTGAATATGTGATTTGCGTAATTTATTATTCATTATATGATTTGTTAGTTGTTGCTTAAGAAATTATCTTATTTTTCAATATTCAACTGTTCGAATTTGTATCCCCAGTAATCTTCCAAATCTGAGATTAATTTAGTCAAATTGTCCTGCAGCGGGAAATTCGTCATGACTTTCAAGGTTTTCTGCTCGTAGTACCTATAAACAGCCTGACAGTTCTCATGTTTCTCGAGAAATTGCTGACGAAGTTGTTCTGTGTTAATCTCCCCGTACTTCGTAATCATACTCTTCAGCACTGAGTCAAGAACCATCGTGCAGTAAATGATGATATTCACCTTGCAAATTTCCGTTTCAAACAGTTTTGCCTGTCGCAGGTGGATGGGGAATCCGCTGAAGATAAAACCCTTAGCGCTCGCGTAGTTTAAAACAATATATTCCTTGATCAAAGTTACAATGATCTCGTCGGGAACCTGTTTTCCGCGTTTCATGCAATCCTCAATGACTTTCGCGCGGAATGTTGCCTTTGCGATCTCCTCAAGTATCAAATTGCTCACCACAACAAGGTGGTATTTGTTGGCTTTCTCCAGCATTTCCGCCAGGGTGGACTTGTCGCATCCCGTTGGGCCCATTATCCAGAAAATTGGGAGTCGTCGCATTAGGAAGGGTTGGAGATCAAACTGATCGTTTACCTTCGGTTTGGAGAAATACCAACCGAAACCAAAAGCATTCCCCATCTTCAAAACTCGGTCCATGCGCTTTTCAAACATATTTAGAACAATTTATTGACCACTAGCCATTGGCGATTACAAAAGAAAAGTATATCTCCGAAAACATTATGTCATTTTGACACTAGTCTTATATGCAATAATAATCTTTTTTATACAATTCATAACACCAAAAGACTTTTTCTCTTTTTATCTAACTGGGCGGATATGTGTTCCAAAGATTTCATTGTAAATCCTTTGCATTCCGAACGATTTTTGATACACTGCCGAGCATAAAAAACTAGGGTCACTCCAAAATTTAAAGTTATTTTAGAAATTTTTAGATTTCTATGTGTTTCTTCGGTTGTAACAGCTCACTGATTGCTCAATAAAAAATGTTTTTGCTTGTTCAAAGTTTATTGAAAGTAATGAAAATGAATAAATTTAATTTGATCTGCCAAGTAATGAAAATGAACAAGTTTACTTTGATATGCTTTTGTAGAAAGAAAAGAAAGGCGTCAATGCGGCGCTCCATTGATTGGATGAATGTCCAGCTCTCGGAATCATAGAGTGGCACTGGGAATATATATATCAACGTAATATACGTATGCGGAGCTGTGGGTTCAGGTATCTTCTCGTAAAGAGGGTCTTCATGGAGAAGAATGTCCTCCTTTTAATTTCCATTTTAGGGTCACTGTTCTCGTTGACGAGGGCTCCAAGATATTTAACGATCTGTTCTACGATCTGGTTGTTAATTTGAAGGAGCTTCCGTCTTGTTGTCTTGTAGAACACAACCACCTTCGTCTTCGCAACGTGTAGACCATACTGTGTGCTATGTTCAACAATAAAGTCCATCATATTCTGGAGATGTAGGTTTATTTTTATTAATAAGGGTGCCGTTGATCTTAATGCCCTTGTTGTAGATCACATCCACCAGTGCCTCTCGAAACACTGCCACCGAGTATAATTTGAAGAGGAGAGGAGACAGAACACATCCTTGTCTAACACCCTTCCTGATTTCTGTTTCTTCGGATGTTATATCTCTGCAGTTTAAAGTTTAATGCCAGTACAGCTGCGGGATGATGTTCAGATCCCCCTCATCGACTCCGGTGTATTTTATAAGAGTCTCGCAATCGGGCACAAATAGACACAGTCTAAAGCTTTTCGGTAGTCTATAAAGCAGGCGTATATATCGACATTCATGTCTCTGCATCGCTGTGTGAGAACGTTGAGAGAGAAGAGATGGGCGCGTGCCCACTCCGTTCCTAAATCCAAATTGCGTTTGGATTTAGGAACGTAATATGCAAAAACGTATATGCGAGTGTGGACGATACGGAGAAAGACCTTGAGGACATGAGACATCGGACTTATCATTCGGTGGTCGTCGCATTAAGAAGCGTTCGGTTTTTTTGGTAAAGTGGTGGACGTCGACCTCAGCCAGTCCGTTGGTATTTTCCCAGTTTCGTATTATGAGTTGAACAAGGATGTAAGTTTTAGGCCCCTATCATCTGCAAATCCCAAAAATGCGGAGGAAGGCTCGAGTAGTCGCGCTGTTGAAACCGGGAAAGGATCCTGCAGAACCTAAAAGCTTTCGACTTTTATCATTTCTATGTCATCTCTTCAAGGTCTTTGAAAGATTGATACTGAATCTGATATCTGGTAAAGTAGACGAAAGCATAATACCAGAGCAAGCAGGGAAAGACCGGGAAGGTCTTGCTGTGCCTAAGTTCTAAACTTAACACAACATATTGAAGCTGCCTTCGAGCGCAAGCAAATTACCGGTGTAACCTTTATAGACCTGACAACGGCAAAGGATACCATAAACCACCAAAAAGCAGGGGAGAAATTGTATCATCTTACCAAGAACTATTGACTAGCTGGACTGGTGAAAACTCTGTTGCAGAACAGGCGCTTCTATATTACACTGCAGGGAAATAGCAATCGATGGAGAGACCAGAGGAACATCCTACCACAGGCAAGTATACTGGCTCCTATGATTTTCAATACGCAGATGACACAGCCATCGGGGAAAAGCTTCGAAGAAATCGATAATAAACTAACTACACCCTTAGCATACATGGCACAGTACTACGACATAAACCAGTTGAAGCCGAACCCAAGCAAAACGCAGGTATGTGCATTTCATCTGAGAAATAAGGACGCACGCAAGAAGCTGTAAATCACGTAGAGAGAACAAGAACTCGAAACATGCAACACTCCAAAGTACCTGGGCGTATCTTTCCAAAAACACTGTCAGAATACAAAGGCCAAAGTTTGTGCTAGGAATATCATCCGGAACCTTACTGGCCCAACATGGGCAGCGCACCCTGCCATGCTAGGTACATCGGCCCTTGCTCTCTGTTTCTCCGCTGCGTACACGGCACTAGTGTGATACAACTCGGTTAATGCAAGACATTTTAACAGAAGCAAATCGGAGATAGGCGGCACGCTTTACACGACCAACAACCAGAAAGGCGATGACTCAAACCAAGGAAGAGCTTTCTCCAACAAACGCAACAACTTCAGACATGCCCAAAACAACGCCGCATAGAACTATGGAACACCCAAACCTGCGAACCGAACCCAGAGAAGAGCTGCCACCGGGAAAACGTTTACCATACGCGACATGGAAATCACTGAACAGACTAAGGACAGGAGTGACGGGCTGTAAATCGAACAGGATAAGATGGGGAATGCCTGTGGATGACGAGCTGTGTAAATGCGGAGGGCTTCAGAGCGACAGTCACCTTCTCAGATGTCCCAACATGGGAGAGGCATGCACGATGGAGGACCTAATTGTGGCAAATGACAGGCGATAGACGCTGCTAACTACTGGAAAGAAAGGTCCTGAATGTAAACACTGGTGTTTCGGACTCGGAAATGTATGAATCTGCATTGAGGATCAATTTCAAGGTTTCCGCGTGAATCTGGTCTGGTCCTACAACCCCAACATTTTCCGGAAGTTTTATTGCACGTCTCACATCCTCTATCGTGATAGCAGGACTGAGATCGTTGATATCATCGTCTCTAGGTGGCTGGTGGGGTCATGTGTCATTTAAGAGAGCCTCAACATACTCCTTACATCTTTTTAGCTTTTCCTCAACGTTCGTTAAAATTTTGTTGTTAGTGTCCTTCAAAATACCACGGATCTGCTTGCGTTGTATGTTTGGGAATTCTTTGATCTCTTTGTGGAGATTAAACGAGTCGTGCATTTTTCTAGTGTCTCCATTTCACTGCATTTTTTCAGCTAGCCATCTTTCTTTTGCTTTTCGGCATTTTGATCTCTCCGCGTTGTTCAACTACTTGTTCAGATTATTGTCTGTGGCGTTGTGTTTCCCTCTCTCGTTCATAAGTTGAAGAATTGTATCTGTCATCTACTGTTTTTTAGAAGCTTGTACATACACAATGTCAACCTCTTGGGTTTCTAATAGAACCTTCTTTAAGACCATTTAAGACGGTCAACCGAGGCTCTACGTCATCGTAATTGTAATTCTTAGTTGCTTGTTAGTTGTTTATAAACATACTCAATTGGATTTAAATCTGGACTGCAAGCTGGCCAAACAAATCCCGTTATTTGACACTTGTCAAGATACTCCGTAACTATCCGAGCAGTGTGGGGCTGTGTTATGCATAAATGTTGCGTTGTCTTCAAGAATAACCATGAACGGTAAAACATTGTCTTCTACAACCTCTGTCAGATACCTATGCGCAGTCAACGTCCCATTCCGCGCAAGTGTCAAAAGATATGCCTCCTCATGCCATAACCGATCCTCTACCAAATGGAAGTCGCTCGGCAATACACGCTTGAGCAAATCTCTCGCCTTGTCGTCGCCACACTCTTATGCGTCTATCTCAGCCCGCAACGGCTCGCGTACACCAAAACCGATTTTGTCGGTCGATGGCGGACAGAACTACCCGGACGAGAAACTTGGACGTGTATGTGCTTACGCTGCAACAGTGTTACTACCACTTGTGCCGACATTGGATTATTGTAATTTTTTGAATGTTTATCCTACAGGGTTGGTCTATTATAAACACAACTAATTAATTTTTCAATATCCATAGTCGTTTAGGTAAATAACAACAAAATGTAACTATAAATACACTCAATTTGCACTGTACACGCCGGCAGACTGGCGAGAAATTCCAACAAGTTCGGACTCGACGGTTGATCGGCAGTTTTCGGGCGTAATCGTACGATGACGGTCATGTTTGTGTATGCGCTCTCTTTCTTTTAAAGTGTTTGATTCAGTTGTCAAGTTCAGTGTTTGATTCAGTTGAGTTCGGCCGTCTTCGCCCGAGTAAACTTCGGCCGATGACGGATTAGGTGTACGCGGCCGTAACGGCAACTGAGCTATTAGCTTACCTTGCATAGATGCCATAATAGTGACAACGGAGTGCAAAGTGTTAAGTAAAAAGGGAAACTAGAAAAAAAAACTTAAGAAGATGATTTTATTTTACAATGGAATATTTAACGAAACAAAAAAAATATATACTAAATATATGTATGAATAAATATTACAAGTGGAAAAAACACAAAAAAAATATTAGAATTTCTAATACATGTCACTAAATAACTAGCGAAAAACTAATTTACACCTACAGTATATATATAAAACTAACGAATGTATATTATCAGAATCTTTTTTTTGCTTTCCTTTCTTTTGTACAAAAATTAATAACCAAAAACAAGACCTAAAAGGAAACAAAAACTAAGTCAATTGGAAATTCAGAATAAATGTACGTATCCGAAATTATTTAGCGTTTATCAATTTGTAATGCAGTGTCAAGTCGGCAGACGATTTCCAAATAAAATGTTTCACAGTTCGCAAATCCATTGATGGATCTAATACCTAAATAACAAAAAAATAGAATTAACAGTTTATATTAAAAAATAACACAGAAATAGATTTTACAAAAATAGCTTCAATTTAGTCGTTTGATGTTTCGTCTCAATATCCTTATAAAATTATAAAGCAATTATTACATAAGGTGTCATCAATCTATAATGAGTTAATTAGTCCTCCTTTGTCTCTGACAAATGAAGAGTTATTTCGCTCCTATTGCAAAGCAAGGAAACAATGTTTATATTAAACCAAAACAAAATGACGGACTTTCAACTTTCAGAACAACACAACAGAAAATATACTAATTCGTTTATTTTTGAAATAAATGATTACTCTGGATTAGAGATGAGCTTGGGACGAGTTTCTCGTCATAGATACCATCCCGTGGGACGGATCCCTGTGACTGTCCCATCCCACAAACCTAAAATTTTCGTCCCATACCATCCGATCCCATTCACCCCATTTTTCACATACAGCAGATTTTCTTTTCGGTTTTTCGACAATGAGTAATTCTTTTTCGTAGCAAACGATTTTTCAGGAACTACACATACATAAATAGTATTAAAAAATTGCGTATTGGCACAATAAATGATAATTTTGGATTATTGTATATTTTTAATCTAATCGTTAAAAATAAACCTGCTCCATTTTCAAGGTTAAAATAGGACTTTGCTTTTTCACAAATGAAAAATACTAGCTGAACTGCCCAAGCGCCAATCGGTAACCGACAAAATGCCGCGGCGCGTCGTGAAAAAACTTAACTAATCCAAAGCCTACGGAAGTATTCCGAAGATTACTTGTGTCTACAACCAAATGAAAATAGATTTACTTTATTTACGATTATCAAAACTCGTCCCACTCCATCCCATACAAAATTGTCGTCCCATTTCATCCCATCCCACGCGACGTTCATACCACTCATCCCATCCCATGGGACGGTGGGATGGGATGGGTCAATGTGATCCCATGCTCATCTCTACTCTGGATAATCAAGTAAAACCATACTACATTGGTTTACTATGTATCAATCCTTTAACGCTAACGACCTTTGACGCTACTGTGCGATAATCATACTTCGTTGATAGCTTTTCAGCAATTTAAAATGATTATTATTGAAATATTATTTTTTATGATTCAGAATACGTTTTGTGTTTACCTTATCGTTGCAAGTTAATTCAATTTGGTCGACGGTTGTGCCATTGTTAGTTGGGGACGTGGTTTCGGCATCACCTCCCGGTGATCCTGAGCCTCCTTCACCTAGGAAGTTATCTAGGATATGTTTGGCAACTTTACGACATTGGATAAAATCATTCGCAACTAGTCTATCAGGCTAGAAAACAAGGGAAAGAAAAAACAAAGCGGAAATTATAAGAACGGCTAAAAGCGGCGGCCCGTACTGTTGGTACCTTTTTGTGGCGGTCCTGCTTGAACAGGTGCGACGGCACGCTGCAGTGAGGCTGAAGGTAGAACTGGACTCGGATGAACTTCGTAGTACAGTTGTCTTCTATGTTTGAAATCACCCAGTTCGGAACTGTTTCGTTCAATAAAGCCGCTTCCGTTTCACCCTTTGTGTCACCGACTAGAACCCTATACAATGTTCGACCACCAACCTCACTAGGAAAAAAACAAAATTAAACTAGTAAATTTACACTATTAAAATCATGGAGAAGTACGAGGAAAACCGGAAGTAAAACATTTTTGTTAATATTACCTGAAAATTAGGGGAGTATGTACAGGTACACTGAAATACGAATTATGCATTTCAGGTGAATCAACTCCTTTCCAATGTTCAAGTAGCGCGTGTAGGAGCATTTTCCCATAATTAACCTTTTGATCCGGTTCGTCCTTGATCCCCGCGTCTTTCGCCGAAACCCAAGCCGAAAAGCAATCCACTTCATCCTGCCCTAAATGTATCGTCAACATCTGAAATTTTAAATGTGTAACGGTCCTATTAAAATATTACAAAATCATTCTTACGCCGGTTTTTAAATCGAAATTGAACCAATTGGGCACGTAAACCATCTTGAAGCGGTTCTTGAGTTCATCTTGGAAGTTTATTGGCCCCAAATCTTCCATTTTCCTTGCCCGTAGCACGTCATATATCGCGACGTTGTTATCAGTATCTTTGGTCAGAATGTGTCGCTTGTCGTTGAGTACCGCCGCCATCTTTATCGCGGCTCCCCCCTGTATCGACGAAATCGGACTGGTGGGCATCTTTTGCTCCTCCTTGAAGTGCTTCTCCGTAGGCAACTTCCAACACCTAATGTTTGACTCCCAGGTAGATACCTAATCATTATAATTAATTGTTTATTAGTCGGTCGACGTGAATTGATTGAGAAGTAAGGTCTTCAAATATATATAACAAAATTTCTAACCATAATAACGTTTATCAGTATTAATAAACTGTTTAAATAAAAATTAATAAACTGTTTCAAATATTTCCAAAACCATTATCAAATTTTCATTCTGTGCATAAAGAAATTGGTTTCATCAAAATGACTTTTAGATAAACTTAATAAAGTCAAAATACAGCCTGACTATATAAATATATTTAACCTTTCCGGAGCTCTATAATATACTACCTCTCTACTCTATACTACCAAAACAAATCTCATGTGAAATTTGTTACTGAAAGTTATTTACCAGCCCTCAGTCCACTTTTGTGGCACTAAACAAGAACCAAAAAAATGACATTGTTTTTAAGACCATGTCTTTCTATTAACTTAAGTGAATAGCCATCTGCAGACAGATATTTTTAGATTGCCTTTTGCATCCTGGATCATAATGATCAAACACTGGATTCATTGTTATGATCCAGGAAGGAAGACAAATTCGTTACTAGATTTATTGTAAATGATGGAAAACCTTACTTCCTATCAATCAAATTTATTTACCCAAATTGCTTGGTGATCTCCAGTAAAACACATTTTGAGTATTGGAGCGTCTTCTGTGCAGACAACGATATTATTCGACGGATTCTTCAACTCCGTCATTATCACACGTTTATCACGACCTCCAGAAATCACGTAGGTAAAAGTTTCGTTTGCCAATAATGCCCAAACGGAATCTGTGTGTACATTAATCGTCTGTATACATCTAAAACAAACATTTTCAACCAAACTGTTTACAGTAGAATTCCTATGATTACCTTTGGGTGCCTAAATTCCATACTTTAATGGTGCCGTCGCTGCTGCCAGATATGCAGTGGCATCCGTCGCGCGAAACAACGAGAGCCTTGACGTTGTCGGTGTGGCCTTTGAGTTTGAAGAGTTTGTTACAAGTGCGCGGGTCCCACAGTCTGAGGGCTTTCTCCGTTGAACCGCTGACTATCACACTGCCCGGCGGATTCATAGCCAAACTGTATATTGATTCTTTGTTGCCTCCCAAACTGGAAGCTAAAATTAAATAATGTGAATAATTGCTAATGTTATGACTAGGGTGATAAACTCTAACTCTAATTAATTATTTACGACATAATGTTACCGCATCCGTGGCAGCCAATGCGCCAACGTTTGGGACCAGACAATAACAATCGACCCGCCAACAATCGACGAAACAAAGACACTATTCAATTCAAGTGGCGAGAAACGAGAGGCCGGTATCGGTTTTATGGTTGATCGACGAGCTGCCGCCAGTGTTATCGCATTCCAACCAATCTGAGCGTCTGGCGGTTAACACTATCGATGGAACGATCAAATTCCATATCGTATCCGTTTATGCACCAACCGAGAACAGTCCGGACGCAAACAATGACGAATTCTACGACCAGCTCCAACACGCACTGGACACCATACCTCGAACCGAATTAACGATGCGAGCGAGCGACTTCAATGCGGGAGGAGATTGCACCGAATGGGAAGAAACAATGGGAAAATCCTGTCACGGTGAAATAAACGACAACGGATTCATTCATTCGCAGCGTCGAACAACTTGACCGTCGGCAACAGCATCTTTCGTCACCGCCTGAAACATCAGCTCACGTGGCGAAATCCAGCCGGCAAAGACTCTAAAAGACACTAAAAGACGTGCGTGCGATGTGTGGACCCAGCTGTGGATCAGATTATTACCTTGTCCGAGCGAAATTACAAGAGTAAAGAAAACGGCGGCACCACCAATTCGGAGGAACTGGGCCTGTCTACGAGACCCGGAACCCGGCCGAGTATTTAAAATCGCATTATCCAACAAATTCGCAACACTCGCAATATAGGACGATATCGACGTAGAAGAAAAGTATTGTGGAGTGCGCAACGGAGTTGTGCCCACCCATCCGACGACGGACACAGCCGTGCATTTCGGACGACTGTCTGAACCTCGTTAACCAGCGGAAATAAATGAAACACGTCGATTTCGAGCAATATCGTCGATTGAGCAAGGAAGTACGACAGAAAATAAAATCGGAACGGGAAGCGTACTGGAATAACGTTGCAGCCGAAATGGAAGAAGCAGCGTCGAGGCACGAGTACCGGACGTTTTACCAGACAATCCGACGGCTAGGCGGCAAAACAACATCAACGAACGACAACATCAAAAAATCGGACGGAACCTTCGTGCCTCTCCCCACGAGCGGCGAGAAAATTCTTCCATCAACTGTACAACCACGATCCACAAGGTCCAGCGCCCGAACCACCAAATTATCGAGCAGTTCCCCGACACCGAACCAACAATTACCGAGGTGAAGATGGCAATAAAATCGCTGAAAAACGGTAAAGCGCCAGGAGGATATGAAGTAACGGCCGAGATAATAGAAGCCGTAGAAGACGTCTTATTGCAACAACTTCACGTCCTCATAACTAATATATGGCATTCGGATCTTATCCCGTCGGCGTGGAAGAAAGCGATCGAGCCCATTTCTGAAGAAAAAAGACAGTCGATAACACACTACCGTGGTATTATCCTCCTCTCAATCGTCGTTAAAGTATTTATGAAAAGCATACAATCGGGGCTAAAGAAACATCGAGAGCAAACGAGCCAGGAAGTACAAGCTAGATTTAGACCACATCGAGGATGCATCGATCAGATATTCGCTCTCCGTCATTGATTGCATCGACTAGATCACTTTGTGGAGAGCCCTGGAGACCGAACACGTGCCACATCTTCAGGCATCGTACGACGGAGGAGTTTCCGATTTGAACTGGAGTATGACAAGGAGACGTCGCCTCGCCACTACTTTTTACTTTGTGGTTGAAGCGATTATGCGGAAAGCAAACGATGAACGACGCGGAGTCCGATCCGGCGACAGCGACGACAAGTTCATAACCGATCTGATGTTCGCCGACGACAGCGCCGTCTGCGCCGACACGGATGACGAAGCAACAGACATGTGCTCACAACGGATGAATCGGAAGCGGGGATTTACTTCGATGAAACCCAAATCGAACAGGTACCACAGTTCAAGTATTGTGTGAGAGAGAAGGTATTGGCGTCGTCGTCGGACGATGTTCATTGCCGGATCGGTCAAGCAACAGCAACATTCGCCTCGCTCAAGTGGTGCATATGGAAGCGGACGAATATTACCATCAAAACCAAAATACGCCTATACCGAACCTTAATCCTTCCTATTCTTCTTTATGGATTGGAAACGTGGATACTGCTCAAACCGGACCTACAATCTTCCAAATGCGATGCTTGAGACAAATATTGTGTCTCTATCTGCGACCGACTCCGAAACGAGACGATTAGAGAAAGCTGCGATCAACAGACACCGATCGATGAAGAAATACAAAAACGAAGACTATGTTGGTTTGGCCACTTCTGCCGGATGAATAACATCCGGCTTCCACGCAAACTTCTTTGGCGCGAGCGTCCGCCAGACTGGAGAATACAAAGAAACGCGCTAAAGAAGACATGGTTGAAACAAATGGAAGATCTGAGAAACCAAAGACTGGATACCCATCAAGCTAAGGACATCGCAATCGATCGGAAAGAGTGGAAACGTATCGTGAATGGAGCAAGAAATCCGAGGGCGACATCAAAATGCGAAATTCGCCAATTGATGACAAAGTTCTGAGTGCTTAAGTTATTAGATGGATTAATCTCTAGATAGGAGTCTGAACAGTTAATTACTTGCAAGATTCATTAGAAGTAATTTATGGCTAGTCCAGTTTACAGAACACCCGTTATCCCAACCAAGAGTCTCACTCGATATCAAGGCTTAATCTTAATACAAATTGGAAATTTTAGTTAGAATTTCGGAGCACGGTAGTACTTGTGCTTGTGCACGGTGGTACTCTGTAGTACTCGTGTTTTAATATTAACTACTATAAGTCACTTCAAACGGATATTCGAAGATATAGTCAAGCCATTTACTGCACCACCTGACAACTCTAGCCCTGGACCGAAAACAGTGGCATCAAATTTCCATGGAAGTCGCCTATACCCACGATGGGTGAAGAGTGTCAATCAATAAATCAATAGTTAACCTGGCAATCCCATTAACAGGTTTCAAACAATATTAGAAGGCTTACAAATCACCTAGATTACGAATTTGTATTATTCTTTTCCAGATTTATTGTCTATTGTTTTTTCTGTACTTACTAGTCACTGTGTTGTTGCTGGCCGTTAGGGCCGTCAATGTGTTAACATCCCACAAATAAATGGATTTATCTAGGCCGGCGGAGGCGACTTGTTCCCGGTCTTTGGCGTAGGCCAAAGCTTTCACGTAGTCCTTGTGAGTCCTTAGAGTGGACATGCAAAAGCCCTTGTGAGCGTTCCAAACTTTCACCGTTGTATCCGAACTTGCCGAAATTACTGAAAAGAAAAATTCACATTAACGTCGATTCCGATATGCGCGACACTCAGCTACGCGACGTCGTGCGACATCGCTTGTGAAATAATGATTACATTGTTTTAAATGGGCAGGTCGAGTAGCTGTCGCGTCGCGTAGCATAGTGAGAACGTGCCCATTTAAAACAATGTAATCATTATTTGACAGGCTATGTCGCGTGACTTCGCGTAGCTGAGTGTCGCGTATCTAGTATTAAGTGTAGATCAATAAATGGTAGTTTGGACTGTAGTTTTCGTTCTCGTAAATACATGCATTGTTTACTTGTAATTTAAATGTAAAAAAATTTGATACTTGAAATTTAAATGCCAATTGTGCGCTGAACATATAACATAAACTATAATGCACATAAACATTGCAAGATATTGCGCATTATTCGGAAAGTAATTTCGTTTGTTTTATAAAGGGTGTTTCATAAATGTCAGACAAAACTCTAGGGCATTTTCCAGAGCCCAAAAAAATTAACCTGGGGGTATAAAAGGGGTGGCCTAACACAACATTTTTGCTAATATGCCAGACGCAACTAATGATAATTGATAATTTCAAATTTTGTGTGTACTCGTTACTGGTGTTGAACTACCATTTGCGTTTATTTTCGTCTTAATACCCAACCAGTGGCGGTACATACGGGGAACGACTTTTGCAAATATTTTTTCCATTTACACATTTAGCAAATGCTTGACTAGATAAATTGTTTGCAATTAATAACTACACTGAAAAGGTACTCTTTGTTTCTGTCGCTCAAGATAACATTTTTTGAGTGAAAAATTAAAACATTTTTTTTTTGGAAATGATATTGTGATATTTATTTCTTTACTCCAAATTTACCATTTTTTTAGAACAGGTGCAAATTTTAATACAATGATAAGAAACAAATGTTTAGTGCAGCTTTAAAATTTGGCATTTTGTGTCTGTCCGTCGTAGAAAACTGTTAGTTACACTTTTCTGTAATTTTGCAATACATGCTTTTTCTAATGCTAAGTACACAGACATGCACCTCATCTATGTTCTGGCTGAGGGAAACGCAATTACAGCAAGGCGTCTTTAACTAGGAAGGTACCCTGATAGAATACCAAATAGAAAAACTTTTGAGGCCGTCGAAAGGCGTTTGAAGGAACACGATTGATTATAACCAATTTGGGGGACAAATAAATAGCCCGCAATACTGATGCTGAAGAGCAGCTTCTGGAGATTGTTGTAGCAACTCCAGCGACAAGCACTCGCAAAGTTGCTAAAGCAGTAACTCATACGAAAGTTTAGCAGGATCTCCACGAACAGCAGTTGCATCCGTACCGCAATCAAAAAGTGATATTGACTCCAGCAGATTATCCTAAACGACAAAATTTAGTCAATGGCTGCTGCTTTGTTATGCCCAAGATATTTTTTGCGAGTCGGGTGCTCGTCACAAAACCTTAGCACAAGATGGAATTCTGAATTCCCATTACATGCACTGCTGGACGGACGAAAATCGTAATACTGTTATGGTGAGGGCTCATCAGCAACGATTCTCCATTAATGTCTGGTGTGGTATTGTTGGCGTTGTATTAATGGATCCCCATATTCTACCATGGAAATTGACCAGAGAAGTTTTTAACAGAAATTTTGCCAGGGTTTCTGGATGAATTGCTTCTTTTGACTAGACGCCAAATGTGGTTCATGCACGATGCACATTTTATCGCGTTTGCGAGATCATCCAAATAACGCCTGTCCATTATGGTGGATAGGTCGGGGCGGTCCAGTTGCTTGGCCAGCAAAGTCACCGAGCATGAAACCCTTGGACAACGCTTTTTTTGGATCACTTAAAAAACTTAGTCTATGAAACGGAAGTGGCGTATCTCGCAGAACTGCAGCGTCGTGTGAAAATGGGTGTGCAACAATTCAGGATATTCAGGATCATTACTGCGACGTGCTGAAGCTTGTGTTGGGTAGGTTGGGTTGAGGGCGACAATTTGAGCAACTATTGTGAATTAACTATTACCTTTATGAGCTAATTCAAAACTGAAATAAGCATTTGTTTGTTTTTTTTTTGACTGGATTTTTTTTCATGGTATCATTCCCAAAAAATAAGTTTTAATTTTTTTCTCGAAAACTTTTATCTTGAGCGACAGGAACAAAAAGTATCTTTCTAGATTTTGATTGCGAGCAATTTCATTTAGTCTAAATGTGCAGGAAAAAATATTTGTAAAAATAAAAAGGTTATTAGAAAAAATGTTGTGTGAGAACACACCCTTTTATAGGCTGTACTTCAGGTAGGAAGCGTTTTCGGACACATTTGTCTTATTTTGGGCTCTAAAACGCTCCCTTTCTTTTCTTTTCTGCCGGACATTTATGAAACACCTTGTATATAAATTAAAGTACCTATAATTGTAAGAACAATATTTTGTAACAAAATGAAATTAATGACACGTTAAAAATAATCGCGTTAAAAAAAACGGAATTTCGAAGAATCCATTATTTTACGAACAATCCAATATATTTTACGTAAAATTATCTTTAGAAATAAATATACCACTAAAAATATACGTCATTATACTTCTTGAAATGTCCCGGCTTTAGACCAAAGAAATGTGGTTTATTAATCATAATATTTTGGATTTCTGTGTGCAAATTTTATTTGCACATTGTAATGTTTGTTTTATATTATACTCTTCCACACAAATTAAATTTATATAATGAAAGAAGTAAGCTGTTTGTAATTAGGATCCAAAATCTAATAAGTTTTTGAATGAATAAGTTCCTCAAAAAAAATATCACAAAAATATTTGCATATTTATGGATTTTACACAATTTTTCCTTTCTATAATATATATGTGTACAAGGGGCCGGGGTGCAAGGGGCCGCACTAAACACCAGACGGCCCAAATGCCAACCTCACCTGCACCCTGCTAGAGAACAAACGAGGCTCTGGCGACCGCAAATTGGCGGTATAACCATACAACGACACACATGAATTAAGGAAATGCAATTCAACATGGCAGTAAACCCCGATCAAATCCTGGCAGAAAGCAACGGGAAACTACTTTCCAGTATATTCCCAAGAGAATCTCACGGATCGGCGGTGGGAGTAAACCCAGTCAAATCCTGGAAGAAGCATTGGGAACTACCTCCAGTATCTAACAAAAAAAAATTATGGATTATCTCACAGTAAATAACATCTGAAGTATAAATATTCCCCCAATCGGATCTCCGTGGGGAATGCTATCATACCATGAGACGACCTACCAATGACAAGACACAATATACAACAACAACAAAACTATCTCTTCGCAAAGAAGTCTCAGTCGCCACTTGGAGCATTCAAGGTCTTGTACTACACCCTGGCAAGCTTGACATCATTAAACAGGGAGTCAAAAATATCGACATTATCGGTATATGCGAAACGCCTTGGAAATGCAGCGGTCATTTCATCTCAAGGAATGGCAACACATTATACTTTTCCGGGCATCCAACCGACTCAATGCACAGGATATACAGATTCCAAAACACATGCAAACAAGTATTCTAGATTACAATCCCATTAGTTCCAGTTCCAGAATTAGGATTAATGCGAAACAGTGTATCATAAACATTATTCAAGTCTATGTTTCTACAACAGCGAGAAGCGAAGGCGAAATAACAGAGTTCTACGAACAACTTCAGGGAACTCTGGAAATCATCCAAGGCGACAAAAAAACGCAAAAATCGGACAAACTGAAGAAAGTGAACATCTAAAACATATGATTGGACGACATGGACTAGGAAACAGGAACGAGGCTGGACAAAAACTTGCCGAATTCTGTATCGAAAAGAACCTGACCATTACGAACAGCATGTTTCTGCAGCACCAAATGTACCGATATACGTGGATTTCTCCAGGCGGGCGCTACAGAAATCAAATAGACTATATTCTTGTAAACGCAAGATGGAGATCCAACGTCAATAATGTTAAAACTCTACCAGGACTCTACTGCGGTAGCGACTATAAACTACTTAAGGCCCAAATCAGAATGCACATCAAAACAAAGAAAGCGTGTATCATAACAGGAACCAATTCAGACAAAAATTAAAAGACCTCTTAAAAGCGCTACCAGACAACAAAAGTCAGATGCAGATTGAAGAACTGTGGTATGGAATAAAAACAACCATGTTGACAACCAAAGAGCAAGTCCTACGCGAGAGTGCTAGAGAGGTTAAAAACAAGCAATGGATGACTGACGTAACCTGGAATGTAGTGAAGAGAAGAAAAACCATCAGGCAGACAGGTGTAATAATCGAAGAACAAGACTATGTCGACGAGACCAGAACCAACACCTCCGGAAAACATGCAAAGAGTTTGAAACATTGGCAAACACGAACGAAACACGCGATCTATTCCAAAGAATCAATGAAATCACGAAAGAGTTGACTCCAAGAAACCAAGAGAAACCAAGAAAGAAACCAAGAAAGTGGAAAATAGAAAACAAGGATGGGAAAGTAATAACCAATATCGACGACGTATGGCGATGTGAGCGATATGGCGATGAGGTATGGCGACAGTACTGTGAAGACCTCTACGCGTATGAAGGTCATCGTCAGGGAACAGTTCGTCACACTCATAACACAAGTAGAACAGGAACCTGACATCTTAAAAGTTGAAGTTGAGCAAGCCATCAACATGCTCAAGAACAACAAAACTACAAGGGAAGATGATATCAGCAGAGAATTGCTAAAACAACTGTCCCCAAAAGCAATCCATCTCTTGTGGGCAAGCTGCAACAACTCAGGGCAATGGCCAACTGACTGGAATACATCTATCTTCATTCAACTGCACAAAAAAGAATCAAGCCAGAAATGTAGTAATTAGAGAACTTTCGCATTAATCTGCCACTCAGAATTCTGCTACAACGACCGACAAATTCCACAGGAACAAGCTAGATTTGTGACTGGTAAAGACACTAGAAAGCAGATCATGAATGTATGGCAAATTATTGAAAAAGCCAGAGAATTTGCAAAGCCACAAATGTATGCTTCCTCGACTACAGCAAAGCGTCTGACTGTGTAAACTGGCACCAATTATGGAATGCCCTCTTAGACATGCGAGCCCCTCTCCACCTTGTCGTTCTGCTACAAACTTTATATGACAACAGCAAAGGCATCGTCAAGATCGAGAGAGATCCTATCACCCTTACTATTCAACATATATGGTGAGTTTATACTAATAGGAGCTGTTGAGAACTGGGAAGGCGGAATAGTCATTGGCGGTTGGAAAATAAAAAACTTGCGGTTTGCCGACGATACCACAATCATCGCACAAAACGAAGAAGAAATGACCGAACTTCTGGGAAGAGTCGAGAGAGAAAGCTCAAAATTCGGACTTAAGCTAAATCGCCAAAAAACAAAGCTGATGGTAGTAGATCGTGGCAACAGGAGAGAAAATGCAACCAATATAATGAACGTAGAAAACGTGAACAACATAATTTATCTAGGCTCCTGCATAAATAGTGACGGCAATACGTCCACAGAAATTAGAAGACGCGTAATTCTTGCAAAAACAGCCATGACAAAACTAATAAAAGTATGGAAAGATGACCACAACATGAAAGAAACAAAACGAAGGCTCGTCAACACACTCGTGTTTCCAATTGCACTATACGGAGCTGAACATGGTCATGGTCTCTGAAAACAGAAGATCGGCAGAAAATTTACGCTTTTGAGATGTGGACGTGAAGAAGGCTACTAAGGATCCCTTGGACAGCGCATAGAACTAATGTATCTACACTAAAAGAACTCGACATTGACATAAGACTATCAACCGTTATCAATCGACGAATACTTAAATATTTTGGACACGTCAATCGTGGAACGGGTGACAATCTCGAAATATTGGTCATCCAAGGGAAAATTCAGGTCGTCAATTCATCCAAAGGTTCGCGACCTCAGGGACGGTCTCAAGAGATCACCGGTACACCATTACAAGAAAACGTAAATGGAGGAAGATCGCTAACTCCACTATGACATAATAAAACGCCAGCATGGATCACGACACTTCGGAAGTAAACGAATGGAGAGAGAGTCAGATAATATTTTTAACAAATTATACTCCCATTTTAAAAAATATAAAAATACAAGCTTTTAAATTTGAAAATTGCAGCTTATGAATGCATCATACATAAAATCATGTAAAGTTAATATGTTTAAACACATTAAGGACAAAATAATTATTAAGCTGTAAAGTTTATGTTATAAAAAAATTACGAAATCTCAAACAAGCTAAAATGACATTTGGCTCATTCCACATCAACTCAACACAGATGTTCCTGAAATTTGGCAAAGGTGTACTATTAGTATAGACTAGGAAAAATATGAAATTTGATTGAGATGTCTCAACTCGTTTTTAAATTACAGAGCTGTAAAGCTCTCATAAATGGACCCAAAAACAGGGAACAACAACTTTTTGACTTTCTAACCTTTCCTAATTGAGCTAGAGGTGGAATTTTACAGCATTTTTCAAGCTCTTTCCTAAGATTTACCACACTATATCATTGCAGTTAAGAAAAAAAATTCTTAAAACCCATTATAAAATTTTAATTCAATTTTTTTCAGAAAGCATGACTAGCTAGTATTGTTGTAAACCACAGGTCAAATATAAATTTGAGCAATGGATGGCTTCATTGTTAAGAAAATTAAAGACTAAACATCCATTTCCATTAATTCAACTCTGTATTCATAATCCAACATATAATGAAAATAAACAAAAGTTATTGACGAAGTTACAAATGAAGCTTTCTCAAACTTAAAATGATCAACAGGTCGATCATTTTAAGTTTGAAAAGGCTTCATTTGTCTGACATATTTCACGTTCAAGTAGAACAAAGGTTCTTCCAGTGGGAGTTAGAAGACGTTAGGATGTCACTTTTCAGGACATCCATTACTGAGACTCACAGAACATCAGCATTTCTTGGATATGAAAAGGATGTAGATGTTCCAGCTAGAAGAAGAAAAGTTATTACTTCATCAAGTTCTTCATTCTTCTGTAAAACAAATCCAAGCCAACATTTTGTTTTATAGAAAACAGTGATGTATCCTGATATGTCTACTAAACTTATCAGGAGATTTTGACGCCTCTTTTTCCCAAGGTTTTGAATTTGTAGAAAAGTTTTTCACCAATTTCTTTGAAGTAGTTTTGGGAATGAACAAATGGTATTGGTGTGTTCCCTTGATAGACAGTGCATGATCTAAACGATTTTTTAAGAAACATTCTGATTCAATATAGTCTTCTAGTCATGCTGTAGCATTTCTCAACTTTTTTCTGTCTCTGACAAAGTGATATGTTTTCTTTAATGGATTACAACACAGAATTCTCAATGTATCAGTTTCCCTATTCAAACCTAACCTAACTGATTTATGAAACAATTCATATAAACAATAAAAATCATAACAATGAAGCCTTTGCCCAAATTTATATTTTGTCTTGTGGTTTGTAAAAATTCTAAGTATTCATGGAATTAATTTGAAAATTTTAAAATATGTACTATCTGGATAAAATTAAAATTTTATATTAGGTTTTGTGTTTTTTTTTTCACATATTAACCTATATAGTGTTATCTATGTATATCATAGAAAAGGGCGTGAAAAATGCTTTAAAATGGCACCAATTTCAGGTCTCTAGCTCGAATAAAAAGGCTGCTACAGGGTTTAAAAAAATTGGTGTTCCATGTTTTTACACAAATTTATGAGAACTTTACAGCACTATAATTCAAAAACAAGTTGACACATCTCAGTAAAATTTCATATTTTTGAATAGTCAATACCAATAGTACTAGTGTTGAATTGACATGGAATGATGAATTGACCATTTTCCTTTCCGCAATATCATCAGAATCTGAGGATCTTTGAAATTGTAGATATACTTTTATATATTTAACATTCCTATACTATGATCAAAAAATCTCTGGATTGCAGATATAGAATTTAAAAGTTATCAACAAAGTTTAAAATAAGATGTCATGGTTTGAACCAAATTAATAATAGAATTGAAAGTAGGAGATTATCACTACGATATCTTCAAATCTGTCGGTAGCTGGAATTACACGGATATCTTCTGTTACTCTTTGACACACCCTGCTCAAGATGCGTGGTGTTCCGTTCGCTGCTTCAAAGCAAGTAACGGGAACAGTCAAGACCAATTTTTGTCAGGGGCTGAAGGCCAACAGATATTATGAAAGAGTAAAGAAAATAAAGTTAGAATTTGTGTAATTACTACCTAAGGTGACGCAGCGAACGGCTCACACCACGTATCTTGAGCGGGGTGTGCCAAAGAGTAACAGAAGATATCCATGTAATTCCAGCTACTGACAGATTTGAAGATATCATAGTGATAATCTCCTACTTTCAATTCTGTAATCTACAAAATTATTTACATCATTCTTAGTTCAATTGAAATTTTATTATTGGAATTTTGTTTTCTTTATGGAAAATTTATCTTCAAGTAATGTTTTACAAGAATTAATTCACTCTTATAAACATTATATTTTGAAATATTTTTAAAAACAAACTGCTCATAAAAAATTAAAAAATTATAGAATTTAATAATGTCAAAGGTGACTTTCAAAGAATATTAAAAGTAAATAATGTCCTAGTTATTTGTGTATTTGACCATCTCGAAGTTTTATATTTTTGTTTTGTTATTTTATACTTTATTTACTTCAATAATAATAATAATATTCTTGAAGTAAATAAAGTATAAAATAACAAAACAAAAATGTCATAGTTGACTATTATAATCAAATTTGTAGATTACACTGTATATTTTGAACATCAGCAACTATCAAGTTAACATTTGCTGTATAAATAATGAAATCAATAAATGAAAAACTTTCATTAAAGTCATAAAATAACTTTTGAAAAACTCTAATATTTCTGCCTCAGAATTACTTCCTCTTATTATTTTATCACTTTCTTACTGATTTTATTAAATATATATTAATTACTTATGATTTTAACATTTTCCCTTATACCATTTTTATGCATAATTTAAAGGCTTTAAATATCATATTTCAACAAAATTAATAATTCAAAAACAATTAATAATACAATATTGAATGCTTGAAAAGCAAATATAACAAATTTATTAAACATTTATGAATAGGATGGTTGCGACAGTTACTACGTGGTAATCCATACTTACATTGAATTGAAAAATTCACTTTGTTTTTTACCACACTTATATTATGTAAAAATATTATATAACTTATTATTCACAGTTATATAAATTTCTACACATATCACGACTCAAGTTTCGACGTTTGACGGTCATTTTCAAGTGAACTTGAAAAATGTCACTTGAAAATGACCGTCAAACGTCGAAACTCGAGTCGTGATATGTGTAGAAATTTATATAACTGTGAATAATAAGTTATATAATATTTTTACATAATATAAGTGTGGTAAAAAACAAAGTGAATTTTTCAATTTAATGTTATTAAACATTGATTCAAAATTTATACTTACAATTCCGTCCCCCACAACACAAAACAATATCGTTCACCCAATCAGTATGATGTTCCATACTCTGGTGATACCTCTCATGTTCGTAAACCCTCACAATAGAATCCCTTCCTGCTGAGTACAACCTGTCCAAGGCCGGATCAACCTGTAAAGCGTTCACACCACTCCGGTGCCTTTTCTCCTCAGCCTCACATATCACCATAGACACCTGTAATTAGACACATTAGAGATATTGGTTGATTTGGTCCCTTCCTGACACTCACTTGAACCTTCTTGCGGCCCCCCTGGCCACCAGGTTTCAGTGTTGCCATCGATTCACATCAACTGATCGCTAAACATAATTTTTTTTCGTGATCATCCGGGAAAAGTAAACAATATTTTTTAATGAAGTGTCATTTTTTGAGGTTATGTTACCAACAGAATAGTTCATTGTCTTCAAGATTTTAGTGATCACCAGATTAATAAGATTTTAAAACGGTTATGCAACTCCATGTGCATACTAACCACACGAATTGCATAATTAACTTGTATTCCTTGGAATTGATATCGATTATACGACCCAGAAAAGCTCTACTTATTTTCTTTTATGACTATTTTTTTTTATATTGATTTGATTAAATTAGATTGGATTTAGCTGTTTTCATGCTCGTTATTCCATGTAATGACGAGGAACATGTATTTTTATCCAAAAATCAAATATATTCTCTAATAAATATTATATAATTATGTTTCTGTATGTATTACATAATTTAAACATTAATTTAAAATCAATTAGTTTATTCTGAAAATCACTTAATGAAGAACATTGTCTGTGAATTATTTAGAACATTTTATAATCCACAGAGTGTAAATTTCGCTAATAAATTAAAGTTCCCGTTTCGAACGAATGTTTAAACATAGAAAATTGATTTTTACCTGCTGTATGCGATATTTTCTGATTGATATCTGGTTAACTGTTAGTGCAGAATCAAAAGAGAATACAGAATTATTTTATATGCTCTTTTTACTGTAGATATATCTGAATTTTCGGCGTAAAAAATCATTAGATTCCATATCCTACTGAGGCCCCACTGAAAACAGTTTAACAGAAATGCTTAAAGCTTACATCGTGTCGATGTAGCATAGCTTCCAGGATTGTTTCTTGTGTTAACCGCAACTTCCAAATCTTTTTGTAATTTTCTTCGTTATGATTTTTTTCCAAAAGGAAGTAATTTGAATCAAGTATTTTAAAATCAAGACATTTTACGATGTCCAACTTCTCTTCACCCAGTTTTTCTCTGTCCTCGCGATATAAAATCCACGAGTTACCTATCGCTAAATCAATCATATGCAAAATCGTTTTCACCGTCCATGTCTTTGTTCGAGCAGACATCCTGTAGTAACTTATCATCCTGTCTATTAAATCAATTCCCCCATGGAGTCATTAACTATTTATTCTGATAGAGGTACCTGTACATACTTCTTTTTGAATCTTTTTTAGATCATCTCTTTCAATGATCTGCAAGTTGTTCCTCTAAGCCTGTTGAGGCTTTTAAGATGGGTTTTTGATCAAACCATTGCACGATGTTTGCACTTTCCGTTGTGTCTAACAGTTTCTTCTATAAAACCTACAGGAAATTTTTAAATTAATTTTTCTGCTGTAATCCTAGATTTCATTATTGTTCCCGTACACACGATTTTCTTATTCAATAAATATTCCAAAAGTGGAATTGTTCCAAAAGTGGAAAAAACAACATATTACAGCAAATGATCCAACCCCTACATCTAAATCACAAACTACATCACGAATAATGTTCCTTATAAATATCAAGATTCAGAATTAATCTTTCTGGTATGGCACATACGAAATGTTTTAAGCCCTCAGCGTTTGGCTTGCCCCTTACAAACTGTTTACAAAAGGGACCATCTGCTCATCAATACCTACTATCGGGCGGCGATATAAAGATAAACAACCATTTCGAATTTTGCCTGCAACCGGTGAGATTTTACACGGTTTACCTCATTTTTGGTATATTCTTGTATCTCATTATATACGACAATTTCCAAATGGCTTCTAATAGCAAAAAACCTTTTGCGAACCTTGCTAGTGACGATACGCTCCACTCTCATTGAGGCGGTCCAATACAGTCTAATCTGAGGAAACTTGAGACCACACATCAAGATGGAAATTCCAAGATATTTCCTAACTTCATCTGTCGACAAATTCTTGCATTTATTGTGCTCCAAAAGTTATGTTATATTGGCTTCAAAATACATTGCGATGTGAGATTTTCCAGTCTTTTCGCTCCAAGTGTCTATCTGTTAGATCAGTCAAATTTGTCTGAGAACTTTCAAATTAATTAGAGGAATGTTAAATTCTAGATCGAACCTAAGGCGGCTGAAGTTTCCTCATCAGGTTGTTGATATGGGACTTCTTCAGGTTGTTCATGAGGTTGTTTCTCTAGAAGTAGTTTTCATTATTTCCAAAATTCCCACAGAAACATCTATATCTTCTACAGTGGCCAGTTTCTCAACAGTAGCACCTCAACCCTTTTTTCAAATGCTTTTCTGCTGGAACATTGTACCCCAGGCTACGATTGGCTTTTATTGTGCTTAACGGTAAAATAGCCTTTTTGGTAGGATAGGTCAGTAACGGCAAAAACGTGAACCGTGAAAACAGTGAAAGACGTGAAGTTATCAAAAAATAGTTTATAGTTGAATATATTTGATATTATTAGATGAATATATAGGAGGAAAGAATATATCTGCATGTTGTGCCAAATTTATTTCAATCAGTTACAACCACATAATAGTATATTTATTAGCTATGACTGTAGGTTGTCAATTTGACACGTGGGTGAAATTATGCGCAGGAAGGAAGTGAGTGCGCACATTCGTTCTAGATGGCAATTGACAAAACCGTCCGTGTTACAAACAATATTTTTTATTATCATGCGAGGGGATGTATCTTACAAGTTTGGGATCCATGTGCCATCCAAAAAAAAAATGCAAACAAAAATTAAGAATTTGCTGTTTCAATTGTCTCCGGTGGTGTGGATTCGTCATAAGAACTCTCCTCAGTCTCCGGTATCACCATAGAATTTACATTCATTTTAAAACGTTTTCTTTAATTTTCATTTTTATTTTGTAATGAGAAAAAGTCACTTTCGTCACTTTTTTAATATTGAGGTCTTGATTGTGTTTATTTTATTTATTTTATTGTTTTTTTTAATGTAACTAGCGATATTGAACATTGGAAACACGTGGAAATACAAATAAAAGCATTATCATTTCTCGTACTAAAACACGTGCGCCAGATAATACTTGTAACGCATGAGTAATAAAAATGTAATTATTTCTTGATAAATCAATAAAAACGTACCTTAATACCAATATTTAGATTACTTCCTTTCTGGGAGTATTTATTTGCAAGCGCTAATACTGAGATTTTTTACACAATTTCTAATTTCACATACACGCTCCGCGAATGGAACGAATTGACACAGTATGCATAAAACAAGAACTTAAAAATATTTAAGTTAATATGGCTTGGTTCATATATGAACCACTATGCGGTAAAGGTAGGGTTTCTGGTTCGGATATATCCGAACCGCAAAACCGCGGTTTTCGGTGCAAAAACCGAAACCGCATAACCGCCATAAAAAAACACGTTTTCGGTTTTATTTAAAGATAAATAAAAATAAAGTACATTGAATTAGTGCTCTTTCAAACATTGCAAACTGTTGTTTGCAAAAATGGCAACCATCGATGGCATATGTGTTCAAGCAATTTCAAAATCTGCATTTAATCAGAAAGCAATAGCTGTCCGATTTCCCAACCAAATCTTGCCAAAATGCTCTTCAGGTGTTATGATCTTAATTCAAAGGCAATACGAAGAAAGAAATGATTTTAAAGTTTCAAGAATTAAAAGCAAATGGACAAAAAATAGTACTACGCTAGATTAGTGAACTAGTTTGAGACGCCGAAGATACTTAAACATTAATATTCACGGAGAAATTTTTTTTATTGCAATTTAGGCTTTCTGCGAATTGAAGGAACTTGTTCTGCAAATAAAATCGTAATAAGTGTTGAAAAAGATTTAGATTCATTTAGTATCAGTTTCAGGGGCGCGTTTACATTAATTGTGGCCCTAGGCGCAAGGCGACTATGTGGCTCTAGTCTAGGGAGGCCCTACCTAGAGATACAATAGAGATACAATAGATACCTACAGTAGAATGCCTACAATATAGATTAATAATTTACTTAGATTTATAAAAAAAGTAATAATTTTAAAAATGTCAAGCATGTCTTTTAATAAATTAATCAATAAAACGTAAACATTTCAATCGCGAATTGTTACGACATTTTTTCTATTTTGCGTCTGTAATGGACTCATAACAGCACTCATATGTGTGCGGTTATGGCTCGCCGAGTGCTGTTATGAGCTAATTTTTTCAAGGTTGGCACTGAAATTCAGAGCTGTCAGTGTCAAATTTTTGTCTAAACTTGGACGACGTGGTGGTAATTGTTCAAAACATTAACAATACAAAAAAATAACAACAATGCAATGATACTTCTTTAGTTCTTTTTCTGAATATTTACTATTAATCACTGCAAAGTGCCAATTTATTCACTCAAATTTTGCCGCTTATTGTCGTCAACCGCCAAAAGTTGGTTTGACCTTGCTTAGTTGTAAATATGTGGCCCCCTAAAATCGGATGCCCTAGGCGCGCGCCTAGTGCGCCTATGCCTAAAAGCGCCGCTGATCAGAAATGATATTGTGGGTGACTTGGATTAGCAAGTAGAAGTTCGCGGTGACGTCGCGACGCCGTTATCAAAAATTTTGCAATGCGGCTTTTAGTCGCGCTTTACCACAAGCTTTCCCTGCACCAAAACATCAAATTGGTTTCGCTATCTGCAAAATTGCGAAAACTACAGCAGCAAAATCAACGCGAGTTCCCGAAATTCGACCAAGATTAGCAAGTTGAAATATGCGGCGACGTCACGACGCCGTTATCAAAGATTTTGCAACGAGGTTTTCACTATCGCTTCCTGGCAAGCTTTCCCTTCAACAAAACGTCATACTTGCTTCACTAGCTTGAAAATTACGAAAATTAAAAAACCAGCAGCCGCATTAGGAAATTGAACTTTGCCGCGGCGTCGCGACGCCGCTGTTAAAGATATGTCCATTATCAGAATTGGCTAGATGCTTACTAGATCTTTCGAAAGTTCCAACAAAGTTTGTTTTAATATTGGCGGAAAATCTTTTTGAACGACTTTATCCAGACAACAATAAGGTTGAAGTCGAAGATGAATGTTCGGCAAATTTAGAAGAATTAGAAGAAGTGACAAATCGAAATTATTCCTTGCAAGACGAAGTACGAAAAGCTATTCAAGAAGAATTAAATAAAAATACTTATATGCAAACAAATCGCTATCCTAATTCTATGAAAAAGGAGTTTGCTAAACATAAATAAACTTCTGAGAGAACAAAAAGATTAAATATTTTGTTTCAAGTACTCTAAAATGAAAGCTACATCCACCTACTTTTCCCTTTGCATTTTCCCTAAGCAGCAACTTTTTTGCAAAACTAAGATCTCGTTTAAATATCAGGCACTACTACCAAAAGTTCTTAAAAACTGAACCCGAAACCGAAACCGCGGTTTTTAATTTTCAAAAACCGAAAACCGCGGTTTTTAAAAAGTGCGGATATTCAGAAACCCTAGGTAAAGGGTTAAATTGAAAATATGAAAATCCAAGTTTTCACAATGTATACAGTATACATAGGTTTATTTGTTTTGTAGACGAATTTCAGTGTGCTAAAGTCTTAAACCGTGGAAGACCTTAAACCGTGTCAGAACAGGACATGGTGTGTGTGCCCATAACACCCATAAATGAGGAAAACGACCCAATCCAGGCTGCGACTGCGGCGACCCAAACCAAACAATTGGCCACATAGTGACAGAGTGTGAACTGAGGGCATATCAATGGGATTTGAGGGACTTCTTCCACACTACACAATCAAGTCTTGAATGGATAGCTGAACTAGATCTTTTAATATAAGAATTGTATATCTACTTATATGTCAGTTTGTAACTCGTACATTGTAATGTCTTATTCAATCGTTAATTTTTACATGTTTTATAAATTTACCACGTGTTGTGCCATACGCTAAATAAATAAAGTTTGCTAAAAATCACTTTGCTAGAACTACTAGTTTTTGAGAGAAAAGTGGTTAATTGCTCAATTTATCCTACTACTACAACTACACCTAGATGGAGAGAGGGGGAGAAATAGAGAGGGTTCAACAAAACGTTTTCAAGAAAATCCTGAAGCTAGAGAAGTCGACGCCAGGTCACATAGTCCTCCAAGAGATGAATGCCTACAAGGTGGCCGTCCTAGCTGCTAAAAGAGTGGTAAAGTATGAATGCAAGGTGAGTAAAATGTGAGATGATAATGAGGGAAAAAAGAGTGTTGCGAATGGCGAAAGAAAAGAGGGAAGAAAGGAAATGCGTGGGGAGTAAATAAAAGAAAATTATATGAGAGAGGAGGGATATTTGGCGAGGTACTAGAAAAACTTAAGAGGAAAGGTGCAAATTGGGCGGAAATGTTAGCAGAGCGATTACGAACGTCAGAGCAACATTGCGAATAGTGTTTTTAGTATGGTCGTTTACCAACTTCAGTAAAGAGCCAGATCATACTAGCAAGGTATAGGCGTGGACGTGAAGAGCGTGGAAGTAGATATTGGATGAATGAGGAATATAGAAAGTGTACAATTTTTGGGAAGGAGAAGATAGATGGTAACATTGGATCGAATAATGTACAAGGAGTGATTGGAATGAATAACAGCAAAGGTTAGGAGAAAAATTGAAACAGTGTATGAATGAAAGGGGAAAGGGATTAGAATTGTTAAGGAGCAAAATGAGGAGAGAGCAAACAAGTAATAAGGAAGAACCTGCTCCGATTATTTGTAATTTATAATTTGTATTGTAATGTATTTATTTAATATGTAAGTATATATTCTTCTTCAAAAAAACCTTTCTCCTCCAACTTCTTATTTTCATTTCTCTTAGGTCATTCATTCGTATCCTCCATTCCCCTCCTTCTCGCACTGGTCCGTATACTCGTCTTAATATTTTTCTTTCAAAGATACACAGGTTTTTTTCGTCTTCTTGTTTTAGAACCCACGTTTCGCTTGCATATGTTACTACTTGTTTTATTATCGTTTTATATATTCCCTTTTTAACATTTATTGATATATTCCTTGATCGGAATATCTTTTTTAGTGCATAGTAGCTTCTATTTCCTGATGAGATTCTTGTTTTTATTTCTTCGCTTGTTTCATTGAATCTTGTGATTATGATTCCTAGGTATTGAAATTTTTGTGCTTCTTCGAAATTGTGATTATTTATTCTTATATTCGTCTGTTCTCTTCTCATGTCTCTCGTCGTCAGCATGTACTTGGTTTTTTCTACATTTACCTTTAATCCAGCCTTTCTTGCTTCTTTTTCTAATTCATAATATGCAGTCTTTAGGGCTTGAAGTATATATGCCATTAATGGTAAATTCGAGGCAAACGAAGGAGTGGGAAGTAGGAAATAAGTAGAATATGCGCTAAAGAAAATTAAAAATGGGAAGGCAGTAGGTCCGGACCAAATCCCAACAGAAGCCTGGAGAAGCCTGGGAGACCGGGGTATTGATATCCTCTGGGATTTAATGAAGAAGATTTGGAACGGAGGAACAATGCCACATGTGGGGATACGTAGTATTATTGTCCACATATACAAAGAGAAAGGTGATATCCAAAATTGTTGCAATTATAGAGGTATAAAGCCGATGTCTTACCCAATGAAGACATGGTAAAGGATCATTGAGACAAGGTTGCGTCGGGAAATTGAAATAGGGGAAGAATAGTTTGGATTTATGCTAGGAAGAGGAACAACTGACGCAATATTTGCACTAAGGCAACTGATTTAGAGACATAGGGATGCAGGTTGATTTACTTATGGCCTTCATTGATCTGGAGAAGGCGTATGATAGAGTGCCCAGGCATGAGATATGGAGATGTATGAGAAGTAAAGGTGTACCAGAAAAGTATGTGAGACTGGTGAAAGAAATGTACGATGGTGTGATGACACAAGTTAAGAGCTGTGTGGGTGGCTCTCAGCCCATATCTCTTTGCCCTGGTAATAGATGTGTTATTCAAGGATGTGAGGAAAGCAGCACCATGGTGCATGATGTTCGCCGACGAAGTTGTACTCTGTCAATTGACCCAATAGAAACTTCAAGAGAGGCTTGAAGAGTGGAGGAAAGCGCTAGAAGAAAGGGGAATGAGGATCAGCAGGGTGAAAACTGAATATATGTGTATGAAGGAAGCTCAAGATCTATGTATTAACCTGCAGGAAGAACAAATGCCACCGACCAAGGAGTTTAAATATCTGGGGCCATATATTCAAAGTGATGGAGGGCTGGAGTCTGAAATACAACACAGAGTAAATAGTGTATGGATGAACTGAAAGAAATTGAGTGGAGTACTGCGTGACAAGAAGATCAACTGCAGGAGGAAAGAAAAGGTCTACAAATCTGTGATAGGGTGTGGTTATCCTCTATAGTGCGGAAACTTGGCCGATTACAAAAGCACATGAGAGGAAGATAAAAGTGGCAGAAATGAGAATGTTGAGGTGGATGAGCGGGGTAACAAGAAAGGATAGAGTAAGGAATGATCACATCACAGGAAGAGTGAAAGCGAGACCCATAGTAAAGAAGGCAGGGCAAGAAAGCAGGCTATGGTGGTTTGGACATGTGCAGAGAAGAGAGGAGGATTACCTGGGAAAAATAGTTGAAAAGCTGGAAATAGGCCAGTCAAGTAAGAGAGGAAGACCAAAAATGAGATGGAATGACAAGGTAGCCGGAGATTTTAGAGAAAAAGGTTGAAAGAGTGAGGACTCATTGGATAGACATCTATGGAGAAGAAGAATCTAACAAAGCAACGCCGACCCTACCTGATATAGGAAATGGCACAGAAAAAGAAGAAGAAGAAGATATGCCACTAAAAGATGATAAATAAAAAACATAATGAATACATAATGAATAAGTAAAAAACTACTCCTTAACTCTACATCGCTGGGTGGGTCTCGGCTGCACGAACAATCCCTCTCTACTCGGTCCGATCTAGCACTTTATTTTCAAAATTCGTAACTCCTATCTCTCCAACGGAGTCTAGGAGAGAAAAGTCTTCTTCATTTAGGTGTTTCCATCCAGACAGCGATATTCGTCTGTTCTCACAACATGCCCAACCCACTGAAGTTATGTGATCTTAATCAGACGGACAATATCTGGTTGGTTTTATAAGCCATGGATCTCCACATTTGACCGAATTTTGTATATACCCGTCATCATGTCGAAAGTTGGACTAAAGGTCGTTATGAATATTTTTCTCTCAAAAGTCAAACGAGATTCTTCATCAAGTTTGGTCATGACAATTAGGATTACAAATTTCGAATAATTCTTGTAACTCCGATGACTGATCCTGGACTACCCTATCTCTCGAACACAGTCTAGGACACCAGAGAGGCCTTCTTCCTTTAGGTGTTCCCATCCAGATTTCCTTGACTTAGCGATGTTTATCTGTTCTCACAACATGCCCAGCCCACTGAAGTCGCCTGATCTTAACGAGGCAGACCATATCTAACTATTTGTATAAGCCATGAATCTCCAAATTTGACAGAATTTTGTATATATCCCTCATCTTGTAGACAGTTGGATTAAAGGTCGCTCTGAGTATTTTTCTCTCTGGATCTCAAAAGAGATTCTTCGTCATGCTTCGTCATTGACAAATGGGGTTATAAATTTCGAATATTGTTTCCACCAATTTTCCACCATTCCAGAGTTTCTTAATACAGCGATGTTTATCTGTTCTCACATGCATGGACAATGTCTAGATGATTGGATGATGCTAATGAAGCCAAATTGGATCAATTTTGTATATGTCGTAGTCATATGGTGAAATCTGTTGGATTGTGTATAACTGAGTCATTGCATTCTCTGTCGACTGTTCGTGTAGTTCGTCTAATTCGTAGCTGACGATTTCGCCGATTATCTGAAGCACTTATTTAACTTCCATTTCCACTATCTTACTTACCTACTTACCCATTCAACATTTCATAAATACCTGTAGTCATCTAATAAGAAATCATGAATCATGAAGTCATCCGATAGTATAAAGCTACTTGTCTTATCAGACCTATTAAGAGATTAATAAAAAGCAACATATGTGAGATGGTTTCATGAACTACCTAGTCATATCATGAAGTTGAAATAAAATACTCGAACTGCCAGCGGATCATACAATGACTTGGTTTTACACAATCTGACGGATTTCTCTGTATGGCTTTGATGCTATGCTATGATTTGGACCTGAGAATTTTTCTCTCAAAAAACATTCTTCGTCTTGCTTTGTCAATGGCCAAGTCTCGCATCCAGACATATCAACGAGACACATGATTTTTGTGTGTTACAGTATTTTGCACGGACAAGTTAGCAAATTTTGAACCAAGAAGATTGCGAAGGCAATAAAAGCATTTCCATGCGTTTTGCATTCTGTCCCTAACATCATCCTAACATGACGTAGTCCCAGCGCTGAGAGCAAAGCAGCCTGATATTTCAATTCACTCACTTCCTCAAATACATAAAAACCTAATACAATATTTTGTAGATTTCTTCTCGGCCTTCAGGCCATATTCATATAATTTAGTTTTGTTTAATTGATCTTGTCATGTCCCATGTATTGAGCTTACTTTTCCGAATTTAATAAGTGTTCTTAAAACACAAAATGTCCTGACATTAATATCGTCCACCGTCGTTTTCTTGGGATTTTTAATGGTTAATACGATTTTCATATTTATTTTGCTTACTCCAGAGTTTCCCAAATGCCGGGTCGCGACCCAGTACCGGGCCACGGAAAAAAATACCGGGTCGCAAAGAAACTTTGAGTCGCTAAAAAATTTAGCTGCTTTTTGTTTTAGTCTACTTATTTTCACGAAATCGAATTAATTAATTGTGTCCAAATATACATCATACTTTTATACTTTCTAGGAATATATTCTTGGAAGAAACTATCAAAAACAAATAACGTCCCACAATGCCGCGACTTGTGAGAGAACACAAACTTAAATTATTTTGATTTCAATTAAAAGTAGTACTTAGTAAGTAAAAAGTAGTACTTATCATTATTCTGTGTAACTTTTCGGCTACCAATTAGCTATTATATGAGTTACCTATTTGTTGCCATTTTTCGCCTTTTCTTGTTTTAAAATGTCCAACACGCCATTTTGAAATATATTTGAATTGTTATAACATGAATTTGTCTGAAAACCTAGTTATGGCATCTTATGAAATATCCAAATTAATTGCTGAGACCGGCTACCCTCATACAATTGCCGAAAAGTTACTAATTGCAGCAATGAAAGTAATAGGATCTCGAATATGTAACAAAAAACCAAACAGAACCAAATAAATATGCTATCTCTCTCGAATAACACAGTGAAGCGTAGAATCGTGGAAATGACATATAATATCGAATAAACTGTTGTTGGTCACCTAAAAAAGTGTTTTTTCTCTTTTCAAGTCGATAAAGTGTATATGTCGTAGTGTTTTCGCAAAATCCGCCATTTCATGAAATACCTAGGCACTACCAGAAACGTCGTGAAAGATTTTAAAATTGCATTTCCCGCCTAGGTAGTTCATTAAATGACTACTCGGCGCCGGCATCTCGTACTTAAAGAAGAGTTAAGAGAACGTACTTAAAGACGTACTTAAAGATCACAATCAGACGTACAATAAAGTTTGATTCTTCCTGTAATGCCTAGCGTGTTGTGGGACGTACCGTTATAAAGAGTAATAAGTTTAATTTACAACAAAATGGAAAGGAAAAAACAACCCTAAATAGTTATTTAAAGTTGTCTGAACCTCTAAACACTTTATTTAATATTTACCTCTTTTAACTGTGTACATCAGCACAGTTGATAAGGTCGTTTGTTGGACTGCTTTTCATAATATTCATGATATTTCCTTCCATTGCGTTGTTAATTAAATAATTACTTTATTACGGAACGTCCCAAAACACGCTAGGCATTACAGGAAGAATCAAACTATATTGTTCGTCTGATGAACACGGCTGAACACGGCTCGAAATGCCGGCGCCGAGTGATCATTTCATGAACTACCTAGGTGGAAAATGCAATTTTAATATTTTTCACTAAATGTCGACGTTTCTGGAAGTGCCTAGGTATTTCATGAAATGACGGATTTTGCGAGAAGACTATGACATATATATATTGCGAAGAATGCTAATCTAATGTGTTTTACTTTAATATTTGAGTCCGCGATTACCCAACTCTCCTCTATATATTTTTTGTAATGCTTTTTTGCATTATTTTTGTGCAATCTTTGTTAGAGCTAGTTTTGTTTTACATTTCGTTTTTATCTTCTTTCATTTTAACAATAACTTATAAAAATTTTAGGTACTGGGTCACGATGGAAAAATATTAAAATAGCCGGGTCACGAAGAAAACAGTTTGGGAAACGCTGGCTTACTGCATGTTTTGAAATTGTTCTTTATTACACATGCGTTAAAAGTATTATCTGGCGCATTTTTTTAGTACGAGAAATGCTACTTTCGGTTGTATTTCCACGTAACTTGGGTAACGCATGCAAATATTCAATATCGCTAGGTTACATTAAAAAAAAACAATTAATAAATAAAATAAACACAATCAAGACCTCGATTTTAAAAAAGTGACGTGAAGTGATTTTTTTTCAATATAACATATTGTGATTACAATATAAAAATAAAAATTTAAGAAAACGTTTTAAAATGAGTGTAAATTTTATGGTGATACCGTAGACTGAGAAGAGTTCTTATGACGAATCCACACCACCGGAGACAATTGAAAAAGCAAATTCATTTTGGATTGTATTTTTTTTTTATAGCACCTGGATCCCAAACTTGTAAGTCTAGGCATGAGTAATAAAAAATATTGTTTGTAACACGGGCGGTATTGTCAATTGTCCTCTCGAGCGAATGTGCGCACTCACTTCGTTCGTGGGCCCAATTTCGATCTCTTGTCAAATTGACAACCTACCGCCCTAGTTACAAAATATACTATTGTGTTTTTCTTGTCAATTTTTGAGTCACATTTAAAACCGCGTAAAATGAGCTGTTGGAATCAAAAAATTATAAATCCGATGAAAATTTATCGAGAAATCAATCAGAACACATGAGATCTCGGAAAAGTTTTCAAAACCTAAAGTTTTCAAGGTAAATTTATATGTGTTTCGACTAATTTTGATTTTATAATAATAATACTATTATAGGGTGTTCCCATAAGAGGTTTCATTTTGATATGTAAAAGAAAAGGAGTATTTTTAAGTGAAATCATTGAATGTTTATTTAATTTTTATTTTCTATTAATAATGGCAAACAATATTACCAAATGATCGCCACGGCTACGCTTGCAGGAGCATATTATTTTAATGAAATTTTCACCAACATCGCACATTTGTTCCTTTTCTAATTCCATCCTTGAGGTCTTAAATCGATTGGGCCATTGGCATAGACCTTACCTTTCATGTAGCCCCAAAAAAGGAGTGTAGATGTGTTAAGATCTTGGTGGCCAATTGTAATTGCCTCTTCGAGAAATCACACGGTCAGAAAACTTGACGCAAAAGAGCGATGGTATCGTTAATTGTGTGGCACGTAGCGATGTCTAGACCCCGCCAGACCAAAAACTGCACGAAACAATCAAACGTTGAGGATGGAGAGGCTTTTCAACAATAATTCTTGGATTTTCCGAGTCCCAAATGCGACAATTATGGTTGTTAACGTTGCCTCCGAGGTGAAAATGGGCCACATAACTTCAAGATGATGAAATTTCGGATCAGTTTGATGCATTTGACACGGCATTGTTGATGGTCGCTAGGCGTGAGTTCTTGTGTTTACTGAACTTTAAAAGCCTTAAGAACTAAGTCTTTATGCAAAATACGGTATAATGTCGTTTGTGGAATGCCCAATTCCAAGGATCGACGAGATATGGACAAGCTTGGGGTTCCCTCAACACTATGGGCTACAACAGCAATATTCTGAGTTATTTTTTTTTTGTCGTAACATCTCAAACTTGTCACCAGTTTCACAACTGCTGGCTGAGAAAGTGCTTCTTGTGACCACGAACTGTGACCGCGAAATTTTTGACCATTTTTGTAGTGAATTTTAATCATTTCAATGCGTTGTTGAAGCGATCCATTTCTTCCATCATAATCCATTTTAATTAATGGCGTAGTTTTTACTTGTCATCTGTCAAGTAGTTCAGGTTGACTCATGACAACTGATCAAATGGCGGGCTATTGAAAATGAAACCTCTTATTAGAAGACCTTTTATGCTTTATTTGTCCAACAGAAAAAACCCTAACAACAGAACAGTAATGATATACAAAATAGCGAAAACCCCCTTGAAGTAAAACAATTATTTACTAATAATATACAAAACGGTACAAATGATCAAAAAGAAATAAATAAGCAGCAAGTTATCCGCTTTAGACATTACGAAGATTGAGTAATGATATACTGAATAATAGTGAAAACTAGAAGTCGTTTCGGTTAACCGTCCAAAATTAATCGTATCGATAAATCTAAAATGCAAAAGAATTGTTTCGTCAAAATAGTTATTTTTAAAGTAATTGTAAATTTGAACAAGTATCAGTTGATTCTCGGTTCTATGTTAAATTCAAGGATATTTATAGATAAATTAGTTTCTTGAAAAGATGTTGCAATCAGTTTTTAATTGTCTACCTTAGCTATCGTGCACATAAATTGGCAACTTTAGTAATTTAAAATTTCCGAAAATCTAAGCGATTTTCGAAAAACTCGAGCAATCTGTAGAATAATATGTTCATTGGTGAATGTCTAATCTAGTGTATTTGCCCTCCTTATTTTATTGGGCAAAATCTTCTCTTAATATTTTTCGAAAGGATTTAAGAATAAGTATTCCGCCTCTCCTAAAACCAAAGTCTATCGTCAGAATACGAATTCTTGCCTGTTATTAGAGTTTACTTATATAATATCCTAGTTTTGTTCGTAAAGAATCGATCGACGGCAGCCGTCCCCAGTGCCGCCACCGCCGTCGCTCCCGCTCGAGCGCGTTCCGTTTCTGGGCCAGTCGAAAGCCGAATTTTGGTGTTACATTTGGCCCAGTGCTCCAGTACGGCTGCCGGCAACACACACACACCGGCCGGTGATTTACGACTCCATGCAACTGGAATGCTGCCATTTTCCCACAACATCATCCACACTCGAATTAATTCAGATGGAACCGACGTGCAGGATATAATACGGCCATTATCCCTGAATTATAACAATGTTAATATCCTTTACGTATTGAAACATACACGGCGGCTTAAACTAAATTCTATTGTGAGCATTATCTGGGTTTGGTCGGGTATTGATGACTATTGTTCCCAGCTCCGATTTAATTAATATTAATCTAATTTATATTATCAATAATTCATATATTGACCAGTTCTATTAATTATTCCGTCTATACGAAAACATTCATATTAATCAGTTTTAGATATATATTTAATAATAAATTTATTTTTCACTTGAAGATCTGTCTCCTGAATTTTGAAATGTAGGGCGTAAAATCTCAATTAAACGAGAAAAGCCAAAGCGAGCTTCCGTTCTTTTTTAAGATTTTTTGTAACTGGCAGTTTCTTGGTAGGGTATTTTAAAAACGACTATTAATTCTCGGAAATAAATCGCGACGGTGTTTTTAGAAGGGTTATCCTACAAAAACAAGTAGATTTTTTGGGGAAAACTCCTCATATCAGAGCAATTTCTTAGCTAACTTTGCTAGTTTTTGCAACTTTAACAATTTCACAAAACCAGTCAAAGCATAATCGAAACTTTGCCTTGTCTTCATAGTTTAAAGCGCCACTTTTACTTTCTAGTGCGGCCGTTCAAAGATTTTACATTCAAAATGTTACATATGTGAAAATGGTAATTTTTCCACGGCTTACCCTACATGAAAGTGCCATTTTTTTATTCTAGAGATAAAAATATTTTCACATGAATAGATATGAAAGAGATGAAAATGAGCATTTTAAATTTATGATTTTCTTGATTAAAACACTAAACTAACCAAATTTGCATGGACTTTCTTATTAATTACTAATTATTAATTACTATTATTTACTTATTAATCAGTTTCAATGGAATATTTTATGTACAAACGTAAACCGAGCCTGAAACTATTTAAAAAACCGAAATAAAATTAGGACATTTGACTTGAAAAGTATCACCTTCTATGGGAATGCAACAATATTACCATGGAAGCGAACAAACCAACGATTAAATTTGAATTGACAGTTCCGATAGTTCGCTTGGAATTGGTTTTATTAATGTCGAATTATGGATTCTGCAACCGAATATCAGCATAAAAAAATGCATTTACTACTCTAAATGAAAGCGTTTTTTTGGTTCGGTGTGATTGCTAACTCGCTGCCGCTCGTGAGTAAACTCACCTCACCAAAAAAATGCCTTTCATCCCTCGTTGTAAAATATACTATTTTCCACATGCTATAGGAAAAACTTTTTTAATATGACTTTTAGGAGAAAATCTTATTCTTTATAAAAAGTTTTGCTTGTATTGAAACCACTCATACATATGGCCTCCTATTGACACCTCGTGGGGTATTGGCCGCTTCTTTCTTGGGCTCTTTGATCCTTTGGGCTCTGTTGCTGTGGATCAGTCCGCGTTTTATATTTTCCATTCATACGTTCTTGTGTGTTTTTGTTTCTTGTACTATTGTCTTCCATTTCTTATCTATCACCTTCTTCTTCCATTCTGTGGAACACTTCGAAGACTTCGATTATTCGCATATCTTCGTGTATTTGGTCCTGCCATCTTATTTTCGGCCTTCCTCTTGGTATATTGAGTGGTAGTTTCCAGTTTGTAACTCTCTTCGTTATGGAATCTTTGGTTTTTCATCGTATATGGCCATAACAGCTGAGCCATGCTTTTATGAATTGCACTATGTCTTCCTCTTTTAAGATACTTTTTATTTCTTCGTTTCTTAGTGGTGTGTGCTCTTGTTCGTTTGGGGCCAGAGTTTTACTTATAATTCTTCTTTCCAGTATTCTCATTATTTCTTCGTCTCTCTTGGTCAGGAACATTGTCTCTGGTGCGTATGATATTACTGTTCTTATGCTGGTTTTTGTTGATTTTCATTTTCGTGCTTATGCTGAGGTTATTGTCATTAAGTAGCTTATGGTATTTCCAGAAAGTCGTTTTTCCTGCCTTTATTCTTTCGCTAATTTCGACACATCTGTCGTTGCTTCCGTTTACTGTGACTCCTAGGTATTTTAACTGTTTACCCGTTGGAATATGCACTGTGCTATTTGTATCTGTGTCTGTTGGTCTTCTTCATGCGTACGTGCATTATGCATGTACTTTGTATTCTTTTCATTGATGGTTACTCTTACGCTTACTTATTGTTGCCATAGTTTTGTCTAGGCTGTTTTTGCTTGTTGCTACCAGTGCAAGGTCATCTGTGTAACCAATTATCTGTGTTTCGTTTTGTAATGACTTGTTGTGTCCCACTTTTTGTTAAAAAGGTACTGTTGATAGTTCGTTTCCCTGCCTTACTCCTTTTTCTATGCTCACCTTAATTGTTTCGCCATCTTCTGATAATCTCTGCTGTTGAGTTATTCATTGTCATTTTTGTTAAGTTTAACAGCTTGTTTGGTATTCACATTTCCTCCATTCCTTTTATTAGTTGTTCTCTTTTTATGTTGTCAAACGCTTGTTTAAAGTCTATGAATAGGATATGTAGCTCCATTCCGAATTCGTAGCTTTTTTCTATAATTTGTGTTAATTCGTGAATGGCGCCTATTGTCGATTTTCCTCTTCTGAAGCCGTTCTGGTAGCGGCCTATCTTGGAGTCCGTGTGTTGTGTTAGCTTATTCCTTATCAGTTCTGTTAGTATTTTGCAGGTTGTCTTTAGTAGCATTATAGGTCTGTAATTTACTCATTTTGTAGTGTATTTTTTGTATATTGGTGTTAATTGTCTTTTATTCCATTCCGTGGGCATTTTACTTCTTTCCAGTTTTTGTTCATTAGACTATGTATTCCCTGGGTTAGCACTGTTCCTCCCTTTTATATTACTTCGTTATTTATTAGCCTGGCCCTGCAGTAGTAGTGTGTAGTTTTAGTTTTTTTATCGTTTCCGTGAGTTCTTTATCTTCCGTACTGGTTACTTCTACCTCATCATATGTTTGTGTTTCCTGGTATATTTTCGTTAAGTGTTCTTCCCATGCCTGATTTTAGTGGAAGACTTTCTTTTGTTGTTCTGTCCTTTGATATATTCGAATAGCTTTTTGTTGCCCTTGCTGTTTGCTTCTATTTGCTATTGTTCTTTGTCTAGCCAGTTTCCTTTTTTCTTTTTGTAATGTTTATTTGCTTCGTGTGCTAGTGTATATTCTTGGAGTGTTTATCCATTTCTCCCTTTTTTGATTTTTTGTTGTGCTTTTCTCTTGACACTCTTCGTCGAACCATTATTTTGCCGATTTGTTTTTTTCCAGGCCTATTATCTGCTCAGTCGTTTCTATTATGGTGTTCTTTTATTCTGCTCCAGTTCTTCTATTGTTGTTTCTTCGGCGGCTAGTTTGTGTTCAATTGCAGAACTAAATTCTCGTCCTGACCTTTAATTATTTAGCTTCTTTAGGTTCCATTGCCTTCCTATTATTCAAAATTTTTGTTGTTTTGGATTATTAGTTCTTTAGTTTTTGCTATTACCAGCACATGTTCTGTGTTCGCGTTGGCTCCTCTGTACGATCTAACGTCTTGTATTATTTTCTTCCATTTCTTTGAGATGAGCACGTGGTCTATTTGGTTTCTATCTGTTCTTCCTAGTATCATTCATATTATTTAATGCTGTCTAGTGTTTGAATGTTGTGCTTGCTAAAAATGTGTTTGTTGCTGCTGCTAGGTTGCATATTCGTGAGCCCCTCATAGTCAAAGAAAAATCTAGTAATCACTTAAGATAAGATCAAAAACTTGAAATAAGGTCGTGTTGTTGATATGACTCAACAACTCACAAGTCCGAACGTTGCATCAGTATCGTGTTAATTTGACAGTGACAGTGACATTTATTGATAGTTCAGCGAACTTAATATGAAAAAAATGTTAACGTTATAGTAGCAAATCTAACTATTGAAATGTTATGGTTTAGGAGAAGTCTCGTATAAATATTCAATTCAGTTATTTCATAAAAAATATCCAAATGTAAGTGTAAGCAGAACAGCTTTAACAAAATTAAGTTAAAAGTTTGATGAAACGGGATCCGTTGCTGACAAAAAAGCCCGATGATGATGCTGAGACCATTGTGGCGATCGAATCAGTTACTGAACATCCTAGGTCAGCCATACATTATTTCAGACAATTTATAAAGCGAGCAAAATTTATTCATATAAACCTAGATTCAGACACACCTTAGAAATTGCACTCTCGAGGCTAACTGAATTGTAGAAGAAGCACATCTTAAACAGGGACGGGATCAAGGTGATTGGACTACTAGCGGCTCTATGCACTAGGGAAATTAAGATTGTGGACAATTTTAGGAGAGTTGAGGACGCCATGAATGGCAATAAATAAAAAGACAAGACCTGCCAGAACGACCTCAGACCTGAGACCTCAGTGGTAGAAAACCGAACTCATCGAGCAGCGATAAGAGATCAATATGAAGCGGAGGAGAAACACCGAACTTCTTAAACCAGGTTTAAAAATTACCTCTGAATAACTTGCAAGGCGGCAATATACTTTTTGAAGTGAGGATCCGAAATAATTGATCCATATTCTAAGACGGATCTTGCGTAAGTGTGGTAGCGAGAATTGCGAATTATGAATCCGAGAGCTTTCGCAGCCCTGGACACCTATGAGAAGATATGTTACACAAAAGAAAGATCAAATATAATACCATGGTTTTTGACTGTTTATAGCGATCAAACCCGACATTATTCAAGGTATACCTGAATTCGAAAGGGTGCTCAAGCCCGGTAAAAGTGATAATTTTGTGTCACTTGTACAGCACCATGTACAATTTTTGCGTAATCCATGCAGTCGAATGCTTTAGAAAAATTACTGGAAATGGAATCAACCTGACCCCTATTAGCAATAACTGGTGTTGCATATTTAGTAAAGACAACTAAGTTGGTGACAGTTGAGTGAACCTTCATGCGGGAAGCCATGTTACTGTATGGAGAGTAGATGCTTGATACGAGGGAAGATGGATTTATAAAGGATATAAAAACTTGGAAAGAATTGATATTGGACCTTAGTTCCCGATTTCAGATAAGGAGCCAGCTTTGTGTATAGGACAGATTTTCGTGGATTTACAATTAGCTGCAAAGGTGCCTTCGTGCAGGATCAGGTTGAAAATCTTGGTAAGTGGCGGCGCAAAGATATATGCACAGTCATTAATTAGGAAGGCTGGTATCAAGTCAGCACCGCTGGTCAAGTTACATTTGAACTGCTTGAGGGTTCATAATACTTCATCCTCGGAAAAAGAGTTCAAAAAGAGGGAAATTTTGATGAAAGAGTTCAGAAGCCGGAGATATCCGAAACGCTAGTACGAGGAGACGAGGGTTTATACACACATGTAAAGTAATTAACAAACAAACAATAGTTTAAGGAGAGTTGAAATACGGCTTTGGCACTTTTTAGAACGCACAAACGACCAGAACCGTTTCGGATCAACAGAGATGTTATGGGCTGATTCCCTGATAAAGTAAGAGAAAGCTGATCTTATCTTCAACTTTACCTGCGATCTGACGAGTTTGAACCTAGAATACTCTTGTGAAGATTTAGAAACCTTTCAGGCACGTTTCTTGCGAAGACCATCAATAATTGTAGGTGAAAACCACGGAGGAGAGGTGGAGGGATAAGGAGTAAAATGATTCTAAGAGATCATTGGATGAGACGTTATGGATTTGACGTTTTTTTCACGAAGGAGAAGTCAGAGCAGCTAAGAGCCTGATACAGCAACCGAAGATCGGCACGCCGGAAATTGTAGGATTTAGATTTATAAAATCATATGATGCAGATTTTTCTTAAAGTTGGCAGCTCTTGTTTGGCATGAATTGAAATCAATGCCGAGAGGGCGGGGTGATAAGCGTCTTCGGTTACAACTGGACGGATTTCCTTAAATACACGAATTAATAGTGTTTTGTTTATGGATTGATGAGAACACTACGGAAGATCGCCTATTATATGAAAATTTAAACTTTAGTGATGAAGCAACGTTTTTGCAAATGGTACTGTTTCCTCACAAAATAGATATTGTAGATATTGGTCAAAGGATAATCCAAATCCCCATGTCATGGTACCGTGATTGTAACAGAATTTTTAAATTTACATTTTCTGTATTTTCTGGGTTGCACGACATGGACCAATACATTGGCCAGCTCGGTTACCGGACTTAACTCACATGGATTTCTTTCTTTGGGGTTACCTAAAGCTAAAAGTTTACAGGGAACCAATGGGAAACGATGTAAATTTCCTAAAAATTCGGATTGCGGAGGTTGTTCGAGATATTAATGTTGAAATGTTAAACAGCGTTTACAAACAATTTAGAACAAGAGTTTTAGATTGCGCTAGATCTGGAGGAGACTATATGGAATAATTGTAGCGTTAAAAAAATCATTCATTCATTCATAATGGCGCGACGGACCGTGCGCGATCCTTGGCCTCCAATATACTTCGTCTCCAATCGTCGCGGTTTTCCGACCGCTGCCTCCAGTTCGTGTATTCTAGCATCTCTCGGCAGATGTTTCGGATGGAGTCCTGCAAGCTGTCCCTTGGATTCCCAACTGTTTTTTTGCCTTCTGTTTTGCTATTCAGTATTTCTTTGGGATCACGCCCTCATGCATTCTGTGTACCTGTCCCGCCCATTTCAGTTTCCTCAACTTAATTATCGTTGCTATGTCGGCGTCCTCATAGAGTTGATATACTTCTTCATTAGAATGCATTCTCCAGCCTCCTTTCTCCCTTATAGACCGATAGATCTTTCTCAAGATTTTCCTATCGAAAATGTTTACCAAACCCTCCGCTTTTTTAGAGTCTCTGCTTCAAATGCCAGTACGGGGCGTATTAAGGTTGTGTAAGTTATTCAACGTTTTTGCAAATGGTACTGGGAGAAAGGAGGCTGGAGAATCCGTTCTAATCAAGAAGTATATCAACTCTATGAGGATATATTACCTTTGTGCGCCTGCGGATCTTTTTATCTCTGAAGAATGTTCTCTGAAGTGAGAAATAGGCTTGGGTAGCTTTCCTTGTGCGTTCTTTTACTTCGACTGTCTCATCTAAAGTTTTTATTAATGTGGTACCTAGGTACTTGAATTTCCATACTGATTCGATGTTGTGGTATCCTATCGAGACGTTCTGGCTGAGTCATCGATTGCTGCGTGATTGTACCATGATTTTCGCTTTTCTGCATTTATGACTAGTCCAACTTCTTTAGCTGCATCTTCCATTCATATGTACACCTCTTTGTGTATATTCAAAATAGTTTATTTTTTAACCCCGGTCAGATTAGGTTGCCCGCCGCGAAGCGGAAAGGTAAATCAAGACAACATACGCGCGGCATCGGCAGCGCGAACTCTCCATCTAATATATAGCGGTGGTGGCGTTAATACGTAAGTACCTAGGATTTTTTTGTTCAGAAATTAATATTTTAGTTTGGCGCCTTCCATGTTTACAAACATAAAGGATGACTGAATATAAGGGGTTCCGATACAAGCAAAATTTTTTATAAAGAATAAGATTTTCTCCTAAAACTCATATTAAAAAGTTTTCCCTATAGGAAATTTCATCACTTTACACACAGTATATCTTTTCCGACACTTTAATAACATATTTTGTAACTAGGGCGAAAAGTTAAAAAAAAATTTTTGTAACACGGGCAATACAAACAATATTTTTTATTACTCATGCGAGGGGATGTATCTTACTTATTCGTTTTGGGATCCAGGTGCCATCTAAACAAAATGGAATCAAAAATGAATAATTTGCTTTTTAAATTGTCTCCGGTGGTGTGGATTCGTCATAAGAACTCTCCTCAGTCTCCGGGATCACCGTAGAATTTGCACTCATTTTAAAACGTTTTCTTTAATTTTTATTCTTATTTTGTAATGAAAAAAATTCTGTCATTTTATATTTATTTATTTGTTTATTTTAATGTAACGTAACGATATTGAATATTTGCGTGCGTTACCCAAGTTATGGGAAATACAACGAGATGTGACATTTTCGTATTAAATAATCTACGTCAAGAAACACTTCTCGCGCATGAGTAATAAAAAAGTATTTCTATTATTGAGTTTCTTATTTTTGTGATTTTTAATTCTAGATTTATTTATCTATACCGTAAGTCTATTACTCATTGTCAAATTATATTTTATTGAGGTACTTTGTAAAAATAGGTTGCACATCCCTGGTTTAAAGCTAATATAGTTAAGTTTTCATGTTTTCTACGTAACATAATTCGACCTTTTTTTCAATTCTAATAAAAGTTTCACATTAATTTTCCTAGCGCCTTGACCGCGTTTGTCGAATATTTTCACCACGATTTTCAATAATTAATCGTGTTTGATTGGTTCTTCTTTTAACGAGCGACAATGTTGCCTGGTAACTTTGTGGCTCACAACAAATATTTCCCTATAGGAAAAGCAATAAAAACTTCTCGCCGGAATTATTTTTCTACTACACAGTTTATTTGAACGACCCAACAAGAAATACATTCAAAAATAAACAGTATCATAGATTTAAATATGCGACATTTGTCTGAAATTGTAAATATTTTCTTAAACTATTCTCAACACCTGATTAAAACTTTATGAATTACATTTCCATTTTAATGCACAAACCATTACAACTAGTAAGCCTAAATAATTCACTCTCTCATATCGTATTAACGGCTAAGTAATTCAGTAGGCAGTTTTAGTATACATCGACATAGAACCTCGCTACGTGTACACGTGCCATATGTTAATTATGAAAATTGTTTTCTGAGGGGTTGGATGGCTTTAGACGAGGCAAGAAGAGGAAAAGAAAGGAAGGAAGTAAGATGCGCCCCGTGTAACTTACACCCCGAACAATATGGTGTGCCCCTTCATGGTAGGCTGCCTCCGACCATCTGACGCACTCTTCAAGGGTCGCACACCTGTCTCGTCTCGAATGAGATACGGCACGGGCCACACGTTCTTACCTCACACCTCTTATCTACTAATACAGCAAACAAATCCATTCTCACTTTCTTAAGTGTAGTTTGAATTCAGCATATGTCGCACCGAAAAATCAATTAGGAATCACTAAAAAATCTAAATATTTATCTTTATAAATTATCTTGTAAAGTTTCATCTATTATGTTATATTTAGGAAGTAAATAGAAACTTCAAGTTTTGTCTATCGAGTCCTGTTTCTCTAGTCTAGTCTGTCTAGTCCAGTCTGCCTAGCCTTGTCTGTCCAGTCCAATCTGTTTAGTATTGTCTAACTAATCTTGTCTGTCTAGTCTTGTCTTGTCTGTCTAGTCTTGTCTGTCTAGTTTTGTCTGTCTAGTCTTGTCTGTCTAGTCTTGTCTGTCTAGTCTTGTCTGTCTAGTCTTGTCTGTCTAGTCTTGTCTGTCTAGTCTTGTCTGTCTAGTCTTGTCTGTCTAGTCTTGTCTGTCTAGTCTTGTCTGTCTAGTCTTGTCTGTCTAGTCTTGTCTGTCTAGTCTTGTCTGTCTAGTCTTGTCTGTCTAGTCTTGTCTGTCTAGTCTTGTCTGTCTAGTCTTGTCTGTCTAGTCTTGTCTGTCTAGTCTTGTCTGTCTAGTCTTGTCTGTCTAGTCTTGTCTGTCTAGTCTTGTCTGTCTAGTCTTGTCTGTCTAGTCTTGTCTGTCTAGTCTTGTCTGTCTAGTCTTGTCTGTCTAGTCTTGTCTGTCTAGTCTTGTCTGTCTAGTCTTGTCTGTCTAGTCTTGTCTGTCTAGTCTTGTCTGTCTAGTCTTGTCTGTCTAGTCTTGTCTGTCTAGTCTTGTCTGTCTAGTCTTGTCTGTCTAGTCTTGTCTGTCTAGTCTTGTCTGTCTAGTCTTGTCTGTCTAGTCTTGTCTGTCTAGTCTTGTCTGTCTAGTCTTGTCTGTCTAGTCTTGTCTGTCTAGTCTTGTCTGTCTAGTCTTGTCTGTCTAGTCTTGTCTGTCTAGTCTTGTCTGTCTAGTCTTGTCTGTCTAGTCTTGTCTGTCTAGTCTTGTCTGTCTAGTCTTGTCTGTCTAGTCTTGTCTGTCTAGTCTTGTCTGTCTAGTCTTGTCTGTCTAGTCTTGTCTGTCTAGTCTTGTCTGTCTAGTCTTGTCTGTCTAGTCTTGTCTGTCTAGTCTTGTCTGTCTAGTCTTGTCTGTCTAGTCTTGTCTGTCTAGTCTTGTCTGTCTAGTCTTGTCTGTCTAGTCTTGTCTGTCTAGTCTTGTCTGTCTAGTCTTGTCTGTCTAGTCTTGTCTGTCTAGTCTTGTCTGTCTAGTCTTGTCTGTCTAGTCTTGTCTGTCTAGTCTTGTCTGTCTAGTCTTGTCTGTCTAGTCTTGTCTGTCTAGTCTTGTCTGTCTAGTCTTGTCTGTCTAGTCTTGTCTGTCTAGTCTTGTCTGTCTAGTCTTGTCTGTCTAGTCTTGTCTGTCTAGTCTTGTCTGTCTAGTCTTGTCTGTCTAGTCTTGTCTGTCTAGTCTTGTCTGTCTAGTCTTGTCTGTCTAGTCTTGTCTGTCTAGTCTTGTCTGTCTAGTCTTGTCTGTCTAGTCTTGTCTGTCTAGTCTTGTCTGTCTAGTCTTGTCTGTCTAGTCTTGTCTGTCTAGTCTTGTCTGTCTAGTCTTGTCTGTCTAGTCTTGTCTGTCTAGTCTTGTCTGTCTAGTCTTGTCTGTCTAGTCTTGTCTGTCTAGTCTTGTCTGTCTAGTCTTGTCTGTCTAGTCTTGTCTGTCTAGTCTTGTCTGTCTAGTCTTGTCTGTCTAGTCTTGTCTGTCTAGTCTTGTCTGTCTAGTCTTGTCTGTCTAGTCTTGTCTGTCTAGTCTTGTCTGTCTAGTCTTGTCTGTCTAGTCTTGTCTGTCTAGTCTTGTCTGTCTAGTCTTGTCTGTCTAGTCTTGTCTGTCTAGTCTTGTCTGTCTAGTCTTGTCTGTCTAGTCTTGTCTGTCTAGTCTTGTCTGTCTAGTCTTGTCTGTCTAGTCTTGTCTGTCTAGTCTTGTCTGTCTAGTCTTGTCTGTCTAGTCTTGTCTGTCTAGTCTTGTCTGTCTAGTCTTGTCTGTCTAGTCTTGTCTGTCTAGTCTTGTCTGTCTAGTCTTGTCTGTCTAGTCTTGTCTGTCTAGTCTTGTCTGTCTAGTCTTGTCTGTCTAGTCTTGTCTGTCTAGTCTTGTCTGTCTAGTCTTGTCTGTCTAGTCTTGTCTGTCTAGTCTTGTCTGTCTAGTCTTGTCTGTCTAGTCTTGTCTGTCTAGTCTTGTCTGTCTAGTCTTGTCTGTCTAGTCTTGTCTGTCTAGTCTTGTCTGTCTAGTCTTGTCTGTCTAGTCTTGTCTGTCTAGTCTTGTCTGTCTAGTCTTGTCTGTCTAGTCTTGTCTGTCTAGTCTTGTCTGTCTAGTCTTGTCTGTCTAGTCTTGTCTGTCTAGTCTTGTCTGTCTAGTCTTGTCTGTCTAGTCTTGTCTGTCTAGTCTTGTCTGTCTAGTCTTGTCTGTCTAGTCTTGTCTGTCTAGTCTTGTCTGTCTAGTCTTGTCTGTCTAGTCTTGTCTGTCTAGTCTTGTCTGTCTAGTCTTGTCTGTCTAGTCTTGTCTGTCTAGTCTTGTCTGTCTAGTCTTGTCTGTCTAGTCTTGTCTGTCTAGTCTTGTCTGTCTAGTCTTGTCTGTCTAGTCTTGTCTGTCTAGTCTTGTCTGTCTAGTCTTGTCTGTCTAGTCTTGTCTGTCTAGTCTTGTCTGTCTAGTCTTGTCTGTCTAGTCTTGTCTGTCTAGTCTTGTCTGTCTAGTCTTGTCTGTCTAGTCTTGTCTGTCTAGTCTTGTCTGTCTAGTCTTGTCTGTCTAGTCTTGTCTGTCTAGTCTTGTCTGTCTAGTCTTGTCTGTCTAGTCTTGTCTGTCTAGTCTTGTCTGTCTAGTCTTGTCTGTCTAGTCTTGTCTGTCTAGTCTTGTCTGTCTAGTCTTGTCTGTCTAGTCTTGTCTGTCTAGTCTTGTCTGTCTAGTCTTGTCTGTCTAGTCTTGTCTGTCTAGTCTTGTCTGTCTAGTCTTGTCTGTCTAGTCTTGTCTGTCTAGTCTTGTCTGTCTAGTCTTGTCTGTCTAGTCTTGTCTGTCTAGTCTTGTCTGTCTAGTCTTGTCTGTCTAGTCTTGTCTGTCTAGTCTTGTCTGTCTAGTCTTGTCTGTCTAGTCTTGTCTGTCTAGTCTTGTCTGTCTAGTCTTGTCTGTCTAGTCTTGTCTGTCTAGTCTTGTCTGTCTAGTCTTGTCTGTCTAGTCTTGTCTGTCTAGTCTTGTCTGTCTAGTCTTGTCTGTCTAGTCTTGTCTGTCTAGTCTTGTCTGTCTAGTCTTGTCTGTCTAGTCTTGTCTGTCTAGTCTTGTCTGTCTAGTCTTGTCTGTCTAGTCTTGTCTGTCTAGTCTTGTCTGTCTAGTCTTGTCTGTCTAGTCTTGTCTGTCTAGTCTTGTCTGTCTAGTCTTGTCTGTCTAGTCTTGTCTGTCTAGTCTTGTCTGTCTAGTCTTGTCTGTCTAGTCTTGTCTGTCTAGTCTTGTCTGTCTAGTCTTGTCTGTCTAGTCTTGTCTGTCTAGTCTTGTCTGTCTAGTCTTGTCTGTCTAGTCTTGTCTGTCTAGTCTTGTCTGTCTAGTCTTGTCTGTCTAGTCTTGTCTGTCTAGTCTTGTCTGTCTAGTCTTGTCTGTCTAGTCTTGTCTGTCTAGTCTTGTCTGTCTAGTCTTGTCTGTCTAGTCTTGTCTGTCTAGTCTTGTCTGTCTAGTCTTGTCTGTCTAGTCTTGTCTGTCTAGTCTTGTCTGTCTAGTCTTGTCTGTCTAGTCTTGTCTGTCTAGTCTTGTCTGTCTAGTCTTGTCTGTCTAGTCTTGTCTGTCTAGTCTTGTCTGTCTAGTCTTGTCTTTTTTTTTTTTTTTTTTTTTTTTTTTCAGAGAGGAGGGGGAATGCATTGTTGCACACCGGATATTCAAACCCGTGTAGTGTGGGGCTCTCTGATCGAGTTCTTCGTGACCAGCATACCCACTAAACCCCCTCCTCTGTCTCTACACTACACTCCACCCGGAACTGCGTGAGCATTACTTCAGGTGGGTGGTGGTGTTTGAACCAATTGTTTCCTTACTGTTATTTTTAATGTCCTTTACTCGTTTCGATATCGTCTTTCGTCTTCTGTCGTACTAGTTATGCAGTCGTGTGATAAACCATTTTTCGGTCTTTTCGTCACATATCTAGTCGTCCATGTTAGCTTCTTTGTGTTTCGTGTGATATTATAATCGCCTTCCATTCTCTCTTGTTTTCGTTAGATATATTATGTAGAGTATTTAGTTTTCTAGTAGTACTTCTACACAAACTTAACCTACAAATATTCGATAGACAGTAGAGACGAGAAGACTTGGAAGGCCAAAAATGCGCTGGGAAGCCTGGTGTCCGAGGATGCAAAGAAGCTGGGTATACGGATGTGGTCTACTGCTGCAGACGACCGAAAATTCTGGAGGCAGAAATTGGAGGAGACTAAGACCCGCACAGGACTGTAGCACCCATGATGATGATGAGTATTACTTCTAACTCGTATTAATTTTCGTTAGACCTAGTGAGTATATAAACTGGGTTTGACTGGAGCAGTGTATGGTTTGACTGGGACAGTTATATCGTAGTTGGACTTTGACTGGGTTTTTGAAAATTTGTGCTATTATGGTTCCATCCTCGGTAGTTAAATCGTTCTAGCCGAATTCCTTCCGGAAATAATGATTTTTCAAAGGCTATCTCCTTAATTATAAAAACAACTCCTACTTTGAAGCTTGTGTTATCAATAAGTTGGTTATAGCTACTTTTTTTTCTATCGAGTATTATATATACTTCAACCAAGTTTTCCGATACTGTTCTTGTCTTCTTGATAATATATTTTAGCACCATTCCTTCCGTTACGAGATCTCTATCTTGTTTTTCTAGTCTTATCTGTCAGGTCTTGTCTGTCTAGTCTTGTCTGTCTAGTCTTGTCTGTCTAGTCTTGTCTGTCTAGTCTTGTCTGTCTAGTCTTGTCTGTCTAGTCTTGTCTGTCTAGTCTTGTCTGTCTAGTCTTGTCTGTCTAGTCTTGTCTGTCTAGTCTTGTCTGTCTAGTCTTGTCTGTCTAGTCTTGTTTGTCTAGTCTTGTCTGTCTAGTCTTGTCTGTCTAGTCTTGTCTGTCTAGTCTTGTCTGTCTAGTCTTGTCTGTCTAGTCTTGTCTGTCTAGTCTTGTCTGTCTAGTCTTGTCTGTCTAGTCTTGTCTGTCTAGTCTTGTCTGTCTAGTCTTGTCTGTCTAGTCTTGTCTGTCTAGTCTTGTCTGTCTAGTCTTGTCTGTCTAGTCTTGTCTGTCTAGTCTTGTCTGTCTAGTCTTGTCTGTCTAGTCTTGTCTGTCTAGTCTTGTCTGTCTAGTCTTGTCTGTCTAGTCTTGTCTGTCTAGTCTTGTCTGTCTAGTCTTGTCTGTCTAGTCTTGTCTGTCTAGTCTTGTCTGTCTAGTCTTGTCTGTCTAGTCTTGTCTGTCTAGTCTTGTCTGTCTAGTCTTGTCTGTCTAGTCTTGTCTGTCTAGTCTTGTCTGTCTAGTCTTGTCTGTCTAGTCTTGTCTGTCTAGTCTTGTCTGTCTAGTCTTGTCTGTCTAGTCTTGTCTGTCTAGTCTTGTCTGTCTAGTCTTGTCTGTCTAGTCTTGTCTGTCTAGTCTTGTCTGTCTAGTCTTGTCTGTCTAGTCTTGTCTGTCTAGTCTTGTCTGTCTAGTCTTGTCTGTCTAGTCTTGTCTGTCTAGTCTTGTCTGTCTAGTCTTGTCTGTCTAGTCTTGTCTGTCTAGTCTTGTCTGTCTAGTCTTGTCTGTCTAGTCTTGTCTGTCTAGTCTTGTCTGTCTAGTCTTGTCTGTCTAGTCTTGTCTGTCTAGTCTTGTCTGTCTAGTCTTGTCTGTCTAGTCTTGTCTGTCTAGTCTTGTCTGTCTAGTCTTGTCTGTCTAGTCTTGTCTGTCTAGTCTTGTCTGTCTAGTCTTGTCTGTCTAGTCTTGTCTGTCTAGTCTTGTCTGTCTAGTCTTGTCTGTCTAGTCTTGTCTGTCTAGTCTTGTCTGTCTAGCCTTGTCTGTCTAGTCTTGTCTGTCTAGTCTTGTCTGTCTAGTCTTGTCTGTCTAGTCTTGTCTGTCTAGTCTTGTCTGTCTAGTCTTGTCTGTCTAGTCTTGTCTGTCTAGTCTTGTCTGTCTAGTCTTGTCTGTCTAGTCTTGTCTGTCTAGTCTTGTCTGTCTAGTCTTGTCTGTCTAGTCTTGTCTGTCTAGTCTTGTCTGTCTAGTCTTGTCTGTCTAGTCTTGTCTGTCTAGTCTTGTCTGTCTAGTCTTGTCTGTCTAGTCTTGTCTGTCTAGTCTTGTCTGTCTAGTCTTGTCTGTCTAGTCTTGTCTGTCTAGTCTTGTCTGTCTAGTCTTGTCTGTCTAGTCTTGTCTGTCTAGTCTTGTCTGTCTAGTCTTGTCTGTCTAGTCTTGTCTGTCTAGTCTTGTCTGTCTAGTCTTGTCTGTCTGTCTAGTCTTGTCTGTCAGTCTTGTCTGTCTAGTCTTGTCTGTCTAGTCTTGTCTGTCTAGTCTTGTCTGTCTAGTCTTGTCTGTCTAGTCTTGTCTGTCTAGTCTTGTCTGTCTAGTCTTGTCTGTCTAGTCTTGTCTGTCTAGTCTTGTCTGTCTAGTCTTGTCTGTCTAGTCTTGTCTGTCTAGTCTTGTCTGTCTAGTCTTGTCTGTCTAGTCTGTCTGTCTAGTCTTGTCTGTCTAGTCTTGTCTGTCTAGTCTTGTCTGTCTAGTCTTGTCTGTCTAGTCTTGTCTGTCTAGTCTTGTCTGTCTAGTCTTGTCTGTCTAGTCTTGTCTGTCTAGTCTTGTCTGTCTAGTCTTGTCTGTCTAGTCTTGTCTGTCTAGTCTTGTGCTGTCTAGTCTTGTCTGTCTAGTCTTGTCTGTCTAGTCTTGTCTGTCTAGTCTGTCTAGTCTTGTCTGTCTAGTCTTGTCTGTCTAGTCTTGTCTGTCTAGTCGTGTCTGTCTAGTCTTGTCTGTCTAGTCTTGTCTGTCTAGTCTTGTCTGTCTAGTCTTGTCTGTCTAGTCTTGTCTGCTATCTTGTCTGTCTAGTCTTGTCTGTCTAGTCTTGTCTGTCTAGTCTTGTCTGTCCTAGTCTTGTCTTTCTAGTCTTGTCTGTCTAGTCTGTCTAGTCTTGTCTGTCTAGTCTTGTCTGTCTAGTCTTGTCTGTCTAGTCCTTGTCTGTCTAGTCTTGTCTGTCTAGTCTTGTCTGTCTAGTCTTGTCCCTGTCTAGTCTTGTCTGTCTAGTCTTGTCTGTCTAGTCTTGTCCTGTCTAGTCTTGTCTGTCTAGTCTTGTCTGTCTAGTCTTGTCTGGCTAGTCTTGTCTGTCTAGTCTTGTCTGTCTAGTCTTGTCTGTCTAGTCTTGTCTGTCTAGTCTTCTCTGTCTAGTCTTGTCTGTCTAGTCTTGTCTGTCTTGTTTGTCTAAACTTCTATCTCTAGTTAGTCTTGTCTGCATGGTCTTGTTTGTCTAGCTTAGTCTGCCTTGTCTTATCTGTCTCTTGTATGTCTAGTCTTGTATGTCTAGTCTTGTCTATCTAGTCTTCTATGGAGCCTTGTCTTGTCTGAATAGTCTTGTCTTCCTAATTTGGTTTGTTGGTCTTGTTTGTCTAGTCTTACCCGTCTAATCTTGTCAGCCCAATCTTGAATGTCTTGTCTTGTGTGTCTAGTTGTATAGTTTTGATAAGTTAATCTATTCTGAGCTGTCTAAATTGACTTGTGTCGATATAATTATTTATTTAAATATGCCATGAAGTTAATGACTTTACAAATGGAGTTTTTCTTGGCTATTGGCTTTTTTGTCCTCATTTTACTGCATTTCCTAGTAACATGGATATTTATTTCACTTATACCGAATAAAAAAAATATTGCACCACAATCAATATTTCCGTAAATGAAGCTCATCAGCAGAATCGGTGTTTTTTGCCAAATGTAGTTCAATCGCATTCTACTGTTTGTAAATTTCGCCGAGAAAAGCATAAACATTATTACAGTTTTTTTTATTTATTTTATTTTCTGCAAAGTAATTTGTGTTTGCATTGACAATTAGTGTAACAGAAAAAATTGCACGTATAAACATGAACCGTGGAAAGAATTTCGTCGCAGTTTTTTTTTTCTATTTAATGCAATTTTTTCTATTTAATGCAGTTTTTTTTGCTTTCAATGCAATTAAATTTGATAATAGGTAAAAAGTCCCGACCGTGTTGCAATATAAATGCAATTTGATTTAAAATTGTAAACTCTAAAGAAGCAGAAGTTTTAGGAGACGAAATGGATTACACGAAAATATAGTTCGTAATTTATTTCTTGTTGTTCGTGGATCAATATATTTTCTTTACGTATGTCCAATCTTAACTTTGCGCACTTTAAAATAGGGGTCGACGAAATTTTAAACACTAGACAGACAGGACTACACAGACAAGACAAGACAGACAACACTAGACAGATAAGACTGGACGGACATGATTAGACAGATAGACTAGACAAGACTAGACAGACAAGACTAGACAGACAAGACTAGACAGACAAGACTAGACAGACAAGACTAGACAGACAAGACTAGACAGACAAGACTAGACAGACAAGACTAGACAGACAAGACTAGACAGACAAGACTAGACAGACAAGACTAGACAGACAAGACTAGACAGACAAGACTAGACAGACAAGACTAGACAGACAAGACTAGATGACTTTACAAATGACAACAGACAAGACTAGACAGACAAGACTAGATAGACAAGACTAGACAGACAAGACTAGACAGGCAAGACTAGACAGACAAGACTAGACAGACAAGACTAGACAGACAAGACTAGACAGACAAGACTAGACAGACAAGACTAGACAGACAAGACTAGACAGACAAGACTAGACAGACAAGGCTAGACAGACAAGACTAGACAGACAAGACCGGACAGACAAGACCGGACAGACAAGACTACACAGACAAGACTACACAGACAAGACTAGACAGACAAGAATAGACAGACAAGACTAGACAGACAAGACTAGACAGACAAGACTAGACAGACAAGACTAGACATACAAGACTAGACAGACAAGACTAGACAGACAAGACTAGGACAGACAAGACTAGACAGACAAAACTAGACAGACAAGACTAGACAGACAAGACTAGACAGACAAGACTAGACAGACAAGACTAGACAGACAAGACTAGACAGACAAGACTAGACAGACAAGACTAGACAGACAAGACTAGACAGACAAGACTAGACAGACAAGACTAGACAGACAAGACTAGACAGACAAGACTAGACAGACAAGACTAGACAGACAAGACTAGACAGACAAGACTAGACAGACAAGACTAGACAGACAAGACTAGACAGACAAGACTAGACAGACAAGACTAGACAGACAAGACTAGACAGACAAGACTAGACAGACAAGAGTAGACAGACAAGACTAGACACACAAGACTAGACAGACAAGACTAGACAGACAAGACTAGACAGACAAGACTAGACAGACAAGACTAGACAGACAAGACTAGACAGACAAGACTAGACAGACAAGACTAGACAGACAAGACTAGACAGACAAGACTAGACAGACAAGACTAGGCAGACAAGACTAGACAGACAAGACTAGACAGACAAGACTAGACAGACAAGACTAGACAGACAAGACTAGACAGACAAGACTAGACAGACAAGACTAGACAGACAAGACTAGACAGACAGGACTAGACAGACAAGACTAGACAGACAAGACTAGACAGACAAGACTAGACAGACAAGACTAGACAGACAAGACTAGACAGACAAGACTAGACAGACAAGACTAGACAGACAAGACTAGACAGACAAGACTAGACAGACAAGACTAGACAGACAAGACTAGACAGACAAGACTAGACAGACAAGACTAGACAGACAAGACTAGACAGACAAGACTAGACAGACAAGACTAGACAGACAAGACTAGACAGACAAGACTAGATAGACAAGACTAGACAGACAAGACTAGACAGACAAGACTAGACAGACAAGACTAGACAGACAAGACTAGACAGACAAGACTAGACAGACAAGACTAGACAGACAAGACTAGACAGACAAGACTAGACAGACAAGACTAGACAGACAAGACTAGACAGACAAGACTAGACAGACAAGACTAGACAGACAAGACTAGACAGACAAGACTAGACAGACAAGACTAGACAGACAAGACTAGACAGACAAGACTAGACAGACAAGACTAGACAGACAAGACTAGACAGACAAGACTAGACAGACAAGACTAGACAGACAAGACTAGACAGACAAGACTAGACAGACAAGACTAGACAGACAAGACTAGACAGATAAGACTAGACAGACAAGACTAGACAGACAAGACTAGACAGACAAGAGTAGACAGACAAGACTAGACAGACAAGACTAGACAGACAAGACTAGACAGACAAGAGTAGACAGACAAGAGTACACAGACAAGACTAGACAGACAAGACTAGACAGACAAAACTAGACAGACAAGACTAGACAGACAAGACTAGACAGACAAGACTAGACAGACGAGACTAGACAGACGACTAGACAGACAAGACTAGACAGACAAGACTAGGCAGACAAGACTAGACAGACAAGACTAGACAGACAAGAATAGACAGACAAGACTAGACATACAAGACTAGACAGACAAGACTAGACAGACAAGACTAGACAGACAAGACTAGACAGACAAGACTAGACAGACAAGACTAGACAGACAAGATTAGACAGACAAGAGTAGACAGACAAGAGTACACATACAAGACTAAACAGACAAGACTAGACAGACAAAACTAGACAGACAAGACTAGACAGACAAGACTAGACAGACAAGACTAGACAGACAAGACTAGACAGACAAGACTAGACAGACAAGACTAGACAGACAAGACTAGACAGACAAGACTAGACAGGCAAGACTATACAGACAAGACAGAGAACCTCTACCAGCCTATGTGTGTGGCTCTCACTCACTAAACCCCTTCTTCCACTTGGCTTAAAAGTACGCTACCCCGGTATCCCTTGCGTATTCCCTTAGGGTGAGCAGCCCGGACGGTTTTATACCGCCCTTGTTTTTAGGTTTTCGCCTTATTTTGATCTAGGCCTTTGTTACTTGCCACTCCATCCCTTCTTTCGTATTCGTCCTTTCTTTTAAAAATTTTGGTACACAAATTTGTTATTGTCTTCCAGTTGTCTTTGCTCTTACAACTAGTCATGAGATTAACCATATTCTGCGTGTTAATAGGTTCTCTTACCTCCTGTTCTGCTTCGGCCCTAGTATCAGCCTATTGCGAACATTGAAAGAAAGTATGTTGAGCAGTATGCGTTACTAGGCAGTATCGGTAGCTGTCGATTTCTATTTTTCCTATCCTCTTAACATGAGCGGCGAAATTATCATGACCGCATAGTTTTTGTGTGAGGTGGAAGTTGACTTCACCGTGTTTAAGATTGTACCATGAGTCATACTTACCCCCCTTCCTTGGCTTAGGCCCAACGTTGTTGCCATTTGCTCATCAGTTGGTTTCTGTTTAAGCTCCTACCCTCTTTGTTTGTACCTTGGTTGGAAGCCCTTTCCTCCGTCATAAGGTCTATTGGCGGGACTGCCGCTATAACTTGTAGCGCCACGTTGGACACTGTGCGGTAGGCGCTGCATGTGCTTATGAGCATGGGGCGTTGTGTTCTTATCAATATATCCTATTACAAGCAACTTTTAGACCATCCTCCCAGGCCGGTGCGGCGTAGAGGAGGATGGAGTTTACGACTTCGCTTAATAGCCTTCTAGTTTTAGTAACAGGGCCCTTCAGTCTAGGCATTAGTTTGCGGAGTGCAACTCCAGCGCGTTCGGCTTTCATAGCCACGTTTTGGATGTGTCTACTCCAGGATAGCCGTTGGTCAATATGGACGCCGAGGTATTTTATTGTCGGTTTTGCCGATCAACCTGCCTAGGATGTTAGCAGTTACGGTGCTTATTCTTTTGCGACCTATAAGTGCGATGACCTCGGACTTCTCTGGAGCTATTTGTAATTCGTTCCTTTCCATCCAACGATGAATGCCTTTTACTGCAATTTGGACCCTGGCTTCCACAGCTTCCTCATTGGTGTCCGTGTACACCACATGGAGGTCGTCGGCGAATGCTACCAGTCTACAGTTCTTGAGGTCTTTAGTCTTTTCTAGGTCTAGGACGCCATCGTAGAGTATGTTTCACAGGAGCGGTCCGAGAAGCGACCCCTGCGCGACACTACACGACACCCGCCTGGTTGTGTTGTCTATTATGAGGCTCCTGTTCGTGAAGTAGCTCTTAACACATTCACTGCTGCGCCTGGTTTTATGACTTTCCTGTATCGCCGATTTATCTCACTTTACAAAATCGATAGTTATAATGATTTGGTATTTATTTCCTTTCTCTAGGGGCCCTTAGAACTATTTTAGGTGATTTTCACGAAATGGGTTACCGGTGACCCAGTGGCGTGCTGGTCTGTAATATGCAAAAAAGTATGCAAACCCGAGCACCTGGTGGCAGTCAAAGGTACTATACTAACATTTCAGAAGCGGTAGTTCGATAAATCAATCATATAATTCAGCAGAGGTACTGGAACTTTCGTTGGGGACCGAGACACCTGGGACCCAGCGGCACGCTGACAAAACACCGCCGGGTCACCGGTGTCACGGCAGCAGTAAATGTCTTAATTAGGTCTATTAAATATGTAGATATCCTTTTCTTTCTGCTTGCGACTACGATTTGCCGCCAGGGCGCGGTTTTATACGCATTCTTAACATCTAGTGCAACGGCTAGATATACTGTTCTGTGCCTACGTTTACCCAAGTTGGCATAGTGGACGATCTTGATAACCTTCTGGATGGCGTCTGTGGTCGACCTCCCCGCTCGAAAACCACATTGTGCTGTTGATAGCCCTCCGTGCAGATCATGTTCTTGGTTTATCCTGCTGGCTAATACGCTCGAAAAGTTTGCCTAGGCTGTCTAATAGGCAGATTGGGCGTAGCGATGAGGGCTTTCCTGGCTTGGGGACTAAAACCAATCTGGTCTCTTTCCATCTACCTGGTATGTTTCTACTGCGAATGACCGAGTTGAACATGTTTGCAAAAGTCTCTGTTTGACCACTTCCGGTGGGGTACCATCAGGTCCTGGAGCTTTGTTAGGTTTTATTCATGCAGTAGCCTCCAAGATTTCTCTAGCCGTGATTTCTGGGGGTACAGTGTCCACGATTTCTCGGTCCCAAAAAATGGGTTCTTTCTGCGGGAACAATTCGTCGGTTGCTTTAATCTTGCTCGCAGTGCAGACAATTTTATAGCCATCTTCCCAAACATCGCCGTTCACGGCCTTAATGACTTTTTCCCAGCAGGCCTGCCTGCTGATTCCTCTCGTCCTGCTCTTTCAAGGTCCTGATGTATGTAACCATATTGGTTGTTATTGTCCAGATGTTCTCTGACCTGTTGATATGGCCGGTTAGGCCTATGGGCTCTAGTTTAAGATGAGTTTTCTTTTCCCACATTTCTCTTTCTGGTATCCATCGATGAGATTCGAAGATGGTGTGCTGAACGTTTTCTGCAAAGCCACAGTATTCACAAAGGCTACCGGTTGCCCTGCGCATGTAATACAGGTAGTCCTAAAACAACCATGACCGTTTGTGAATGGTGGAAATTCGTTTCACCATGCTTTCGTGATACCCATCGCTCGACGTCAGGTATAAGAATCCTGGTCCATTGCCCCTATTCGATAGCTGCCATTCTTTATGCCATGCCTTATACGTTCTTGCCCTGGCGGTTTTCTTTTTATTGCTCTTAGTGCAGCCGTCGCTTGTTTTCGTTCGGAAGAGTTCATCTCTCTCTCTCTCCCTCTCGCACCATTAACTCTATTAGTATTATGTTTGCGATTACAAGTGCGGCCTCCATTGAGACCGCACTAGACACTCTCAGTGCCATTTTCCGTTGAATTAGCGATGGCTTATACCTGATCGATATCTTCTCCTTGCCAATTGCCCACACTGGAGCTGCGTAAAGCATGGTCGAATGTACCACCGAGCCTTCGCTTGCTGCTTCTGGCGCCACCGGCGGCTTTGGGCGTTAGTTTGTCTAATGCTGTAGCGGGTTTGAGCACTTTATCTGCTATTGTGATGATGTGGTTTTTAAATGATAGACATTTTTCAATTGTCACAGCCAGGTATTTAATTTAATCTTTCGGTACTATCTTTTCTCCCTTTACTAGATAAGTATTGGAACGATTTTTCTGAAACTTGTTAGTTGTCTAGTCTTGCTGCCTTTGTCTTTTCGGGGGAAAATTCTAGTCTCTTTCCTTCCAACCAATTACAAAGTTCATCTATATATCTGTTTTCCCAGTCACTACCGGATCCAATTCGTCAGCAAAACCCAGGATCTCCACTCACTCCGGCAGTTTAATTCCATCGTACAGGATGTCCCATATCGTCGGGTACAGAACCGAGCCCTGGAACACCACTGCTGATATCGCGTTCTTAACTTGCATTCTCTGCTAGCAGAATGTTTTTTCTATTTCTGAAATAGCTCCTTATTAATCGCACTAGATACGGCGGCATGCCCTTTCTTGCCAGTTCCTCCAAGATGTTTTGCCATGCTGCAGAATTAAAGGCATTTCTAACCTCGAGCGTTATAAGGGCACATAGCTTTTTTGTTCTTTTTGAGCTTTCTTGGGCTTTTTTGCCACTTCGACGACCTTACCTATAGCATCGACTGTCGACTTTCCCTCCCTGAACCCATATGGCTTCTCTAAGAGGTTATCATCTGTCTCTAATTATTGTCTTCTTCTTTGTAGTAGAAGTTGCTCTATGGGGTTTCCTGCTAGATCTAGCAAACACAGGGGTATGTACGAGGAAGACATAGACAAGACTAGACCGACAAGACTAGACAGACAAGGCCAGAGAGACAAGACCAGACAGATAAGACCAGACAGACAAGACCAGACAGACAAGACCTCACAGACATGATTAGACATACAAGACCAGACATACAAGACTAGACAAACAAAACTAGACAGAGAAGACTAGACAAACCAGATTAGACAGACAAGACTTGATAGACAAGATTGGACAAACACGACTAGACAGACAAGACTAGACAGGCAAGACTAGACAGGCAAGACTAGACAGACAAGACTAGACACACATGACTAGACAGAAGACTAGACAGACAAGACTAGACAGACAAGACTAGACGGACAAGACTAGACAGACAAGACTAGATAGACAAGACTAGACAGACAGGCATAGAGAGACAAGACTAGACAGACAAGACTAGACAGACAAGACTAGACAGACAATACTAGACAGACAAGACTAGACAGACAAGACTAGACAGACAAGACTAGACAGACAAGACTAGACAGACAAGTCTAGACACTCAAGAGTAGACAGACAAGACTAAACTTACAAGACTAGAGAGACAAGACTAGATTAGACATACAAGATACTACAAGAGTAGACAGACAAGACTTGACGGACAAGTCTAGATTGATAGGACTAGGCATACAGGACTAAACAGACAAGACTAGGCAATAAGACTAGACAGACAAGACTATACCTGCAAGTCTAGACAGACAAAACTAGACCGGCAAGACTAGGCAGACAAGTCTAGATTGATAGGACTAGACATACAGGACTAAACAGACAAGACTAGGCAATAAGACTAGACAGACAAGACTATACCTGCAAGTCTAGTCAGACAAGACTAGACCGGCAAGACTAGGCAGACAAGACTAGACAGGTAAGAGAAGACAGACAAGACTACACAGGCCAGACTAGACTGACAAGACTAAACAAACAAGATTAGAGAGTCAAGACTAGACACACTAGATTAGAGACACAAGACTAGACAGACAAGACTTGACAGACAAGACTAGACCGATAGCACTAGACAGACAGGACTACAGAGGCAAGACTAGACAAATAAAACTAGAAGGACAAGACTAGACCTGCAAGCCTAGACAGACAAGACTACGCAGGTAAGACTTGACATACCAGCCTAAACTAGATGAACAAGACTAGACAAACAAGTCTAAGTGAATTGGACAACACTCCCCGGACTTGATTGTTTTTAATTGGAATTTCGCAACATTTGGTATTTGAAAATATTGAATATTACGCAAAAATTATTAACTCCAATTGGCAGTCATAAAGTTGTAACATATAGAATGTGTTAACAACCCATATCTCTACCGTCGCGTGAAACCGTCTATATAATACTTCAAGTCTGTAAGCCTGTATAATACTTTAAAATATATCGCATATATCTAAAAATTATAACTCGTTAAGAAATCTAAATATGTATATTAATACAATTAATGTATAGTGTTATCTATTTTCAGTAATGCTGTTTGTCTAAAATGGTTAGTTTTCTGATTTTGTTTTGTTTTGCTTTGTTGCGTGTTTTGAATGCCATATGCCGTTCGAAATGCATTAAACATTTCGGAAATGATTTCGTTTTTCCCATGGCATTCGGGGTGTTTTGCCACACAGCAACGAGCAAGTGTATATATTCCACCCCTAACATAACAACATGTATCCAACAGTCGCGCAAGGTACGAGGCCCGGCGATTGGTTCGAAATTCGCAGGTGGTAGAGCTGGTGCTCACTGGACCTTATCAAGCAGAAATGAAACGGTTTCAGTGTGCAGATAGTGGTTGATTGGGTAGGAAGAGAGTAAATGTTGAGGTGGAAATGAGTTGTTGTGTTTAAGAAGGTTAGTGTTAGAGTGTGTGTTTTTGGAAGCGTCGCGGCGCCGGCGCGCGTCCCCTTTGCCCCGAACCGCGGCGCAGGCGGCGGCGGCACCCGGTACGAATTAGTCTGACACGGGCGACGGATCAGCGCGCATCTTCATATCAAGAGGAATTAGAAACTCTTTAGAATCCTAACACTGAGTTAGTGTGAAACCATGTGTGCAGCTGGATCTCCTGCTCCTCCTCCCCTTCTGCTGTGATCCTGCAGTGCGGCGCGAGGACGATTTACTGTTTCTTTTAAATTTTTTTTTAGACTGAAAACTCAAAGTGTTGAGTAGTGGTGCGTCGTTGTGGTTTTTTGGGCCTCTTCTCCTCAACCATGGGGAGGTTATGGTTAACCAAAGGTTACCATTCGGGCTGACAGTTAAAAGTGGGGCCGCGGCCATGGACTGGCTACTCGCGGCGTGGACCACCCTCTTGTGGTTGGCCTCAGGTAAGACACTAAGTATATATAGATTACATAAAATACTACTACTCTAGTTTATTGATTTTTAACGTAATTTAATTGTATTCAATACCGCAACATAAAAAATGGAACTTTATGTCTGAAAATAAAACTACCCTTAGTTCTTCGAATATTAAATAAGTTTTAACATTATTATCTTAATAACTCATAATATGTTTTAATAATAATTTAATAATATATTTTAATTATTTTATGAAAATCTTAAAACTCATCAGTTAGTTTTGAAGAAAAAATATCTTACATTTAAGAATTTTTTTCCACGTATGTCTAAAATGTATTTATTTGGTTTTGTGCTTGTTTATTGTTGTGGAATCATGGAAAAAAATTGTGCTTGGAATCAAATCGAACCCATACAGTTTCTAAAAATTGGAGTTTTTCAAAAAGAATGTGGGATATGTAATTATTTGGTTTTGAGGTTCTTTACCTTTAGAAGTTTAATCAAATTGGAACAGTAGCATTTCAATAAATTAAATATTTTTGAAAAAAAATTCAAGAAGCGAGCGCTTAAATAGGAGGATTAAGTATCTGTTTCAGTTTAAACTAGAAGTTTCCAAAAACTATTATTAAGACATCCAGCCATTTTCTATTAAAAATTGGGAGGTTTTCTTAATTTAGTATTCTGTCAATTGGTGATGAAAAATATGCGTTTTTTGGTTTTTAGAAACCGTAAAGTGAGAAAATGGTTCGATATTTAAGTTTCTAATTCTAAACGAAAAATGCTTCTTCAAAATTTTCTTCCTAAATTTCACATAAACTAAACATAACATATCTTAACATATTATTAATAAACATATTATTTTAATAAAATCTTGAGTTTTGTAATTTCTTTAAATCGGTGTAAAAATCGCAAATAAGAGCATATTATAAAGGCTCTCGCAAAGTGACATTTCATTTTTCAAAAATGTTATTTTTTTAAATTTATTTAAAAATAGATAAATGAAAACTATTTAAACATTCAGGTTTATTATTTCATTTAATTTGAATCACTTTGACAAACGACAGCAAACAAAAATGCCTCATCTGGATGTGTCGCAAAAAAATAATTGCAAATTTAAAATGTCAGTTCATTTTGATACACCCCTTAAATAAGGGCTGTTCAACCTTTTCATATTTCATATCTTCTTTAATATACAGGGTGTTAGGTAAACATGCGACAAAAATAACCAAGGGGTTAGTCCTTGGGGTATTCAAAGAATATTTTGTATTATGATGATATCTGAAAAACCCTTTGTTTCGAAGATACAAGGTGAACAAAATTTGCGACAGTAACAATATTTTATTATCAAAAAGTATATAAAGTTGTAAAGTTGCTCAATCAACGTTAAATGTTCGAAATGACTTTCTCCAGGCTGGATAAAACCATTCAATCTTCTCGTCATTGAGTGCCGAGCTCTTCCAAATACACCAGGGTTGTTTCTAATTTAGTTACACCTAGCAATTATCCGATTTCGCAATTCGTCCAAATTCTCCACTGGAGTAGCGTAAACTAATTACTTCAGATAGCGCCGTAAGAAATATTCCAGGAAGTTTGAACAGAAAGTCTGGGGATCGATCAGGCCATGCGTGTGGTCCACCTCGACCAATACAGCGATCTCCGTATATTGCTGTAAAAAAATCACGAGCAACCAATCTGAAATGTGGTGGTGCACCATCTTGCATAAACCACGTTGCAATTCTTGTCGCCAATGGTATATCCTGCAGAAAGTTTGGCAGTGTTTCTACCAAAAAGTTGTGAATCATCTCGCCAGTAAGTTTTACTGGTAGAAATACCGGTCAAATTTTAGAACTCTCTCTCCTATGGCTCTACAGCCCAAGGTTGGGCATTGGCCTCCCTCAATTTATTCCTACAGGCTTCTGTCCAGCCCTCTTCCAGTCTCTAAACCTACGCAACCATTTGGCATCTTCTTCTACCGCGTCCTCCCATCGTTTCCGTGGTCTGCCCCTCGGTCTCTTCCCTACCATTTTGCCTTGGAGGGCCCGTTTTGGCAGTCCTTCCTCATCCATGCTTGTGACATGGCCTGCCCATTGTAACCTCTGTATCTTTGCATATGCGGATACTGGCGGGTGCTGCTAGGCCTGGTACAGTTCATTATTGTATCGCATCCTGTACCCATTTTCGTGTTGGATTGGGCCGAGTATTCCACGCAATACTTTCCTCTCAAAAATATATATTTTGTTACCACTGGTGTGTGTGTCAAGGTCCAATTAGATATTCACCCACAATTATACAGTTCTACTCAAACATTCTAGGAGAACTGATGTTGAAATTCATATTCACACACCTCATGCGTATTTTCATCGGCCCACACATGGTTGTTATCAAAATTCCTTATGACATTTCTTGAGAAACTAGCTTCATCGGTGAAAGGAATCTGTGTCAGGAATTGAAGGATTTGAACTAATGTTTGCAAAAGCCATGCACATAACGCAATACGTGGACGATAATTAGCAGGTAATAGTTCCTGTTAACACGTCAAATGTGGTATGGATACAACAAATTGATCTTGAGAATTTTCCAAACTGTGTAATGACTTAAATTCAAAGTATTGACAATTTGTCGCGTAGAAGTAATTGGATCTTCCTCTACCATGTCTAGCACATTCTGTTCCAGTTGTACCGTTCGTACTATCATTAATCTTCTTGGCTCTCCATTTCGTTTCAACGTGCCTGTTTCATGAAGACGTCAATGAATGTTTTCGAAGACTTTTCAGTCGTGGATATTACGACTAGGAAACCGTTCAATATACAATTGTCTAGCTTGTAATAAATTGCCATCAGCATATCCATACATGAAATGTATGTCAGTCATCTCGGCTTTCGTATTCATGGTAGAGGACTTCACTAACTATTAAAGACACGTCAAACAGACAAACTACACTCAATGTAAACAACTGCGACCGATACAGGTGATGATCACTGATGAGACGTATTGATAAACTCATTATTTTTTTGTACTCATTGGCGTACGCCATAGTTTTACTTACATTAGTGATTTCAATAAATATCGAATATGATTGTCGCAAATTTTGTTCGCCCTGTATCTTGGAAACAAAGGGTTTTTTCAGAAATCATCATGGGACCAAATATTCTTAGAAATGGCCAAGGAATAACTCCTTGGATTTTTTCCGCATGTTTAACTAACACCCTGTATATACAATCGACTAGAAGGCATAACTGGCCACAGGATTGCCCTGAATTTATGAAAAAATAAGATTCTATTATATAACAGTTACATACAACGTGAACATGAAAGCATAAGAAAAAGAAAACAAAAACTACTTTAAATAACATCGCGATCGACTGGTTGGGCAGCCCTGCTTTATATGAAACGATGCAGAAATTTGGAAAAAAACGTTTGGTTTTGCATCTAAAAACCGAAGAGAATTCATGTATCTGCATATTGTTAATTAACAATAATTAACAATAATGGCACAGTAGAAAAAGTTTCATAAAACTCGAATTCAATTTTGTCCGAAATTTAGAATAAGAATTTTTTTAAATGTTTATTAAATCTTGTATTTAAAATATCTTGAAAATTTGAATAGAATTTTCAAAATGATTTTAGAAAAAACGTGTTTTACGCAAAATTTTAATCATATTTTGTTTGAAATTTTTTGTTTAAAAAACCTAACTATATTATCCAACATTCATAAAAGTAATCGTTTGTGAACATTACGTCAAAATTATGGTGACATACTAGTGCTTGCTATTCGCCGAATCGATTGCAAAATTGTAAAAGAATTTTACCTAAGATTTAGTATGACTTTCTGTGGTGGCTATTCGCCGAGTTATTTGCAAAATTTGAAAACAATTTTACCATTCACGATATTAAACCACCAAGAAAAATCTATATGCAAGAGGTGAATATTACTGCTATAAGTACTAGAGTTACAGAAGATGCTAATTTATCGATTCATCGCTCTTCTTAAGAATTAGGCCTTTCAACGACAACCTGGCGTATTTTGTCGTTAAGACGGGTTTTACAGCCTTACAAGATGTTTTGACCCCTATTTTTATTTTATTTCAAAATAATATCATCCTTACTAAAAACCTTTTTAAATTTTATAAGATGATAAAAAATTAATTTAATCATAAGAATGTAGAAGAATTACCAATAAATAACATCTTATTAACACATGCTGATTAAATCTAGATAATGTTCTTAATGAATTGTGGATATGTAATTTTAGCATAGTAAACTATATAAATCACGAGACCAGCAATTTATAAAACAATAATTCTTACAACAAAAATTACATAATTAGCTATAATTTTCATAACTATCCACATTATTTGTTACTTCGTTTGTTTCTGGTGGCGTGATTATTCTCACCGTGTTTGTTCATGCAATTTGTACAATGTTAGTCAACTTAGACCAATTAGCACATTTTCAAATGAAATTGGTACGCGAAATGTCGGCGGGTCTCATTTTTTTTTCCATGCCGATTTATTTAAACCAATTATTGTTATTTGTTTGCGCCGACAGTTAAAATATTTTCGCCAATTGACTTCCATTAAACCGCTGATGGCTAACGCGAAACGTTTTTTCAGTTACATCAGATTTAAAAATATTCCACCCCGCCGCCGCAAATATAACAAGAATTTCCAATCTACTTTTCATAAACAATTATTCACTTTATCTATTTTAATCATATTTAGCATTTGCCCTTAAACTAAATAATATACGTCAGAATAATGACTAGCTAAGAAAAATCAAATTTAGTGAGCTAAATATAGGAATTAGTTAAACTAAAATACCACATGTTTATTAATGTTCGTCCTGAAAGGATCTGCATAATGAAATCAATAGTATATTAAAGGACGATTTCAGTAAGCGCGATTCTTCATCACGCGTCCAAGTTTCTCCACGCTACGCTCGTCGTTTTCAAATAGACAAGTGCTGAAAAACGCCGTACGAACGAGTTTTTTATAGTATTTTTTTCTATTTTGTGCCCTTTTATGCCATTTCTAAATAAAAAATCATCCCATGCATATTTAGAAAATCTTATGGTGGTTCGGAACAATAATTGACATTTCACTGACACTTGAAATTAATTTAAAGGTTAAAATTAAAATGGGTGAGAAAGTATCTTTTATTCCACTTGGAATATAAGAAGTATAAACCATCAATTTTATGGACGATATATTCTATGTTGAGGTCCTGTTTATCTATATATAAGGATGTAGACATATCCAAATATTATAAGTTGCAGGCCTTATTGAAACGGATATCTCAGGGCTATGCAGCTAAAAAGTCGAAGGTTTTAGAAAAAGAAGATATTTATAAATTTATAGGTATTTACAGGTATGCTGTTGATAAGTCTTACCTGGCTATGAAGGTGGGTAAAATTGTATGTATATAGCAGCTTTGTATTGAACGGTATTCATTTTAGATCGTCTAGATTCTAGATAATGGGTTACAATGGTGCGCTTATAATGGGTTACAATGGTGCGCGTCAGGAATTAACAGATATGTCTGTCGACGACATAGAATATAGTTTATTACCATTAATTAATTAAATTTGTGTATTCGCGATTTCCACACATCACATAACCTCAAAACTATCTCACCGAAAATTTGATATTGACAGCTCTGAATTTCAGTGCCAACCTTGAAAAAATTAACTCACTCCAGCACTCGGCGAGCCATATCACACGCAAATGGGATGGGTGCTGTTATGAGTCCATTACAGACGCAAAATAGAAAATAGTATATTTTACAGCAAGAGATGAAAGATGGCGTTTTTTTTGGTGAGGTGGGAGTTTGCTCACGCGCGCCAGCGAGTTAGCAATCACACCTAACCAAAAATAAAACACGTTTGTCTCGAGTAGTAAATGCAATTTTTTCTACTGATTTCGGTTGTAGAATCCATAATTCGACTTTAATAAATCCAATTCGAAGCGAACTGTCAATACAAATTGAATTGTTGGTTTGGTCGTTTCCATGGTAACATATTGCATTCTCATAGAAGGCGATACTTTTCAAGTCAAATGTCCTAATTTTATTTCGGCTTTTTAAATAGTTTCAGGCTCGTTTTACGTTTGTACATAAAATATTTCATTGAAATTGATGTAATTAATAAGAAAGTCCATGCAAATTTGGTTAGTTTAGTGTTTTAATCGAGAAAATCATAAATTTAAAATGCTCATTTTCATCTCTAGATGTGAAAATATTTTCATCTCTAGAATGAAAAAATGTGACTTTCATGTAGGTAAGCGGTGCGAAAAATGCCATTTTCACATATATCAGTAGAAAAATACCTTTTTATCACTATCTAAGTACAACACACAACTGTTACTAACAATAAGTGAAATATAAAATAAAATACAATAAACAGCACACAAGTAAGTAATCTTTAATGAACACCGGACATTAGGCATATTTTTACAGGTGTAGGTATCGGCTAGTTAGATAAAACATGGCGGACAAGACGAGACAAACAAGGTTAGACAAACTCGGCACGGCAAACAAAACTAGACAGAAAAGCTGGACAGACAAGACCGGACAGCCAAGACTAGACAAACGAAACCAGACAAACAAAAAGGGGCAAGACCATACAAACAAGGCCATAAAAACAAGAGGACACAGACAAGACTAGACACACAAGACCAGACAGACAAAACCAGACAGGCAAGATCAGACACAGAAGAATAGACAGACAAGGCCAGATACACAAGACCAGTCAGAGCAGACCAGACAGACAAAACCAAACAGGCAAGAGCAGACAGACAAGGTCAGACAAACAAGACCCTACAGACAAGAATCGACTGACACGACCATATAGACAAGACCGTGCAAACAAGCCAATACCAGACAGACGAGACCAGAGAGATAAAGACCAGACAAACAAGACCAGACAGACAAGACCAGGCGTAGAAGACCAGACAGACAAGACCAGACAGACAAGACCAGACAGAGAAGACCAGACCTAATCAGATAGACAACACCAAACAGACAAGATTTGAGAGACAAGACCAGACACATAAGACCACAGACAAAACCAGATAGACAAGACCAGACAGTCAAGACCAAACAGACAAGACCAGACAGACAAAACCAGCCAGACAAGGCCAGACAGACAAGACCAGACAGGCAAGACCAGTCAGACAAGACAAGTCAGACAAGACTATACAGACAAGATTTGAGAGACAAGACCAGACAGTCACGACCAGACTGACAAGACCAGACAGACAAGACCAGACAGACAAGACCAGACAGACAACACCAGACAGACAAGACCAGACGGACAAGGCCAGACAGACAAGACCAGACATACATGACCAGACAGACAAGACCAGACAGACAAGACCATTCAGACAAGAACAGACAGACTAGACCAGACAGACAAGACCAAGCAGGCACGACCAGACAAACAAGACCAGACAGACAAGACCAGATAGACAAAGCCAGACAGACAAGACCAGACAGACAAGACCAGACAGACAAGACCAGACAGACAAGAGCCGACAGACAAGACCAGACAGACAAGATCTGACACATGGGATCAGACAGGCAAAATCAGACAGAAAAGACCAGACAGAGAAGACCAGACAGACAAGACCAGACAGTCAAGACCACACAGACAAGACCAGACAGGCAAGGGCAGATAGACAAGAGCAGACATACATGACGTGACAGACAAGACCAGACAGACAAGACCCTACAGAAAAGACTCGACAGACAAGACGAGACAGATAAGACCAGACAGACAAAACCAGACCGAGAAGACCAGACAGACAATACCTGACCGAATAGATGAGGCAGACAAGACTATGTAGAAAAGACAAGACCAGAAAGACAAGACTAGCAGACAAAACCAGGCATTCAGGACGAGATAGACAATACCAGGTTGACCGACATAACCAGACAACACCATGCAATTCAAGAGAATACCAGACAGACAAGATCAGACGGATAAGATCAGTCATACAAAATCAGGCAAACAGGACTAGACGGACAAGACCAGACACCAGCAAACATACAAGACCAGAGAGACAAGACCACACAGACAAGACCAGACAGGCAAGAGCAGATAGACAAGAGCAGACATACATGACCTGACAGACAAGACCAGACAGACAAGACCCTACAGAAAAGACTCGACAGGGTAGACGAGACAGATAAGACCAGACAGACAAAACCAGACCGAGAATTCCAGACAGACAATACCTGACCGAATAGATGAGGCAGAGAAGACCATATAGAAATGACAAGACCAGATAGACAAGACTAGGCAGACAAGACCAGGCATTCAGAACGAGATAGACAATACCAGGTAGACCGACATAACCAGACAACACCATACAATTCAAGAGAAGACCAGAGAGACAAGATTAGACGGATAAGATCAGACATACAAAATCAGGCAAACATGACTAGACGGACTTAGGTATTTTGTTAGTTTTTCATTTGAATGCATATGAAAGATAAAATTATGTCAAATACGACACTATGCTGGCTGTAAAACTTTCTATTGGCTAATTACAAGGGCGTCTCTTGGCTCAAATTTTTAACACCTGTAGTGACTCTCGTGGTCCAGTCTGGACTTTCTTGGCGAGTTTATCGAAAATGAACACATTTTTTGTTTTTATAGTCCAGTTAAATCTTCCTCAGCCTCGGGCCAGGTCGGTCCATGCTGTTGCATTTCTGTCTCATAGGATCATCTCCATACTGCTGTGTCTGGACATGAGAATATTACCTGTTCTGCGTTGTCGTCTTCCCAGCATTTGCAGAGGGGAGATTCTTTTTTCCCAAATCTGAGGGGATACGCCTTGAAGTTACCATGGCCTGTCAAAATTTGAATTGCATGGTAGGATAAACTGACGTGTAAGCTGCACTAAACCTTTATTGACGATATAATCAACTTAGTCCACAAGCCTGTTGTAGCTGCATTCCATCTGTCCTGCCAGAGTTTTTCGAAATGTGCCTTTGAAACTTATTTCAACGCTTGTTTAGGCAATTTGTCATATGCAATTGTCAGATGACCATTGCTTGATGCGAGTTTCGCGAGCAAATCCATTGGCTCATTGCCTTCGACTCCAGTATGGGCTTTAATCCAGTGCCATATGATCATATTTTTATTTGAAACTCTTGCAGCTGTCGTCCACGTCTGCATCAACAGTTCAGTGGCTCCATTCATACTTTTCAGAGCATCGAGAACAGATTCGCTGTCACATATTATCGATAAGGGACTATTGCTGTGCTTTTGAACATAATGCAAGGCATGTAGTATGACGATGAATATAGAGCTATGCTTGGAATATAGAGCAGTAATGTTCTATCCTTAAGAATTTGTGGTGAACCCCTTCGCCGTTGTCAACGAATGCAGCTCCTGTGCCTCTGCGAGATTTCTAACAGTCCGTGTAAACCTGAAGTTGGAAAAGATTTGAGTTTCAAATTTTACCTAACCCATGATAATTTTGAAGGGTGAATGTGTTCATATAAGTTAACGTTCAGTTCGATATTATGCAGAGTATTTGGTAAGTCTATGATGTCTTTAATTAATGTATCGTTTGCAAATTGGTGTGAGCTATATTGGGATAGCTGCTCGAGGCGGATTTCGACAGCAAGGAGACTTGTAATGACACAAGTTGCATCTGAGGATACTGTGCGATAGGCTTTCGCAGCGTGGATTGTGCTGAGGCACTGTATGCCCAAAGGCTTAAGGTTTCCTTTCACGCTACCTGACTTCTGTCAGATCGGACTACCATATAATGTCGCGATAGATTTCGGACAGGTATGATCTTCCAAGACCCCATTCCTACTTTGCGGCGATACCTAATTTTATAATCATTTGTTTCACATGCCAGTTTTATGTGGTCTTTGCCTAAATACGGACTCCTTTGATTTGAGGATCAGCTGAAGAAGAGGGCTTCAGTCTTTTGGGCATTGAAACTGAGCCTAGTTTCAATTGCCCAGTGACGATAATATTCTAGAGCACGGTCAGTGATCTCTTTGAGTCCAACAATAGTTCTGCGCCTAGAAGGAAGAAGAGTATCATCGGCATGAGCTATGATTTCATACTATTCAGGCAGATTTCTTTCAAAAATGGTTCAATACAAAATATAATAAAATATTCCAAATCGAGACCAGATAGACAAGACCAGACCAAATAGACAAGATGAGAGATACAGGACCGGTCAGACAAGAGAAGACCAAAAGAGGACTCTCAGACTATTTAAGAAGACTCCCATGAAGCTATTTACTTACGGAAACGACAATCATAGTCATAAATTAACTCCAACTTCATATGGAAAAGTTTAAAAGTCTAAAAAAATATTGTTTTTCGTGAATGATTGTGAAAATGACATTGATTATAATTAAAGCACACTATGTTCAATTTGGTAGAAAAATTTCGTCTTAATACGAATAATTAATAAATAAAATTCCATTTATTGTTTTTTTTTATTTGTTAAAGAAAATTCCTTTGTTGAATATTGAGTTGGTTTCTGTTTCAAATATTTTTTTGGCAAATATTTGCGATGTATTTTCTGGAATAGCGCGCAGATGAAAAACAGCGTCTTTTTTATTATAAATATTTACGCAAGAAATGTTTTAATTAAAGCCGATCTAACATATACACGGCTAACATGAAAGTCCATTGTCGATATCAGAAAAAAAAACAGACGACTTTAAAATTATTTCTATTGAACTTGATTCAACTTAATTATTTCAACTTGATTCAACTTAATTTCATATGACGCACTTTCTTCCCATTTATGGTAAAACAGGGTGATTCTGGGCCCGCCAATGTATTCGATATAATTGTTAATTTATTTATTAATTAATGAAATAAATTAAAATACTATCTTAAATACAATACTATATTTAACTATCCTAAATTAAAAAATAACAATTGCCAACATCTGGCTTTTAAGATTAAAATGTTCGAAAATCCAATCCGCTATGTGCGAAGTGGCAAAAACTTGCAACAATTCGGAATAGTCAATTTGTTTATATATTGAAATGAGTCATAATTGTTGTTGTGTTAGGAACTGAAAAAAATAAGGGGACAAATAGCCGGTGGAAATTCTATATTTTCCTACAGTGGCCTAGAAATTAGATTCAGGAAATAAATGGATAGCTGATGTAAAAAGGAAAAAGTAAGCGATATAACCTTAAATTACGATATTAATAAACCAATTTTATTTACCCTATTTTATTTTTAATTTGGCCAACTATGGACCGCAAAAGACTTTTTGGTTTTTCTTCTTTTCTCCTCCCAGAACCTCTTCATGCGTTCGCTTCTTTTCTTTCTTTCCTCATTGGAAATGATCCGTTTGTTTGCCACCTCATTATTAATTAATAAAATAAATTTTCTCATTCTCTCATTTTTCTCATTTTTTCAGGTTTCTCCTGAAATGCTTTTATACTGTCTACTCTCCTTCTAAACTCTTTTCTGTTGTGAGCCATCTGTAGTGTGATTAAACTTCTGCCGCATCCCTTTTCACCTAATCTACCCATTTAGATGTGGCCTTTAACCCCATGATGTAGTTGATGATCCTTTTGGTCAGTCTGCATTCATCCATTCTTAGTAGGTGTCCGTGATCTTCTCACTGTATTTGTAGAGTTCTTCGTTTTCCCTCATCCTCCAAATCCTATCAGTAGTTTTCTGTGGTCCGAGTATTTTCCACAGATTCCTCCTTTCTTCATTTTCCAGTTCTTATTCCCCCCGGTTCGGTCATCGGCAGAAGCTAAACAGTTGACTTCCAAGTTTTTCCTTTCCCTCCCAAGGCGTATTCCTCTTATTCTTTCCAAATTGAGGACCTCTTCCCAGGTTTTCATTATTTTTTCCATTACGATGTTGAAGAGTATTGGGAATAATGCATCTCCCTGTCTGAGTCCTGACTTAATTTCAAACGGATCAGAAATTTCCCCGAAGAATTTAATTATCGAGATGGTATTCGTCAGTGTTTGTTTGATGATTTCTCTTGTTTTTTTTTTGTCAATTCCAAAATCTTTCAAGGTACTAAATAATGATTATCTGTCAATTGAGTCGTATGCTTTTTTAAAGTCGACAAAGATGACCACAGTATTCTGGCTCTTTAGAGTTCTAGTTCGCAGAATGCTTTTTAGATTGAATATCTGATTGAAATTGTTGCGCATGATCTTCCTTTTCGGAAACAGCTTTGTATTCTCCAATGAGGTGATCAGCCTGTTCTTCCACTCTGCTCAACAGCACTTTAGATAGTTTTTTATAAGCGATTGGAACTAGAAAGATCCCCCTGTAATTATTTGGGTTCGTTCGATTACCTTTTTATGAAGTGGGTGTATGAGCGCACATTTAGAGTCATTTGGGATCTGTCCCGTTTTCCATATTTCTTCTATAATTTGATGGATTCTTTTTGCAGCGATCTCTCCTCCGATATTCCACATTTTTGCCATCTTCCTCTGGTGCTTTGTTATGCTTGAGCTCTTTGATTATCAGTTTTATCTCATCTAGACTTGGTAGTTTGGAATCTGGGTTCTCGTGGATTTGGTTCTTGATGTCCTGTCTTTCTAGAGGCTCTTGGCAGTTTAGCAGCACTTTAAAATAGTTTGCAAAGAGCTCGCAGTTTTGTTTGTTATTAGTAATTATGCTACCACCAGTTGCACTTAGAGCAAAGAGTTGGAGGTTGATACCCTTGTAGCTCTTCTTTGAGGGTTCGATAAAACTCCCCAGTGTTATTCCTTATAAATTCTTCTTCCAGTTTTTCCACCCTAGATGTGTCATATCTTCTCTTTTGAGCGCTTGGTTCTTGATGTCCTGTCTTTCTAGAGGCTCTTGGCAGTTTAGCAGCACTTTAAAATAGTTTGCAAAGAGCTCGCAGTTTTGTTTGTTATTAGTAATTATGCTACCACCAGTTGCACTTAGAGCAAAGAGTTGGAGGTTGATACCCTTGTAGCTCTTCTTTGAGGGTTCGATAAAACTCCCCAGTGTTATTCCTTATAAATTCTTCTTCCAGTTTTTCCACCCTAGATGTGTCATATCTTCTCTTTTGAGCTTGGCAGCTTCTTTCCTTGGTTATGACCTTGGCAGCTTCTTTCCTTTCATTCCTGAAGTCTTCCCATTTTTCATCAGTTTTATTGGAATACCACCTCTTCCATGAATTTAACTTCCTTTCAAGTGCTTCATCACATTTTTTATTCCACCACTTGTTTTTCCTTTTTCTTGGGGGGTTTCCCAAACCTTCAGATGTTTTGATCAAGGATTCTCTGTTCTCATCCCCACTGTTCATCTCCATATCAGGTAGCTTTTCAAGGTATCTTTGTTTTTCTTCAAAATCTCAGTATTGATTCTGGGTTTCTTGCTTATTCTCCGCTTGGGTCTGTTTAGCTGGAATTTTACTTATATTTCTGAGAAGTGATGGTCTGATTCAATGTTGGCACCATTTCTCACTTTGACGTTCAGGATTTCCTTACGGTTCCGGGTTGTTATTGCGACATGATCGATCTGGAATTCCCCTAGCATCGAGTTTGGAGAGACCCAAGTCTTCTTTTTCTTTGGTAGTGCCTTGAAGTATGTGGACATTAGTTTCATATTTGCACTATATATTATGTAATATTAATTATTGTATTTCTAATTATTATTTGAGTGTTTATGGGTCGCCGTGCTCTCCAAAAGCTCACGATACAATTTGTAGTGAACATTTTATTGGAGGCAAAAATATCAGACGCGCAAGCATCCCCGAGTAATGTTCCCACTATATTCCCTAAAATATATCGAAAGAAGAAAGTTAGCGATTCACAAGACCTAGTTAAATATACAGGCCTGATAAAACGAAGAACCACAAAAGTCTCAGACACCACATCAAATCAAGTAAAAATTGAAGAACAAAATGCCATTATTTCGTAGCTCTTAAACATTTCTTACATGTTGGACTAGAACTATTTGTGTCTCTTGATCACATTTTGGAATTGGAAATTTATATTGTACACTTATACACTTAATAATAAATAGTATACACTTTTAAATTAAGTTTTTTAATCACATCTATTTTCTATATATTGATTTTAACAAAAATACTATCTTCCGCCATGGTATAATTATTTTAATTACTTTATTTATTATAAAACAATAAGGCCTCCCGCGCACTAGCAAGCGCAGCCAGGCTGCCGGCAGCCAGTTCAACACATGGGAAACCGCGCAATAGGCGGTAACGAATTCCTGGCTGAGGTAGCAGAACATGTCTGATTGAACGGCAGCCCATGGGCTGCGCGCAGCCGGAGCAAGTGTAGAGAATGTATGTGGCTGCCGCCAGTCTCCACGCACTTTTCGTAGCAGTCAGACGTATTTTGTGTTCCAAAACTCCGAAACAAAATGACTTTCGATACGATTGGTTGCTCAAATATGTCGGCTGCCTAATGCGCGGGAGGCCTAAAACATTTGTATTTTAATCATTATTTGACATAATCGCCAGTTAAGTCGCGCTACTGACGATCACATAGTCAATAAAATCTCAAGTCTTCGGAAAGAGTCTTCAGTATTTGATTAATGTTAATGTGTGCCGTATAATATTCTTTTCGTCCTTCATCAGACTCTCTTTAATTTACAAAAAATCTACTTTGCATTTTCTAATTTACATTTCAGATATTTCAATTAGAGTTTAATTTATAACAAATTTAAAACTGGTGATTAATTTCTATTAGTTTGGCGAGTTTATACTCGCGTAGTGATTTACTGTTGGTGATATTTTCCTAGTAGATTCTACGCTTCTCGTGGTTACAAATGCGAAACTCGAGTTCCGGATGGAGCGAGCTCGCGTTTTTTTGTTTACAAATAAACTTATTTTCTTATTTCTGTGGAACGTGCACTTTTTATAATTGCGCATTTCGCAACATCCATGCCAATCAATAATCACATTGCAAAAAGAGTCACTGATGTAATTCGTTGAAAGGGGGATTATTCGCGATCAAAGCGAACTTTAATGGTTTTGGCTCTCCATTCCACTCGCTAATCTATTCAATGTGAATTCAATTAAAATAGATTTATTTTTTTATAGTGAAAATCGCGAAGGTTGTTATAATAGAATATTAATTTGATTAAGCTTGGAGTAAATATTTAATAAGAAAAAAACTTAACAGTTTTAATAATTTCTTAATAAATTCATCTAAATAAGAAACTGAACTGGTACTTTTTATAGTTTCCTATCAGAATTAGCTAACTTCAAATCTCAGTTAATTTTTCTAAATCAGACGCAATTTCAACTGGAATTTAGATCATGGAACTCTAAATAAACAAAATTAACAAAATTTGGTGGATTTCTACTTATCTATTGTTATTTATTACACAAGTAGATTTATTGCACAAATCGATCGCGTCAACGCGATAGGATTTAAATTCGCGAGTTAAACCTTATTTTTTTCCGCGCGTTTAATACAATTTTGTATTCAATTTTGCATTTTCCGTGGTTTTTTTACGTGAGGCAAATCGTTTGGTCATGATTGTATTGTTGCCATGACAATGATAAAATTGTTGATTCGTTTAGATATTGTGTTTAATTAATTTATGTTTTATTATTTAAAAATGGCCAAGTGCATGTCGGGCCACGCGCTATGTAGGGTTCCGTAGTTACCGTTCTTAATCTTATGACTTAATACTCAAATGTCTACAAAATTTCATAACCAAAAACTTAATCAGCTGACATTGATGTTGTCGAGTTTGACGTTCAACATAACCAATAATATATTGTTTAAATGACGCGGCTGTCGCTCGATTTGTTACATTTTATAAGTTGGTCGACTATTACTCGTAAACTAACTACTTAGCTACTTAGCTGTGATACTTTTCCTTTTAACTTCGTTGTATATACTACTATTGTGAATTTTTTCACATATCCAGAAATAGCCATTTAGTTGGCAACTAGCACTTTAAAGCTTAATATTTCACGCATCTCTTACTCGAAATAATGTTTTCACAAACCTGTAATATTTTTGAAAGACCTATCCAACGATACCCTAGAGCATGGGGTATACGAGAAAAAAAAACGTCCCCACTTCTTTATGGTAAAGGAGCTACCCCAAAAAATTTTTTTTTCAAGATTTTAGTTACATATATATATATATATATATATATATATATATATATATATATATATATATATATATATATATATATATATATATATATATATATATATATATATATATATATATATATATATATATATATATATATATATATATATATATATGTAACTAAAATCTTGAAAAAAAAATTTTTTGGGGTAGCTCCTTTACCATAAAGAAGTGGGGACGTTTTTTTTTCTCGTATACCCCATGCTCTAGGGTATCGTTGGATAGGTCTTTCAAAAATATTACAGGTTTGTGAAAACATTATTTATTATTTATATATATATATATATATATATATATATATATATATATATATATAACATTATTTATATATATATATATATATATATATATATATATATATATATATATCTGTATATCCATGCAAAATTACAGCTTTATATTTCTAATAGTCTCTGAGCTAAACTGCTGACGGACGGTCGGATGGCCAGACATATCGAAACTATAAGTGTTCCTTTTTGATAACAACGGAACCCTAAAAATGGATAAATCAGAAGAGTTCTTGTTACATGGTGATACAATTGCGGAAAGATTACTCCGGCATTAATCAAGAGAGTAATATAAAAAAAAATATAACAATTTCTGTGATTGGGGATTAACGAAGAATATCAGCGAAGTTACCGACACTACCGAGACTGACACAAAATGTCATAATTCTCTACAGCCCGTAAGTGAGTTATTTTAATGCGCTGCCATGAATACTTTTATTGCACTAGAGCAATGGTGAATAAACCACTGCTTTATTAATATGTATCCAATGAATTAAACATGACTTTATGAGTCAAAATTGAATAAAACCACTATTAGTAATAGTAATTAAATATTAGTCAAAAGTAGAAGTTGTCTAGTTTTCTAGTATCATGATCTAGTTCCTAGCGTTAGGCAAATGGTCCTAATCAAACCTAATTTCAACCTGAATCAAGATGCTAATGATCATGCATCAAGATGCTAATATTATGATTTAGCCAAAGCCTTTGACTGTGTGGCCCACAACCAACTACTGGATAAATTGTATTGTGTGGGAATTCGTGTAAACTGGATAACATTATTAAATCATTCCTTTCAAATAGATTAAAATATACAAGAATTGTCTCAAATAAAATTTTCAACTCAGAGCCATTGAATATAAAAAAGTGATGTTCCACAAGGCAGTGTTTTGGGGCCAACTCTATTCTTGCTATACATGGCGGATATAGTCTCCTACATTAAAGAAAATAAATGTGTATTTTATGCGGACGACTCAACTTTCATAATATCAAGAAAGTTTTCCGTACAAAATGAAAGAGAAGAAAATTTAATCCTTCAAAAAGTAGTAATTTCTTTGAAAATAATCTTTTTCTCAACAGTGACTAAACAGAATATGCAATCTTTCAAACACAAGGAACTAACTACGCCGAGAATTTAAATTTAAAAGTTAACATGAACATTAATAGAGTTAAGCATACAAAATTTCTAGGCGTAATCATTGAGGAATTCTTAACTTAGAATATTGAAATAGAAAGCATTTCTAAAAGGTTACATCAATAGACGTTTGCAATCCGGCAGCTCAGAAATATAATAAACCATGCAAATCTGTTAATATGTTTTTACTATGCTGAGGTTCATTCTCTCTTCTGGTTCATTCTGGTTTGGGGAACCACAAATAAAATTGCCAATGCTCTGATAGCTCAGAATAGAGTAATCCGTCCCTTAATGGGTAGTTCCTCACGATTATCTTGTAGACCCATTTTTGAGCGGTTAAAAATACTAAGCGTAATCAGCATATATATATATATATATATATATATATATATATATATATATATATATATATATATATATGTTGTATTTGAGGTTTTCGCGGATAGATACCTGTGTTGTATTGTTTTCTCGGGGATTCCGCGTTGATGCTGAGGGTTGGCTCTGAAAAGAACCGGATTCTCGACGTTTCGGCGAACTAACATTCGCCATTCTCAAGAGATATATGCGTCCGTGCGGGTCAACCGTTAGACGCATACTGAGAGCTCGTTCGTGCGATGCGACTACTTATAGCTGTCTGGCTTCGGGTCATGCGCGTTGTGTGCGGTGCTTCGGTTCGGTTGTTTGTTTGTCTTGTTGGTCGTACATGAGTCTGGGGTGTCTGGGATTTCATTTTGAGGGTGGATATGATCGGTCGCCATGCTGGGGGCAGTCTCAAGGAATCGTCTCTCGTGTTCATGCAGTAGTCTCGTTTTTCTATCTCTATGGCTTCTCTGTATACTCGTGACATTTCGTGGCTAATCTGTGCAACAGTCCTTGAATTTCTAAAGTCCATCCAGTGACCGGTGTTTGTGTGTTGGACAAGTGCCGATGAAACTTTGTCTCTGTGTCTTACTGAAACTACATGTTCTTGAATCCTAGCAGATATTTTTCTATTGGTACGTCCAATGTAGGTTCGTTCACATGTTCCGCAAGGTATTTCGTAAATTCCATGGGATTCTAACGGGATGGTGTCTTTAACGCTGCGTAGCATGGAGGATATTTTCTGGTTAGGTTTGAAAATGGTGTCGATGTTGTGTCTTTTAAGGATTCTGGCGATTTTGTCAGTTGATCCATGAACATATGGTAGGTATGCTGTGCTAACGGGTTTCTGTCGTTCTTCCGTTGTTCGGCTACTGTTCTCTGTACGACGGAAAGCTCTGGATATTAATCTGTTTGGATATCCATTTGAAGAAAGAGCTTCTCGTAAGTTCCTCAATTCTTTCGGTAAGTTAAGTTGGTCGGCTAGTCTTTTGGATCGGGTGGTAAGAGTGTTGACTACAGATGCTAGTTGTTTGGGATGATGGTGCGAAGAAGCGTTCAGATATCTGTCTGTGTGGGTTGGTTTCCGGTACACAGTGTGGCTCAAAGTGCCGTCAGGTTTCTTCTGTACCAAAACATCCAAGAAAGGAAGTTGTTGATGCTTTTCTATCTCCATTGTGAATTTAATTTGGTCGTGTTGGGAGTTAAGATGGTTAAGGAATTTGTCCAGCTCTGGTCTGCCGTGGGGCCAGATTACAAATGTGTCGTCAACATATCTTAACCAGAGTATAGGTTTAAGTGTGGCTGATGAGATTGCCTTTTCCTCAAAATCTGTAAGAAATATGTTGGCTATTACTGGGGATAGAGGTGAACCCATTGGTGCTCCTAGGACTTGTTTGTATATTTGACCATCGTACCTAAAGTATGTATTCTTTAAACAATGTTCTGCCAGATCTGATACATACTTTTCTGGTTTTAATTTTGATCTTATATATATATATATATATATATATATATATATATATATATATATATATATATATGTATGCGTCTAACGGTTGACCCGCACGGACGCATATATCTCTTGAGAATGGCGAATGTTAGTTCGCCGAAACGTCGAGAATCCGGTTCTTTTCAGAGCCAACCCTCAGCATCAACGCGGAATCCCCGAGAAAACAATACAACACAGGTATCTATCCGCGAAAATCTCAAATACAACATATATATATATATATATATATATATATATATATATATATATATATATATATATATATATATATATATATATATATATAAATATTAGAAGTCTCAAGTTTTATACACAAACATATGGATATACACCACATTAATAGCAGATGCCTTAATAAACTTTGTCTACGACCACTATTGTAAATGCCCATTATTGTACAGTTCGTGAACTATGTAAATACATCATAACACACACGTATCTAACCCTCCACGAATAATGATATGTTATGATTGTTAACACACTAGTGCGTTTGGTTTACGATTCGTTGATTGGATGAGAGCTGCACGTTGATACGATTCTTAAATATAGTACTCCATGATTTTCAAACAATAAAACGTCACATCATTTGCATCGCAGCTGTCATTCATTTCGTTCTTTCACATTTAAATCTAAAGAAAACTACAAGTAAGTACTAAGTAATAAGGTATGTAACCATTATGAATGTATTTCTTTTCAATTTCATTAAATTAAATAATATTTAGTGATAGTGATAATGAAAATGGTTTGTTTATTATAATGTCAAATAATGTACCTAATAAGAAACAAATTTGTTACGTCAAATGAATTTTTCTTATTAACAGGAATAAATTAGTGTGGTCGTAGATAAAGTATAGTACATGACTCGAATTGTAAGACAATTACGTGCTCGCGAAATAACTATTCCGCTCGTACGTAATATGCTTCTTATAACTCTTGTTGCGTAATATACTATTACACACCTAAATCTAATTTACAAATCTGTAGCAAATCTGCAATCAATTTTGCACCAATCAAGTTTCTTACAAAGTTTTCAGGAAAAAAATTGAAAAAAAATTTAGTAAAACAAACATGATATTCTTTTGATTAATTCTTTATTTTATGTGTGTGATTACAATTTTGACAAAACTAGGTAGACAGAACTACACAGAGAAGATTAGACAGACAAGACTAGACAGACAAGACTTGATGGATAAAACTGGAGAGACAAGACTAGACTGAGATGACTATACTAGACAGAGAAGACTAGACAGACAATACTAGACAGACAAGACTAGACACACAAAACTAGACAGAGAAGACTAGACAGACTAAACTTAACAGACAAGACTAAACAGATTATACTGGACTGAAAATACTCGACAAACAAGACTCGACAGACTACACTAGATAGACCATACTGGATAGGCAAAACTCTACAGGCAAGACACACGCCTGGCGATACAAAATTAATCAAGAAGATTAGGCAGAGAAGATTAATGAAATAAAATTAGACAGGAATTTATAGTTAACTAAATTATGTAGTAATTAGTAAAAAGTAAGACTTATTATTTTATTTTATTTCCTATCTGAGTTATCTAGCTCCAAACACAATTTTTTCAAATTCTAAAACAATTTCTACTTGGAATTAAACCTTCAATATGTAGTCTGTAACTCAGAATGCAGATTAAATATATTGAGAATATTTGGAGGAATTCTATATAACTAAACTTTTTAGTAACTTGTGAAAACTATACGTTAATATAGTTAACAATATTTGGCAATTTTCTTTACTCTAAGCTAATTTCAACTTGGAATTATATTTTCATGTTTTGTTTGTAACAAACAAAACCTGTAAACTATATGAATTAACAAAATTAACGATTAGTTAACTAATACATGTAGCATCTAGTGAAAACTAGAAGTGGTTATCTAAGTTCTTAGTGCAGTCATTTAGCTACAAATCCTATGTTAGGCAAGGTTTCTAAGACAAGGCAATTTTATCTGGGATTTAGAGCTTCACGGTTTAATATGATCAGTTTCAGCCTAAATAATATCTGTTAATTTGAAGATTTTTTAGTTAACTCAATTAAGTATCAATTAGCGAAATCTAGAAGTTGTTTGTTTCAGTTTCTTAATAGAGTTCTATCTCTTTAATATGGATAATTTTCAGATTAATAAATTTCACAATAATTAATAATGTTTAGAGGATCAGTACATAAATTTTATTAATTAATACTTCAGGGACGAGCGTTGACAGAATAATAGATTATTGGTGATAATTAGGCAGATGCTTGCCGTCGCAAATTGGCGTAAATAACTGACGGAACCGGATTCACGGTTTGTAAGGAAAATTCTGTTGGAAACGATTTACTGACAGACGTGTTGATTCAGCAAATTGTAATAGAATAATTAACGAATATTATTGGCATGCTGTAGCAGACAGACATGACTAAACAGTCGAGAGTAGGCACAGAATTGGGTTTTCATTAAAAAGTTTCAAAAATATGTTCCCTTCGTATATTCATATTTGCATAAAAACGATCCTAATCTATAATTGAAACGTTTGTTATGCAAATTAGCATCACTTTTTAGCGCTACAAGAAAAAATCACTTCAAATTCCCCCGCTATTTTTGTTGCGAAACCGCATAATCTGCAAATCGCGATAAAAACGTAATTTGCGGTTTATGCCTTTAACAACAGATGAATATTAATCTAATATAATTAGTTTTAGTTGTTTCTCTAGGTGTAAGAAGTAATAGTAGGAAAATTTGTTTAGTATGTATTTGAATTCCTATTGAATCGGTTGTTATTACAAAACAAGTAAATATTTTGAAATCCTTGAAACTTGTAATGTTCTGTTTACCAACACGTTGAATTACTATAAAAGCATTTAGATAAGAATCACAAATCTGTTTATTTATCCGGAAAATTACTGCGTATCGTAATTCCTATCATTTCCTGCTGTTAAGACATACAAAACTAATTCTCAGTAATCAGCAAAACGCAAAGAAAAGAAAAAAAGCTTGATAAAAACCAACGGCAAATGACATAATTTCGGTTGCGCGGTTTTCTACCAGCAGGAACTCAATTCAGCCAGCAGATTTCTAATCAGAGATATTGTCTGCGTCAATGTCACAAGCCGGCATTAAAAATCAAGATGCATTATTAGTGCACATAGTCTAGGTCGGGAAAACAACGTGATTTTCCCTGTAATTCCGGCGCGATTATTCCCTAGTCCCTTTTAAGCACGTTCGCTCCTCCGCTAATCACCGACTAACCAATTTATTTATTTGTTTGCCTCGACTTATGCCAGAGAAAAAACTTTCTAATTGACCTAAATGATCGATAATTGATCTTTTAACTCATTTACTGAACTAACCTGGAGACATTCCTGCAATTTATTCAATTTCAAATTACATCGGATTTAATACTTTTTAATCTACATCATTCGCTATAACAAATTTAAAATGACTAGACAGACAAAGCTAGGCAGACTAGACAGACTGGACAGACTAGGCAGACAAGACTAAACAGACAAGACTAGTCACATAAGACTAGACAGACAAGACTAGACAGACAAAACTAGACAGACAAGACTAGACAGACAAGTAGTGGGAACAACTTCGTGAATTCCGTCATTAGGCTGTCCCCCCGGAGAGTTATAACCCTTTGCGCAATTTTCCTGGTGACGATCTTATAGCCATTATCCCAGATGTTAGTATCATCATTCACATCTTCGCAGAGCACTCTCCAAGCTTCTTCCTTGGAGTTCACCGTGGCTCTGCGAAGTTCTCTGCGCGACAGGTTATACCTCCTTCTACACTCCTCACGCATCACCACATTTGTTCGCCTGCTCATTTCACAAGTAAACTGGGTTCGTGCCTCTGGCGCCCCTCCGTTTCCTCTAAAACACCGCATCATAGGCGCCGTAATGAACTGCTTCGCATATGCTCCACAGTCCATTTTCGGGGCCTGTCTTTTCATCCAATTGTTTCATAACGTCTCCAAAACTTTTTAGTTGACTTTTGTCGACTCTCGATCCATTCGTTCCAATTTCAATCGGTCCCTCAGAAACATCATCTCGTACGTCGAAGAGAATATCCTGGTGATCACTCAGATTCTCTCCCTTTGTGACACGCCACTCTTTCACCCACCATGCAATCCGTGAGGTGCGAAAAGTGATGTTTATGAAAGACATACTTTCGCCCCGCACGAAGATTGGCACATTCCCACGGTTGTGACTTACCAGGTTCACCTCTTCCAGCCACTATTCTATCATTTTCCCTCTTTCATCTTCTCTAAGGGATCCCCACCAAGCGGACTTGGCGTTGAAATCCTTCCCGACAACAATCTCTTTGGACAAGATTTTCATACTGGTCCATAATCATACTGGTTCATAAATGCTACTGTTAGGCGAAATGTAGCACCCATAGTGGACCCAGTTTTCCCATTCAACCTACACATTTCCACACTTCCACCACATTCACATTTAACCATAGGATTTTCCGATTGGAAAATCCTCACAGCACCATTCTTACACTGGTTCATGTGTCATTCTCCGTTACCAATTATCCGAAGATTTGGTTCGGAGACAATGGCCATATCCACTCTCTCATCATGCACCGTCTTTCATACAAGCTCCATTGCAGCCACACTCCTATTTGAGTTCGTCTGCAATACTAACATATTCTGTTTCTTAGACTGCCCTTTCATACTTACGTGGCACATTTTCCTGTACACAGGGCAGTCCCTAGAGTCCGCTATATGCCCACTTACTCCGCACACGAAGCACTAAGACCCTTTGACCGTGCACTTGTGTGCTTTGTGTCCTCTTCCATCACATTTCAAATACGCATCTGAAGCACCTGAAGCACCTGAAGGCACCTGAGGCATCTGAAGCATCTAATCGACTTTATTTCTTCAGTCACTCGGCACATGATCCAGCCAATTTGTATACTTTATTTCTCCAGTACGGTTTGTGCCGCTCTCACTGGAAGAGTGACAACCGCCACATTGGCCCTTCCGCGCACGGTGCGGAGAGACCTAATGGCTTCTTTTCCCTTATCGGTGCCCCTAACGAGGACACTTCCTGACATCCCTTACAGCGTTTGTCACTAGCGCCACTCTCTCTGCCAGTCGCTTCTATTGCCCATCATCTTTCACTCTGAGGATGAGGTTCTCAGCTTGGGTTTTCCTCATCCCCTTTACATGTTTGTCCTCCACACAGGACTAGATGAACAAGACTTTTTTTTGCACATGCTGGGAGGTGAAAGTCGGCAAACAGACACCACCCGGCCCGTGCCGAGTGGTAGTGTGGGGCTGCTCATTAGTGAGAGATCCACTAAAAATTCCCTACCATTCATACTCCCCACCCCAAAAAACCAGAAAAACGTGTTGGAATCCAAATTTCACTCATTCTGCCCCATTTTGCCGGGCGCACCGTCAATCGCCGTACCCCCCCTCACATCATGTTTTCAATAAATTTGTGCGCCCCCTTCGCACTAAGATGGGCCCGGCGATTGGCACGCGCGGCTCGCACGTGGTAAACCCTTGTCTCGTCTCGCGCTCATGCCTTTCATCCTTCTCTTTTCTCTTCATTATATATCCAATCATACCTGTCAGAAAGCCCCATTCATACTCACTGCGGAGCATGATCCTCACCATGCTCTCCTTGTTAACATTCTCTCCCACGCTACGTTCTGCCTCGCTCCTCATTCGAACCCACTTCATACACTCAAAGACCGTATGCTCCGCTGTGTCCTCATTACCTCCACAGTACCTACAGTGCGCCTCAATCAGTTTGCCAATGAGCACCAGGTAAGACCCAAAACATCCATGCCCCGTGAGCGCCTAGGTGAGGTGGTAATTCACCTCCCCGTGCCTAAGGTTGACCCATTTACCAATAGCCGGAATCAGTTGCCTGCTCCAGGCTCCTTTTTCCGACTCCTCCCATCGCTCTTGCCATAGGCGCATTGTTTCATCCCTTTCAGTTTTTGGATCATTACCTTCACACACTCCTACCTTTTCATCCGTCAGAAGGTCTAACGGGATGACTCCAGCGACGACCGCCACAGCGTCCTCAGAAATAGTCCTGTATGCACTGCACACACGCAACAGCCTACACCAGTCTCTCTCTGTAACATTTAATCTTGAAAGCACTTATCCATGCCGGCACTCCATACAGGAGAATGGAGTGCACGACTGCATTTATAACCCTCCTCTTGGAAGCCCACGGCCCACCTATGTTAGGCATCAGCCGTCCAAGGGCTTTCGCACACGCTGTTGCCTTGCACACTACTCGGTCGACCTGTTCGGACACCCGTTTCGCTGGAGCTCCACCCCAAGGTATCTAAAGGCTCCCGAGCCGGTGCGTCCGCTGTTCCCACTCGCACTGCCAGTTCACGTAGATTTCTTCTCCCAATCAGCAGAACCGCCTCGGTTTTATGGGGAGCCAGGGCAAGCCTCTTTTCTCCCATCAACTGGTCAATCCCACTAATTGCCTCATTCATTTTCGCATTCAGGCTATCTTCCGTTCTGGCGACAGGGACAACCGCCAAGTCATCTGCGTACCCGACGAGTGTAACTCCATCTGGCAGCCTCAGTCTCAGCACCTCATCATAAAATATGTTCCACAGAATCGGTCCAAGAACCGAGCCCTGCGGAACACCTGCACACATTTTCATTATCAAGAGGTTTTTCCTTCGGCAGTCACCATCTCCCTATCACTTAAGGTACCTACCAACTTTCAAAGGTATGGAACTACCCCCTTTAGTTTCCATGATTCCGCCCCATGGGACCGAATTGAAAGCATTTTTCACATCCAGGGTTACAAGCACACAGTAGCTGCAGGTCCGCCATGGACCCGGATTGGCTAACCTTGCTCTCCCTGTCACTCGCATCATTGCGTTCGTCGTAGTGCAGCCGCTCCTAAACTCATATTGTTCTTCCGAAAGACCCGATCTAGCTCCGATCGTGCTCTCAAACATCTCCACTATCCCATTCAATAAGCAGGTTGGCCTGTATTTGGCTTCCTCTCCTTCTTTACATTCTTTTTCAATATTTCTCAAATTCATCAACTCTTCATTAAACATGTACTCGCTCATGTACTGAGAACAGCTTCTTGACTTTTTTTCTTCGTCATTTGGCTGTTCCACTACAGAGTATTAACCCTGCGTGTAGACAGACAAGACTAGAGTGACAAGACTTGACAGACAAGACTAGACAGACAAGACTAGGCAGACAAGACTAGACAGACAAGACTAGACAGACAAGAGTAGACAGACAAGAGTAGACAGACAAGAGTAGACAGACAAGAGTAGACAGACAAGAGTAGACAGACTAGACTAGACAGACAAGACTAGACAGACAAGACTAGACAGACAAGACTAGAGAGACAAGACTAGACAGACAAGACTGGACAGACAAGACTAGACAGACAAGACTAGACAGACAAGACTAGACAGACAAGACTAGACAGACAAGACTAGACAGACAAGACTAGACAGACAAGACTAGACAGACAAGACTAGACAGACAAGACTAGACAGACAAGACTAGACAGACAAGACTAGACAGACAAGACTAGACAGACAAGACTAGACAGACAAGACTAGACAGACAAGACTAGACAGACAAGACTAGACAGACAAGACTAGACAGACAAGACTAGACAGACAAGACTAGACAGACAAGACTAGACAGACAAGACTAACAGACAAGACTAGACAGACAAGACTAGACAGACAAGACTAGACAGACAAGACTAGACAGACAAGACTAGACAGACAAGACTAGACAGACAAGACTAGACAGACAAGACTAGACAGACAAGACTAGACAGACAAGACTAGACAGACAAGACTAGACAGACAAGACTAGACAGACAAGACTAGACAGACAAGACTAGACAGACAAGACTAGACAGACAAACTAGACAGACAAGACTAGACAGACAAGACTAGACAGACAAGACTAGACAGACAAGACTAGACAGACAAGACTAGACAGACAAGACTAGACAGACAAGACTAGACAGACAAGACTAGACAGACAAGACTAGACAGACAAGACTAGACAGACAAGACTAGACAGACAAGACTAGACAGACAAGACTAGACAGACAAGACTAGACAGACAAGACTAGACAGACAAGACTAGACAGACAAGACTAGACAGACAAGACTAGACAGACAAGACTAGACAGACAAGACTAGACAGACAAGACTAGACAGACAAGACTAGACAGACAAGACTAGACAGACAAGACTAGACAGACAAGACTAGACAACAAGACTAGACAGACAAGACTAGACAGACAAGACTAGACAGACAAGACTAGACAGACAAGACTAGACAGACAAGACTAGACAGACAAGACTAGACAGACAAGACTAGACAGACAAGACTAGACAGACAAGACTAGACAGACAAGACTAGACAGACAAGACTAGACAGACAAGACTAGACAGACAAGACTAGACAGACAAGACTAGACAGACAAGACTAGACAGACAAGACTAGACAGACAAGACTAGACAGACAAGACTAGACAGACAAGACTAGACAGACAAGACTAGACAGACAAGACTAGACAGACAAGACTAGACAGACAAGACTAGACAGACAAGACTAGACAGACAAGACTAGACAGACAAGACTAGACAGACAAGACTAGACAGACAAGACTAGACAGACAAGACTAGACAGACAAGACTAGGACAGACAAGACTAGACAGACAAGACTAGACAGACAAGACTAGACAGACAAGACTAGACAGACAAGACTAGACAGACAAGACTAGACAGACAAGACTAGACAGACAGACTTAGACAGACAAGACTAGACAGACAAGACTAGACAGACAAGACTAGACAGACAAGACTAGACAGACAAGACTAGACAGACAAGACTAGACAGACAAGACTAGACAGACAAGACTAGACAGACACAAGACTAGACAGACAAGACTAGACAGACAAGACTAGACAGACAAGACTAGACAGACAAGACTAGACAGACAAGACTAGACAGACAAGACTAGACAGACAAGACTAGACAGACAAGACTAGACAGACAAGACTAGACAGACAAGACTAGACAGACAAGACTAGACAGACAAGACTAGACAGACAAGACTAGACAGACAAGACTAGACAGACAAGACTAGACAGACAAGACTAGACAGACAAGACTAGACAGACAAGACTAGACAGACAAGACTAGACAGACAAGACTAGACAGACAAGACTAGACAGACAAGACTAGACAGACAAGACTAGACAGACAAGACTAGACAGACAAGACTAGACAGACAAGACTAGACAGACAAGACTAGACAGACAAGACTAGACAGACAAGACTAGACAGACAAGACTAGACAGACAAGACTAGACAGACAAGACTAGACAGACAAGACTAGACAGACAAGACTAGACAGACAAGACTAGACAGACAAGACTAGACAGACAAGACTAGACAGACAAGACTAGACAGACAAGACTAGACAGACAAGACTAGACAGACAAGACTAGACAGACAAGACTAGACAGACAAGACTAGACAGACAAGACTAGACAGACAAGACTAGACAGACAAGACTAGACAGACAAGACTAGACAGACAAGACTAGACAGACAAGACTAGACAGACAAGACTAGACAGACAAGACTAGACAGACAAGACTAGACAGACAAGACTAGACAGACAAGACTAGACAGACAAGACTAGACAGACAAGACTAGACAGACAAGACTAGACAGACAAGACTAGACAGACAAGACTAGACAGACAAGACTAGACAGACAAGACTAGACAGACAAGACTAGACAGACAAGACTAGACAGACAAGACTAGACAGACAAGACTAGACAGACAAGACTAGACAGACAAGACTAGACAGACAAGACTAGACAGACAAGACTAGACAGACAAGACTAGACAGACAAGACTAGACAGACAAGACTAGACAGACAAGACTAGACAGACAAGACTAGACAGACAAGACTAGACAGACAAGACTAGACAGACAAGACTAGACAGACAAGACTAGACAGACAAGACTAGACAGACAAGACTAGACAGACAAGACTAGACAGACAAGACTAGACAGACAAGACTAGACAGACAAGACTAGACAGACAAGACTAGACAGACAAGACTAGACAGACAAGACTAGACAGACAAGACTAGACAGACAAGACTAGACAGACAAGACTAGACAGACAAGACTAGACAGACAAGACTAGACAGACAAGACTAGACAGACAAGACTAGACAGACAAGACTAGACAGACAAGACTAGACAGACAAGACTAGACAGACAAGACTAGACAGACAAGACTAGACAGACAAGACTAGACAGACAAGACTAGACAGACAAGACTAGACAGACAAGACTAGACAGACAAGACTAGACAGACAAGACTAGACAGACAAGACTAGACAGACAAGACTAGACAGACAAGACTAGACAGACAAGACTAGACAGACAAGACTAGACAGACAAGACTAGACAGACAAGACTAGACAGACAAGACTAGACAGACAAGACTAGACAGACAAGACTAGACAGACAAGACTAGACAGACAAGACTAGACAGACAAGACTAGACAGACAAGACTAGACAGACAAGACTAGACAGACAAGACTAGACAGACAAGACTAGACAGACAAGACTAGACAGACAAGACTAGACAGACAAGACTAGACAGACAAGACTAGACAGACAAGACTAGACAGACAAGACTAGACAGACAAGACTAGACAGACAAGACTAGACAGACAAGACTAGACAGACAAGACTAGACAGACAAGACTAGACAGACAAGACTAGACAGACAAGACTAGACAGACAAGACTAGACAGACAAGACTAGACAGACAAGACTAGACAGACAAGACTAGACAGACAAGACTAGACAGACAAGACTAGACAGACAAGACTAGACAGACAAGACTAGACAGACAAGACTAGACAGACAAGACTAGACAGACAAGACTAGACAGACAAGACTAGACAGACAAGACTAGACAGACAAGACTAGACAGACAAGACTAGACAGACAAGACTAGACAGACAAGACTAGACAGACAAGACTAGACAGACAAGACTAGACAGACAAGACTAGACAGACAAGACTAGACAGACAAGACTAGACAGACAAGACTAGACAGACAAGACTAGACAGACAAGACTAGACAGACAAGACTAGACAGACAAGACTAGACAGACAAGACTAGACAGACAAGACTAGACAGACAAGACTAGACAGACAAGACTAGACAGACAAGACTAGACAGACAAGACTAGACAGACAAGACTAGACAGACAAGACTAGACAGACAAGACTAGACAGACAAGACTAGACAGACAAGACTAGACAGACAAGACTAGACAGACAAGACTAGACAGACAAGACTAGACAGACAAGACTAGACAGACAAGACTAGACAGACAAGACTAGACAGACAAGACTAGACAGACAAGACTAGACAGACAAGACTAGACAGACAAGACTAGACAGACAAGACTAGACAGACAAGACTAGACAGACAAGACTAGACAGACAAGACTAGACAGACAAGACTAGACAGACAAGACTAGACAGACAAGACTAGACAGACAAGACTAGACAGACAAGACTAGACAGACAAGACTAGACAGACAAGACTAGACAGACAAGACTAGACAGACAAGACTAGACAGACAAGACTAGACAGACAAGACTAGACAGACAAGACTAGACAGACAAGACTAGACAGACAAGACTAGACAGACAAGACTAGACAGACAAGACTAGACAGACAAGACTAGACAGACAAGACTAGACAGACAAGACTAGACAGACAAGACTAGACAGACAAGACTAGACAGACAAGACTAGACAGACAAGACTAGACAGACAAGACTAGACAGACAAGACTAGACAGACAAGACTAGACAGACAAGACTAGACAGACAAGACTAGACAGACAAGACTAGACAGACAAGACTAGACAGACAAGACTAGACAGACAAGACTAGACAGACAAGACTAGACAGACAAGACTAGACAGACAAGACTAGACAGACAAGACTAGACAGACAAGACTAGACAGACAAGACTAGACAGACAAGACTAGACAGACAAGACTAGACAGACAAGACTAGACAGACAAGACTAGACAGACAAGACTAGACAGACAAGACTAGACAGACAAGACTAGACAGACAAGACTAGACAGACAAGACTAGACAGACAAGACTAGACAGACAAGACTAGACAGACAAGACTAGACAGACAAGACTAGACAGACAAGACTAGACAGACAAGACTAGACAGACAAGACTAGACAGACAAGACTAGACAGACAAGACTAGACAGACAAGACTAGACAGACAAGACTAGACAGACAAGACTAGACAGACAAGACTAGACAGACAAGACTAGACAGACAAGACTAGACAGACAAGACTAGACAGACAAGACTAGACAGACAAGACTAGACAGACAAGACTAGACAGACAAGACTAGACAGACAAGACTAGACAGACAAGACTAGACAGACAAGACTAGACAGACAAGACTAGACAGACAAGACTAGACAGACAAGACTAGACAGACAAGACTAGACAGACAAGACTAGACAGACAAGACTAGACAGACAAGACTAGACAGACAAGACTAGACAGACAAGACTAGACAGACAAGACTAGACAGACAAGACTAGACAGACAAGACTAGACAGACAAGACTAGACAGACAAGACTAGACAGACAAGACTAGACAGACAAGACTAGACAGACAAGACTAGACAGACAAGACTAGACAGACAAGACTAGACAGACAAGACTAGACAGACAAGACTAGACAGACAAGACTAGACAGACAAGACTAGACAGACAAGACTAGACAGACAAGACTAGACAGACAAGACTAGACAGACAAGACTAGACAGACAAGACTAGACAGACAAGACTAGACAGACAAGACTAGACAGACAAGACTAGACAGACAAGACTAGACTGACAAGACTAGACAGGACAAGACTAGACAGACAAGACTAGACAGACAAGACTAGACAGACAAGACTAGACAGACAAGACTAGACAGACAAGACTAGACAGACAAGACTAGACAGACAAGACTAGACAGACAAGACTAGACAGACAAGACTAGACAGACAAGACTAGACAGACAAGACTAGACAGACAAGACTAGACAGACAAGACTAGACAGACAAAACTAGACAGACAAGACTAGACAGACAAGGACTAGACAGACAAGACTAGACAGACAAGACTAGACAGACAAGACTAGACAGACAAGACTAGACAGACAAGACTAAACAGACAAGACTAGACAGACAAGACTAGACAGACAAGACGAGACAGACAAGACTAGACAGACAAGACTAGACAGACAAGACTAGACAGACAAGACTAGACAGACAAGACTAGACAGACAAGACTAGACAGACAAGACTAGACAGACAAGACTAGACAGACAAGACTAGACAGACAAGACTAGACAGACAAGACTAGACAGACAAGACTAGACAGACAAGACTAGACAGACAAGACTAGACAGACAAGACTAGATAGACAAGACTAGACAGACAAGACTAGACTGACAAGACTAGACTGACAAGACTAGACAGACAAGACTAGACAGACAAGACTAGACAGACAAGACTAGACAGACAAGACTAGACAGACAAGACTAGACAGACAAGACTAGACAGACAAGACTAGACAGACAAGACTAGACAGACAAGACTAGACAGACAAGACTAGACAGACAAGACTAGACAGACAAGACTAGACAGACAAGACTAGACAGACAAGACTAGACAGACAAGACTAGACAGACAAGACTAGACAGACAAGACTAGACAGACAAGACTAGACAGACAAGACTAGACAGACAAGACTAGACAGACAAGACTAGACAGACAAGACTAGACAGACAAGACTAGACAGACAAGACTAGACAGACAAGACTAGACAGACAAGACTAGACAGACAAGACTAGACAGACAAGACTAGACAGACAAGACTAGACAGACAAGACTAGACAGACAAGACTAGACAGACAAGACTAGACAGACAAGACTAGACAGACAAGACTAGACAGACAAGACTAGACAGACAAGACTAGACAGACAAGACTAGACAGACAAGACTAGACAGACAAGACTAGACAGACAAGACTAGACAGACAAGACTAGACAGACAAGACTAGACAGACAAGACTAGACAGACAAGACTAGACAGACAAGACTAGACAGACAAGACTAGACAGACAAGACTAGACAGACAAGACTAGACAGACAAGACTAGACAGACAAGACTAGACAGACAAGACTAGACAGACAAGACTAGACAGACAAGACTAGACAGACAAGACTAGACAGACAAGACTAGACAGACAAGACTAGACAGACAAGACTAGACAGACAAGACTAGACAGACAAGACTAGACAGACAAGACTAGACAGACAAGACTAGACAGACAAGACTAGACAGACAAGACTAGACAGACAAGACTAGACAGACAAGACTAGACAGACAAGACTAGACAGACAAGACTAGACAGACAAGACTAGACAGACAAGACTAGACAGACAAGACTAGACAGACAAGACTAGACAGACAAGACTAGACAGACAAGACTAGACAGACAAGACTAGACAGACAAGACTAGACAGACAAGACTAGACAGACAAGACTAGACAGACAAGACTAGACAGACAAGACTAGACAGACAAGACTAGACAGACAAGACTAGACAGACAAGACTAGACAGACAAGACTAGACAGACAAGACTAGACAGACAAGACTAGACAGACAAGACTAGACAGACAAGACTAGACAGACAAGACTAGACAGACAAGACTAGACAGACAAGACTAGACAGACAAGACTAGACAGACAAGACTAGACAGACAAGACTAGACAGACAAGACTAGACAGACAAGACTAGACAGACAAGACTAGACAGACAAGACTAGACAGACAAGACTAGACAGACAAGACTAGACAGACAAGACTAGACAGACAAGACTAGACAGACAAGACTAGACAGACAAGACTAGACAGACAAGACTAGACAGACAAGACTAGACAGACAAGACTAGACAGACAAGACTAGACAGACAAGACTAGACAGACAAGACTAGACAGACAAGACTAGACAGACAAGACTAGACAGACAAGACTAGACAGACAAGACTAGACAGACAAGACTAGACAGACAAGACTAGACAGACAAGACTAGACAGACAAGACTAGACAGACAAGACTAGACAGACAAGACTAGACAGACAAGACTAGACAGACAAGACTAGACAGACAAGACTAGACAGACAAGACTAGACAGACAAGACTAGACAGACAAGACTAGACAGACAAGACTAGACAGACAAGACTAGACAGACAAGACTAGACAGACAAGACTAGACAGACAAGACTAGACAGACAAGACTAGACAGACAAGACTAGACAGACAAGACTAGACAGACAAGACTAGACAGACAAGACTAGACAGACAAGACTAGACAGACAAGACTAGACAGACAAGACTAGACAGACAAGACTAGACAGACAAGACTAGACAGACAAGACTAGACAGACAAGACTAGACAGACAAGACTAGACAGACAAGACTAGACAGACAAGACTAGACAGACAAGACTAGACAGACAAGACTAGACAGGCAAGACTAGACAGGCAAGACAAGACAGACAAGACTAGAAAGATCAAGCTAGACTGTTCAAACTAATCTGACAAGAGTCGAGAGACAAGATTAGACCGACAAGACACGACGGACAAGACTAGATAGACAAGACTAGATAGACAAGACTGGACAGACAAGACGATAGACGCAGGTTTGAACATACAAGATTTGACGGACAAGATTGGACAGACAAGTTACGAATTTCAAGACTAGGCAAGAATAGTGTTAATTACAAGACTAGACAGACAATAATGTCATTAAGATAAAATTAATGAGAAGAGAAAATTATATTTTATCGGCAGTAGGTTATTGTTTAGCGATTCAATTAAAACTGGTCAAATAGTTATCACGCGATTTCTGCGCTCTTTCCATGGAAAACTTTTATTTAATAGTTCCGTTCTATTGGCTGGTGTTAAGGTGAGGTGATTTGATAGTCTGTTTATTGTTTTGTTTTTTGCACGGGTTGCGGTAAAAATAGACGTTGATGGTCGGGAACAAGTGGTGAGGCGTCGCGACGCTCAAGCAGACGCCGGTGCCGCACAGTCTGTTTGAAACTTACAACTTACTACTAAACGAATACAAAAGTTAGAAGGAAGAAAGCAGCATTTGGGCGGAGTATCAGATGAAATATGTTTTCAGGCTGCATTAACTCAAGGTTTTCGTTGAATTGAAAAATTCACATGTTTTTACCACACTTATAATATGTAAAAATGTTATATAACGTATTATTCACAGTTATATAAATTTCTACACATATCACGACTCGAATTTCGACTGTTAAAGAACATTTTCAATTTTAACAGTCGATACTCGGGTCGTTATACATAGTGAATGTCGCAACTATCCTATTCATCAAGGTTTTGGGCGATTTAGATTCGTTTTTTTTATAGATTTTTAAAAATTAGAAAGAAATTTTCAAATTGGGCTTGATATGTTGGAATTCGGACGAGAAATTTAAGTTATTTAGGTCTAGATAATTTAGAATGCTAAGAGGGTTCAAATTTAGACGAATTTAGATGAATTTAATGTTTTGCCCTAGTAGCATCAGATTTCTTCTAAATTAGGTTTAGATGAAGGTTTCTAAAACCTGTAATACGCTAGTTATCGTATTGGGAACGACAAAGAGAAGCCACGTTTTGGGTGTTGTTCAAGTTGTAAACTTTATCAATTGAATAACATTGTGTTTAATCCTCGTGTGAAAACGTTGGAGTAGATCATACTGTTGCGTCATATAGAATTATAAAAGGAAATAATTTTAGAATTTAAGTCTAGATTTCGACTAGAAAACTCAAGACTGAAATGAATAAAATTATTAATTAAAACCCCTCTAATTACAACAAAAAGCAATTATGAGAGCATTGGGAAAAAACACGATCAATTATCGTAGTATTTCTGTGTTCGATAACAATTATGTAACTAGAGTTTAGAGAGAACTAAAGAAATTTGTCGGAACGTTGTCGGTTTGCGTGATAGTTTTCCAATCGATACGGAATCCGCCGTAATAGCGTACCCTATAAAATAATAAATGTATTTTTCAGTATATTTAGATTTCGTGAGCCGAATAGCTATTTCAGGGTGCATGTAGGACAGAATGAATAATATTATACGTGTAGTAACAATCGTGCGTGACCCACTCCCATATTCATCGTGGAAAACGTCAGCCCGGAAAAAAAACACCCTTAATCAAACCCCCTAAATCTAAGACTACATAACATAAAACTCTATATTTAACAAATATTTTCAAAATTCAATTTACCCTTTATCTTATTTGCGCAAAAACCAAAAATGCTGCTTTACGTTTTGTTTGCACAAATTCAATTCAACGAACGGCACGTATAATGTACAATTTTTTCCTAAGCACCATTCATTCTCCTGTGTACATAATGGAGGGTGAGATTCATCCCAAATTCGTGATTTTCATTAGTGTTTGCGTTTAACGCCCTTCCATTATAGTCGCCAGGCAATTTGCTGTGGGGCAATTGTATCGGCCTGATTTATTACGACCGAATTGTTGCATTGTCTCCGTAAACACGCCGCGTTCGCCTGTGGAATAAAGGAAGATATTTCGACGGTAATTTCGATAAATTTATCGGCAATAACACCTTTTCGAACACCCCAAATACAAACTGTTAGTCATTGTTATTACTGTCAAAGATTTTGGCTGTTATTTCTTCATCTAGACTAGAGCGCCTAGTCTTGTCTATTTGGTATTGCCAGGTAGATTAGACAAACAAGCTAGACAAGACTAAAGAAACTAGAGACTACACAAACAAGACTAGACAGACTAGATACATAAGACTAGATAGACAAAACTAGACAGGCAAGACAAGACAGACAAGACTAGACAGACAATACTGTCCTCCTCGGTAGTGTAGTGAACACCCTGAACAAATGCGAAATATGCGATACGGGGGTAGAGCATACTAAAAGCCAAATTTGAATAGGGGGTTTAGTGAGAGGTTACCCCAACACCAGTTTTATTGAGAGACAGACAAGACTAGACAGTCTAAACAGACTAGACGGACCAGACGAACCAGACGGACCAGACGGGACAGACCAGGCAGACCATACAGACCAGACAGACCGGACAGAATAATAATATAGTATATAAGTATATAAGTATATAATAAAGAACATAAATCATGACACCCCAGAACCGCTCTTCTCATTACCGCAGGGTGTTTGTCTTATTCTACCAAGTAGGTATGCTCAGATGCCTCCTCTCTGCGGCTTGTCTTAAGTTATCGTCTTCCTCCTTTTGGGTTATTATGTCTTTTATCGCTTTGTTCACGTTGTCCCAGTTTTTTTATGTTCTTAATATGTGGTATGTTATTGCTCCTAGCTTTAGAAGCCCGTCCTTCATTATCGTTGCTCGTTCGCTTTACCATCTGTCGCAGGCGAATATTGTGTGGTGCACGCTGCCGTCCTCTTCGCAGTAGTCACGCTGTGCTTCTACTGCTCTGCCAATGCTGTATAAGTAGTCGTTGAAACGTTCATGTCCCCTGAGTATGTGTGTGTGGTAGAAGGGGTTGGATTCTCCATGCTTTCTGTCTTTCCATTTGATTGGGTCCGGGATTAATATGTTTCTTTTTTGACATTGTCTCGGCCCGCTAGATAGCAAGACTTGCGTTCATGCTCAGTCAGCTCTATGGGGGTGATGCTGGCGACTACTGCGTCTCTAGATAGGGTCCTGTATGCACTGCAAACTTTGCTGTACCATTTTTCTTTGTACCTTGACCAGTTGCATTAGTCTACAGAGGAGCCCTGTACAGCATGTTGGAGTGGGCCACTGAGCTAAGCAACCTGCGTTTGCTGCATGTTGGACCTCCAACGTTTGGCATCAGTTTTTGTAGAGCGTATGCGGTTTTTGTATCTTTTGAAGCAGCCTACCGTATGTGTGCCGAGAAGTTTAACCTTCTTTCTATGACGATTCCCAGATATTTTACAAATTCCCTGTCTTTGATCTTCGTCTCTTGGATCTTAAAGGATATCGGTGAAAGTTGTCTTTTACCGCTCGGAAGTAGAGAAGAGCTTGTTTTTCGTTCCAGATCCCATCCCGTGTGATAGATCCCTGTCACCGTCCCATCCCATTACATTTTCGTCCCACTGTCCCATCCCACAAACCTAAAATTTCCGTCGCATCTCATCCCGGTCGCAAGGCCCATCCCATTCATTGCATTTTTCCCATACAGACTATCTTTTCGGTTCAGACTTGCTTAACGATAATTCGATCGAATTTAAATTTAACCGTAATTTCTTTATGTGACAACGAATAATTCTTTTTCGTGGCAAACGGATAGGAATTTTTTAATTAACTACATCATTATCACAGAAATCTCCTGGGCTGGATTATGGAAAAACACGATATATTATGGAAAAACACGAATGAAAAAATTATGCACGAACTAGATTTACTAGATTATACAAACTCGTCCTACTCCGTCCCATACAAAATTTTCGTCCCATCCATTCCTACCCCACGCGACGTTCATACCACACGACCCATGGATCCCATGCTTATCTCTACTCGGAAGCACGACTTCTGTTTTTCCAGACGCAAGTTTTAACCCCTTACTTGTCATCCATTTGTTTATTTTTTCGACCGCTATATTTGTTTTCTGTATAAGGCTCTTTTCTGTCTTACTGATACGACTATTGCAGGTCATCTGCAAATCAGATAGTGGTTATTCCTTCGGATTGTCTCATTTTGAGCACTCCGATCGTACATCACGTTCCAGAGTGTAGAAGACAGAGACTGACAAGACAAGACAGAGAAGACTAGACAAACAAGACTAGACAGACAAGACTGGACAGACAAGACTAGACAGATAAGACTTTTTTATATTGGTAGGGGCGTAGCAGGCATATAAATTAACCAGGACAAGTTGACCCCCCGGAATCACGAACATCATGGAACCGCTCTTTACACCGCAGTAACCTCAAGGATGTCGCCGCTCTGCTCTTGGCATCTATATATATTTTCCGTACGTCCCCCCTTACTGGAATTTTTAGGGGTTCGGGAATCTGGCTCTATAGTTTTGGTTTTCCTTTCTGTAGTTGATTTTTGTCCGTTCATCTTGTTCTTTTTGTGTCAGGATGTCATGTATCATTGTCTCCGTGTATGTCCAGACCTCTGGTGATCTTAGCATCGCGTCCACCAGTATTTGCACCTCTAGGTTGAGGCCTGTCTGCTGTTTCCATCTGTCCCTCTCGGATATCCACCTACTGCATTCAAACACGGTATGAAATGCACTGTCCACGTCGTCCAGGAGTATAAATAAATAAGAAAAAATAGTATATTGAGACAAAAAAAATAGTAAACTTTATATTAAGGGAAATGAAGCAAAAACTATTTTTTTCATTAAAACAAGAAAACTTATTAGTTAACCTGAAGAGTCCCACATCTCGTCGTCACTTCGACATTCCCCAGTTTCCTTCGCACATTCTTCTGAAGAACTTTCGTTGTTTTTATTAATGGGCTCGGCGGAAACAAGCATTTGCATTGCTTCTTTGCTGTGCATCACTGATCCTTTTCTTGGTTTCGGCCTCAAACTAGTAATTAGGGGATCAGAGCTGAGCAATAATCTGTTAATAACATCTAAATTGCACTGCTCTCTCGAGAATTTCCTGGCGAAATTCATCCGGTATGAACAAAAGTGCTTGTTGCGCGCCTCTGCTGCTTCTTCGGACAGCAATCCTATAGGTAGCAGTGCTTTTACCATGACCGTTGCATCGTGGATAAGGATTTTGTGCATTGTTGGAGTCATGGGATGCCAAGGATATAATTTCACGCAAATTTTGGCGGTGCCATATCCGTATTTAGCAGATTTTTCCAAATCCACTTTATTACCACTAGAAATTACCTCTAAAATCACTTTGATTCGTATTATCAGGTTGTAGTCAATACCGGTAATTTCAGCTGCAACCTCTAGATTGGCGAAAAATCTCCTGGTAGTGGTACCATCAATAGTGTTGCCGTATCCAGCTTTAGGCACATCGACGATCTAGCGTGCAATATAGAAAGGCCAAACTGTAATGCGTTTGTGGAGACATTTCTTGTAATATTAAGGTCATTAAAGTATTGGAGGTAGCATTGAGGAGGTATACATTGGAGGTAGCACCAGAAATGTAGCATTTCACAGTTGAGGTAGTTGACGTGGCAGCATTGCATACTTTGGCATCCACCATAGTTAGCTTCAATAAATGCTTAATCGAAATAGAGCTCTTTCCTTGTATGAATTCGCTATTTTTAAAGCGTTTATAGTTTCTTCTACATAGGCGATTTCGGATTTTGTGATATCCACTGTTTCTTTGACAAACCGTATATTGTGTTTGTTGCTATCCGTCACATCCCCATTTCGAAATTAGCGTCAATGATTTACGCTCTTGTATATTCAATGTCATCAATACATCCTCCAAATATGTAGCTAAACGTTCTGCTGTGTGGTCCAATAAATGCTGCAAGTTAATTTCAGCATAACTTTCAGTTACCCGATAGGCTGCTTTTTCCGGATAACAAGTCTTTTTTGCATGCTGCGCAATGGTATAACACGGATAAATCCTTGTTACTATTTCTAATAACTTCATATTGTCGCCTTGATAGATCGGCTTCTACAAACATTGAGAGGGTGGCCATTGGATCAAGTTGTGACCTTTTTCCTTGCATTGACTTTTTGTATGCTGTTTGATAATCTTAAGCTTTCTGCGGAGGAGTTGTTATATCTTTCAGAATTTTCGATGCAATTCTCTCTCCAGAACTTTGAAGAGATGATTGAGCCGCTTGCATTAACACACCTTTCTCGACCATACTGCGCACTTCAATTGTTTTTCTGCTTTTGCTCCTTTCACTTGATGCTTCAAACGATTTTGTTGGTCGGCCACTAGAACTTCGTTTAACCCTCGGTATGTCGAATGTTCCTTGTAACCAATTGTCATTGTTTTTACAGAAAACTATTTTTTTATAAATTGGTACTTTTAATGGGAAGATTTATGTTTAACTTCCTTCATTTGTCTTTCACAATATCCAGCTTGCGATAAAATATATGTCTGAAGCTAGCTTAACTTTTAGTCAAAATTTGGTAAATCGTATTCCTGCAATTTGTCAAAAAGAAATCTGCGCGTTACTACTCGATCGCCTGAGGTACCTTCGGATACTAGAACGAAACACAAACTATCGATAAAAACATCGTTTTCACGGGAGTCCGCGGCTAATTTTGGTGTTTTTAGGTAGTACACATACTATTTATTCTATTATTACTTAAAAAACCACGGTGACGCACGCTGAAGTATAACAAAAACCATTTTGAAAATCAATCATGGAGTTTTTTTTCATTAATTTCGATTACCATTTTGTATCCTTAAAATTATTACTAATTATTCGATAAATTTACATAAAATCGATAAACATATATGTGGTATTACCTGATATATTGGAATCCATCACAGTTTTTTTCAAAACAAACTTCCAAAAAATGAAAATATTATTTTTTTTTTTCAAGAACTATATTTTCGAGGAGGCCGAGAACTAATCACACACTTACAACAAAGATCGAATTACGACTAATACTACGGTGCGTACTTAAACAAGTGATTAAAAAAAGGGTTGTATATTGTTCTATGTCTATTTAACATTATCAGGATATACTTTTTTTTCACCTGGATCAAATTCTAGGAAATAGATTTTTGGCCGCCTAAATGGCGTAAATACCCCACTGTGCGTCGTCGCAGTATACACACTTTGCGTCACTTGCCCTGCCAAAACTATGTAGATACTCCCTGAAGCATCCTTGGCCGCCGAGGGTCTGTGTTAGATGGAAAATTATCTCTCCATGGTTCCGTGTTACCGAAGGTTTAAGTTTTGGGATCAATAGTTTGGTCCAATGTCCTGTTTTGGACATGCTCCATGACTTTTGCCAGTCTTCAAGTATTAGGTGGTTTGCAATTTTTTGTCTTTCTGTCCTATTTGCCCAGTTCCTTGTCTTATATAATTGGACTCTCTCGTGGATTTTGCACTCTATCGGGGCGATGCCAGCAATCACCAACACAGATTCCCTGGAGATAGTCCTGTAAGCACTGAGTACTCTGATGGCCATTTTTCTCTGTACAGAGGTGAGCATCTGTTTCATGTACCCATTTTCAATGACTCTAGCCCACACCGGAGCTCCATAGTGAATCGAGTCGAGTGAACTACAAAGCACAGCAGCCTTCTTTTACTGCTTTTCGGACAGTGGTTCACGTAGCACTTTTAGCTGGACAAAATTATTTTCTATCGTTTTGAGATCATAATTGTGTTAATATGAATCGTACTGACCGTAAATTGCATTAATTTTCATGTTTTTTGATAAAACAAGTAGAAACATACGAGAAAAACTGTTTAAATTTTACAGTTACGATAATTAAGCATTTGTAAAAATACAAAAAAACTAAATGAAATATGTAAAAAAAAATATCTAATTATGTATAGCTACATACTAGTCGTCTTCATCACTTCCTTCAGATGAATCTGATACTGAGTAGTCATGATCAGGATCATGATGATCAGTAATTTCTGAACTATTTACATTTACTCTGTCTTTCCAGTAATACTAGGGGGTATTAATAAATCTAGAACTTCAGAAGGGAATTTTGAAGCCTTTTTCGCGGGGCATCTCTTAAGCTTGTTATTACAGGGTCAGATGTTATCAATAACATGTTAAGTAAATCTCTTTTCGTGGCAATACGTGACTGCTTTCTGTGAACTGTGGCCGATAGGCAACAAAGCAGATACAATAACTTCTGAACTGTGAACAAGGATTTTGTGAACAGTAGCAGGCATTTAACACCATGGATAGAGATTTATGTACAGTTTCGTTGTTTCTGCTGCAAAATCCTGAAATTTCTCAATGTCAATATCGAATCCTGAAGATAAAGCCAGAAGCATAATTCCAATGTTTGATATTTTCTAATATATGTAATATCTAATCCTGTAACATCAGCACTTAGTTCTGGATTTTCAAAACTTTCGTTCGAAATTTTCAAACTTGTCTCCCAGGGCCTGGTAAGCGTTCTTAAAAAGTAGTTGGCGACACTTTGGCAATAGCAATTTCAAAAAGATATATTTGACCCATTACCAAGTCTGAGTTGCTCTGTAGAAACCGCTCTTTATTCCTTCAACAGCTCCTCTACTTTTCAAGAATTTTGGACGAAAATTGCGAAAGGATGGCCTTCATGTTCTTTAAAGATTGTTCATTTGCATCCCCAATATCCTGACTTGTACTGTAAAATCGAAACAAACCTTTATTTCTTGTTTCCTTTCCATGTTTCAGCCATTTTCCAAATAAATCAATTTTCGATGTGGCGAAAACTACATCTGGAAAAAATAAAAAAATAAATAGTTGTGCAAATATGTCGCAGGCATGTTTCATATCATTATAGAGTAGATGAATGCAACTATATTATACATTAATTCTGGAGGGGGGACCCGAGGGGGTATGTGACTTTTTTTCTGGCAAAGTTGAATAGGCAAAAAATCTGAGTACTTTAAGAAACATTGTTAAAAAAATCGTTTATATTACATTTAATGAATAAATATATGCGTAAAATAAGGTGCTTACATTCAACTTCAATCTCCATAATGTACATAGCACATAGTACATAGCACAGAACTTTTTGAAAACACACAATAAAATTAAATGGTAAGATGCACAAATGTTACCGAATGAATGAAAAAATCTCGTTTTCTTTTATAAATATATTTTTTATGGCTTGTCATTAAGATATAATGAGGAAAAAAGTCTGGAATTGTCGTACCAAAGTGTTATTTGTGAATTGTGATAATTATATACCACGAATTAAAGGGTTGCTTTTGTCCACCTAATTTGGTCTTTTGAACCACTGTGCGCCGGTGTTAGGCAATAATTTTCGTAGAGTCGATGTAATTTTTAGGGCTTTTTCTGCAGTTTTCTTAAGGTGTGCTTTGAAAGACAGTTTTTGGTCAATAATCATGCCTAGGTACTTGACTTCTTGTTTCGGTGTGATGTTCACTTTTTTACTTTTGAATTTTATAGGTCCTATTTTCCTATTGCCAGTGAGAAGTTCAGCTTCTGTTTTTTTCAGGGGCTAGCTTAAGGTTTTTTCGCTCTAGCCATTCATCGACCTGCTTTATGGCGATGTTTGCCTTTCTCATTAGTTCTGCTACAGTTTTCCCTGTTGCAACTAAAGCTAGGTCATCGGCTAGACAGACAAGACTAGACAGACAAGACTAGACGGACAAGACCAGACAGACAAGACTAGACAGACAAGGCTAAACAGACAAAACTAGACAGACAAGACTAGACAGAAAATACTAGACAGACAAGACTAGACAGACAAGACTAGACAGACAAGAGTAGACAGACAAGACTAGACAGACAAGACTAGACAAACAAGACTAGACAGACAAGACTAGGCAGACAAGACTAGGCAGACAAGGCTAGACAAAAAAGACTAGACAGACAAGACTAGACGGACAAGACTAGACAGACAAGACTAGACAGACAAGGCTAGACAGACCAAACGAGACAGACAAGACTAGACAGACAAGACTAGAAAGACAAGAGTAGACAGACAAGACTACACAGACTAGACAGACTAGACAGACAAGACTAGACAAACAAGACTAGACAGACCAGACTAGACAGACAAGACTAGACAAACACGATTAGACAGACATGACTAAATAGATAGGACAAGACAGATATGACTTAACAGGCAGGACTAGAGAGACAAGGCTAGACAGACAAGAGTTTTATGTTTAATGTTTTCTTGGTTGCTTATTGTTTTATGGCTATTTTTTACATTATTTTTAGGGTTATTGTATTAATTTAAGTTTTTTTTAATTTAGTTTCCTCTTTTGACTTATCTAATACTCTGTTGACTTATCAATTGCATTATAAATAAAAATTTTGATTTTAATTAGACAGACGAAATTAGACAGGCAAGACCAAACGGACAAGGCTAGGCAGGCAGAGTAGACAAAACAAACTAGACAGACATGGCAAAACAGAGAATACTGCACATACAAGACTGGATAGACAGGACTGCACATGCAAGAGTGGACAGACAAGGAGAGATTAGACTGGACAAACTAAACTGAACAGATAAGACTAGACAAGACTAGACTTTTTCGTACAGTAATTCTTTTGTGCAGGAATTTACTAAAAATAACGTGTCTGTTTTATAAATATTTATTTGGATTTAATTTTATTTTTGCTTGATTTATTGAATTTTCTAAGAATACGATTAATGTATATTAAATTTATTTATAAATAGTTATTATTGACTATTTTATATTATAAAATAGAGACATCTATGTCTGTCTGTCTGTCTGAAACCACGAAAAAATATATCAATTCCACCAAAAATATAAATCTAACGCCCAATGCAACATAAATTACATACAAAAAAATCTAAAAACACAAAATTATATTTTTTTGCTTCTGGCAATAAATAAATAAGTAAATAAGACAGTTACTAGATGGGCGTCAGATTTTAAACTATATGCGTATATATTGTTTAAATTTAGCGACGGCGCTAAAAATAGGCTCGAGACGAAGGAAGAGGCTATTTAAATTGTCGTAAATTAGTATCCAATTAAAAGCGATTGCATATATTTCGTCCGTCTGCAACTATTTTCAGAGAGGCCTTTTGAAGATCATTAAATTCCGTTTTTTTTTTCTCGGAATGTTTTGACGGCTCTAATGTTACGCACACTATGCACAGAATTTTTAAAACTAGAAGTCATTCATGCTTTTCCACTTTTAAAAATTTCAAATTAAAATAATTTTAATGATTATGATTAAATTATGATAGTTATTATGATATTATGATATTATATTATGATAATTATAATTATTTTGAATTGTATTATATTAAAAGTTGAACATATTATTTTAAATAAATGTAGTATCGTACATATAGAAACGACAGATAAGATAGGCAACACTTAAGAAACACGACAAGACGAACAAAACTAGACAGCGAATGCTCGTCTTTTCTGTATAGTCTTGTCTCTCTAGCTCTGCTTGTTTAATCTTGTCTATCTAGCCTTGCTTGTTTAGTCTTGCCTATCTAACCTTGACTGTTTTTTCAGCCTTACCTTGTCTATCTAATCTAGTCTCACTAATCTTGTCGGTGAAGAGTTGTCCGTCCAGTTTAAGTCTTATCTATCGAGTCTTGTCCATTCAGTTTTATGTGTTTAATCCTGTATATCTAGCCCTAAGTTATTCTATTATAATCCAACAATGTTATTAGATAAAAATCATTATTTTTGCTTAAATTTAATATAATCAATATTGAAAAGAAATGATGTTTTCGACCTTTTTGGGAATTCAGAGAGGATCGTTTATCACTCGGTCCAAGCATTATTACTTTAATTACGACGGCGATTCATAAATTAGATTAAAATGTAATTAAGAAGGCAATAAGCGTCCGAAAAAGTTTCACGGATGAATTAACACGCCGCTCTAATACAAATAAACGAGAATCCCAAGGGAGAATTTTCTCCGCAAAATTGCAACACCTCAAATGTTGTTAGGATGTAGGGTGTGTCACTATATTTCTCTCTACTTGACGTCGACTAGCTTTTACTACTTTTTACTGCCGGTGCGTAATCTAACAGGAAATGTGGAAATGGTTAATCGATCAACTGCAAGGATGTCAAATGGGGTTAAGTTTTCCTAATACAAATAATGTTCATGTTTTTTTCTTTGGAAATATTATTTCTTTGGAAATGTTAAGTTGTAGACTAATAATAAATAATTCAGTGATTATAGGTAAGGTGTTTAATGCGCAATGAAAATGGTGGCCTGAAATGTGTTTGATGGATTGATATTTTCAGTCGAGAAAAACAAACTAATTAGAATAATTGACGAACAGTTTTTCCTAGAAACGCTTTGTAGGAAGTTTGTTGTTGCCACGGCTACCAAATAGAAAAATCAATTTAGAGCATTAAAACACTAATTTTCATTAATAATTCACAATACATACGAATCTGCTTTGTACATTCACCTCAATTCTAGTAGAGTCTGTCAAATCTTGCTTTTTACATCTAGTCTTTCCATATCTACCATAAACAGGACTAATATTCTCATTAATAAAAGGATTGTATATTACTCCTATCTATAAGTCTATTCAATATATTTTCCTGTTATAACTTTCAGTCAAACATATATTGAAACTTTCTTTTCCTCTGCTACTAACTAGAAAATGTTGATGACTTCAATTTAATCCTTTATTGCAGTTGACGAAACTAGTTTGAAAAGTTACACGAACTCAATACAGACTGCACATTATGCAATAAAACATGATCGGTCCATCTCGAAAGTTAGTCCATCATCCAAATTAATAAAGCCGTCGGCGGGCGTCGCGACGCCTCCGTTTTATACGACACTTTACGATCTTTTATAAATTAGAAATGTCCCGCGATTTATGGCGCAATAAATCTCATTGTCTCACATGATTTCTCATTTATTTACAACTAAATTGATATCATAAATAGTTTTTATTAGACAGATAAGACTAGACAGAGAAGACAGATATGTTAAAAATTTTTAGGAATCGACATTAAAAAAAAACACTGAACAAAATGATATTTCAAATAATATGTTTAAGCGACATTTTATCTACAGACATTCTATTTTGCACAAATGGAATCTATCATTTCCTATGGGATAATCATGTGGATCTTCTCCGCAAATAAAATTATTGCTCATTTTGCAAAAAAGAATTATCAGAGCTATAGGTGGAATAAAAAGGACAATGCCATGCAGAAAATATTTTGGTCAGCTAGCATCTTAACGTCTTAAGTTGCATGTCTTATATACCTAAATAAGGCAAGTATAGATAAAAGTAACGATAAACATGCATACAATACCAGAGGGAAAGAAAACCTGTATACGCCAACAACAAATTTAGTACTCTGCAGCAAAGGACCGGAACAATTCGCTGCGTGCATAACCGCGCTTGGCGCCATCCGTGGCCAAAAAGACAACTTCGTCTGCAATAATAGTTTATAAAAACAACAGGCAAAAACAAAAAACAATTCATTTAATAAAATATACAATATTTAACAGCAAAAAAAAATTCCAATTATGTCAGGTCATATCTCTCTAGCGAACGGTAGCGGCTAGGAAAATGCAATTAGTATATTTGCAACCAGCAGATTTCACTATGTCATAACCTTTGAACGGGTTACCACAGAGACTGCTAGTTTTCACCAATCGATTCAGTGTCCAAAAATTAATCGGAAAACGTATATCACATTCATAAGAGGCTTTTAATAGACCTTTTTACGGTTAGTTAAGCGCATGCACATCCGCCAAGTTTGAAAGGCGGGAATATGAAAGTTTCGGGCACATATTTAGTTATCGTCAAAAAGTTCTGGCACTTTTTGACGTATAACATGGCGGAAATTGACAGATGCGCACAAAAAAAATTTCAACTATGAAAAGGTCTATTAGGAAATACCGTCGAACCATGAAGTCAAGATTGCGGAAACCGTAAAATGCAAGAAAATCGATTATGCTAAAATCGTTATTTTTTATCGTTATTTAAACGTTCCTGAAAGCATTTTTGCTGCTGATTACAAATATGCAAATTATATTTCACAAGCTCTTTCCATTAAATATCGGCTGCTAAAATTGAGGGAAATTTTAAGAAATTTCGGAGCTCGAGTAGAGATCATGGAACGTAATGAATTTACCGCAGATAATCTGAGTGTGTTAATAGGAAAATGACCTGAAAACGATGTCGCTATCCGTTGTTGATTATCTGCAACCCTTTCTGAGATATCGGTTTAGCAAATCGAGAATCGTAAAATTTCTCGACGAATTATTGAATCTTTCCGAACAATTTACACATCGACTTGTTCGTCTTGTCGAGTAGTTTCTGTGTGCCGAAAATGATTTTGCTAATGTTTACCGGTCTTGAGAAAATCGATAATACCGAAAAAGCACATTTTTTCGACCGAAATGGTGAAAAAAATTTCTTGACGAATGTCTTCGAAAAATTTTTTAAAAAAATTTTCGTGATTTTTTTTTAAAGTTCTAGAAACGGTGTTCTAGTTTATTTCGCTTTAAAGTCACAAATAAACAAGATGTAGCAGATTTCTTGGGTATTTTGAGCATTTGAACCATTTGAGTAAACTGGAAAATTGTGTTCACTTCCATTTCCTTCGGATAAACTGAAAAAAGACCATCAAAATTTCCAACAAAATCCGTCGGAAACAAATCCCAGCGAAATCATTTTCTGCACACTGAAACTAGACGACAATGATGTGTAAATTGTCTGGAAAGATTCAATTTTTTATTGCGAAATTCTGAATTCATTTTTTTTCAAATGAGTGATATGTGTAGAAATTTATATAACTGTGAATAATAAGTTATATAATATTTTTACATAATATAAGTGTGGTAAAAAACAAAGTGAATTTTTCAATTCAATGTACATGTCTATATACATAAATAAATGCTGAAAAATGACGTAACTGGTCACGAAGTTCTTAAAAGTGTCACCTTCGGCGCTAGTGCTGTTGCGCGCGAATAGGTTTTTTTATTTTTCGTTATTTTATTTATACGGAAAACGGAAAATCGCAAAAAAAAATAAACATAGAGTATTAAAAATCTGCTACTATCTCATGCATTATATAGCCTTCAAGAATTTTATGATAACTTTTAAAGCCGGTCCAGACGCTCCGTTTTGCACAACGTTTTTTCTGCGCAGTCTTAAGACGAAATGAAAACGTTGCAATTTGTAGAGCGTCCACACGGTGCAGTTATATCTGTATATTTCGCACAGTTTTAGTGACTTCGTCATGGAGGAAGTACTACTCTGGTCAATTTTGGCATGCTGTGTTGTTAAGAAACTGTTTAGCATAATCTTAATGTAATTTAATATTATCTACTTTTAGAAACAAAATTTAAAAAAATGGTTTTAAGACAAAATAAAATAAAATTGTTGGGTCTTAAGGAGGTTCGAGCGTAACTAATGAGTCAAAATAGTGCTTGAATTTTGCTATATTTTCAATTATCCTAATAATTGTTAAAATTAATTATTTTTATTTATAATAACAACAAATTTTGAAATTATTTAATTATTTATTTAATAAAATATGGTTATTAAATGACTTCGTTATGTTTGACATATAAGGTGACATAAAAAGATCTGGCAATATCAGTGTTATGAGTCGACTGGTTGTAAAGGGATCAGAGTTTTAATAGCCCAAGATGTTGGGCGAAAACCTCGAATTACCAAAAGACAAAAAATTATAGATAATCTATGTCAAAAGCTGGAGTATATTCTATCAAATATTTCCACAGACGTTCAAAAGTTAATATTTCTTTTCTCTCACAATCAGCTGTTATCGCGACGTTGCTAAACCATCTGTCATGTCAATTACTGTCGATAAACAAGATTCAAAACAAAAAAAATTAACTTTAATTATTTAAATAATTACATCGGGAACATCACATTTCTTTAATGTTATGGTGTTTTCATATTATCTAAGTTTATTGTATATAGTTTTTTATTCCTTAAAGTTGAGAAATTAATATCGAAAAAATAAATAGACGCGACGCGACGGAAGCTTGTCGGCCATAGGAACCTGTGTATAAGATTCGAAAACACATCATTTTTTATTTTTTTTTCCGGATAAACTAAATGGAGGGTCACTTTCAAATTTTGAGAAGACATAAATAAAGTATTGATCTTCATGTATAAAAAGTTTAAAAGCTTAAACTTGAAAAAAATATTTAACATGGGATTCGCTCGAACTTCCTTACATTGAGATATAATTTATTAATAATAATTTAAGTTGCCCTTTATAGAGATATAATATAATAATAATAATATATTAAATAAACACGTACAAAGAAACTGAGGAACAAAATGAATCGGAAAACGGAGCTACTGTCCACATGCGCCGACTTATATCTATGCTCTTAAGTTCAGTTATCGCTGCAACTGTACCGTCTAGCGCAGTTCTCAAAACTGCACAGTTTTCCTGTTCACACGCAACGTTTTATCTGCAACGTGTTGAATTGCGCAGACAAACCGTTGTGCAAAACAGAGCGTCTGGATCGGCCTTTAAACTTAAGTTTACATTTTTGCTCGTAAGCCTTATGCTTCTTTTTTAATTTTACTCATTTTTGTTTCTTAGACTTAACCTATAGTAATATTGTTACTTACATGCGAATATATGATTTGATTTGACTAGACAAAGAAGACTAGGCCGGCAACATAGTTGGGCAAAAATTAATTGTGAAAAAAATTAACAATTAAATTGCGAGATTTAATTGCAACTAACAATTAAAATAATTAATTGTAATTGCAATATATCACAATTAACAATTAATTAATTGTTAATTGTAAAATTTTGCAATTACAATTGATTAATTGTTAATTGTAAAATTTTGCAATTACAATTGATTAATTGTTAATTGATTGATGCACTTTTACAATTACAATTAACAATTAATAAATGTCGGTTAGAAGATGTTTATTATACTCCAATGTATCACTTGCCATAATGCGTAACTGTAATAGTTATTTACATTAGATTGTGGAAAGTTTGATTATACAACGCGACAGCTCGTTTAGGGAACGAGCCCGAAGGGCGAGGGTGGGGGTACTTCCGTACCCCCACCCTCGCCCCTCACTTCCGGTTCCCACCCACCTCCGGTTTCCACCCCAACTTCTGTTTCCCACCCCACTTCCGGTTCCCACCTCCACTTCCGGTTCCCACCTCCACTTCCGGTCCCAAAATTTTCACCACTTCCGGTTCCCACCCCCCATATCCGGTTGCAAAATTTTTGACAGTTCCGGTTCCAACTTCCGGTTCCGGAAGTGGGGTGGGAACCGGAAGTGTAAGTGGGAACCGGAAGTGTGGGTGTGAACCAGAAGTGGAGATGGGAACCGGAAGTTGGGTGTTGACCGGAAGTGGGAGCGAGATGCGGGGCCGGAAGTGGAGGTGAATCTTTCCCAACTATTGAGATTATTTACAATATTGGAAATTATTTTATTTGACACAATGCGGGAAAGCACGGTTACAATGAGGGAAACCTTTTTACATTCATCAAATAGTATTAATTGTTAATTGTAATAATAAACAATTGATGATTAAGTTAATTGTAACTAACAATTCAAATTTTAATTGCAATTAAATTAATTGTAAACCACAATTAATGGATTTAATTGTAATTGATTTCAATTGCATCTCACAATTAAACAGTTAATTCAATTAAATTAATTGCAATTGATTTAGTTGCAATTAAAATTGTAATTGTTTGATTCTACAATTACAAATTTAATTGAATTATGCCCAACACTGGCAGGCAAGACTAGACAGACAACACTAGACACACAAGACTTTTTTTTAATTTAAAAATAACCCTGAGCACCATGGGACCGCTTGTAGCATTTACATTTAGGGTGTCAGTTGTCATTACATTTAACAATTTTAAAAATATTTGTTAATGTCTTCTATCGCAGTACATGGTGGCTCGGATTTGGGCGGGGGGGTTTAGATTGTTTCCCTCTTTTTCCAAAGACGTTCATCAGCTTCTTTTTGGGATAGGATCTTATTGATCATTCCGTTTATAGTGTTCCAGTCTTCTTGTGATTGTAGCATTTGTTCAAAGGTATTCTTTGGATTTAGGTTGTGCATTGCTCCTTGTGTTCTTTATCTCATTTTGGGCAATCGTATAGCGTATGGATTACGTTATCTATTTGGCCGCAGTATATACAGTCTGGATCTGATGCTCTCCGAAGTTGTGAAGGCATTCCTTAAAGCACTCATGGCCCGTGATTATTTACGTTAGGTGGTAGTTTATTTCCCCATGTTGTTGTCATTACCAAGTCTCTATATTGGGTATGAGTATCCTTGTCCACTCGCCTTTTGGTATCATATTCCACGGTTCCTGCCATTCCCTTAACAGATTATCTTTTGCATTGTTTCTTGTTATATCGTCTTTGGAAGCATAATGTAAGTATTTCCTTAGCTTGATTTGCAGGTCAATTGGCGGAATGCCTGAGATAACTAACGCTGCATCTTTGGACTCTGTTCGATAGGAACTACATACCCGCAGAGCCAGTTTTCTCTGATAAGCTGCTAGTTTTTCAATATTATTTCTTTTAGTGCCCTCCGCCCAGATAGGGGCACCGTATAACTTCGCAGACTGGGCAATTGCGCTGAGCACACATTGGGCATATGCTTTTCGAGAGCAGACGTGGTTTTTATTGCTCGCTCTGCTGCTATTTTGAAGTGGTTTTAAAAGACAGACACTTGTCGATTATAATTCCTAAGTATTTGATGTGTGGTTTAGGTATGATTTCTAAATCCAGTATTTGGAAGGAGATGTGTGTCCGTTTTCTGAATCCCGTCAACTGCTTCAGTCTTTTCCGGTGCTATGCGCAATGATTTTGACAAAAACCATCCAGCAGACAATTTCTTTGATTGTTTGAGTTGCCCTTTGCATGATACTCTTTTCCGTTTTTTCGACGATAGTTCGTGCAAAATCGCCAGCGAAGCCTGTTTGCTTAGTCTCTTCAGGTAGTTCCAGCCGAAGTACTCCATCGTAGAGACGGTGCACATGGTCGGTTCTAATATAGAGCCCTGGGGAACACCACTAGTGAAATTGTGGAGTAGCGTATATTGTTCGGCTTGAAGTATGACACTGTGGCCCTCGAAGTAGCTGCGAACCATTCGCAGTAGGCAGAGAGATATTTCTCTACTTGTTAGTTCTTTCAGGATGTCTTGCCAAACAGCGGAGTTAAAAACGTTGCAAAAATTAATCGTAACTAGGGTAAACATTTTCCTAGTTCGTTTGGTACTTGCTTTGGCCTTTTTGGCGATATCTATGTTCTGGTTCATGGCGTCTATAGTTGATTTGCCTTCCCGAAAGCCGATTTGGCGCTCCTAGAGGTTTAATCCATTCTTCAGTTGTTTTTAAACCAACTTACGAACAGTTGTTAGTAGTTTACCAGCTACGTCTAGTACACATAAAAGGTGATTTAGACAGAGAGGCAAGGTTTGCCTATTGGCGTGTTCCCTTTTTTTAATGAGAACTTGCTTCGCTTGCTTCCATCTACTTGGAAACGTGCCAGTGAGTAGGTTTTCATTTAAGACTTTCAGTACTAGTTCTGGGGAGGTTTTTACCAAAACCAACCGCTTGTCAACCATCACCAAAACCAACCATCTGGTTCATGCGCTCTTTTCTTTTTTAGGCGCATGCTTGCCGCGATTAGTTCTTCCTCGGTGAATAGCGGAATTTCTTAGACTTGCGGTTGCTCCCAGCTTGGTTTAGTATGAGTAGGGAATAATTCCTTGGCTATCTCTAGGACGTTGTTCATTAGACAGGCAATACTAGACAAACAACACTGGACAGACAATACCTAGACAGACAAGATTTGACGGACAAGACTAGACACATAAGATTATACAGACAAGGCTTGACATCATATTTATTTATTATATAAAAAGAAATTCCTAAGTACAATCTTATGTTCATATGTTGAAAGAACCATCTATGATTTAAAAGATAGAACTGGAGGAGTAGATGGAATAAATAGTAGAGATTTTAAAGGCTTAGTTAATGATATCAATAAGCCTATTGAACATTTCTACTAATGTATGCCCAGAAGCTCTTAAATATACCGAAATTATACCTTTATATAAATCAGGTGAACATTTAACCAACAATTATAGACCTATTTCTTTATTCTCGAATATTGACAAAGTTTTTGAAAAACTACTTTATACAGTTTAAAATTTTTTAAACATAAATAAAGCATTATGAGAGATGGCGCAAGGAACTGATCAACTTGGGTGTTCAGAGTGGTATCTACCTGGGACGTAAGAACGATGGGCTGGTTGTAGATGGGCATTTGCAGATGACATGGCACTGATTGCTAATTCCCTTGAGATGGCAACAATTTAGTTAAATTGCCTCAGAAAATAGTCTGTCAAAGTGGGTCTTCAAGTGTAGCTGGAGAAAACAGAATTCTTCACCAACATCTACTAGAGCAGGGAAACATCAAGAGAACTGAGTGTTTCGGCGAATGGATTGAACCCAAGTTATCAGAAAGAGCATCATTAGCCAAGAGAGTTATAACTAGCCTATCAACTGACTAAGAACACCTACATGAAATGCCTGTGACGCAACCTGAAACTTTAGCATTACACATCAGTCCTACTATCAGCCCTGTATGCCAAGGAGTGTCTTTCCTTGAACCGAAGAGGTCTGGTAGAGAAATTGGAAGTCCTCCAATCAAGCCTGTTCACCTTCTGGCAAAACAAGAAGGTTTATCGTATCACTTGGTTGCAGAAACCGAAAGGGATTTCGAAAGAGACAAAAAAATTTCTATGGTACGGAGTGGGACAATTTTGATAATCTAGTAAATCTAGTTCGCGCATAATTAATTGCTTATCGTGCCAATACGCACATTTTCCATATTACAGGGTTATTACAAAAGAAATAGACACTTTCAATGTAATAAAACTATAATAATAATGTATAAAACAAAAACTAATAACTTTATTATGAATTCGTTTACACTATTTTACACAGTATTTCTTAAAGTTTACTTTGGGAACCCATAGGTGCTCAATATGGGCTCCTCCTGTCACACGGCACACATCAAGGCGATAGACTCTGCTCTGCTAGACTCTGAAGATATCTGCTTTGACACATTCCACAGATCTCGTGATGCTTTGTTTTAACTCATGTAGGAAGCGGAGGGACGTAAACCAGGCCTTTCACAAATCCCCATTGAAAAAAATCGCACGGTGTAAGTCGGGGCTCCTTGGTAGACACCGTACGAGAACGCGGTTGTCAGCTGTTGCACGGCCTATCCAGCGCTGTAGAAGTGTTTCGTCCAGATAATTTCTAACGACACGGTGCCAGTGAAGAGGCGCTCCATCTTGTTGGAAGATAAAGTTCCTCCCGTCCTCATGCAGTTGGGCCATCAACCAATTGATCATCATTTGATGATATTTAGCTCCCGTTACAGTGTTTTCTTTAAAAAAGTAAGGACCATACACCTCTGTGCGAGATACAGCACATAACACAGTCACTTTTGGAGAATCACGCAAATGCTCCACCAACACCCTCGGAGGTTCAATCCCCCATATTCGGACGTTGTGTTTATTCACCTTGCCACTTATGTGTAACGTTAACTCGGCACTGACAATTATCCGCTCGTAAAACTCATCTTCTTCGTTAAGTTGCAGCATTTCATTGCAAAAATCTTTTTAAGCTTGTCATCTTCGTATTTTCCACACAGTTGGTTGCGGAATTTGTAGTTTTTTTTTGTGGACTTCTTGGTAAACAGCACGAACAGTTTCCACTATTTCTTCTGACACACGAGGTCTTCCTGAAATTTTGCTTTTACATAAACACCTTGTCGTTTCAAATTTATTGTACCAATCGTAGATGGACTGTGTAGTAGGTTGTGATTTCCCAAAACGTGTTCGAAAATGTCGTTGGACAACAGTTACGGAGTTCGTTTTGGCAAATTCAAGCACGCAATATGCTTTCTCAGTAGAGTTTGCTGCCATCCTAGCTATTATGCTTGCGCAGTACTACCAATTGTACTATCGAAACTTACAGTTCCTCAATCTTACAGCGCAAAATGCATGTCAATATCACAAATAATTTCGGTTTTATACAATACCAAAGGTGTCTATTTCTTTTATAAAAACCCTGAACATATATCCAGCCCAGGAGATTTCTGTGATAAAGATATAGTTTCGTCTTACGATCCGTTTGCGACGAAAAAGGATTACTCACTGTCAGCTAAAGTATTTACGGAAAAATTAAATTATCGTTAAGAAAGTCTGAACCGAAAAGAATGTCTGCTGTATGGGAAAAATTGGATGATTGGGACGGGCCACGCGACCGGGATGGGATAGGATGAATAGGAGGAAAATTTTAGATTTGTGGTATGGGATAGTGGGACGAAAATGTAATGGGATGGGACAGTGACAGGGACACGTCCTACGGGATGGGATCTGGAACGAGAAACTCGTCCATTGCTCAGCTCTAATCTGTACCAAGTATTGATATAATATGTTGTATGTTGTTGAAATATGTATGCTGTTGTTAAAAAATGCTGTTGTATATTTTTATGATTCCTGTAATAGGATGTATATGATTCATAGTGGGAAAACGAGAAACAAGTTGATAACTTTGCCTAAAACTAAGAAATTTATTGGCCAGAAAAATGCGAAAAATATTTTTCTATTTTGCGTCTATATTGAAGTCATTAAAGCACTCATATCGGTTTGTCAAACTCACCGTGTGCGATAAAATTTTCTCAAAATATATATTTTTTCAGAAATCGCGCTTATTGAACTTATCTATACTTTAATATAGTATTTATAAACTAAGACAGAGAAGGCTAGACAGAAAAGACTAGACGGACAAGACTAGACAGACAAGACTAGAGAAACAAGACTAGACATAAAATATTAGGCAGATAAGACTAGCCAGACAAGACTTGAGAGACAAGACTAGATGGACATACTATACTGACAAGACTAGACAGACAAGACTACACAGACAAGATTAGACAGAGAAATCTACACAAACAAGACTAAACAGACAAGACAAGAAAGAGAAGACTAGACAGATATGACTAGACAGACAAAACTAGACAGTCAATACTTCTTTTTTTTGACGTCATCCAAGCACACCGGAACGAAACAGCGTATGACATCGTAGTACTGGTTATAATAAAATATTATTTATATCTTATAAATAGTAGTTCATATCTTTAGTGCCTATTTTTCTTTTCTTCTTTTGTACTGATGATAAATTTGTCAAGTTTGTGTATCTTGTCCCAGTTTTCCTTGCTCTCTAACATGTAGTCTATAACGCTTCTGGGTTCGATGCTTTTGTCCATATTTGATTTTTGAAGTTCCCTTTCTTTGATCCATCTACAGCATTTAAATTGTGTGGGTAACTGAGTCTTCTTCGCCGCAATATTCAAGAGACAGGACCCGACAGACAAGACCGGACAAACAAGACTGGACAGACAAGACTCGACAAACTGGACTAGACAGAGAAGAGTAGACAGAAAAGACTAGACGGACAAGATTAGACAGATAAGACTAGAGAAACAAGAATAGACAGACAAGACTTGACAGGCAAGATTATACAGACAAGACTAGACATACAAGATTAACATTTTAAATAAATACATTAGAATACTACATCTTATATACAGATTGCATATTACCGGAATAGGTTCTTCCTTGGTATCTATTTGGTATTTATCTTTTCACTTTTGCACCCTCCTTAACAATTCCAAACCATTTCCCCTTTCATCCATACACTCCTTCCATTCTTGTCCTAGCCTTTTCTCCTGTTCCTTCTATTCATTCCTTGTACATTTTTCCATCCAATGTTCCCATCTATCCTCTTCTGTCCCACATACTCTACACATCCTATATTCTTCACTCATCCAATATTTGCTACCACGCTCTTCACTGCCACACCTAAACCTTGAGAGTATGACCTGCGCGTCTGACTCTTTACTTGAGTTTAAGTAGGTTGGTAAACGACCGTGCGCCTGAATCTTTGCGTATTCTTTGAAAAATCTACTATTGCAAATTTTGCTTTGTCGTTCCTGTAATTCTACCTCTACTAATCGCTCACCTATCATTCCCGCCCAGTTTGCACCTTCCCTCTAGTCAAGTTTTTCTAGTCCCTCGCCAGATATCCTTCCTCTTTCATTTAATTTCCTTTTTTCATTTTTCAATTTTCCAATACTAGACAGACAAGACTAGACAGACAAAACTAGGCAGACAAGACTAGACATACAAGACAAGGCGGACAAGGCTAGACAGACAAAACTAGACAGACAAGACTAGACAGTCAATGCTAGACACACAAGACTAGACGGACATGATTCGACAGACATGACTAGGCAGCCAAGACTAGACAGACAAGACTAGGCGGACAAGGCCAGACAAACAAAACTAGACAGACAAGACTAGACAGGCATCAGTTGACAGACAAGGCCAGACAAACAATACTAGACAGACAATACTAGCAGACAAGATTAAGCAGACAGAACTAGACATACAAAACTAGACACACAGGACTAGCCAAGCAAGACTAGACAGATAACTTTAGACACCCAATACTAGACAGCTAAGACTAGACAGACAAGTCTAGACAAGCAAAACTAGACAAACAAGTTTATACAAAAAAGACTATGTAGGATTAATTGTACTAATAAAGTTATGGTGTGTTAAATTAAGTGTATAATAGAACCTATAAGGTGTGCGATGAGATGTGAAATTAGTTTGGACAAGGGCCATTCGTGCGGCAGCTGCTCCTGACTTCGCGACATGGCGTGTCAACAGAGAGCCGCGTCGTGTGCCAGGTTTCTCAGTCATCAGGTATGAATTATAAATATGATATTCAGGCGGGACGCTCGAAGTTCCTCACAAAAAAATTTGCATTTGTAAAGAAAACCGATTAGAATTGTAAGATTAAATAGAAACAAATACGGAGAAAACTAAACGGGCTAAACTAAACTAAAGTTAAGTGTTTTTCATTTATAAATTAATTGTTTGGAGACTAATAAATTCAGTAAAGTAATGACATGTTTTAAGAAACGGTTGGAAATACCATAATAAATCAATTTAAATTATTTTGCGGCAATTACATTGCAATGATGAATGCGAATTGTCTAAATAAAACAGTGTTTTCCCGAGTCTGCAATTAGCTATAAATAGTTCAAAGCGGGAATAATTAATACGTTGCGAATAATTTACCGGCGAAGAAACGGCGGAGTTCTATCGCTGCTCTAAATCTCCTCGGCGAACGTGCACTCGAGCAATTTGTATTTACTTATGTAAGTGAACAGGGCGCAATCGATGTTTCGCGGTGAGTTCCGGCCGGAATTTTCTTCCAAAGCAGAAAACTTTCGAAATCAATAGAATTTCAACACAGAAACCCCTCATTACACAACTAATTACATAATTCACTAAACCAATATAAAATAAAAATTGATAATTGTTTCTTTGGAATCTCACTTTTGTGGTGGTTTTGAATAAGTTTCTCTTTCTCTGTGTCGGTGTGATGTGGCTTGGGGATTTGGAAGTGGGCTCGGCTGTGACCCGCTAGTTATTGATTTCTGTGTATCTTTATCTTTCCTCTTGGGGCTGTGTAATGGAACTAAAAGTTCCGGTTCTGCCTCTGAATCCACCGAAACGCCACTGAAGGGAAGACGAATTTATCGTCATATTCTCAACAAGAAATTTCTTTCTACCATTTCTTATTTTCCTCACACAAAATCAATCAATTTTCATTGACACCTATTCCGAAATATCTTCATTTATTTAAAAGTCAGCATTAAAAAGAGAGTATTGACATATTAGATATACAAAACTAGTTGAATAAAACACGACAGACTTACTCAAAAATATATTCATATAACCCAAAGACAACATAAAACCAGATAAACTAGTCAAATAAGATTAAATCTGTATAGTCTCGTCTGCCTAATCTTGTCTATCTAGCTTTATCTGTCTAATCTAAAACTTACTCAATAATATCTTCATATATTCGCAAGACAGCATAAGACAAGATAAACTAGTCGATCAAGATCTGACAAACCAGAATCGAGGAACGAGATTAAACAGATAAAATTAGACGTTCAAGAATAGACGAGAAGACTCGACTGACATTGTCCCTCAAGTTTGGTCGGTTTAGTCTTGTCTATATAGAAAGACGTCGTCGATCCTGTTACGTCTATCTGGTCTCGTCAATCTGATCTCAGCTATTTACTTTACAACTAGACAGAATTTGTTTAGTATCGTTTCGTCAGTCTAGACTCATATGTCTAGTTTCGTCATGTCATTCGTCATGACATGGCATGTCTTCATGTTTGGTTTTGACTATCTGGTCTTGTCTTTCTGGCCTTGTCTGTCTGGTCTTGTCTCTCTGGTCTTGTTTGTCGGGTGTAGTCTGCCTGGTCTTGTCTGTATGGTTTTTGTTTGTCCAGTCTTGTCTATCTAGAAAGACCTCGTTGATCTTGTTACATCTAACTAGTCGCGTCTATCTTGTCTCACCCTTTTACTTCCCACAGTTTAGTATCGTCTCGTCAGTCTAGTCTCGTCTGTTTAGGCATCTAGACTGTCTAGTCTTGTCTCTCAGGTATTGCCAGTCTGTTCTTGTCAGAGTTGCATTGTCTGTCAGGTTGTGTCTATTTGTTCTTGTTGGTCTAATCTGTTTTGTCTTATCTGTCTGGTCTTGTATGTTGGATTTTGACTCTCTGGTCTTATCGTTCTGGTCTGGTCTGTCTGGTTCTGTCTATTTGGTCTTGTCTGTCTGGTCTTGTCTGTCTGGTCTAGTCTGCCTGGTCTAGTTTGCCTGGTCTTGTCTGTCTAGTCTTGTTTGTTTGGCCTTGCTGTATCGTCTTATTTGTCAGTCCGTTCTTGTCTGCTGTCGACAATGCCTGGTGGCCGAACATTATACAACAAATAGTTAGCGAACAGTACCCAAATAATCTCATCAGCTTGAGTAAAGATTACTTCAGCAACCGTAAAGCCATAATCTCTGAACCAGGCTTATGCGAAGAGAGATCAGTTAGCAAATGTTTCCCACAAGGATCGAAATCGGGCCCTACCTACTGGAATATTCTAAATAATCAAACACTGGAAGTTTTATTAGCTTGGGCCAAGAAGCACTAACTAATCTTTAATGCTAACAAGACCGAGGCAATTTTTTTTGGAAAAAAATACTAGGCAGCGAAGACCGGTATTTACACTTGGAGATATTTACACTACCAGATCAAATGTCAGGATAATTTAAAATACCTAGGAGTCACAATCGATAGAAACATAAACTTTAAACCACACTAGCCAATCAAAATATCAAGAAAAAGGAAAATCCAAAATCCAGAAAAACAAACTAGCTTGTGCAAAGGCCAAACAGTTGAGCGTTCAACTTGGCCGGGTGGTTAGGAAGGAATGGGGCTTAGGCAAAATAGCATTGAAACAAAATTATAGTTGAGCTATTGAACCCGGATTACTATACGCTGCTCGCATTTGGCATAAGTCTTGTGAGTAAGGCAAAAAGCCAGGCTCCTGGCTGTACGAGTCTGCACATTAAGAGCGGCCAAAGCTTATCGGGCGGTGTCCACCGAGGCTGCCTGCGTTATCTCCGGACTTATACCTTCTGACTTCCGACTGAAACAGATCTCATTGTACCAAACTAGATATTCCTGAGAAAACCAGACCCTAAGAGAATTAACCGGCCTTAACATACCTTCCGACCTTGTCGAAACAAAGACCTATCTTGAGCATCTTGTCCATCCCGCCTAGTTTCGCTCCCTTGTCTATACTATATCACCTACCAACTCACACCGAATAAAAATATTCACAGACGGCTCTAAATCAGACGCAGGAGTTGGAGCCGCTTTTGTAGCTTACAATGAAGAAGAGGAGATTCATTCCGAAACATTTGATTTGGCTGAGTACTGCTCGATATTTCAAGCAGAGTTAATTGCAATTAACCGGGCATTAGCGTATATTCTTTCGAAGATTGATGTAATGGACGAATGCTCTATACCATCCGAAAGAAAATCTGCTCTAGATGCCCTTCAAAACATGGTCTCCCCAACCGAGTTACAATTCGACACATGGCAGCTCTATAACGAGGTCTCACAAAAAACTAATCTAAGCTTCCACTGGGTGAGGGCAGATGACGGTCTGACAGGTAACGAAAGAGCCAACAGTCTGGCAAGACAAACCTCTGGTCAAGACTCCACAGCCCCAGATCGTCACAATTGTGCAGTCATTTTGATGTCAGTCAATGATCAAACGCATCAAGAACTGGTCTTTAGACTACAAAATTTATCTCGTCAATCGACAAGTGGACTAATATGCAGATCTGTCTTTCGCACCACGCGGCCCAACTGATCACTGGTCATTGAAATTTTCTTACCTACATCGCTTTGTCAAAAGGGCGTCGCCACGATGCCAGTAAGACACAGCTCCACACGTCCTTTTTTATTGCATTGTCATCTCAAAATGGAGGTTAGATACCGACCTGAGTATGTCCCATGCAGGATGCTCCTAACCTCGAGATGAGGAGGAGTTAAGGGTAGTTGAAAAAAACAAGAAATGGTGGCAGATTTTTGACGCAAGTGCCAAAAGACTAAAAAGATTGGATCATGACTTAGTCGTCACACTCGTCACCTCAAACCAATAAATTTTAAATGTTCTTGCCTCTTTTTATTATGTAGTTATATTATTATGTATTAATTATGATGTAATAATTATTATTAGTACCAGCATAGTGTCCTTGTTGACGGAGTGCAGGCGACAAAGAATCCAATAGATAAATAAGTCTTGTCTGTCCGTACCTGTCTGTCTGGTTCTCTCTGTCTGGTCTTGTCTGTCTCGTCTTGTCTATCTGGTCTTGTCCGTCTGGTCTTATCAGTCTGGTGTTGTCCGTCTGGTCTTGGCTATCTGGACTTGTCTGTCTGGTCTTGTCTGTCTGTTCTTTTCTGTCTGGTCTTGTCTGTCTGGTCTTGTCTGTTTGGTCATGTCTGTCTGGTCTTGTCCGTCTGGTCTTGCCTGTCTGCTTTTGTTTGTCTGGTCTAGCCTGCCTGGTTTTGTTTGTCTGGTATTGTCTGTCTTATCTTGTCTGTCTAGTATAATTTGTAAGGTCTTGTCTGTCTTGTCTGTTTGATCTTGTCTGCATGGTCTTGTCTGTCTGACCTTGTCTGTCTGGTCTTGTCTGTCTGGTCTTGTCTGTCTGGTATTGTATGTCTGGTCTTGTCTGTCTTTTCTTGTCTGTCTAGTCTTATCTGTCTGGTCTTGCCTGTCTGGTCTTGTCCGCCTGGTCTTGTCTGTCTAGTCTTGTCTGTCTGGTTTTGTCTGTCTGGTCTAGTCTGTCTGGTCTTGTCTGTGTGGTCTTGTCTGTCTGGTCTTCTCTGTCTGGTCTTGTGTGTCTAGTCTTGCCTCTCTAGTCTTGCCGGTCTCATCTTATCTGTCTGGTTTTGCGCGTCGGATCTTGTCTGACCGGTCGTGTCTGCCTGATCTTTTCTGTCTGGTTTTGTCAGTCTGGTCTCATTTGTCTGGTCTTGTCTGTCTGGTATTGTGTGACTGGTCTTACCTACCTGGCCTTGTCTGTCTGGTCTTGACTGTCTAGTCTGTCTGGTCTTGTCTAACTGGTCTTGACTGTCTAGTCCTGTCGGTCTGGTTTTGTCAGTCTAGTCTTGTCTGTCTGATCTTGCCTGTCTGGTTTTGTCTATCTGCTCTTGTCTGGTTTTATCCGACTGTCTTGTCTTATCTGTCTGTTCTTGTCTCTGTATGTTTATCTCCCGGTCTTGTCTTGTCCTAACTTATCAGAATCTCATCGTGAACATCAACTCATTTACTTCGCCTATTAAAAAACGTTTTATTGTTAAACGATTTCAAGTTTTACGTTGGTGACACTAATGTAATTATGTTTATAGGTCGATAATAGTCACGATAATTAAATTTTATGGATTGGTAATACTGATCGAACTAGATTTTATAGGTGTGCGACGCTGATCCAAATAGATTTCAAACTAGCACTATTATTTGCACTTGTCTGTCTGCACGATTAGACAGAAATTTTTAGCTCTTAGGCTATTTATTAAGACAATTATGTTTTTAATCGTCAAATTCTCATATTTTTGCGAGTAAATGATGAAATATATTCATATTCTAACTAAATATTCATTCATGTCGGTTGCGTGTTAGCGTGGTGGAACCGTGTTTAAATACACTTTTTAGTTGTTCTGGAAATATTGATCAAAATGTTAATGAATAGACGAAGTAATTAATCATCGAAAAAGAAAATGTTAATTTTCTTGCCAGCCAAAGAATTTCAATTCACGCGCGTTGAATAATGGAAATTCTTCAGTAATTCGTGGAATCGACTATGGAAGGTTATCAATTTAGAAGTAAAATAGAATTTGGAAAAAGTTAATTATACTTTCTATGAATATGAAATTTTGATGTCTTAAATTTTTTTGCCATCGAAAGGTAATCGAAGATATAAGAAATTTCGGGCGACTTATTAAATATAAGTGGTTCTTTGCCCTCTACGTTTGTAGATCGATTAAACATCGTCCGCGTTCAGTTCTATTGGGAGATAGTAGGTTATATAGAAACTGTATAATAAAGAGATTCAATGTTATTTTTGAATATATACAATGCGTAGTTTTAATGTCGGCTTATTATTGCAAGAAAACAGTTGTAAGCGAAGTTGTAACGAGTTTTATAACTCGAGAAAGTTTTTTTTTTCTCACAGATTCCCATAATACACTTATTTGCAGACTAGTAAAGTGATTCAAACCTTGACAGGTTTAGTCTCTGCCGGCCAAATTATGATAAACTTATGCACTAGATGTATAAACAATTGGATTTAGGCCAAGTTAACATTTTATTTTGTCTCACTTTAAAGCCGCCGACTTTAAATTGGAATTAAACTCGACCTTTCAAAAAAAAGAATATTGGATATAATTTATGGTGCCTATTTTTGACTGATTTCTATTAAGTTTTGTAATGAAACACCGTTGAGAGATTTGTCGTGTCGCCCCATTTTTCTAATAATATCAACGCGTTGCCGAATTTACCTGCATGTGTGGCATGTGCGGTTCAGTTCAAAAGCAAACCACCAAAGAGGAAAGATCAGATGGTGAGAAGTGCCAGACGATTTATGTCTTTAAATGCAATAATCTTGCTATATATCTAACTTCTACATTTGCCAAAATTTTGAGGCAAGGCCGACGCATTTATATTTATAGCGTGGACCACACACAATCAAAGTTTTCTCTGTTTGAAAAGAGCAATTAAAGTGTTGTGCGAACACCCTTTTCAGGCCACCTGGTCGTATTCCCACTGGAAAATTTGCGCACTTATCCAATTAGGATTTCAATGGAAACGCACCGAACAATTAAATCGTGTTTATTTTAGCAATTTGCTTCACTTTTCCATCACTCTACAGCCTTTCGCAAACATTTACTTTAATCCTATTCACTCTCATAAGCCTAATTGTATACCACTTTGCGATACTTACAAAACTTTAAACAATCATACTCGATACTAAATCAACTCGAACTCCAATCAACTTTTTGTTGCAACGTTTGTTGCGGGATTACTTACACATACGTTGAACGTTTTCAGTTACTGAATTAGCAAACGCTGCCAAATTTTCGATTTTTTCATTTTCTAAATGTAAACATATGAATCGTTTTGTTTATCGATCAAACAAGTCGTGTATTTATTTCGAGCTTTTGCTTTGAATCTGTACATAATATATTATAACGATATTAGACCATACAAGAACGGACAAGAGCAGGCCAGACCTGACAAAAAAGATCAGACCAGGTCTTTCTTGTTTCTTTTCTTGGAAAACACACAAGACTAAACAAGAGCAAATAATATCAGACTGGGGTCCGGAAAATTGATCGCGGAAAATTTATCGGGGGAATATGAATGCATGCATAATAACTATTGTAAATTGCAATTTTACAAAAATTCATATTTTTTCAAGACTGTAAATAATAAACCAATGCGTAGAGTTTCATAGAATTTGCAAAATTTTATTATTTTGTGATTAAAATAGTTAGTATCAAATTTTATAAAAATAGCAATTTGAAACAATAATCAATAAAAAATACAATAACAATACAAATACAAATACTATAACATATACAATAACAAATACAAATACAATAACATTCGTATGTTGCATCACTACAAAGTAATAAATATCGTAATGAAATTCTGATCACAATCTTTCTAAAATAAATTTCAGAATCATCCCCAATAGGAAAATCCGCACTAACAGACAAAAACATAGGAATTACGATCCTGAAAAGATAATGAAGTCAAAAGAGTTTTCAATCACCACTGCAGATTTACAAAATCAGTATTAGCAGGATATTTCGAAAATCTCCTTAACTGTCAGGCACCCATAGAAAAGATGGACTTGATAGACTCATATATCAACCAAACCTGACTCAGAATCTCCAACCATTGAGGAACTCCATTCAGTAATATCGAATCTTAAGAATTATAAGGCTTCGGGAGATAATCATAGCTGAACTTTGGAAGAATGTTAACGAAAATGCTCTATAGTCTCTCAGAAATATCTATGAAGAAATTTGGATACATAAAAGAATCCCAGATGACTGGAAAACATCCCTTATACTTCCAATTCATAAGAAAGTATCCAAAACAGACCCTAACAACTACAGAGGCATTTCTCTCCTTGACGTAACATACAAGATATTCTCGACAGTCCTACTACACAGGGCAGAACCTGAACTAGACGGGCTTCAGAAAAGGGAGATCCTGTCCCGAACAAATTATCAATCTCAAACATATCATGACCTATAAAAAATCACGGGCTAAATCGTATGTTATCACTTTCATTGACTTCCAAAAGGCACACGACTCTATAGATAGGGAATCCTTATTCTCGGTCCTGAAAGAACTAGTCCTCGATAACAAAACTACAAACCTAATCAGAGGAACTAACTACCACATCCATTCAACTAATACAAAGTAACTAATACATTCTCCAAAGTTACATTCAAAGGGGAACTCTCCACCCCTTTTGGGATTAAAACAGGTGTACGGCAAGGAGATGGACTTTCTTCACTGCTATTTAACTGTGCCTTGGAAAAAGTAGTCATAGAGTGGAGGAACTAAAAACAAAGGCATTAAGGTCAATTATTTAGCTTTTGCTGATGACATGGCCTAACTAGCTGAGACATGGGAAGAAGTCAAGGAACAGATCCTCGAAATCCGTAGCCTGAAAAAGAAATGGGTATCAAAGTCTCAGTTGAAAAGATCAAAATAATGACTAACGTAAAAAACCCTCCAAAACAGCTTCAAGTGGGCAACCAATACATAGACATCGTCAAAGAATTCAAATATCTTGTGGAATGGATCAGCTGGAATGCACTAGAGAAAAAGGAATGGAATCTATTAGAAATAAAGTTGAATTGGCCTTCCAATTTACGAAGGAGACTTATAACAAGAAGTCTCTCCTGGAATATCAAGATAAGACATTATAACACGGTAATTCAACCAGAAGCCTTATATGCCGAAACATTGTCTCTGGCCACCCAGGGACCTCTTGAAAGCCTGGAGGTCAAGGAAAGAAAGATATTACGCAAAATCTTAGGTCCCAAATTTCATAACAACAAATTAATCCATGTAAGGAACAAAACTCTTTACCAGAAGACTGAAAAACTCTCGGACACAATAAAAAACGGAGAATTGATTTGTATGTGCTCATCCTCCGAATGAATTCAAATAGACTTACCAAAAAGATCTTCGACCACTTTCGTAATAAAAAAACAAAGCCTCTTTGGTTTAAGGAAACTGAAAAAGACCTCGTTAAACTCCAAATAACAGACACCATGCTCAGAAACAAAACTGTCAAAACCAACACCAAGGATAAGAAGCAACGGTTTCAAGTTAAAATCCAACAATAGCGTTGGCCGTAATATCTCTGCCGTAGAAAGGGAAGCAAGATCTCAAAGGATGAGGCAATACTGTGTTGAAAGGAAAGCTCAAAACAATGAAAAATCATTGATTTCATGTACCTCAAAGTTGGGTGAAACAAATAAAGAAGAAATATAGCACAATTGATATATTTTGTAATTATATTTTCTGCAAAATTTGATTTTTAGAGACGTTTGTCCAAAAAACCAAGCAAGACCACAGAAGACCGTACAAGACCAAACAAGACTAGACCAGACAAGACCAGACGAGACCAGACAAGACCAGCAAGATCAGATATGATTCCTTCCGAAATTATTAAAACTGCTTGCAATGTTGTACCCCAGTACGTCTTAAGTATCATAAATACCTACAAGAAAGTGTTTTCCCGCAGATCTGGAAAAAGGCTAAACTGATACTGTTAAGGAAAGGCGACAAGCCGCCCAACGATATAACACCTTTTCGGCCCGTATATCTGATGGACACTACAGGTAAAATACTGGAGCAGCTGCTTTTGCCAAGAATTAAAAAAGGAACTAAAGACAGGTAAAGATCTCTATAGCAACCAGTTGTATTTTGTGGAAGCAAACAAAGTTGTAGCCATTGCATACGCCGCTAAAAAGGGTACCAGGAGAACCAGAAGAATATGGGGTTTCATTACGCTCGATGTGCGCAACCCGTTTAACTCGGCCTGCTGGCAGGACATTTTACAGGAAGTCACGCGACGCAGCTTTTCGTCATACTTGTTAGCGATGATAGATAGTTATCTATCTCAAAGGACAATTGTCATCGAATCAGATAGCTACTTCCCAAGGGCCCAACGTGGTGAAATATAGTGTATGATGGGGTTCTCATTCTCAGAGACTATTGGCTTCGCAGTCGATTTTGTCTTGGCGATGGGCTAAAGTGGAGGGCAAATGAAGCATTACTACTAATAGATAAATGGATGGAAGGTAAACAGCTCAAGCTGGCACCTGAAAAAGAAGACGCTTATTAGCAGGCATGAGAAGAATTGTCGACGTATCGTTCAAACTTTGAAACGCTACTATCACACCTAGGGGAGCCATAAAGTATTTAGGTGTATTAATCGATAAAAACTTGTCATTCAGGCATGTCAAAAATGACAAAAATGTAGGAGGACCCAGGACTAGCAAGAGAAAACTTGTGTTAGGTGTAGGTGGTGCACTCCGCAATGCTTTACGCGGATCCTGTATGGGCCAGGGCTATTGCCAGAGAATGCTTTCAACTAGAACTAGTAGCGCTTACAGAACTGTATCAAGAGAGGCGCCCCTGGTAATAGCAGGCATCCCTCCAATTGAGTTACTACTACAAGAGAGACTTAGCATCTACACAGCTAAACAAATCGAGCCAATTGTCAATAAAAAAGAAACCAAGAGGATGGCAAGAACTAAACTACTACGGACATGGCAGAAGGAGTGGGTAGCAAACTTAAGGGAACAATGGACAAGGTTGTTAATAAAGGATGTCGGAAAATGGGTAACTCGGAAACACGGAGAACTAAACTACCAACTGACACAAGCACTCAATGGACACGGATGCTATCGAGATTACCTCCACAAGATCCACAAAAGCAGAGCTGCTGGTAGCTACTCTGAGTACTGAGGGGAAGAGGACAGCGCGATGTACACCATCTATATATGTAGTAAGAGGGACACTGAGAGGGACACCCTACCAAAGGACTTAGAACCTAGAACAACTGTACCCTTCATGTTAGAAACGGAAAACATCTGGAACACACTCCAAAAAACAATATCTGAAATAATCAGTGATATGGAACAGGATGAGAAGAAAAGGCAAAATTCTCAAAGACTACGATTAAAGCAGAACCCGTAATCAGCGTGGCTGGATGGGGGAAGTAAGGTACATCACAGACAACATTGAAAAACAACCGACATCTTGAAGTTATGCGTAGAGCAGCATCTTGGCCCTGTTCATGGTGTGGGTGTTTGTCGAACCACTTGCCAAGTTAAGACATGGGTGCTTGCTACGTCCCCCTAAAGAAAAAATAGAGACAGACAGACAAGACCAAATAAGATCAGACAAGAACAGACAAAACCAAATGAGACCAGACAAGACCAGACAAGATCAGACAAGACCAGCCAAGACCATACAAGACCAGACAAGACCAGAGAAGACCAGACAAGACCAGACAAGACCGGAGAATACCAGACAGGACCAGACAAGAACAGACAAGACCAGACCAGACAACAACTAGGGCGGTTTTCACTAACCGTCCGGGCTGCCCTCGCTAAATGGATGCAAAAAATATGCGATACCGGGCTGGCGCATACTAAAAGCCAAGGTGGAATAGGGGGTTTAGTGAGAGCTTCCCCCGAACCACTTTAAAAAAGACCAGACAAGACCAGACAAGACCAGACAAGACCAGACAAGACCAGACAAGACCAGACAAGACCAGACAAGACCAGACAAGACCAGACAAGACCAGACAAGACCAGACAAGACCAGACAAGACCAGACAAGACCAGACAAGACCCGGCAAGACTGGACAAGACCAGACGAGATCTTACAAGACCAAACAAAACCAGATAAGACTAGACAAGACCAAACAAGACCAGAGAAGACCAGACAGGACCAGACAAAACCAAACAACGCCAGTTAAGAATCGACAAGACTAGTTAAACGAGATTATATCAGATGAACCAGGAAATACTGGATTAGTTTGTTTCATTGAAAAAGACACTTGAAAACCTCGTGGATGACTGAAGGCTAGATTTTAATTTTGACCTCCGGTAATCCTTTCTCTGGCCACCAGTTATCCACGAGGTTTTCTAGTAAGTGTTTTCAAGTTATAATTCATATCCGTAAAGCTGCACTGAGGAGAGATAAATCTCAAAACGCGTCTGCAGATGGCTATTCACTTAAGTTAATAGAAGGACGTGATCTTAAAAAATATAACATAATGACAATGTCATTTTTCTAGTTCTTTATAAGTGTCATGAAAGTGGACTTGGAGCAAGTAAATAAGTCTCAAGTCTCACATGAGATTTGTTTTATAGCCCTAAAAAGACTTAATAATATTATAGAGCTACGAAAAGGTTCAATATATTTATATACTTATAGTGTTCCGACTTATAAGTTTAATTAATAGTACGGTTTTACCAATAGTAGTTTGTTCCAGTTTATTATAGTATTGTCGACTCTTGTATAGTATTGACAAATATTGCTGAATTTCATGCAGTATTATTCAGTCTTTTTTAATCTTGGCTTATTTTATCCCCAAAGTTAGAAATCCAATTTTTCTAATTATTTTTCGAATAACTTGTCCAATCTTATGTAACCTTGTATAGTAATAATCTTTATTGTAGTTTATCTTGTTTTAAATTAAAATAGTTATTTACATATAGAGGGCCGGAGGTATAATATTACGCCCGCCGCCGAAGTTTGAGGCCCGACTGAGAAGGGCCTTTATGAGGCGAAGGGCGTAATCTTCCTTCGGCCCGAGGCATGTACAACGTTTAACGCACAACTGCAGAAAACCTAGAAGATTTAATTAAAAATGGTTAAAAACGATGAAAAAAAATACGACGGTGATTTAAATTCACAGCTCGTCACTTAGGTTATTTGTTGCTAAGAAAAAAAAAAAATATTGTAAACAAAAATTTTCATAATTTTGGAATGGAACTAAGCGCTGAATTCCCTCCGAAATATTAATGGAAGCTAATGAAGCTGTGTTGTGTTTGATCCTAAGCATGTCTAATGACCGATGTGAAACGGGGTTTTCATCTTGGGAAGTCTTAAAATGATAGATCTTTATGCGGGCTTTTCAATGATTTTTCAGGCCCACGGGCCGGTAAAATTTTGACTGGCGTAATGTCCAATTTTCGGCCCTGGTAACTAAGATGTAAAGGAACAATTTTGATGCAGTTGTGCGTAAAAAAATGTAATAATATAATACATAATCTCGCTGGCCCTTCGAATAAATCTTTTAAATCTGAGTGTTTCAATCTTTTAAATTGCCTGAATCACTCAACACTTATGTATTCACCCTCTAAAATATTCATTAAATTGCGATATCTGTTAATCCACTTCTACCGACCCCGTTTCCCTCGCCGAAACGAATTTTCCATTGCATAACGACAATTATTTATGCGATTTATTGTCGTTTTTTTTCTTCTTCGGTAAAAACTGCGGAACGTAATCGTCTGCAGCAACAGTATCTGTGACAACGTCCGCGAGGCGCGACGGCGTCCGACGTCGGATTTACGACGGCGCTACCGCCAGCCCAACAGGCGCCGACTCCCCGTCCCTTTTTTACACATCCACAGGGAACTAATTCGGTCTCCTTCTCGACAGCCTCGACATCTACTTTCACTAATTGAATACTGTTTTATATTATTAAAAAGGATCTTTTATTTGGTTTAAGGGAAAGTAGACCTAGGGCGGGAATTCATTACAGTTTGTAACTAGATGGTTCAATGTTCTTGAATTTAATCCAATTTCTAGGTCAAAGTTCATTCATGAGAAACTTAGTACTAAAATTCAAGGTTCAAATAAAACTCGCTTTAACTGTTAGATCAACTGAGCAGATACAAACTAAGTTTGACCATTAACAAGTTTGGCCATTAAGATTAGACAACATTATGCAAGACAAGAGAAAACAAGTCCAAAAAAGACCAGACACGACCAGACAAGACCTGTCAAGACCAGACAAGACGAAGCACGACAAGACCAACAAGAACAGACAAGACAAGACGAGACCAGACAAGACTAACAATATCGGACACGACCAGACTAGATAAGACCAGACAAGATCAGACAAGACCAGACAAGACAAGACCAGACAAGACCAGACAAGACCAGGCAAGACCAGACAAGACCAGACAAGACCAGACAAGACCAGACAAGGCCAGACAAGACCAGATAAGACCAGACAAGACCAGACAAGGTCAGCCACTACCAAGACTAAACAATATCGGACAAGACCAGACTAGATAAGACCAGACAAGATCAGACAAGACCAGACAAGACCAGACAAGACCAGACAAGACCAGACAAGGCCACACAATACCACTCAACACCAGACAAGACCAAACAAAACGAGACAAGACCAGATAAGTCCAGCCAAGACCAGGCAAGACCAGATAAGACCAGGCAAGACCCTATAAGACCAGGCAAGACCAGACAAAGCCAGACAAGAAAACACGGAACAATACCAGACAAGTCCGAGCTTGTCTGATCTTGTCTGGTCTTGTATTGCCTGGTCTTGTATGGTCAGACACGACCAGACAAGACTTGTCAAGACCAAACAGGACGAAGCAAGACAAGACCAGCAAGAACAGACAAGACAAGACGAGACGAGACAAGACTAAATAATAGCGGACAAGACCAGACTAGATAAGACCAGAAAAGTCCAGACAAGACCAGACAAGACCAGACAAGATCAGACAAGACCAGACAAGACCAGACAAGACCAGACAAGACCAGACAAGACCAGACAAGACCAGACAAGACCAGACAAGACCAGACAAGACCAGACAAGACCAGATAAGACCAGACAAGACCGGACAAGGCCAGACACTACCAGACAAAACCAGACAAGACCGAACAACACCAGACAAGACCAGACACGGCCAGACAAGAACAGGTAATACCAGACATGATCAGACAGGACTATATAAGGCCAGACAGGACCATACAAGAAAGAGATAAGATCAGATAAGACCACACGAGACCAGTCAAGTCCAGAAAAGACCAGACAGGACCAGACTAGACAAGACCAAACCTAACAAGGCCCAGACAAGACCGCACAAGACCAGTCAAGGCCAGCCAGGCGAGACAAATCCAGGCAAGGCCAGACATGACTAGACACGACCGGACAAGACCAAGCAAGACCAGACAAGACCAAGACAAAACCAGGCAAGAACTGACAAGACAAAACCAGGCAAGAACTGACAACATCAGACAAGACCGCACAAGACCAGACAAGGCCAGCCAGGCGAGACAAGTCCAGGACAAGACATGACTAGACACGACCGGACAAGACCAAGCAAGACCAGACAAGACCAGACAAAACCAGACAAGGCCAGACAAGACCAGACAAGACCAGACAACACTTTACAAGACCAGACAAGACTAGACAAGACCAGACAAGACTAGACGAGACCTGACAGGGCCAGAAAGGACCAGAGAAGGTCAGAGTAGACCAGAAAAGACCAGACAGGACCAGACTATACAAGACCAAACCTAACAAGACCAGACAAGACCGCACAAGACCAGGCAAGGCCAGCCAGGCGAGACAAGTCCAGGCAAGACCAGACATGACTAGACACGACCGGACAAGACCAAGCAAGACCAGACAAGACCAAGACAAAACCAGGCAAGAACTGACAAGACAAAACCAGGCAAGAACTGACAACATCAGACAAGACCGCACAAGACCAGACAAGGCCAGCCAGGCGAGACAAGTCCAGGCAAGACCAGACATGACTAGACACGACCGGACAAGACCAAGCAAGACCAGACAAGACCAGACAAAACCAGACAAGGCCAGACAAGACCAGACAACACTTTACAAGACCAGACAAGACTAGACAAGACCAGACAAGACTAGACGAGACCTGACAGGGCCAGAAAGGACCAGAGAAGGTCAGAGTAGACCAGACGAGACCAGACAAGTCCAATCGATACCAGACAAGACCAGACAGGACCAGACCAGCCAAGACCCGACAGACCAGACAAGACCACACAAGACTACTCAACACCAGACAATACCAAACAAAACGAGACAAGACCAGATAAGTCCAGCCAAGACCAGACTAGACCAGGCAAGACCAGACAAGGCCAGACAAGAAAATACGGAACAATACCAGACAAGTCCGAGCTTGTCTGGTCTTGCCCGCTGTTAAGTGGCGCCACCTCGATATCGCATATTTCGCATTCAGCTCTGACCGTCCAGTGAAATTGGCCCTAGTTAATAGAAAATCTTCCCGATGGGGAATCGAACTCGGGTCTCCTACTTTTCATGCGGGTATGTTGTCAACTACAATACCGAGGTGGACAGTCTTATATTATCTGGTCTTTTCTGGTCTTGTGTGATCTTGTCTGGTCTTGTCTGATCTTGTCCGGCCTTGTTTGGTCTTGTCTGGTCTTGTCTGGACTTGTCTGATCTTATCTATTCTTGTCTTGTCTTATCTGGTCTTGCCTGGTCTTGTCTGGTCTTGTCTGATCTTCTCTGGTCTTGTCTGCTCTTGGCTGGTATTTTCTGATTTCCTCTGGTGTTGTGTTCTCTGTTCTTGTCTTGTATTAATTTATGTCGTATTGTATTGTCTAGTGGAAATTATAATCAATTATCTTTAGACTTATTAACTGTATAGAGTCTACAGTTAGACTATTGATTTTAAGAAACTTCCTAACTATGAAGTCTTCTTGCATGATTCGCTATAATATATCCGTCCGTCTGAAGGCCCTGCATGCGAACATGCAGATGTAATTTTATTTTCTATCTCCGTCCGAAAATTTACATCAAATTTCCTTGATTGGCGGCGGGAGGCCGCAGAAATGGTTTGTAGCGGGGCCGTAAGAAATTTCGACGTCTCGGTCCAAGCGCAAATAACGTAGATAAGATAAAGCCGTCCAACCGGCGGCATTCTACAAGAGTTTGATAATCGCAATAAATCGTAAATTTTCTTCATCCACTGACGTTTTTATAAATCGCTTTTACTGAGCCGACGAATTGAACAAATAGACAATATTATTCATGTAGTTTTATCTAAACATCAGTCTGTACGTCATAGTTTCACCAAAAACATACATAATCTAGAAGAATCTAGAATATGATTTATCCGGTCTTGTCTAACCTTGTCTGATCTTGTTTAGTCTTATCTGGTTAAGTCTGTCTAGTTAATAATCTAGTTAATAATAAGTTAATTTTAATTGTATTGTAGAGAATTTAATGTGTTAGTTAACTATAAGTAATTTGGGTTAAAACAGTCGTGAAATTTATTAATTGTGCACAGTAATCAAGATCAGTAATTAGGTTTAAGTGTTTCGTTTTAATATTGTAATTAATTTGCCAAAGAGTCTCGATTTAATTAAATTTTAAATGTGCGGTAGTAAGATTAAAGTCTGTTTCGAATTAAAGCTGAACTGGTAATGGTTTATTAATATTTCGTTAACCAGGAATTATTATTAAATATTGTTTTAAAACTAACTAACAATTAGTTACTTTGTTAGTATTGAGACTGAACAATTTAAACTAGTTTACACAGAGAAAACTATTTTAACCGTATTCAACCGGTCGCGTCTCAGATAATCACACTAACAGTTGCCTGGTGAACACAGTTCACCACCGTCTAGATCTTATTATTTCTGAATGATATAAATACATTTTCTTTTTATTATTTATTTATTATATTTTTTTATTATTCTTTCGTACACTACTAAGAAAACTACATTTATTTAGTATTAAAAATTAAGAGAAAAGAAAAATAATAGATAAACTGATACAACAAAAGTTAAGTAACTGAAAAAAGTTTTTATCTAAGTATCGAAAAATATTCTAGAAAAAGAAACAATTTTATTTACGTGTATGTTAAAAATAACCAATTTACTAATATTATTCAGAAACGGACATCTGCTGATCACAACAGATACTACAAACAATTGTTGACTTTGAATGGCTAGTACAAATGTGTTTATCACATGTCTCACACCTTCTTGTAGTAACCTGCTTTTTAGATCTCTCGCATAGGTAACATCTCTTTCTTTTTTATGATGATTCTCCTCCAGTATTAGCTTTCGTGGCTTTAAATTTACTAATTGTAAGATGCAGTTTGTATATCTCTTGGCAGATAATACATTTCTGCTCGTTCAGTATAATGGGGCTTCATGAGCTGAAATGCTAAATCATACAGTAAAGTTGTCCTCTGCAATAACGGGTTGTTTAGATTTCCTTTGAAAATTACTTGTGCGTTTATCCCAGCTATGTTGAGTGCTGTGAAGAAAAATGTGCGTTTTCTTCACAGCACTCCATCTTCTTTTTCGAGAAACGGAGTACGTGGATTCCATCTGATCAGTTGTATCTACCCCTCCTTTTGATAAATTATAATCCAATATTGCATCAGGTCTCCCAGTTACCGAATCAATAGTACCTTTGTCATGCAGAGATGATAATAATAGAACTGCTTTCTTTATCTTTCTTCGGCACGTATGACAACATCATCATTTCATGTTGGTATGCAAATAAAGTTGTTCCGACTGGTCTACTCTTATGTGGCAAGAATGAGGCAGGTATTTCCTTTTTATTCTTTCTAATAGTTCCCAGACAAGTAATTTTGTTTTCGAGCATTGACTGGAGTAGCTGATAGCTGATATACCAGTTATCCGTAGTGAGGTTTCAGTTTGTGCCTTTTATATTTAAAGTTAACCTATGTACAATATCGAACGGTGAGTTACTCTTTGCATAGGGCCCTAGTGGCTGTTTTCCACAATAAATTTCAATGGCAGACATATAAAATGTTTTAACGTCAGCCATCGAATAAAATTTCAAACCATATTTTGCCGGTTTTGCCGGCAAATACTGTATGAAGCTACACCTGCCTCTAAACGGAACTAGCTTTTCATCAATGGTGACAAATTCGCTGTGATGGTAAGAATTTTGACAATTTTGGTCGAAAGAATCGAAAAACGTTCCGATTGCTGCCAGCTTATCTTTGTCAGAGAAATTTCAGCTTCTTTTTGACGGGATCGACGTGTTACTTTTTCGTCGAATCTTATTGCTTTTATAAGAAACAAAAATCTTCAAAAAATTCATGCAAGCCCGAGCTCATCTCAGTGCCATCATCCCAGTGCCATCATTCCTCGCGATTTCTTCAATATTACAATGATTTGCACGTTTTGTTCCAATAAGAAGCAGCAACCCAATCAAAGCACACAGTTCATTTCCAGTGGTAAGCTTACGATCCCGTTCCCTTTTGTAGTTATTTTTATTTATCTCTCTGGTTATGTACAAATTTGTGAAATATAGAATCTGATCAATCATATTATTTGAGATAATCTGCAAAAATGCATCGATTTCTGTTGAAATATTTTTCGCTGTTCCTTTAGGACCTGGAAATGTCTTTATAATGTTTCTCGAACTTACTCTACTAGTTGGTGGACAAAAATCAGTTGTGCACCAAGAACTTTCATTGTGCTTGCCCAAAATAAATTCTCTATCAGCATCATATTCATAATCTGAAAACATAATATTTTCATCATCGCCTTCAGAAAATTGCTCATCATTCTCAATATGTTCGTTATCATCAATTTCGTCCAAAACTTGCATAATTTCGTCATCTGTTACAAATCGTGCCCTACAAAATAATAAAAATATTATAGAAAATTTGTATAAGTGTACCGAAAGGGGCGGGGGGGGGCTGCCAAACCCCCTGGAGGTTTGGAGTTAACCCCAAACCTCCTCCTGATTTCGAAACTAGCAGAAAATAAGAAAATAATAATAATAATTATTCAAGAATATTACTTACAAGACTGGTCGCGTGGTGAATTCAGTTCACATAAACTGATCTCTTACAGTTCAAACTTGTCTTGTCAGACAGACAACTGATGAGTGGGATAAAACCTACGAGTGTGTTGGTATGTCTATGAAAGGTACCTAGTGTACACGATAAAAAATATTTATAAAACAAACAAAGAAAAACTAGAAGTAGTGAACTCAGTTCACCAGCGCGACCGGTTGAAGGTTAACTTGGTAATTTCTACTTATTGTTAATCGACCTTTTTAAGGTTAGTTAAGCGCATGCGCATCCGCCAAGTTTGGAAGGTGGGAGTATGAAAGTTTCGAGCACATATTTAGTTATACATCAAAAAGTTCGGGCACTTTTTGACGTATAACATGGCGAAAATTTGACACATGTGCACAATAACATTTCAACTATGAAAAGGTCCATTACTGGCTTCTTCGTTTTATTGTTTAATGTAACTTTAAAATTTTTTTTTTAAATTACACTGTCCAAACAAGTTTATATATATTTGAACCCACAACTAATTTCTTGTATTTTGAGAAAAGTGTGGACTCAAAGTTTTGCAAAAAATATTTGAAATATTTATTTAAATGTTTTCTTAAATTGATCCTCAGAAAAATTCAACAAATATTTTAAGATTCCACTGCAATGTTTTGTGCAACGTAAGTACATTAAGCAAACGTGTATGAGATATATAGGGTCCTTCATTAATCGCTTCCTATTTTTAAATTTAAATAAAACCAAGTGTTTGTGAGATATCATCGATTTTATTTGTTTGAAAGGTCTATCGATGCCATTATGTATGGAATATTTAACATCCTACAAATGTCCGACTTCACTCGTCTTCAATCGTCCGAAATACCACAATTTTGTTTTAACCCATTCATCCAGAAATGGGTTTCATCGCTGAAGATGATTTTTAGATGAAAATTATGGTCAGTTTCAAACTGCTCTAGGCCCCGTTCAGCCAACACACGTCGTTGTCTATGGTCGTTTACCTTCAGCTCCTGGGTCAATTGAATTTTGTATGGGTGCAGACCTAAGTTACGACGCAAAATTCGCCTAGTTGTGGTCTGCGAAAGGCCGAGTTCTTGTGAGCGACGCGAAATCGACTGCCTTGGATACACCTCCACATTCTCACAGATAGCGTCGATGTTTTCGGCAGCTCTTGCGTTTCGTCGTCGTACTAGTGTTGGTTTCTTGTTTACTGAACCAGTGAATATTTATCCATCACACTGCAAATAGTCCTCTCGATAGGACGATTATGGCGACCGTAAAATTTGCACAGCGCGCGGAGAGTTGCCCGAAAAGAACAGCCATTTTGATAAAACAATTTTATCATTTGCACGTGTTGTTGAATATCCGCCCATAGTGATTTGGCAAAACAGACTAAATGAATGAGAGCCAATTCGACAGATAAAGCTACAACATTATGGCTGCTTCCAATGTTCGGAAGTCTAAGTTCAGAACTATTGGAAGACCCTATATAAATGTTTAACCCGCGGATTTCACCAGGCCCAAGACAAGTTCCAATTCGGCCAAAAACAAAACCGACAAATTATTTTACTTTTTTCCAAGATTTACCAGATTCAAACCAATAAAAAAAAGTTTTAAAAAGCCTTTATAAATATTTTATCTTTGAGCGGAAAGGAAATATTTTCAAATACTTGGAAACATGTGAATGACTAAGGAATACTATATTAAGCTTTTTCTCTCTTAATCTATGGTAATATACTTGTAGCCAATTACTTTTGGCAGATTGCATACCCCTGGTTTTAACGAATCATCATCAGCTTTGGCTTCACAAACCTTTATGGGTCTTGGCCTTAGTTTTCCATTCGGTCACCTTCATTGCTATTAGATTCTCCTGTACTTGGTTCAGATATCTTGTTTTTGGCCTGCCCCGTGTCCCTTTCCCTACTGGTCATTGTCGTGTAATAAGTTTTGCTGGCTCTGAATCCTTCATTCGCTCGATATTTCCTATTCATCTTAATCTAGCTATTTTTATAGTAACAACTACATCCGGGTGTTCGTAAAGGTGGTACAGCTCATGGTTGAATCGCCGTCTCCATTCTATGTTTTCCTTTACGCCTTTATATATGTGTTTTAGAATCTATCTTCCGAAACATCTCAAAATTATTTCTTATTCCTTGGTTAGGGTCCAGGTTTAGGCTGCGTATATCAGTATGGGTCTTATTAGGGTCTTATAGATTTGGCATTTGGTTCTTTTGGATATAAATGTCGCATTAGTCCTTAATATGTTTTATTTGCAAGATATAATCTTCTTTTTATCGCTTTGTTGCAACTGTTAATGTTCGCAATTTGGAAGCCCAGGTATATGAATTCCGATACGCTTTCGGTTTTAACGAATAGATAATTGAAGAGTTCGTGGTTTAAAGTATGTTGAGTTGCAATATTATCCTTGTTGGTTTTCATTGAAAACCAGTTTCATTTGCTACATCCCGTTTATGGGGTTAATACTGAATAATCTATAAAAATAAATTTGATTTTAGAATACAATAATAAATTAATGAATAAACGTAATTTTAGAATGGGAACTTGGAAACAGCCGATCGATTTTTATAGTAAACTTCCGTGCGTTTGTCCTGCATGCGATCTAAATTAAATAGTTTTAGCTAAATGAAATAATTCATTCATTTTTCACAACATGAGACAGACAAGAAAAACTCGACCAAAACTGAACAACCAAAATTATTAACGCTGGACGTACCCCTTAAACCAAAAAAAAAAACACATAAATATTAATATATTCATAAGTTATTACGACTGAGAAAGACTAATAAAATTCGCCCCCAATCCTAAATGCATTTTTCATGCGAATTTTAAAAGCTGCACGAATACAAATATTTGATGGGGTAGTTTCTCTATCTCGATACACTCTGCAATTCGCCGACAAACCCCAAAATACCCGCCACTACACTCATAAAAATTTCATTGCTTTTTGGATAATAGAGTGACGACATACTATTAGCAAATAACAAACACAAGAGAGTTAGTCAGTAGTGGACAGATAAAGCTGGACAGGTAAAATTAATCAGACAAGACTAGATAGATAAGACTAAACAGACAAGACTCGACAGGCAAGAATATACAGACAAGACCAGACAGAGAAGACTAGAGAGACAAGACTAGACAGATAAGAGTAGACAGACAGGACTAGACAGACAAGACTAGACAGACATGACAAGACTAGATATTAGACTAGAGAGGCAAGACTAGACAGACGAGACTTGGCAGACAAGACTAGATATACAAGACTAGACAGACGATACTAGACAGACAAGACTATACACACAAAACTAGAGTGACAAAAATAGACAGATAATACTAGACATAAAAGACTAGAGTAATCTAATTAATAAATCAATAATAACTAATTTATAAATTAATTTCAATTAGAATTTATCAGATCCACATAAATATTCATTTCACTTATGCATCTCTGCTTTTGGGAATAATTTGCCAATTGCATGTTTTTCCCATATGCAATTTGTGCATCAATAAATAGAATAAAAACCGCAATATTTTGTGGTTTTCATGTTGATAACAAGATTTCGTGCAAAGATTCCCCGGCTAATCGATACAAGTATTATTTGCCCTGCCAAAAATGTATAAGGTTGCGGCCCCGTTGTCAAGAAAGCCTTGACTTTACAAGGTTTTCTCTGCGGTTAATCGTGGAGTTCCCTGCATTTCCAGTCGCATATATAATATTACAAACAAGAAAGTTGTCTACCTAGTCTTGTCTGTCTTCTCTTGTCAGTCTATTATTGTGTGTCTAGATTTGTTTGTATCTAGTCTTGTCTGCCTAGTCTTACCTGTCTAGTATTGTCTGTCTAGTCTTGTCTCTCTAGTATTCTCTGACTATTCTTGTCTGTGTAGTCGTTTATGTCTAGACTTGTCTGTCTAGTCTTTTCTGACTTGTCTTGTCTATCTTGTCTTGCCTGTCTAGTGTTGTCTGTTTAGTCTTGTCTGTCTAGTCTTGTCTGTTTAGTCTTCTCTACCTAGTCTTGTCTGTCTAGTCTTGTCTGTATAGTCTTGTCTGTCTAGCCTTGTCTATCCAATCTTGTATGTCTTGTCTTGTCTGTCTAATCTTGCTTGTCTAGCCTAGTGTTGTCTGTCTTGTCTTGTCCGTCTAGTCTTATCTGTCTAGTCTTGCTTGTCTACCCTAGTATTGTCTGTCTAATCTTGTCTGTCCAGTGTTGTCTGTCTAGCCTCGACTGTCTAGTCTTGTCTGTCTAGTCTTATCTGCCAAGTCTTATTTTTTTAGTCTTGTCTCTCTAGTATTGTCTGTCTAGTCCTGTCTGTCTAATGATTTCTGCCTATCATTTTTTGCCAACATTAATCTATTGTCTTATTTAATGCTAAATTTTTTTTATTTATTTTAATGCTTATTTTATGCTAATGCTAATTTTTGTTAATTTTTATTGTGAGGTGAGTTTCATTATCGATTAAACATTTGTTTCGAGCTCGATGGGTTGTTGCAACGCGAGTATGAAATATCGAGGTAACATAAATATTGGGGAATATGAGGGATGGGATGAATAGAGGAAACTCAATCGAGGGGCGACGATTTATGATACATGCACAGAAGCCAGAAATAACGTCCGGAAAATGTCTGGATTAGACGTATCCAATACCATGTGGTAATCGCGTTCCACCGTATTAACAAGAACAATAACAAGCGAAATAATTGTGAAATTTAGCGTTTCTTTTTTGCTATTTAGTTGATTTATTGTATTCTGTTTTCATTGTGAGTTTAGATGGGAATTAAAGGAAATCGTGTTTATAATTTCAGTAATAAAGCAAACTTTAATAACTGTAATTCAACAAACCGTATAGTTTAAATTGAAAAACTTTTGTATAAACGATCCATAGATTTAAAAACATATTTTATTCATATATTCAATAGTTTATTCATGAATTATGCAGATAGACATGAGTAGACAGACAAGGGTGGACAAACGACGTTGGACAGACAAATCTAGACCGACAGGACTAGACATGCGATACTAGACAGACTAATCCTACAAGACTCTACCGACAAGATTAGACTGACAAGAATAGACTGATAAAATTAAAAAGACAAGACTGAACAGACAAGACAAGACTATACAGACAATACAAGATAGATAGAATTATATAGACAAGGCTAGATAGGTAAGGCTAAACAATCAAGATTAGACTAGACAGACAAGACTCGACTACACAGACAAGGCAAGACTAGACAGACAAGTATAAAAAGACAACACCAGACGGGCAAGACTATACAGACAAGACTAGACAGACAAGAATAGACGTACAAGACTAGACAGACAAGATTAGACAGACAATACGATACAGACAGGATTAGACAGACAAGACTAGACAGACCAGATTAGACAGACAAGACTAGACAGACAAGTCTAGACGGACAAGAATAGACAGACAAGACTAGACAAACAATACTAGACAGACAAGACTAGATAGACAAGACTGAACAGTCAAATGTAGACAGACAATAGTAGACATAAAAGACTAGATAGACAATACTAGATAGAGAGACTAGACAGACAAGATTAGACAGATAAAGCTAGACAGACTAGACTGACTAGACGGACCAGACGGACCAGATGCAGCAGACGGACCATACGGACCAGACGGGCCAAACGGACCAGACGGAAAAGACAGGCGAGACAGACTAGACAGGCAAGACTAGACAGACAGGACTACAGTGACAAGAGTAGACAGTCTGTACTAGACAGACTAGACTAGACACACAAGACTAGACAGACAGGTCTGAGAGGTATATTATTTGATTTTTTACATTTATATTACTATTTGGATACTGTATGATTTGACTAAACAGACATGACTAAACAGACAAGACTAGACGGACAAGACAATCCTATACTGACAAGTCTAGGCAGAGAATATTAGAGACACAAGTCTAGACAATGTAGATTTTACTAATTAAACTATCAAATATATAATAATGACATTGACCTGTTCCCTACATAAAAAGACTTCGAACTTTTGTTTGTTCTAGCAACTGGCCTGGATCCCACTGGTCTGATAAACTCGGCAACCTCTCCTGGACAATCAATCGACTTATTGGGGGCCTTGGGGTTGCACAACAGCAGCTGGGCGGGGGTTACACTCACTCCGGGGCCCCAGACCATCATGCCAGCATACTATCTTCAAGGTAATCACATCATCTTACAATAATATCGTTATATAACAATCACAATAAAACAATTAAGAATAGATGAGATGGGACCGAATTAGGAGGATAAGATTAGATAGACAGGATTATAAGATTAGACTGGCAAGACTTGACAGAAACGTTTATTCTGACAAGATTAGAAGGACAAGACGAGACAGACAAAACTAGACATATAAGACTAGACGGACAATACTAGACATTCAAGGCTAGGCGGACACGACCAGAAGTTTTGAGTTTTGAAGTGATAAAATCCGTTTATTGTTATGGAATTTTTATGTTTGAATGTCTAGACGATATTGCATCATATTCTCCAGTAGAATGTGAAAACGCTAAATTTGCATCAATGTTTCGTTTTTATGAATGATACATCGTTTCAGAAGTTTGCCAAAAATCAGAGAAAGAGAAAGTTTGAGTAAAAAGATGCGCCGGTTTGAAACTTTATCAATTAAATTAGTGCCGACAATGAGGCCAATTTAATCCCCCCGTGGGTGAGACACACGATAAACCTCATTAGCGAGCATTCAACGATTTCATTCGATCACACGCTTCAAATACCATCAAACGTCAAACATTTAGCTCGATCCTTTTAAATCTGATTTGAATTTAAATAGTTTTTTGCTGCAATAAATTTGCATAAATCATGAAGCTCTATCTAGTTTAAACAAGTTTAAATCTGAATAGTGTTGTTTTTATAGTCTTGTCTGTCTAGCCTTGTCTCTCAATGTTGGTTTGTCTGTCTATTTAGTCGTGCTTTAATCGTTTGTGATTCAATTCGAATACATGTAATTTGTACCGGAATATCTGTAATTTACAAAATTAATATCGTGTTTTATATGGAAATTGAGGGAAGGAAAAAACTTCGGACTCCGGCTAGACAGGAAATGATTTCTTAAATTAGCCGTTCGAGTAGCTTTTTTTCGAAATTGGATGAAAATTAAACACGATAGCCTTTAGAATGGCCGTTCATTTTCACAGAAAACATTTTTATATTATTTAAAGCTTTACGAAATTTTACTAGTTAGTTGGATACTGATTTTCTGACTCGTTAGTTGCTCTTGCGAAGACATATTTGTCTAAGAACATACCCATAAATATCATGGAGCAGATGCGTAACAGAAACTGACTGAAAAATACTGCACTGTGTCGGATGAGTCGGATTACATGTCGGATTAAAATTAATGAAATCGTTTGATTAATCGCTGATATATAGGGTGTCAGTTAAACCTGCGGCAAATATTCAAGGGGTTATTCCTTGGCCTTTTTTGAAGATACAGGGTAAACAAAATTTGCGACAGTAACAACATAAGTGATCACCAGTAGTATGCTCTGATTGTATAGGGTGCTTTTTAACTCGAGGGGGATGTCCAGCGCTAGTATATCTTTTATCTTGCTGTAGGTCGCCCAGGTTTGTCTGATCCTCTCGTTTGCCTCTAGTTCTTGATTTGCTTTACCATTGTCAGTGTTTGCCCAAGATACTTATATGTTTGTACTTTCTCAAAAAAGTTGCCTTCTATGGTAATCATGTACATGGTTTCGCCAAAATTAATTTCCAATCCTATGCTTCCTCAATTCTCAATTCTATTGGCTTTGTAGATATTGTCGGTGAGTGTGACGAGTTCTTCCTTGTTGCTGCCAATCAGTACTATATCGTCTGCAAACATTAGTCGGCTGAGTTTCTCACCCGTTATGTTAATATTTCGGTTAATTAAATTAATTGTTTTTAGTGCATCTTCCAAGACCAGGGTAAATAGTTTCGGCGATAAAGAATCTCCCTGTCGTACACCTCTGTACGTTCAGTTGGATTTGTAGTGTGGTATTGCGGTAGAGACCTATTAGACCTATGGCCAATTCTGGCATTTTTTAGGGCTTGCTGGAGTGCCCAGACTTCTACTGTGTCAAAGGCTTTTCTGAAATCTATGAACGCTAGCCATAGCGGCACATTGTATCCTGTGGTCTTCTTAATGAGTACTCTCATTGTTTATAGGTGCTCGGTTGTAATGAATCCCTTGCGAAACCTGCCTGTTCGCTGGGTTGGTAGTAGTCCACTTTCGGGGTAATCCAAGTGGATATTATTTTTGTGAACAGTTTGTAAGTTTGGGACAGTAAGCTGATCGGCCTGTGGTTCTCCAGGTTTTCTGTGTCTCCCTTTTTGTGAATCAGTACCACTAGCGCGTTTGTCCATTCTTCAGGAATATTCTCTTCTTCCAGGCATTTGTTAAACAGCAATAGCAGTTGTGTGGTTAACGTGTCTCCTCCTTGTTTCAGCATTTCCTCTATTATCCTGTCGTCACTGGGCACTTTCCCGGCCTGGATACAATCATTCAATCTTCTCGTCGTTGAGTGCAAAACTCTTTCAAACACACCAGGGTTGTTTCTATTTGAGTTACACCCAGAAAATATCCGATTTAGCAATTCGTCCAAATTCTCCACTGGAGTAGGGTAAATTAATGACTTCAGATAGCGCCATAAGCAATAATTCAGGGAGTTTAAGTCTGGGGATCGAACAGGCCATGTGTGTGGCCCACCTCGACCAATCCAGCGATCTTCGTATGTTGCTGTTAAAAAATCACGAGCAACCAAACTGAAATGTGGTGGTGCACCATCGTGCATAAACCACATTGCAATTCTTGGGCAGTGTTTCTTCAAAAAAATTGCTATATGTCTCGCCAATAAGTCAATCACCCACAATTCTAAACCAAACATTCAAAGAAAACTGAAGCTGAAATCGATCTTCACGTATCTCCTGTGGATTTTCATCTGCCCACACATTGTTGTTCAGGAATTGAGGGTTTAAAACTAATGTTTGCAAAAGCCATTTCAAGAACACGTTGAATGAGGTATGGATACAACAAATTGTCCTTAAGAATTTTCCAAACTGTCCAATGATTTACATTCAAAGTAATGGCAATTTGTCCCGTAGAAGTACTTCGATCTTCCTCTATCATGTTCAGCACATTCTGTCCCAGTTGTTTCCATGTGTATCAAGTAAGGAGATCTTTTAGAAAAGATAGGACTAGCCGCCAACTATCGCTCCAGCTCATTTAGCATTACCCAGGGTGCACGTGTAGATTTCTTCTACGGACGCGAGCTAGGCTGCACCCCTATTACATCATCTCGTACATTGTAATGTCTTATTCACTTGTTAATGTTTACATATTTTATAAATTCACCATGTATTGTGCCATACGCTAAATAAATGTCCCAGTTGTACTGTTCTTACTGTCATTAATCTTCCAGGCCCTGCGTTTCAATGTGTCTGTTTTTCGAAGACGTCGATGAAAGTTTTCGAAGATTTTTCTGTCGGGAATATTACGGCTAGGAAACCGATCAATGTACAATCGTCTAGCTTGTAATGAATTGCCATCAGCAAGTCCATACATTAAATGCATGTCAGTCATCTCGGTGTTCGTATACATGGTAGAGGACTTCACTAACCATTAAAAACACGTAAAACGGCCATACGTTACTTAATGTAAATAACTGCGACTGGTACAGGTGATGATCACTGACGAGACGTATTCAAATGAAATCCACTTGTACTTTAGTAGATAAAACAGCCGTTCCATGTTATCGTCAACAATTTTTTGTACTTGATAAACTCATTGGCATACGCCATACTTTTATTTACGTTAATGATTTCAACAAATATCGAATATGGTTGTCGCATATTTTGTTCACCTTGTATCTTCGAAATAAAAGGGTCTTTCAGAAATCATCATAGAACAAAATATTCTTAGATTAGGCAAAGGAGTAACCCTTTGAATTTTTTCCGCATGTTTATTAAACACCCCGTATATCGAGTGTCTATAAATGATTGCGAATTGTTTTTTAAGTTGGTAACATATTTTAATCCTTTAGTTGGCAACCTCGTTGGTATGGCACACTCAATTTTCTAAATTCAAAACAAACGTCTAGAAAAATGAAAATTGAGAGGTATTTACAATCTAGCATACATTTATTGTAATGGCCTATTTTCGCTGTGGATTGCAAAATGAATATGGCCATTGCCTTTATTCACAACATTCAGCTTACCAACAGTTTGTTGAAACTTAACCCGAAGAAGAAACCGAATATTGGAATTTTGCACAACCCTGTGTGGTCGAATAGTTTGTTTAAACACTTTGTGAACACTGGTAATTTGAGTAAAGGAAAATCCACTGTTGCTACACCTGATGTCGTGCAAAATATTGAAGAAATTGTCGAGCAAAATCCTCACATTTCGATACGTCGTCTGTCCCAACAAATAGATCCAATAGATCCATTGATAAATAACTTGTTCTCATAACTTGGCCTCCTTTTAGGCCTTTGTAATGAATCCTCTTGGAAGATGCTGAAAAATCTATTCATTTACGCCAATTAACAATGATTCATCGATTTCGCTCTACTGATTATCTCCAACAAATGCAATTTTGTCCCCGTTATAACAACAATTTGCTTGACCATATTAACCAGCAAGATGACTTTCTGTTATGATGAAGCATGGTTCCATTTGGCTGAGTTCATAAACTCTCAGAATTATAGAACATGGTCCACTTACAATCCACATAACGTAATTCAAGTTCCTCTGCACCCCCTTAAAATCGGCGTATGAGTTGCAATGTCGCGAAGGCGAATCATCATTATCTTCATTATCAATCAGCCATTTGTGTCCATTGCTGGATATAGGCCTCCCTTAGGTTTCTCCATTTCTCCTTATCTTGTGCCTCCCGCATCTAGTTTCCAGTGATGTGCTTAATATCGTAGGACCATCGTATCGGGGGGCGTCCTCTGCTTCTGAATGCAAGTTGTCTGGGACGCCTTTCGAGTATCCGTTTCGTCCACATATCACACGCTATCCTGGCAATGTGGCCGGCCCAGTACCATTTCAGTGTTGTAATCCTTTCCACTGCATCTGTGACGCCTGTTCTTTATCGTATTGTTAGGTTTGGGACTTTATCTCGTAGTGATATTAATAACATCGACCTCTCCATAGCTCTTTGGCAAACTTGTATTTTTCTGATTGACTTTCGAGTTAGTGTCAGCGTTTCTGCCCCATACGTAATTACGGGTAATACACATTGGTTGTATACCTTCCGTTTAAAGGCCGATTCTCATATACGCGACATACAGCTACGCGACGTCACACGAAATCGCCTGTCAAATAATGATTACATTGTTTTCAATGGATACGTTCTCACTATAGCTACGCGACAGTTGCTAAAAGTCGGAATTCAGCGCGCCTTCGCTGGAATTATTTCGTGAGCATTCTTTTACGTTTTGTCGCACATCTCATGACGTTTGGAAAGTTTGTTTGTGATTCGAATGACGGATTGTGTCAAAAACGGCTTGTTTTTCAAAATGAATGGAATGAACGACGAAAAAGCAGAGGAATTGATCGCTCTTGTGGCTGATTATGTTGAACTGTATGAAAACATATATTAAATAATATAATATATTTTCAAATATCATTGTCTTTTTTTACAAAAAATTGAAAAGATATTTACCGAAGGAAAACTGTGAATCTTTCATATGGTCCAACACTCTGCCTAGATTTAGAATTTTGTTTCGTAAGTGACATTTTTTAAATTTCTATAAGTTGATAAAATTTTTCTGGCGTCATTCTAAAATATTTGTAAATTTTCAATTCATCCTCTTGTAATTTTTTGACCACTGACCACTTTTTTGCACCCAATCTTTTCCTCTTCTTTTCTTTCAAATTCTCATTTTCTTAACACATGGCTACGACGAAAAAATCATCATCGGAACTTGACGAACTTGACATTTTGAAAATATAACTTAACCTGAAATGTAGAGAAACTATAGATTTGACATTTGCAGCAACGTGACAATTCGCGACTCTTCATTGTGCAACGTCGCGTAGATGTGTGTCGCTTATATGAGAGGCATAAAGGCCGATTCTCATATACGCGACACTCATCTACGCTACGTATTCTCATATATGCGACACTCAGTTACGCGATTATTTGTTGCAAATGTCAAATCTGTAGTTTCTCTACATTTCAGGTTAAGTTATACTTTCAAAGTTCGTCAAGTTCCGATGATGTTTTTTTCGTTTTAGCCATGTGAAAATGAGTAATTAAAAGAAAAAGAAAAGAAAATATTGGGTGCATCGGATCTTAAGAACAAGACTAGTAGAAGGAGAATTCCATACTCTCTTCAAACAATTACAAGAGTCTGTACTTACGAGTCTCATTTAATTTTAAAGAAATTTTTCTCCAAATTAGATCTTTCCTTTGTTGATTTCTGTAATTTTTATTTTGTAAGTTATACAGTTAAACATAATCAGCGACAAGAGCGATCAATTCCTCTGCTTTTTCGTCGTTCATTCCATTCATTTTCAAAAACACGCTGTTTTTGACACAATCCGTCATTCGAATCATAAACAAACTTTCCAAACGTCCTGCGATGCGCGACATAACGTAAAAGAATGCTCACGAAATAATCCCAGCGACAGCGCTGAATTCCGACTTTTAGCAACTGTCGCGTAGCCATAGTGAGAACGTGCCCATTGAAAACTGTAATATAATGTAATCATTATTTGACAGGCGATTTCGCGTAATGTCGCGTTTCTGTGTGTCGCGTATATGAGAATCGGGCTTTAGGCAGTTTTAGGAGGGCACCTGTTTAATTTCTAAGTCGTTTATTGAGATATTACCGCTTGCGATGGGGTTGGTCATGAATTGAGTTTTGTAGGTATTTATCTTCCAAACTTGTCCAACTTTGCGCGAGGACGCGTATATCATCTCCAACATCCGCTTAGCCTCACCTAGGTTCTCCGCTATTATGATGATGTCGTCTGCAAATTTTAGATGGCTCAGTTTTTCGCCGTTTATATTGATGCCTTTTGTTTCCCAGTACAATTGCTTACTCATGCACTCTAATAACGCCGTGAATAGTTTTGTGGAGATTGTACCTCCTTGACGTACTCCGCGTTTTACTATAAACTTGTTAGTATATTCGTGTAGTTTTACGCTGGCAGTTGCCTTTTCATAAGTTCCTTTTATTAGTGAGGAGTAGCGATGATCTATTTTACATTCCGCTTCAAAGACTTTATGTTGGTCTATTTGGTCGACAGCTTTTTCGTAATCTATAAAAACTGGGATCAGTGGCTTGTTGTACTCTATACACCTCTCGATCAGCGTTTTAATCACTTGCAGATGGTCGTTTGTCCCGAAACCAAATGTAAAACACGTTTTCTCACGCGGTTGATAGAAGTCTAACTTAGGTGTTAGGCGCTACGTTATTATCTTGCTGAAGAGTTTATATATGTGTGGTAGGAGACTGATAGGGCGGTAATTTGCTAGTTTCTTGGTGTCTCCTTTTTTATGCATAATTATGGTTACCGCATTGTTCCAGTTTGATGGGGTTTCTTCTTTCGCTAAGCTTGCGTTAAATAGTTTTTTTATTGTTTTTATGACCATTTCTCCGCCTGCTTTTATTGCTTCTATTACAAGCTCATCTTCACCTGGTGCTTGTTGTTTTTCATTCCATGAAGAGATTTCTTTATTTCTTCTACCGTTATTTCAGGTATGTACTCGGAGCCTTGATTGAGAATTTTTGTTATAGTAGGGGCATGTGTTTTCCTCGTTTACACTGTATAGTTCGGCGTAGAAGTTCTCCACTGCCCGGAGGACTTGCTCTTTTGTTGTGACAATCGCTCCCTGGGCATTTAAAATCTTGTTGATATTATTTTCCCCAAAGCTAGTTTTTGTCTTATTGCGTTCATGCGTTTTTTGCACTATAACTTCAGAGATAATGTTAGTGTTGTACTTTCGGATATCGTTTCTGTCTGATCTTGAGATTTTCTTATTTAGTTCTCTTAACTCGCCGGTTTTGTTATTGTAGTTTTTCCTTAGTTCTCTTCTTTTTTCCTAAGATCTTTTGTATCATGGCTTAGTTTTCCTTTATTCTTAGTTTATTTAATACAGTATTTCTTCTGTGCGTTTTTGAGGATATCTGCTATGTTATTGTTTAGTTCGTTAGTATCTGTTTCTTCTTCGGTTACTGTGACACTTTCCAAGTGTGTTTCGATGTACTGCTTATATGCGTCTGGTTCTCTTATAGTAGTCCACTTGCTTAATTTACTATTGGTGATTAGTATTAACCTTTCCTTCTTAATGTTGATAATGATGTTTGCTCTAACCATTCTGTGGTCACTGCCAATTGTTGGTTTATTGGAGACTGATACATCCTGGATTATTTCCTTCCTGTCTGTGTTTATAAAGTCTATTTATTTTTTGTTTTCTTATCTGGGCTTATCTTCTTATCTCATGTCCACTTTCTTTGAGGGGATTTCTTGAACAATGTATTCATTGCGAAGAGCCTGTGTAGTAGTAGGTTTAATAACATACTACCTCTTTCATTTCTTTGGTCTACACCAAAGTATTCTAGGGGGTCTCGCTCACGTCTTGTCTGGATCCTAGTTTCGCATTGAAGTCTCCCATAAGAACAGTATAGTTCGTTTTTGTTCTTCTCATCGCTTCCGAAGCGTGTTCGTAGAATTCCTCCACTTCTTGGTCTGTGCTGCTAGATGTGGGTGCATAGGCCGTGATGATTTGATGTTATATATCGAATTAAGTTCAAGTAGTAGATATATCACTCTGAGGCTTATAGTCTCTATCTGGTTTTTTTTTTCGACGTGCTGCTTGTGTGTTATAAATCCTACTGCGCCGTTGGAGGTTACCTCTTCTCCTTTATAATATAACAGGTTGTTTGACTTGAGGATTAATTTGGATTCTCCTCTTCTTCTTACCTCTGCCAGTCCTATAATGTCCCAGTGTATGTGTTCCAACTCTTCTTGTAGTTCAAATATTTTGTCGTCAGTTGCTAAATTTCTTGTGTTGTATGTGATCAATTTCAGTTTCAGTTTCATTTTACATTTTATATGGTAGCCTGGTCTAACCTGGGGATTATTCGCAACCTCTGCTCTTAGCCTAATTTGACCGCTACCTTGGTCAGGGATCTTTGAGCTGCCGGGCACTGAGGGCCGTCTTCGTGGGGTATTCATTCATAAGGGGATTTTAGTCATTCTCCTACCTCGCTGGTCATTGCGGGTTGGTAGGGTTGATAATTACATATCCTTTATTCTCGATGGAATAGTTATACGGCCATGACTCGGTCGCCAGAGCCTCGTTAGTTATCTAGCAGCGGGTACCGCGTGCAGGTGAAGTTGACATCTGGGCCGGTCTTATTTGAGTGTTTTGCCATCACCCCTTACCCACTAAGGCGAATCATTGGGCCGATATTCTTTCACGAAACAATTAATGCGGAAAGATGCCGAAGACTTCTTGTAGGGCCATATTTAAATCAACTGGATGACATCGACTTTCCAAACGGCTTTTATCAGCGACTGACATATGGACGTTTCATTAGTGCAGGTTTCTTGCACAAGTAGGTCACCTGATATGACCCCGCTGGACTTTTGGCTTTTTTTTTATTTCCTTACTAACATAACCTAACCTTTTGGTGACGGGGTAGTGTGTGGAGAAAAGGAAAATAACAAACCCGGAGACGATGTAACTTTTTATTGCGCGTCACGTGACGCGTGCCGGTTTTGATGCGAGTTGTGGAAGTTGTCTCTGATGTTCTGCTGGGAGTTGTGTCTGGATGTTGTTTCGAAGTTGTCTCTCGAAGTTGTTTCTAAAAACTCTCGATTTGTCACTCCCGTCCCGTCCTTTTATCCCTCGGTCAAACGCATCTTCTCTCTGGTAACTTTGGTGGGAGAGGTTTTCCGTTGTCCCGATTGGTTGTTCGTTCTTCCCTCCTATTGGTGCTGACGCCAAGTAAGAGGGAGAAAAAATCGGTATTGTTTGATCGGCTCCAGCCCGCTCATAAAAACGGTCTGGGCCATAAAACGATTAAGAAAAACCCGAACCTATCGGCTTTGTTTGATCAGCTCCAGCCCGCTTATAAAACGGTCTGGGCCATAAAACGGTTTAGGAAAAACCCGAACCTGTGCAACTCATCTTGTCAATAATGAGTCCCTACAGGACCCCCCTGCTAGTGATTAACGATACAAGTGCATAATTTACAAAGTTACAGGGTTTATCTCAAACCGGCCTGGTAAAATTCGGTGAATCTAACGCGGCGTCCTGATCTTGTTCGGAGGCCTGGGTCGGTGTTGGGAGTCACAGGTTGGGGTGCAAGCGATGGTGCTGGTGCTGGCGCTGGTTGCATGGGAGCTTGGGTTCCGCCCGCGTCGTCCGGAGGGTCGTCATCGGAGTCGCTCTCCAGCTCTGGTTTTTCGATGTTCTCGTCGATGATGTACGCAGGTTTGAGTCTATCGATCGTAACTGGTACGTGTCTTCCCCGCATCAAGAGAATGAAAACCTTGTCAGTGCGAGAAATTACTTTGTACGGACCATCATACGGCAGTTGGAGAGGTCCGTTTGGTGCGTCGTGGCGCACAAAAACGTGGGTAGCAGTGACGAGATCCTTAAAGACGAAGATTCTGCGCTCACCGTGCCTGGACCCACTGACTGGACGGAGTGTCTCGAAGCGTTGACGAAGTTCCTTCACGAATTCAGCGGAGTTGTCGACCTCTCGGATCGCCCGGGATACCAGGAATTCTCCGGGAAGGCGAAGGGGCTGACCGTAGACCATCTCGGCTGTTGTCGCCTGTAGGTCGTCCTTCCAAGCTGCACGTATGCCAAGTAGCACCGTTGGGAGCGTTTCAGTCCACCGAGTAGCCTGCAAGCACTTGATGGAGCCTTTTAGCTGCCGATGAAAACGTTCGACCATGCCATTGGCCGCTGGGTGGTACGCCGTTGTGTGCAGGTGCGTCGTCCCTAGGAGTTGGTTGAGGCAGCGGAACAGGTGGGACTCGAACTGCCTGCCTTGGTCGGTGGTGATCCGGAGAGGTGTGCCAAAACGTGCAACCCAGCTGTTGTAGAAAGCGCGGGCAACGGTTTCGGCTTCCTGGTCCTGTAGAGGGATTGCCTCCGGCCATCGCGAGAACCGATCAACGCAGGTTAGGCAGTACCTGTATCCCTGCGAGTACGGCATGATGATCAGGTCCAGATGAACGTGCTCGAACCGGCGGGAAGGTGCCGCAAATGAGCCGACTGGAGCGGATACATGCCTGGTGACCTTGGATTGCTGACACTGGATACAAGCTCGTGCCCAGGTGCGACAGTTCACGTTGATGGAGGGCCAAACATAGCGCTGTGTCATCATTTTCGTTGTTGCCCTGATCCCAGGATGAGACAGCCCGTGGATGGCGTCGAAGGCTCCCCTGCGGAACGGCGTCGTGAGAAAAGGCCTGGCAGTGGGTGTTTTGACGTCGCAGAAGATCGCGGCGTCTGAACCCGGAATGCGGATTTGTCGCAAGTCCAGCTCGGAGCTGTCATCTTGCAAGAGTCCTTGAAGTTCCTGATCTTGTTGCTGCGATGTCGCCAGAGCCTCGAAGTCCATTGGAACAGTGATCTCGTCGACCCTGGATAGAGCGTCGGCGACGACGTTGTCTTGCCCCGCGATGTGCCTGATGTCGGTTGTAAATTGGCTAATCAAGTCCAGGTGACGGAATTGGCGTGGCGAGCATTTGTCGGATCTCTGGCGGAAGGCGAAAATTAGCGGCTTGTGGTCCGTGAGGATGGTAAACGGACGGCCCTCGACCATATGCCTGAAATGCTGAACTGCACAGTAAATCGCTAGGAGCTCCCGATCGTATGCGCTATATTTATTCTCGGAGCTACTAAGCTTCTTTGAAAAGCATCCAAGCGGCTCCCAGTGATCGTCGACTCGTTGTTGAAGGACTGCGCCTATGCTGTAGTCCGACGCGTCGCACACCAGAGACAGGTCTGCGCCGGGTCGAGGATGCGCCAAGAGTGCTGCGGTGGCCAGTTCCTCCTTGCACTGCATGAAGGCTGCCTCGGCTCCGTTGTTCCACTGAATCGGCGTGCTCCCCTTGATGTTACCTTTGAGAAGGTCGTTGATGTTCGCCTGTGTTTTAGCAGCCCTGGGTAGAAACCTTCGATAAAAATTGAGCATCCCCAGGAACTGCCGTAGTCCTTTGGCAGTCTTCGGCTTCTCATATTCTCGGATCGCGGCGACTTTTTCGGGAAGCGGTTCTGTTCCTCTCTCGGAGACGCGGTACCCTAGAAACTGTATGGTTGCCGCGCCGAAACAGCACTTGTTGGGGTTGATCACGACACCAAACTGCTGCAAGCGTTCGAACAGGATTTGCAGATGACCACGATGCTCCTCTTCGGACGATGATGCCACCAAGATGTCGTCTATGTAAGCGTAGCAGAAATCCAAACCGCGGAGGACTTCGTCGATGAACCGCTGGAACGTTTGCGCGGCGTTTCGCAACCCGAAGCTCAAGGATGGAAACTCGAATAATCCAAATGGTGTGGTAATGCCGTTTTAGGAACGTCTTCTTCCGCGACTGGAATTTGGTGATATGCCCTTACCAAATCGATCGAGGTGAAGATCTTCTTCCCATTGAGCGTCTGCGCGAAGTCTTCGATGTGGCGCACCGGGTAACGATCCGGGATGGTGCGTGCGTTGAGGGCCCGATAATCACCACAGGGACGCCATTCGTCGCCTTTCGTTGGCACCATGTGCAAAGGTGAAGCCCAACTGCTCTTAGATGGGCGGCAAATGCCCAACCGCAGCATGGACTCGAACTCCTTTCTGGCGTTCAACAGTCGGTCCGGGGCAAGTCGACGCGGTCTTGCGGCTTCAGGTGGTCCGGGCGTCGTGTGTATGTGGTGGACGGTGCTGTGTTTCACTGTTGGTGCCTTGCATGCTCCGTCGGGTCGCGTGATTTCTGGGTAGCGCTGCAAAAGCTCGTGATATTCAGAATTTCCGATGACGATTTTGACACTTGCGATGTTACCCGAACTCGGCCTATTTCCGGTCGTCTTGACTTGCGTCAGGCTATCTACGAGATGTTTGTTTCGCATGTCTACCAGCAGGCCGTAGTGAGCCAGGAAATCGGCGCCAATAATCGCGCGTGTTACGTCCGCGATCACAAGGTTCCACGTGAAGTCGCGTCTCAATCCGAAATCCAATGTCATTGTCACTGAGCCGTACGTCGCAATCGGCGTGTTGTTTGCTGCGGAAAGTTCGTAGTTCGTCTTTGTCCGGCGACCACGCACAAGTTTACGGGGAAAAATACACAGATCCGAACCAGTGTCTATCAGAAATTTCGTGCCGCTAATGCGATCTGGCACGAACAAGCGGCGTACATTTGGGCAGTCATCGCTTGCCGCCATAAGCGATGATCCGCTTAGTTTCCCGAACGCGCGGTGAAGACGGCGTTTAACTCGCACGGAGGCCTGCATTTGCGCGCACTGTCACCGAACGTGTAATGGTACCAGCACATTCCGTCGTACTGGACCGGAAGGCGAGAACCTGAGCGGTTGCGGTTCGACGGTGACCGATCCGAGCGGTCTCGACTGATTGAACGGCTGCGGCGCGCTTGCTGGAGCTCTGACCTAATGGCCGAGATTTCCCGTCGGTTGTCTATCTGCACCTCCGCCAATTGTCGTTGGAGGCCGGCCAATTGCTCTAAGATCTTCGACTCGAGGGAAGATGACACTGCGGATACCTGGTTTCGCGGCTGTAGGGTCCCGATCGAGTCCAAAACGTTGTCCGCGAAAATTGTGACGGAGTTCGGTCGCCGATGTCCTCGCGCTCCAACAACTGCCGTGTCCGTTGTTGCTGTGTTTTTCCGAGTCTCCTGATAAGTTCGTCCTTCAGCTTCTGATACGGGTCGTCGGCTTCCTTTGGTGGGTCGAGAAGTAGGTCGCGGATCTCCTTAGCGTACCGCGGTTAGTTGGAACCAGAGGTCCGGGTCCTCTGGTAGAAATGCGGGCAGTCTCACTCGCGCCCCGTCGGAGTGGTTATTCGCCATAGCTTGTCGCGAGTGTCTTGGCGCACGTTGCTACCACCGTCACTTGTAAAATATGTAGATCACGTCGGGGTCACCACTTTGGTGACGGGGTAGTGTGTGGAGAAAAGGAAAATAACAAACCCGGAGACGATGTAACTTTTTATTGCGCGTCACGTGACGCGTGCCGGTTTTGATGCGAGTTGTGGAAGTTGTCTCTGATGTTCTGCTGGGAGTTGTGTCTGGATGTTGTTTCGAAGTTGTCTCTCGAAGTTGTTTCTAAAAACTCTCGATTTGTCACTCCCGTCCCGTCCTTTTATCCCTCGGTCAAACGCATCTTCTCTCTGGTAACTTTGGTGGGAGAGGTTTTCCGTTGTCCCGATTGGTTGTTCGTTCTTCCCTCCTATTGGTGCTGACGCCAAGTAAGAGGGAGAAAAAATCGGTATTGTTTGATCGGCTCCAGCCCGCTCATAAAAACGGTCTGGGCCATAAAACGATTAAGAAAAACCCGAACCTATCGGCTTTGTTTGATCAGCTCCAGCCCGCTTATAAAACGGTCTGGGCCATAAAACGGTTTAGGAAAAACCCGAACCTGTGCAACTCATCTTGTCAATAATGAGTCCCTACAACCTAAATGAATACGATTGACAAATGACAGGTTGCACGAACAACACAGAAAACTGCTACCAACCTGCTCAGTGTTGCAAATGTATTATTTTGCTTCAATCATATATATATATATATATATAAGGAAAAAACTGCATATACTTGTGTATAAAATCTAGACACCGAGCACAACTGTAGGCAGGGGGAAGAGGTCAGAAGTCCACCAGGATTGTTGCACGACAGGAAGAAGAAGATATAAGACACTGATGCGGTACTAACGCGTGTAAAGAAACTATAAATAAATATATTTTAGTTCACCAAGAAGTTCGCCAAAACTTTTCAGGATATTAAAATTATTCAAATTTTCTTGTTGGATTTGTTCAGAAAGTTATTCCAACTGGAAAATTGCTTTGGCAGACAAGCGGAAACAATTCCTAGTCGTGTTTATTTTTTTCTGATTTGTTTCAATTTTTCCGTCCAATAAACAAGATTTTCTCGGGAAAAATCCGCGCATTTCCCGGCGCATTCACCAAATACATACCACAAGTTAAAAAATCATTTATCAACCGTCACAAAAAAAAACAACAAAAATATCATGGACATATATTAGTTGTTAAGATTAGATAGAATAGAAGGACAAGAATAAACAGGTGGCTAGTAAACAAATTATGAACCCAATTGTCGATTTTCAACTTATGCGAAATTATGCGTAATTTTATAAATGTATACGAGCGTACGACATTCAATTTGAAATCATCAAGGGTTCATAGCATGGACCATTGAAAAGAAATTCAATCACAATTTCTTGGAGGCAAATTAACAATTACCCGAAATTATCGATTAACCTGAGATATCTTGAAATTATAATGCCACTAATGATATTTCCCTTAATTTAACAACATACAATTTTAGTCGTGAGAGTGTTTTATTTGTCCTGAATTACAATTTCTTCGTCGTCCAGGATAGTAATTTTATTAAGCGTAAAAATAGCGCCCCTTTATTTCTATTAAATAGACATTCACGTTACAATGTCAAGATATAATTTGTGTGTTCTTAAACATAAAACAAGAAAGAACTCTAATTTTGTAGGCTGAACTATCCAATTAACAAAGTGTAGAAGCAAAAAGTGTCTAGTCAAAGTATGTGAAATTATTGATCTAGTATTCGTGTAGTATCCAAGTAAATTTCTCGATGAATATTTATATTTAATTTCCGTTTTCCGTAGAAAGAATAAATTTTCCATACGTTTATCGACTCGATAGTAATGTACGAGCATAGGATTGGGCTATAAATAACCTAAATGTTTCTAGTTCAAGTTTGTCGTTGGAATTTTTGCTCAACTTACAGCAAATTTATCGCATTTTATTAAAAACAGGTAAGAAAACTACACGAAATATAATGGAAACAATAAATCTACAACACTGGCGTTTTACTTCCGTAATATTCCCCTTCTCGACATGAACCGCCGACAATCTCCACTAGCAATCTCCACCACTACTTTTCCTTATTCATAATTCCAAATTACGTAATAGGTTACGTTACGTAAAATTAATTTTCGTTTTGAACCATTTATTTATTAATATAAACATGAAATCGTAAATTCCAAACTAATCTAATATACAATAAAATCTCTATTGCACAGTCGAATAAGGTATACAGACAAGATTAGAGAGACCTCAGGTCATTAGTCTATCATAGAACGTGTTCTTTTAAACCCAATAGAACTTGGAATTGTAAAAAATAATTCCAAAACGATTTTTCTCGAAAGATCAATAGGCATTAACATTTGAAAATGATTTCGGGCATATGGCCACCGCAGCTATTCTTGACGAAGCGCATTCTGGATGTCAAATTTTGGGCCACTTTTTCGAGCATTGCTGGCCGTATGTCACGAATAGCACGAACAATATTGGCCCACAAGGCGTCAATTTTTGCTGGTCTATCAGTATAAACCAGTGACTTCAAGTAGCCCCACAGGCCACAGGCAATAATCGAGAGGTCTAAAATCGCATGACCTTCGAGGCCAATTGAGAGGTCCATTTTTCGAAATCAGCTTATCGCCAAATTTTGATTTGAATAAGTCGATCGTTGCGGTCCATGTTTTCATGGACCATGGACATTTTCATCCATGTTTTCAAATAAAAAATCAATGATCGTGGTGCGGTACCGCTCTCCATTGACCGTAATGCGAGTTCCGGCTTCATTTTTGAAGAAATAAGGTCCGATGATGCCACCAGCATCCGAAACCAGCCACCCAAACGGTGCATTTTTCTGGATGTAATGGGGTCTGTAGTAGGGCATCCAAACCGGTTAAAACCGAACCCGGTCAACCGGGTTTTCTGTTAAAATTTACGAAACCGTAAAACCGGGTTTTTTTCTAAAAACCGAAAGTCGGTTTTTATTTATTTTATTTTTTCTTCAAGTGGAAAATACATAATTTTATTTTTCTAAGGTTATTCATGAAATATATTGTATTGTAGATTTATTTGTACTTAAATAAAACGTAAGGGGTCGTCCCCTTAATTAATCACGTGATGTTTTTTAGCAACATTTGATTCCAAAGTTTTAAGAACTTCGTGCCAAGAAACTCTCCAACTTCTACATGCGTCCTCTCTAGCTGACCAACGTGTCAAATTTACTCTCTTTAGCGTTTTCTCTTTTCCAATTTCAATCATTAACTTTTGTCAGCGTTGTGTCGAATTTATAAAAATCTTATCATTAGTCTTAGATATTTAACATGACTCTGACAGTTCCAAAATCATAATAATTTCCGTTATTCAGATCACTGAACTTTTTATTTTTCCCTTTATAGCACACAGCGGGAGAAAAATTAATACATATAAGAAATTGCATGACTCAATCAACAGAGGCGGCTTTTCTTTTCGGCGGCTTTTTCGTTTAAATAGCCGCGCCGCTCTATATCTGTCTCTCTCAGACTCAATGCCACTACGCGGCTTATGCCCCTAACAGCTCGGCCCCGTCGATCCTGCTTCGGACCAACCACTACTAGGCAAATTGTAGAAAAAATAATTTAACAATACGTGGTGAAACATATTACATGTTGAATTGTTTGTGTGGACCTAATAACATTTCCATTAAGGTATATAAAAATGAATCTTTTTAATTTCTGTACGACAAAAAAATGTTGGCCCCAAATTTGCCGCCCTAGGCTCCAGCCTACTCAGCCTGCTGGTAAATCCAGCACTCTCCTACTTTAGACATTGTTTTGAGACAAAACATACGCGGCAACGATTTACGCATGTATTCGGTAAAAGAATTCGGTAAAAAAATGTAAGAGCAGTAAATATGTAGTGAAATAAAGGTTCACAGATTTAGAGTGAGCATAATATTGATCCTAAAGAAATATAAATACTTGTACTCCATTCTTACATTTTAGTCTAGTTTTGAACTTTGATAAATAAATATATCTACATTTCGCCATATGAATAAATATTTATTGTATTTGGTTTACAGCAGCAATTTATTTATTTTTATATTTAAAATCTGGTTTTTATTCGGTTAACCGGTTTTTTACTTTACGAAAAACCAAAAACCGGTTTTTTAAATTTCATCGTTTTTTTTTTATGCTCTAGTCTGTAGGGTGGGGTCTGTTGTTATTTGACTTCACTCCATATGCGGCAATCTTGATTATTAACAAACCCGTTAAGCCAAAAATGAGCCTCATTGCTGAACACAATTTTGCCATAAAACATCGGGTCAGTTTCCAACTGCTCTAGAGCCCAATCCGTGAAAGAACGACGCATATTATGGAACGAAGTCGTTCCATTTTTTATTTCGTTTATACGAAGTCGTCTATAACTTGCGCGAATCGACTGATTTTCATTTGATAAATGTATTATACCATTTGTATAATCTTCTCATAGCTGTAACAAATTGGAGATTGGAAAAAACATTAGACTTAATTCTGACGGATAAGACTTATATAGAGATAAGCATGTCTTGTGTGCTTTATCCTGACAAGATTGTCTTGTGTAGCTTGTGTCATCTAAACAATATTTTATCTTGCTAGTCTCGGCTGTGTAATCTTTTTTGCCTTTTCCGATAGATTTATAGATGTTTAAACTATAAAAATGTATAAATTCACGCGCTATAAATTCCGGTCGAAGATATTACGGACCTTTCCTGCACTTCCTCCATTCGTTCTTCACAATAAATTTTACTTATTATTTATGAGCTCTGCCCCCCCACAATACAAATGTCAATGGATCCTTCGTCAAGGATCAATGATCGTTTTCACCATTTCATAATATTATAAGCGTTAGTCCTATCTATTGTCCAGTCATGTCATGTCCTTCTAGTCTGTAGATTGTTTAGTCTAGTTTTATCCATCTCATAGTATCCAGTGCTCTTTTTATTTTCAGGGCCATAACTATGTTATACAATTCATTCTCTCTTAGAGGATTCGCAAAAATTGAGTAATTGAAATGGGACGTTATATTATCTTGGTATGGATTGTTTTGTAGATTTTTAATTACAAGTTCGGCATTATCCGTGAAAAGGTGGTTAAAATTTCTAGCAACATCTATTGGATTTACATCTGCGTGTATGTGATACCCCTTCTTTCTTTGTTTTAGTCTTGTTATTTGGTTGACTGCTTCCCAGGTTGTCTTGCTCAAGTTATCCGAAGTTTCTAGTTGGTATTCAATATTATTTGATTTTTGCTTTCTGATTAGTGAATTATATTCTCTAAGCTTGTTATTATATTGCTGTTTAAAGTTATTGTTATATTTACCCAATGTTTGTAAGATTTCCATTTGATTTCTCATCATGTATATCTCCTGAATATTATATAAACAATGGGAATTATTTCGGATTTTAGTGGGGATATTAAAGAAACTTTCATTAAAGTATTTTAAGAAAATGCTTTAAGTTTTCTTCCTGTAGTTGCTGTTTAAAATGGGAAACATTTTCTTGATTGAAATGGCGCAGGTATTTGACAGTTGTTCAGTGATTTGTTCCTTCGAATGTGATCAGTTGGGCGTTGTGGTCCGATATGTGATATTCCAGCGTTGTTGTGTGAAATCTCATTCCTTTCTTAACTATGACATTATCAATACAGGAACCTCTCGCAGGATGACTGGATTCTTTAAATGTTAGGATACAATGGAATTGGTCTAGAATAGAGTTAAATTCTCTACTGCTCCTTGTGTTTTTCAACACGTCTATATTAAAATCGCCTGCAATGACGTAAATTTTCTTTTAAGTTCAATCTTTCGAGTTTCTTTCGAGTTCAATCTTGGACAAGAGGTGATGAAGTTTTTCTAGAAAAATATTGTAGGAAGTAAGGGGTGCTCGGTATATAACAATAACAAGTACAGTGTAGTCCATCCTAGTCTCAATTGCTGCACATTCAAAGGTATATTCTACCGCTAATTTATTTATGTCTGACCTTTCCCTGTCCCTAGTCTTATCTGTCTAGTCTTCTCTCTTTATACTTGTCCGTCTAGACTTGTCTGTTTAGTCTTGTTTGTAAAGTTTAGTATGTCTTGTCTTATCTGTCAACTTTTGTCTGTCTTGTCTGGTCTATCTATTCTGGTCTATCTCGTCTGGTCTATCTAGTCTGGTCTATCTAGCCTGGTATATCTAGTCTGGTTTATGTAGTCTGGTCTATCTGGCTTGTCTGGTCTGTCTGGTGTGTCCGGTCTATCCGGTCTATCTGTCTGATCTGTCTAGTCTCTTTTTTCGTTTTTATTTGTTTTCACCCCTGCCGTTGCTTAGCCTGAAAACCTGGAAGATGAAAATCCGTTCTCTACCAAGGATGGTGTCCCCCAGGACCCCGCTATCCAACAATTGCGCAATTAGGGAGAGAACAATTTCTTTAACGGGAAAACCGTTCCTCTTAAATCGATAAACAAGCCAAAAGAAAGAGAAACGACTCGGGTAAACCAGAGCTAAGATCAGTAAACGATCTGATTGCAATACATCGGAAAATTATAAGCAAGACACTTGAAGTGAGGACGCTTGTTAAGTCTAGTCTGTCTAGTCTGAAGAATTATGGCACTAACAATACTATAGATAAGCCAAAAAGAGAAATCTTTTCCTACATCAAAACCAAAAAAGTGCAACGCCAGCACACCATGGTGGGTCTACCATGGTAAGAACGAATTTCTTGACTCACTCCGCGAGAAAATTAAATTCAAAGAAGAATGGCCAATTCAAGCCTACTCAAAAGTCAAGGCAGGGTATGGAAACTCTCTCGCAAGCACACCGGAATGTGACATTGCTTGGCGTGTAAATGAGCAAATATATCCAGACCAGAGGGTTCCGAGGGCACTTACCGAGGCTTACGTGAGACCGGAGGAAATGTTGAGACAAGGTCAAAAAACAGGGAAAGTCGTATACCTTCGACATACAATCGGCACGCCCGACGAAAATGGTGACATGACCACAAACGACCGCTATGTTTATCAACAAGTGAACAAAAAGACAAATGGTCCTACAGACACTAAAGATCTTTATTCCGCCATAGAATAACTGAAATGCGTGAGTGAAAAAAAAAATGGCAGAAATAAGCACAAGATACACAGACCCAGAATTCAGGACTGGCCTATAGTCAAGAAAGCCCTGGAGTTCCTTCACGCAAACTCCGATTTCCATAGCAGGGTATATTGTGCCCAAAATTCAAAAACAACCATAGACCATCCACAGATAGATGAACATAGTTGGTCTGAATCGACAAAAAAGGCCCTCAACTCCTAGGCAAGGACTTCATCCACCAGACCCGCACAAACAACACTGAGGCCATGTGGTCCGTCTAGTATATCTTGACTCGTCTAATCTTTTCTATATAGTCTCGACTATCTAGTCTCGACTGTCTAATCTCGTCTGTGTAGTTTCGTGTGTCTAATCTCGTCTGACTAGACTTGTCTGTCTACTATAGACTGTCGGGTCTCTCCAGTCTTTCCTGTCTAATATTGTCTATCTAGCTACGTCTATCTAGTTTCGTCTGTCTTGTCTCGTCTGTCAAGTCGCGTCTGTATATTTTCGTCTTTTTAGCTTCGCCTACATTCTCTCTTTCGTCTTGTCTCCTCTATCTCCTCTCGTCTATCTAGTCTTGTCTGTCTAGTCTCCTCTGTCTAGTCTTGTCGGTCTAGCCTCGTCCGTGTAGTCTTGTTTGTCTAGTCTCGTCTCTCTAGTCCTATCTGTCTAGTCTCGCCTTTCTAGTCTCGTGTGTATATTCACGTTTGTCTTATCTCGTTTACCTCTTTTAATCTAAGTAGTCTCGACTTTTTAGTCTTATCTTTCTAGTGTCGTCTGCCTAGTACCGTCTGTGTAATCTCGTTTGTCTTCTCTGCCTAGTCTTGTTTGTATAGTCTGCCTGTCTGGTCCTGTTAGTTAAGTCTTATATGTCTATTCTAGATATAAATACACACACACACACACACACACATATATATATATATATATATATATATATATATATATATATATATATATATATATATATATATATATTTCTCGAAGCGACAAACGGCACTTTTAGCCCCCCTGTAACTTCGCTGTGGATAAAGCAGGAAGTTTGAATTTTTAGATATCAGGAGACATACTACAACTGGCTATATTGCCAAAATACCTAATAATTATACCGTATAGTTTACGAATTATCGCCAGTTAAATTTCTTAATTTTGTAAGTGACACACTCACCTACAATCAAAATTCCAAGTTACTTCTAGCAATCTTACAAACTTCAAATTTTGAATTTTAGTTAGCCTTTAGTCTATAACGGAAGGAAAAAATCGAAAATCCAGAAATTTCATTATCCATTAAATGAAAAATAATTATTATTTAAAAAATTCATAATTTTGTCACTGATCATCAAAATTCTAAGGTACTTCTAGCAATCTTACAAACTTCAAATTTTAGTTAGCCTTTGGTCTATAACGGAAGGAAAAAATCAGAAATCCCGAAATTTCATTATCCATTAAATGAAAAATCATGATTATTAAAAATTTCTTAATTTTTTCACTTATCATCAAAATTCTAAGGTACTTCTAGCAATCGTACACACACAAAATTTTGAATTTTAGTTAGCCTTTAGCCTATAACGGAAGGAAAAAATTTAAAAATCCCGAAATTACATTTTCCATTAAATGAAAAATAAGGATTGTTAAAAATAATATTCAACGAAGGCATCGCTCTTGTACGTATGGTTGCTAACTTTAAAATAGAGACTGGGAGTGTGCTTTAAGAAAATCAGTAGCTGACGGACACGGTATATTACCTGAGAAAAAAAGGAGTATGACCTACAAAAAGAAATGAGACCCCACCAAAAACATAAAATGTAAAAAATGCCAAGTCTCGTAACGTTTTACTTTCGTTAAAAAAGTTGTGAGATCTCATGTAAAACCAAGTCAGTTATTTTAGTTGGTCTCTATGGAAGCACCTATTCAACTACATTGTAATAAATTGTTATCTAATCAATTACCTATCAACATTTATAGTGACCGTATCAATATTAAGCACCTTCATTTCTATAATAATTATAATGACTTGGCAATTGCACGGTAACATAATTATAAAAGAATATACCTACTATTTCGATTACTAAGTAAATCTAAACAGTAGCAATAATAATAATAAGTTTATTTCATTAAATACATATCACAAAGGGTCAAATACAAAACAGTTTTGTTTAGTTAACAACTTATAATAAAAAAGAGAGTATCTTTGGTACCTGTACTAATGAAAAACATTGTATCACAGTCACCAGTAAACCTAAGAATAAAGTATTTTAATTAGTAGAATATGTTGCCGTGCAATTGCCAAGTCATTATAATTATTATAGAAATGAAGGTGCTTAATATTGATACGGTCACTATAAATGTTGATAGGTAATTGATTATATAATAATTTATTAGAAAGTTGTTGAATAGGTGCTTCCATAGACACCAACTAAAATAACTGACTTGGTCTTACATGAGATCTCACAACTTTTTTTAGCGAAAGTAAAGCGTTACGAGACTTTTTTTACATTTTATGTTTTTGATTGGATATGTTCAATTGAGAATGACTATACATCATTTAATAAGTGAAACAGGTTTTATAGCCCATAACATCTTATAAAGTACTCAGTTGAAACGACGTGAAACGTAATAAATCTAGACGTAAATGTCAAACATAAATAATCGCGTTGGCGAGTTCATCAAAGGCACAAAAGACTTAAAAAAAGGTTATTTGAATTTAAATAAAACCTTATCATCATTGATGTAACGATTGCGGACGTGTGGAATAAACAAACAAGAAAATAAAATAAGAGTTCGCAGAAAGCGTTTTATGTTCTTGCGTTGGACATGCGTGCACGTCGGTTTATTTTACATTCACGTCGTGGAGGTAAATATATACATAAATAAAGAAAGCCGAAATGTGAAACGTAAACGGGGTTCTCGGTGTTCTTAGAACCTGATCAATATTTAACTTGTCGTAACGGGGTAACGAATGCATGAAATGCCGCTTCGGGAACCGGCAGCAAAACGAGGGTGAAAAACGGACGAGATAATAAACAGCGAACGAACGGCTTTAATTCAATTTAAAGTACATTTGTCTGCGGTGGAAAAATCACTTTGTAACGACCAGAGATTACTTTATAATCAATGTGCGAGGGTAGGGCACCGTGAAACGTCGATAAACAAGACATTTACTTCTACATTAGTAATAAGTCAATACTTCCTACATTAGCTATAGTTTGTAGATACCAATAAACAGACTCGGAGCTTGTACTAGACAAACAAGAAAAAACATACAAGACTAGACAGACAATACTAGATAGACAAGACTAGATAGACAAGACTACACAGACAAGATTAGACAGACTAGACTAGACAGACAAGACTAGTCAGACAAGACTATACAGACAAGACTAGACAGACAAGACTAGACAGACAAGACTAGACACACAAGACTAGACAGACAAGACTAGACAGACAAGACTAGACAGACAAGACTAGACAGACAAGACTAGGAAGACAAGACTTGACAGACAAGACTAGACAGACAATACTAGACAGACAAGACTAGACAGACAAGACTAGACAGACGAGACTAGACAGACAAGACTAAACAGACAAGACTAGACAGAGAAGAATAGATAGACAAAACTAGACAAGCAAGACTGGACAAATAAGACTAGATAGACAACAGTCGGCAGACAATCCTAGGCCGGCAAATCTAGACTAGAGGACTAAACAGACAAGGTTTAGACTAGAGTATTAGAGACGACTAGACTAGACATACAATTCTGGACAAACAAGACTCGACAGAGATGACTAGATAGGCAAGACTAGATAGACAAAACTCGACCGACAAGTCTGAATATACAAGGCTAGACAGGCAAGACCACACAAACAAGGCTATATAGACAAGACTAAACGGACATTACTAGGCAGACAAGACTAGACAGAGAAAACTAGACAGACAAGACTAGACGATCAAGGCAAGTAGGCAAGTCCTGCCTGTCTGACTAAACAGGGCACCGTGAAACGTCGATAAACAAGACATTTACTTCTACATTAGTAATAAGTCAATACTTCCTACATTAGTTATAGTTTGTAGATAACAATAAACAGACTCGGAGCTTGTACTAGACAAACAAGAAAAAAACATACAAGACTAGACAGACAATATTAGATAGACAAGACTAGATAGAAAAGACTACAGAGACAAGATTAGACAGACTAGACTAGACCGACAAGACTAGTCAGACAAGACTATACAGACAAGACTAGACAGACAAGACTAGACAGACAAGACTAGACACACAAGACTAGACAGACAAGACTAGACAGACAAGACTAGGCAGACAAGACTAGACAGACAAGACTAGACAGACAAGACTAGACAGACAAGACTAGACAGACAAGACTAGACAGACAAGACTAGGAAGACAAGACTAGACAGACACGACTAGACAGACAATACTAGACAGACAAGACTAGACAGACAAGACTAGGCAGACAAGACTAGGCAGACAAGACTAGACAGACAAGACTAGACAGTCAAGACTAGACAGTCAAGACTAGACAGACAAGACAAGACAGACAAGACTAGACAGACAAGACTCGGAAGACAAGACTAGACAGACAAGGCTAGACAGACAATACTAGACAGACAAGACTAGACAGACAAGACTAGACAGACGAGACTAGACAGACAAGACTAGACAGAGAAGAATAGATAGACAAAACTAGACAAGCAAGACTGGTCAAATAAGACTAGATAGACAACAGTCGGCAGACAATCCTAGGCCGGCAAATCTAAACTAGAAGACTAAACAGACAAGGTTTAGACTAGAGTATTAGAAACGATTAGACTAGACATACAATACTAGACAAACAAGACTCGACAGAGATGACTAGATAGGCAAGACTAGATTGACAAAACTAGACAAGCAAGACTAGACAAGTGAAACTAGACGGACAAAACTCGACCGACAAGTCTGAACATACAAGGCTAGACAGGCAAGACCACACAAACAAGGCTATATAGACAAGACTAAATGGACATTACTAGGCAGACAAGACTAGACAGAGAAAACTAGACAGACAAGACTAGACGAACAAGGCAAGTAGGCAAGTAAGACTATATAGAGGTTATGCAGAACTAGACAGACAGATTGGACTAAACACACAGGGCTTCAGTGATCGGATGAGAACTGGTGTATTCAAAGTGGTATGACCGTTGCCCAGACAGTCAGAGCTAGACAGACATGACTAGACAAACAAGACTAGATAGACAGAACTAGACAGACAAGATTTGATATCTAAGATTATAAAGACAAGACTAGATAGAGCCTACACAAGAAAGTTTCGACAGATAGGACTAGACAAACCAGACTAGACTCACAAGACTAGACAGGCAAGACAATACAAACAAAACTAGACTGACAAGTCATACAAAATTAGTCATACAAGACTAGTAAAACAAGATTAGATAGGCAGTTGTACTGTAGTAGTTGTACTGTTGTACTACTCTACAGTTGTATTATAGCAAAATTTTAGGAAATATGATTGCGTATTATTCTAAGTGCTTGATGATTATATTTGTAAATTCCCAATTGAATTTTCTATCTTCATAATAATAACAAAATTATAATGTACACAACCCTAATTTGTTGATATATAACCCTATATTTGGGGATGATATAGTGGGAAAGAGATAGAATAAAAACGATATAAGGGAAAATTTTCAATTATCTGAGTATAATGATGTCCCGTGAGAACGTACGTCGGAAAGAGAGGAAATCTTGCTCGTTTCGTGCGTTCGAATGGACTAAGAATGATGCACTATTATGCGGTGTTTCCCAGAAGGAGAAATTCGTCCCCTCGGTGGAACTAATAAAACTGTACAGGGAGAGATTTATCCCTATAGAAATATCTGAGGGCGAAATAAATAGGATGATCGATTCTATTCGAAGGAAGAACTTAATGTTTTTATAACCGAGTAAGCACAGGGATGGAGAGATAAGTGGATAAACACACTTTTTATCGAGAAAAAACTACAAATAGTTGTTGGAAATGACTACCTTATATTAACGCTTTTTTCCAAATTATTAAAAAAGCTCTAAGTTATAAGCTATAATTTATAGGATTATCTTATATCGTTAGATTAATTAGTAATTATGTATGTCAGTTCTAGTACATCATTTATGCCATTTATATATTTTATAATATTGGGAGTTTAATGTGAAGGAATCGGACAATGTTGGCAGTAATATTGTATAGAAAACTATAAATGTGCCCATAATTATGAAAGTGGTCTAAGTCAAGATTAAAAAAAATGAGTTTATCAGTTATTTCACACCACATTATTAACACTAAATGAATTCCATATATTTTTGAAATTACAACCACTACCTAATGGTTCATTATTGACGATAACGTAAAAGTTACATGAATAAATTTAGTTTAAAATAATGCTGTGCAAAATAACTGATAAACTATTTTCTTTTTTAATTTTGACTTAGACTACTTTCATAATTATGGGCACAAATGTCCATATAATGTGATGTTATTGTCATGATAAATATTGTTATGTTATGAATAAATATATCAGGTTTGGAGTGTTGAGGTTTTTTTTAAACGATTTAAAAAGATTTATTGCCTAACCGAAGGCGGTTATAAATTTTAAGAATTGTTGACAAGAGATGTTTTATAGATATTTAAAAACTGATTTCTATATTATTTATATTTACGAGACAAGGTAAGAATGGTCTTCAAAAAGCATGAATAGAAACGACAAGGAATGCCGTGTTCGGGTACAATAGACAAATTTATAATGGAAAATAAGCATAAATATATAATAAATGCAGAAATGTTTGTGTTGAGAAAAATTTCAAAAGGCAGCCGAATGGTTTCTTATACAACTGAACTGTTTCTTATAGGGTTGATATAAATTTTTATTTTATTCACTTTGATATAGTTGATATAATTTAAAATTACGATTTTCAATTGACTTAAGAATAACTTAAACATATCCCAAAATGAGGTAACATTTTAATATTTCTATAAAACGCTTTTTTGTTTAAATATTGACGATGTTTTTACTTTATTTAAAAATTGATTGTAATATTTGAAATAAAACAAATAATGGTTTAGGCCATTTCAGCACATTTCTATGACATGTTGAGTTAATTGCTCTGAAATTTTAGAAATGTTGTGTCGAAATTTCTTTTTCCTTTGTCGAATTCCTCAATGGTTTGTGGTTTGTTGATCTACATTTTCGACAACACCAAACAAATAAATGTAACGGTATCATGTCACATAATCTTGAGGACCAATTTACATTACACTCACTACGAAAAAACGCGATTATTAAATTTTCTATGCAATAACTGTCTGTTTATTATTGTAACTTTAGGGCGGCTCTTATTTTCTGGTGCTACCTTCCAGTTTGTTTCCATTCCACGAAAAAAAAAATGAGCTATTCGAAATTTGGAGTAAATAAAATAAGGGGAAGTGTTGCTCATTTGTCTGAAAAAAAAATCTAAAAATCTGATACCAAATAGAATTTATTTTGATCTGAAAAATATAGTACTGAAGTAGTTGTTTAAGCAATAAGTTTATTACTTACAACTTAATTGTTAATATCGTAGCTGTTAACTTTAATAGTGTAATTTTTTACTCGATTTACTAAGAAACGAATATATAGAAAACTAATTATGTAAACTTATTAAAGGCGAAATATAGCCTGAATTTATAAATATATTCAACATGTTCGTAGCTCTATAATATTAAGTCTTATTAACACTTAAAACTAAGTCTTACAAATCCCGTGTTGAAACAACTACTTCCCTTGCTAATACCACGCAGTATATAGAATTATACCACAGGCATTTGCATGTTTTTACTAGCCCCAGTACACTTTCGTGTCACTAACGAGTCCTAGATAAATAACAGTTTTTTTTTTATTCACGAATAATTGTTTTTAAGATCATATCTTTCTATTTAGTGAATAGCCATCTACAGGCGCGTTTCTTATCAGTGCATCCTTTTGGTTTTTTGCTGTTTTTGCTGTTTTAAATTATAAATTGGAATACACTTACATGAACTTAAACACCTCGTGCATGACTGACGAGGTTAGGTATTAGTAAGGGAAGTAGTTGCTTCAACATTGAATTTAGCTACGAACAGATTAAATATTATTGTATCTATAAATAGTATGGTTTCACCAAATATTTAAAAGTAATTATGTACAAAGCTTATTAGACAAATCAACGAGAAAAATACATTTTCTTTTAAATATCCTTGGATGATGTCTCATTTCTAGGCCCTGGAAAATGATGGCGATACTCAAATACAACCTGCTTATGTTTCCCGTTTTTAATTAATAACTTATTATTTTTCAATTCAATGTAAATATGAATTACCATGTAGTAACTGTCGCAACCATCCTATTCATAACTAATTATAATCCTCCGTTATCTTGAAGCCTCATTCAACCAGGTCGTTCACATCTTTCAGTTTATTCATCAGCTGTAGAGCCTCTGTCTTTATCTGTCTTCAAGAAATCGCTCAAATCTCGTAAAGAATGCCTCGTTTCAGCAGGAAAGTTGTTCTATCCCATTTTTCATAATTTACGGGATTTGATCAATTCCTATTTGGACCCTTTTAATAAAGGATAACCAACAAGATTGAAAAATTTAAATTAGGCGGCACTTTTCCCGTTGTACATATCACATAGCATACCACACAGAGCAAAGTGCTATCAAGTAGTATAGAGATGATTCGAAGACAAAGGAAGGTACTGGTGCAGAAGTGTTTTCAAGTATCTTCAAAGCAGAGGTGCATGCAATCGAAAGATTTGCACAATTTAACCTCGACAGGAACTATTGCAAAAAACGAATCGCTATCCTCTCAGATAGCCAAGCAGCCATCAACGCCATTAGCTCATACACTATCATATCCAAAGTGGCGTGGGACTGTGTTGGAAAGCTAAACAAGATCGACAGAGAAAATAAAGTAACGCTATACTGGGTACCTGGACACACTGGTATAGATCCAGTAATTTATTTTTAGGTCCTGAACCCTTTTGCGGGGTGAGTATGAACACCATTCACAAAAATTTAGATGAAGAAAAGAACAAAAGCTTGCCTGAAACTAGACAGAAACAAGCTTAGAATTCTGACAGAAGTCCAGACGGGACACTGCAGACTTAAAAAACACCTCAAGGCCTAGGCCTAGAGGAAGATGACAGATGCAGATTCTGTGGCTCAGCAAAGGAAACCCCCATGCATCTGCTCAAAGACTGCGGAACACTGCTCCGCAAGAGACAAATCCGAAATCTATAAATATACAATTTTCCCGTTGTGGTTTGACATTCAAACCCTTCCAAGCAGTTCGATCATTTCGATAGTAGATAGACCGCCGTTATTAACTCTTCATCTCTAAACGTGGGTCAGTCGTATCCTGGCCAAAACGGTCTGGGTTAACAATTTTTGAGTAGGTTTTTGAGGAGAAGGGAGACACTCGCCATCTCCAGCTAAAAAAGTTCTACAGAGACGGGAACCGATTGCCAAGTTTTAAGGGCCCAGTCGCCTTTGAGCAGCTGCAGTGATAAGTTGAAATTTAGAGAGACCACGAATGACTCACCTTTACAGACGAGACGCTGTGTATCAAAAGTACAAATATGGGAAAATGTTCTTCTTTGGTACGCGGGCCCTTGGTGGGCCATGGCCTGCTATCACCCGTAATACCCGTTGTCACCAATCTATCACTTCAATTGCTTCATGGTTGACCAGGCCATCATACATCCACCATTTTCTCAGCCTCCCACTTGCTCTACTTTCCAATGGCTTCCAGTCCGTCATTATTCGCGTTTCTCGTCCAAGGGCTTCAGATGCTCCACCCATCGAAGACGTTTGGCCTTTATGTACAGTACTATGTTGGCTCTTTCATTTAGTATGTTCACCAGTCCGAATATTTTCCTCAAGATGCCTCGCTCAGCTACTCTGAGTGACGCTTGATCCTTCTTGCTTAACGTTCATATTTCTTAAAGTAAAAAATATTAATTTGTCTTGAAGTTACGATTTTTTGAGTAATCACTAAATTTTCTGGAAGTTATTCCATTTGTTTTGAACAATATTTTGATTGATATATCAAGTTGAAGGTTCAAAATTGTATAATGAAGGCAAGTGGGCAAAAAAAAACCGCCCAACAGAGTGTCCCTCGTTTACAGACGGAAGGGACCGAAAAAAAACGTTTACAGACGAAAGTTTAAAAATGGATCGCTATTCGACACAACAACGCATTCTTATTGTTTCAAAATTTCCAAATATTTAAAAATCATATAATTTTATATTTAAAAACTGGTGAAAGTTTGACTGCCAAGATTCTAAATTTGCGTCCAATTTTTGGAGACAAAATATTTATAAAGCTTTGAAAGAACCCTAAAATCGAAATATGGTGATTTGTTTTGCAAAAGGCGCACAAAACCACGCTTCGAATTTTTTTTTAATTGAGAATAACATAATATGAGATCCACCTTAATGTAACATGTTTTATCTTCTTATAGGAACCATATGTCTTCCATATCAATATTCTCAATTTTGCGTCAAAAAGATGGTATTAATCTCGCGATTTTTGTTTGACAATGTAACGAAATTACATTGTCATTTTGGAAGAAATATAGTTTAATTAATGCCCCAGCCTATTGTATTTTTTTGTTGCCAACATTCTGCACCCAATTATTGCCTTGGTAGGAAGAGCAGTTTCTAACCTCAATCAAGCGGGGACTAATAAAACACCAAAGAAGGAAGATGTGACTCAATGTGAGAACTGACGTGGAATAACCCTATTAAACAGTATAACCAAAATCATAATGACGGTCATCCAGCTCAGAGTGGTGGGCATGATTGATCCAATACTTATACAAGAACAGGCAGGGTTTCGTACAAACTGCGGGTGTACCGACTACATCAACACATTGTAGGATCATAATAGAGCAGTCAAACAAGCCTTTGACACACTGAAACACCAAGCTCTCTGGCATACAATGGAAAAGAGTGGGATCCCAGAAAAACTTATAAATTTCACCAAGGCGCTTTACACCGGCTCTGTATGCAGAGTCTTGCACAAAGACAAACTATGTAGTAGAATGTAGCAAGAATGTAAGAAATTGAGTAAAACAGGGCTGCATCTTGTCCCCGTTTCTCTTTATTCTGGCATTGGACTTTGTTTTCAAGGCATGTAAAATGAACAAGGGCATAATGAGGTCTTCACAGCCGCTTAGAAGAATTGGCATATGCGGATGATATCTGTGTGCTTAGTCACATACATGTCGACATGCATGCTAAGCTGGAGAAGCTCAAGAGCTCAGCAAGCGAAGTCCTAGAAATTAACTACCTCAAAACGAAGGAAGTGAGGATAAATTGCCGCAACCAGTAGTCCATGTCAATCCAAGAAGTGTTGATCGAAAGAGTGGATTTCTTTACCCACCTAGGTAGCACTGTTGATGAAAGTGGCGGCACTGAAAAAGGTATTCATGTAAGGGTACGGAAAGCAGGTGCCGCATATGCACGCCTACGCCCCATATGGCAATCTACCATATAGAGCAGGAAGACTTAGTGTTTTTAGAATTCTTAGTACCAACGTTCAACAAGTCCTGCTGTATGGATGTGAAACGTGGAAGGTGATAAAATAGCTAACTCCCCGGTTCCAAACTTTCATTAACGCATTCGAGACGACGATTTTTTTCGAACACGGTCCCTTTCATCATTGCCCATCGGGTGTTTGCTCCTAAATTTTTAATGCGAGGAGCTAATAGAAAACCTTATGTGCAATGTAAGGTAAAATGAAAATACATCATTAGAGAGTTTATAAACATTTATTTCAAAAATAGTTGCTTCCTGCATTCCTGCCTTAGGATCTGAGATTTTAGGGGCCAAGTATAGAACTGTCGATTGCTTCACCATTTTTCTGTAAGACTGAACTATTACGCGTCGTCGTTGCTGGTGGGTTTATGTCGGGTAAAAAAGTATAGAGTGGTAGAAGCAAATTTCTTATTTATTCCCGGATAAAGATGGGTCAAAGAAAAGAAAAAATTATTATCTTAAGCCTGCGCTGCATACGTATTCATAGTATTTTACATGTAAGTAAGGCTTCACCTAATTTTTTGGTACACAGTATAAATATTTGCCAAATTTTGTTTTCTACTTTATAGATTTCATTAGTTCAAGAAAAATCTTGAAAATTTCGACGACTAGTTTACACAGAATAACTGATAATTGCACATTATTGTTATGACATACAAGGTGCGAAAGCCGTCTTATAGCCTCGGAAATCAATTGCACACACGGTGTGCAATCGTTCTCGAATGGGTTAACAAGTACCTAAGATGCATCCCGGGAATTTTCTGGCCCAACGAAGAATTGCTAAAGCTAGCGAACCAAGAACCTATAGCCGTGCATATAAAACGAAGAAAGTATAAATGGATATCCGTAAGGCAGCCGCAAACGTGGTAGCCCAAAAACAACTTGGCGAAGAACTATCAGAAAAGAGGCGGAAGATGCAGGAAAAACGTGGACGGAAGTGAAGCAACTGGCAATCAACAGGGTCAGATGGAAGGCTTTTGTCGAGGCTCTATATTCCACAAGGAATGTTTGAGAAATTATTAATGCCCCACCCTATAATTCGAGGATGGCAATTAGGAATTCTTAGGAAGTTCTTTTATCAATTTCAGATTTTTGGATCCCCAAATTCGATAATGTCTATTCGCTAAAATGATTTTCTTGGAAAATGCAGCAACAACTTTAAATTTTCCGAAACCTAATTTGCAAAAGCTCAATGAGTTACATTGTGATTGCTTGTGCCAATTTATCCTTATAAGCATGCAAGTGTAAATCTTCCTTCAAAATTCTATTTTTCTATTTTTTGAATTTTGAATTTCTATTATTTGAATTCTATTTGAATAGAATAGAGATTGTGGAAATCCCTAATTGTTCACCATAATGACGAATTTATGTGGAAAGGCTTTCATCAATTCTTTCAATTTGCGTCAACTAGTTTTTCGCTTTTAACTGAACTAGTTGACACAAATTTATTAATAAAATTCACCATTGTGTTACAAGAAGGTGCATTACGAGGACAAAAAAATATACGACATTTGGTATTAGTCCTTCAAAAATAATACCTGTTTTAAAGTGAATTTCTACGCGTTATTCGATTGTGTACCTTTCCTAATAATTCAACCTCAGTGTTTACTAATAACACAAATGTCAGTTCATTTTTGGATACATTTATTAATCCTAAAAGAAATCCTATTTATCCATCCATTTTATAATGTGGCACTTGTGAAGCTTTAAATTGACCTAACAATTTGTACAAGAAAATGAGGTACGATGCTACTAGAGAAAAAATAATAAATTGGATCGCTTCCAAAATATAAAATATGTCGTAAATATTAGTTATTGACAAACGCTGCAACAAATGGACAAGAAACTTTCATTAGATTGGTGCAAAACTAATTACTGTTTTTAAAATGTTAATGTTAGTTACCAATATCTCTTGTTTTAGTCATGTAATAACTCATTTAAATATTTTTTCTATTTTGGGTCTGTAATGGACTCATAACAGCACTCATATGCGGTTATTGCTCGCCGAGTGCGATACAATTTTCTCAATATGTATCGTCGATTTTGTTATTTAGAAATGGCATAAGAGGGCGCAAAATAGAAAAAATGCTATAAAAAACTATTGAAAAACTCTATAAAAAAGTTTGTAAGGCGTTTTGCAGAACTTGCCATTAGGAAACTCCTCGCTACGCTCGTCGTTGGACCAAACTTGGACACGTGCTGTAAAATCGCGCTTACTGAACTAGTCCTTTAATATACTAATATTATTTTCCATTCCATTGTATTCATGCTTCAGTATTGTAACATTTTAAATTTATAAAGAAACTTACGCGATTATTAAATTTGCATTTATGTTGTTTCAGGTGATTACAGAGATTTAAAACTTCCAACGTCGGCGTTCCAGCAAGTGTCCGAGCTGGTCCGCCGCAGCCCCGAGTTCACGATATCCGCGTGGCTCCGCCAGGAGGTCGGCAATATCGGCACGATAGTGAGCTTCGCACACGGCCTCAACCGCTACCTCGAGCTCCAGTCGAGCGGGCGAAAAAACGAAATCCGGCTGCACTACACGTCACGCGTTGACTCGCAAGTGTACGTGGAGACCTTCCACTATAAGCTCGCCGACAACATCTGGCACCACGTCGCCCTCTCGGTCAGCGGCTCGCAGGCCGAGCTGCTCGTCGACTGCCATCCCCTGTACAAAAGACTACTCAGACCCGGTGCGCCCGATCGCAATTTCACCGAACCCCAACAACTCTGGCTGGGCCAAAGAAACAAACATTACCATTTTAAGGTAAATATTCACAATTGACCGAATTTTAATTATTCAGATAATAATTGACAAGATCAGACAATACTCTAGAAACGGGTGTGGCGTAACCATTTTATGGGGCCTCGTGTTAATTTTTTTAAATTTTCACATTTTCAAATGCTGACGTGCCAATTAACTTTTACAATGAATAAAACACTAACATTTCTGTGATTATTGTGAAAATTAGTTACCCTATTGGTCTGAATATGACATCTCATATATTACAATTTTTATGTTGCACAAAACTAGATTGAACACTTTTTTACAAACGTAACTATTTCTCTCACGTGCCAATACAAATCTTCTAAGCGTCAGCTGTGACACGCGTGTCATAGGTTCGCCACCACTGCTTTAGACAATACTAGATAGTTTGTAAAGAGTCATTAAACATTGTCATTCAGTATTAATTTGAACTTAAGGGAAGTTAACGGAAGTAAATAACTTTTCGAGTTTTTGCTAGTAGGAAAAGTAGATTTTAATCTAAGCTTTGACACGAAGCAGTAACGAATGTGTAAAAGTTTGATTGGAAAAAGGCGCGTGTAATAGAGGGCAAAAAGGTCTTTATTGGAAAACCATTACCATTTACTACTTGGCCTGCAGCAGAACTAATCACCCCCGACCCGACGTCAACGACCCCATAATTACGTAACCATCTAGGCGTGTTGCAAATGTGAATTCTGAATTATTTCATTTATATTTAACGTTGGTCTAATTACATGTTTTAGTGTAATTAATTATTTATTAATGTGACAGATGCGCGTTTATTTCAGAACTAGACAGGATTATACAAGAATATAAAATCAAAAGTTTTAAGTAACCCCCGACACAAAAAACAACTAAAAAGTAAAAAAATTAAATCTCTCTCTTGCTCTTTTAACTTCATTAAAAGTACCTATTAATATTTTGATGATGACCGTCGCCGCGTCGGGGGTCCGATATGTGATGAAGTATAATTAGTTATACCCACATAGGTATAACGAATAGAAAGAAGTATGTAAGATGTATCAATCTATCTTGCAAGGTCTACTAAGTTCTACAGAGGTTCGATATGGTATGAGGCACGGCACGGTGGCGTCAGCGTTAGAGAGAACGGTCAGACACGTGAGAGCAGACGTCGTTGACGGTTGTGTTTATTTTGCGAATTGCGAGTAAATTAAGACTGAAAACTAAACGATTGGATATTATTGTTTTGTTAAATAATCCATACTTCATCACTATTAATCTTCTTTTTATTTTTTGTATTCTGGTTTTATTATTTGATTTACTTAGCAGTCCCCCAACGCGGAGACACTCATGATCAAAATATTAATAGGTACTTTATATGAAGTTAAAAGGGCAAGAGAGAAATTTAGTTCTTAGATTTTAGAGGTTTTTTGTTTGGGGGTTACTTAAAATTTGTAATTTTATTTTATTATTCGAACTTTTTTCTTTTCTTTAATAATTAGTTTGTAAATACTTGATTAATGTTACCTCTTTGAAATTTCGTTTGCAAATACGTGATTGATGGGAATTGTTTACAAAAAAAGATTAAGTTTTATCAAGTAGGAAATGAGCTGTTGATCATCAAATGCCTGAACAGATCTTCATAAACTGTGGCTAAGAACCTTCTCAATCATGTCAGCTTTCTAACACAAGTTTGGATATACGGAACTAGACAAACATTTGCGTCAAATTGATTGCAAATTAATTTTGTCAAGCAGGAAATGAGCTGCTGATCATTAAACGCATTAACAGATCTTCATAAATTATAGCTAAGAACCTCCTCAATCACGTCAGCTTTCAAATAAAAAAAAACGCATGAAAATCGGAACATTCGTTTAGGAGCTACGATTCCACAAACAGCCACATATACTGACAGACGGACAAACGTACAGACGGACAGACTGACAAACAGACACGTAAAACTTATAACTCCCCTCTTTTTATGTCGGTGGTTAAAAACATTGGACTAGACATGATCACATTAGAACAAACAGGGAACTATCAATAATAATAAACAGTATCAAATGGAATAAGAGAAGGGGATTAAGTATGATAAAAGAGACAAGTCGAATCAAAACATTGCCTAGTAATTTTTTGTCTGATTCGTTCAAATCCTAAATGTTAAAATACTACTTACACTTCAACTTTACAACTTCTTACAGTGGAATTTCACATTTTCGAAATTTGATTTAACATTTTAACGAAAACCGACATTACTGTTCTAAGGATAATTACTGTTATTGACTTAAGCACACTAGACAAAATCCGCTTTCAATTGGATGAAAATTGTTTTCAGAATTTTGAATTCTGTTTTCATCTCTCCAAAATTCGTTTTCGTGAGTGATAATTTGGTTTTCATCAATACAAAATCTATTTTTATTTGTGAGGAATCAGTTTGCGTTAATATGAAATCAAGTGTGAGATTATACTGTGAAAGGCATAGATATTGTATGTAAAGTAATCTTGTTTTTCTTTATTTAAAGGGTGCAATGCAAGATGTGAGACTGATAGCGGGTCCTCATGGTTACCTGTCGCTGTGTCCGAGCCTGGATGCGACGTGTCCGACGTGCGGTCAGTTTTCGCTGTTGCAGAGCACCGTGCAGGAGCTGACGAAGCATCTTAAGGAACTTTCCGAAAGGGTATATGGACTACCATGTAACGTCCCTTATGCGTTCAGTACACTGTTTTGATTGTATATAATTCTCTGTTTTGCAGTTAGTAGCAGCTGAAGGGCGGATCAGTAAGGTCGAGGAGTGCGACTGTCAGAAATCGTGCTGGGTGAACGGGACGGTGCGGGCGGACGGAGCGCGGTGGCATCAAGGCTGTGACTTGTGTACTTGCGTGGTTAGTTTCAATTTCATGTTGTTGCCTTATGTAAATTGTTGATTTAGGACGTCTACAGAATTCGTGGAGCAGAAAGGAGATTTTTTGTCTGGATTTGAATAATTTTTACCATTCTCTTATCCCCTTTCTTTTTCATTGCAGCATGGAGAAGTTCAATGTCGACCGGTCGAGTGCCCGGTTCTCAACTGCAAGAAGCCTGTGAATAGGACAGGAGAATGCTGCCAAATTTGTCTTAGTAAGTTTCTAACAAAACGTAATTATTAAAATTATACAATAATTTACAAATAATGTCTAAAATAAAACGAATTCTAATCGGATGAAAAACAACCATTACAAATCCTAAAATAGACTAAATTAAAATTAGATTAAAAATAAAATACCTGGATTAAACTTTACCAAGGATAAAATACAATTACGATATTTTGATTAAAATACAAGGTTCCCATTTTGTATCAGTTCTATTCCATTCTATTGACTCCTTCCATAGGAATTTTTTTCGAAATTATTAAATTTTCGAGCGGTCGACATTTATTAAGTGGCAGAGTGCAATAACAACTCCTTAGAAAGAATCGTTTTCTAGAAACAGAACATGTTGATAGAAGACCTGGGCATGGTCGACCATCGATATTTATTTCTAGTTGCTCAAGACAATTTACGAGATACGAGCTACGAGAACGTAGCAAAGAAAAGCATACAACATCAGACATGACCAGACAGAACCAGAGAAAGACCAAAGACTTCCAGACAAGATTAGACCAGACCAGTCAAGACCAGACAGGACCAGACAAGACCAGACAAGACCAGACAAGACCAGACAAGACCGGACAATACCAGACAAACCAGACAATACCAGACAAGACCAGACAAGACGAGATAAGACCAGACAAGACCATACAAGACCAGACAAGACCAGACAAGACTTGACAAGACCACACAAGGTTAAACAAGACCAAACAATTCCAGACAAGACCAGAGAACACCAGACAAGACCAGACAAGACCAGGCAAGCCAAACAAGACAAGACCAAGCAATTCCAAACAAACAACCAGACAAATCCAGGTAATACCAGTCAAGACCAGACAAGACCAAACAAGACAAGACCAGACAAGATCAGATAAGATCAGACAAGTCCAGAAAAGACGAAACAAAGTCAGACAAGACTAGACTAGACAATATCAGACATAATCCGACAACACCAGAGAAGACCAAACAAGACCAGGTATGATCAAGCAAAACTGGACAATAACCGATTAGACAAGACCAGAAACGACTAAATAAAACCCGGCAACACCAGTCAAGACTTGACAGGACCAGACAAGACCAAACAATACCACACAAGACCAGACAAGACCAAACAAGACCAGACAATATCAGACTAGTCCAGAAAAAAGAAACTAAGTCAGACAAGACTAGCCTAGACAAGACCAGATATAATGCGATAACACCAGAAAAGACCATACAAGACTAGTCAAGACCAAACAAGACTGGACAAGACCGGATAATATCAGGCAAAGCCAAACAAGAGCAGATGAGACTAGATAAGACCAGAAAAGGCAAAACAAGACCCTTTTAAGATGAAACAAGACAAGACCGTGAAAAACAAGATCATGCAATACCAAGCAATATCAGACAAGACCATAGTAGACCAGAGAAGACCAGACAAGACAAAACTAGACCAGTTAAGACCAAGCAGGACCTGACAAAACTGCACAAGACTAGACAAGACCAGACAATTCCAGATAAAATCAAGACTAGGCAAAACCAGATCGGACCCGACAAGACCAAAGAATAACAGACAAGACCAGACAAAAGCAGACAAGACCAGACAAGACCAAATAGGACCAAACAAGAACAGATAAGACCAGACATGACCCAACAAGACCAGACAGGACCCGACAAGACAAGACCAAACAGGACCAAGCAAAACCAGACAAGACCAGACAGGACCAGACAAGACAAGACCAAACAATACGGGGCAAGATCAAACAAGGCCATACAAGACCACATAAGGCCAGACAAGAGCTGACAAAATTAGACAAAAACAAGAACAGACACAAGAAGACACAAAATCAGATAAGACTTGACAGCAACAAGAAAGTACTAGAAAAAACGAGACAAGACTCGACAAGACCGATCAAAAAACCTAGATTAGGCTAATAGATTTTAGAGGCATTATGTGTGAACTAGTTTTCGCCAGGATTTTCTGTCTCCAGTTTCTAATGCAGTGGATTTTGATAGGAAAATACTTTTAAATACCTCTAGATTTTTTCTTTTAATAATAATAATAGTAAAAGTAAAAAAAGTCAACAAATACGTAGAACTCTGCGAAGAATACAAAAAGATACTCACTTTGAAGTCGGTTCAAACTTTTCCTTACTAGTGTCGGTTACTGGCCTAATGAACGGAAACATCTTAAAATACCTGGAGAAAGTAAAGTTGCTAGACAAAACAATCCTTACAACAATTCTGAAATCAGTGATTTTTCAATCGTGCCAAGTAGTAATGAAAATAATAAACATACCTGAATGACGAAATGCAAGACCTCATTTCTAACCTTTCAAATCAAACCTACTATGAGTACCAAAGTAAACCACGGATATGAATCGTTCCCCATCGCTCGCTGCATCCTACATAGGAAAAAGAAAAAAAAATAGTGATAATAATAATAAGCTGTCTCAATATATAATAATAATAATTTACTAATAATAATAATTTACTAATATTTACATAACGCGGCACTGCGAGTGCTCTATTACCATCTCGTATGAGATAGGCCAGGAGCCTGTTACTTGTTGGGAGATATTGAGTCCGTTGTCGGGAACGATAGAAGCCAAATTTTTTTTAACTATCCGTTCCCGCCAACAAGCCTGACATTGTCCTTCTCGATAAACAGACGAGAACTATGTTCGTCATCGAGTCTTTCGCTCCAGCGGAATAGAACTCCAGCGGTTTTGATATTTGGTCCGTTTTTCTTTCTCTTTCAGAACTATTGAAAGAGAAAGAAAAACGGACCAAATATCAAGACCTCCTTTTCGAGCTCCGCACGCTTTACCCTGGCCATGATGTCATGCTGGTTGTCCTAATCATCGGTGTTCTGGGGGGAATCTATTCTTCGCTGCGTTCGGCGTTAAAGATCATTCCATCATGCAGAAACTCCGCTGGAGTTTTGGCAAGCAGGATGCAGTCGTCCTGGGGTCCCATCGTCTTAACCTCTTTAACTTGTGTAGAATCCGAGAGGAGAACATGCGGAATAAACTCTTACGCTCTGGTGATGACCTCATCCAATCTGCAACGAGGGCTGACGATGGATATACTCCTCTAAATTTATCCTGTCGTACCCAAATATTTCCCAAAAGAGATCTTTCTAGCCCTGGAGGGACAATATTCTCCACGGGCAATACCCAAGCCCCCTCAACGAAGATCATATTGACGTAAATGCTTCCTTACAATGCCTGAGGGATAGATCTCTCTATCTGGAGACTGAGGGATTCATTATGGCTATCCAAAACAGAATTATAAGAATCAGCAACTACGAAAAACACATTTTGAAATTAAACGTGGTGGACGGGTGTAGAAAGTGTGGTCTTGTTGGCGAATCGATAGAACACATTATGGCAGGTGGTCCAACTTTATGCTTATTTAGGGAGGCACAATCAAGTGGCAAAGGTGATTCACCAACAAATCGGTGTAAAATACGGTCTACTGGGGCTGAAAACTCCTCTATGTTATAAATATATACCAGCACCAGTCGTCGAATCAAGGAAACACATTTTCTACTGGAAAAGGCCTATATTGACCGATAAGACAATTACCTACAACCGACCTGATATACTTCTAATTGACCTTGACGCCAAAACAGCCATACAATTAGACATCGCAGTTCCGTTGACACATAACATCGAAAGAACAGAGACAGAAAAAATAAATAAATACGAGGAACTACCCTGCTTAATCAAAGATATCTGGAAACTGGACAGAGTATTTATTTACCCAATTGTAATATCTGCTGAAGGAGTTGTCTCTTCAAATTTTACAAAATACATTAAGAAACTTGGCTTGCCGAATTCCATTTTGAGGCATGCACAGAGAGCAACGATTTTGCAAACCTGTCACATTGTGAGCAAGTTTCTTCATTGAAAATTGGCTAAATGATCATGTGGGTCAGAGTGAACTTTCTTTCCGCATCCCAAATTTTTACAGCGTAATCTGAGAAGGTGCAACATTGCAAAAATAATAATAATAATACTTTATTTCCAACAGACCATGAGGCCTATAATGAAAACAGAATATTATACAGGTATAGGATAGAGAAAATGAATAGATTGAAATAGGAAATTCAAAAGAATGAGAGTTCAATATACAATTCTGGATAATAATAATAATACGCTCACATGTTCGTTAGGAGCATAACATAAGAATATGGGTTCTGATTTTTCTATTCGTTAAGTTATCATGAAAGATGTCAAACTGACCTTGCAGGCCATTAAATTGTCTAATGCAGGATACCATAGGCTAGGCGAATTATAATGATGAAATGTGTTGGTCTATTGAAATTTAATTTAATATTAATAATATTTATAATAAATAATTTAATTTATAATTTGATATAATAATAACTTTAAGCCAAACTCGATTGGTTAATCGAAGTTTTATTATGTAGATCAGTGTTTCCCAAACTTTCTATCCACGTGTACCCCTTTCAAATATATTTTTTAACACTTCGTACTCCTTAGTAAAAAATTTCTGAGATATGTTATTACAAACAACAACTGTACTTATCTTTTTGACGTAATATACAGTCTCCAGATTGGGGTTTCAAAGATAAAAATATAGTTATTTATTATACAAGCGGATAAAATTAAGGTTTAATTGCGATTTAATTTCGCGAGTTATAGCTTAATTTTATTCGTTAGTGCATACAAACTTTTAATTAATTTTGCTTTTCATTTAACAAGTTAAATTCAAAGAAAAGTTCCATTTTGCTTTTTTTTAAGAGAAGCATCGAAGTCGCCCGAAGCCCATTATTGTATTGTTGTCTAGATAACGATAAAATTGTTGATTCGTACGTCAAAATCTTGTTTAGTGTTTAATTAATTTCTGTTTTATTAACCATAAATGGATACATCCTAAGAATTGTTAAGTGATGACGCAATTGCGGAAAGATTACTCCCGCGGAAATCAAGACATTTATACAAAAAATGTTATTACACATTTTTTGTATAAATGTCTTGATTTCTTGATGTCTTGAAATGTCTTGGTTTTGTAATTACGGAGCCCACAAGTAAATTATTTCGATGCGTTGCTATGCATACTTTTATTTCACTAGTGAAATAAATTTTTTAATTCATTACTTTTCATTTCACTGGGATTAAACATGACTTTGTAAGGTAAAATCGCATTAAAATTATTACAAATCTTAGGAAAAATGTTATTCTTTATGATTTCAGTTTAAGACAGTTTATGCTTGTCTTTATATACTTAAAAAACAATCTGTCATCATTTGATGAGTAGTTAGTAACTATCATGAGTAGTTTGTAAAATAATCTATTGGTTGTATTGTATTAATTAATTATTAAAAATGATGAAGCTGAATTATTTTTAGGTATTACTTTATAAAAAGTAATGTTTAATGCACTATTTTTTTATGTAATTTAAATATTGTTATTTTTATTACTCATGCGGGATAAGTACTCTTTTGGCGCCCGTTTTTGGATGCGATGTGGCTGTTTGTCAATTCAAATTCAAATTATGCTTCGTGCACGCTAATATTCAATAAAAATCGATAAGTTACATAAAAACATATGAATAAATAAAATAAACACAAGTTAAACCTTAATATTAAAAAAGTCCAGGTTACTTTTTAGTGACATTTTTTTCATTAGAAAATAAATATTAAAGAAAACGTTTTAAAATGAGTGTTAATTCTATGGTGATACCGGAGACTGAGGAGAGTTCTTATGACGAATTCACACCACCGAGGACAATTGAAAATGAAATTCTTCATTTTTACTTGTTTTTTTATGGCTCCTGGACCACTATCTTGTAAGATGGGACGTAACCTCACATGAGTAATAAAAAATATTATCTGCAATTCGTGCGGTATTATCAATTGCGGAAAACGAGAGCTCTCACTTCGTTCGTGAGCCCAATTTTACTCTCGTGTGCAATTGACAACTTACCGCCCTAGTTGCAAAATATACTCTTTTCATCTTATATACACTTTGACACACATAAAAAAATAATATTTTGGAACTTCGTTTCGTACCCCTTTTAAACCATTCGCGTACCCCAAGAGGTACGCGTACCACACTTTGAGAAACACTGATGTAGATTATCAAATTAGTTTGCGCCAAAATAAATTGCAAAATCTATAACCGGTTAAAAATCATCTGCCTATTTTAACTGGTTATAAATAGATAAATCGAAGTTTTTGCCGAAAAATAATAAATAAATAAATAATATTTATTGCCAGGGAATAATAATTCTTTTAAGAAGTTTTAACAGAATTTTTTATAAATATTTGTGAAGGAAATCTCGAAACATTTCCAAAAACATTTGTTGGAAAAAAAATGTTTTGTAAAATATTAGTTACACGAAGAAAAATTTAAATAATTATGGAAAATATTCCATACCTTGTGAGAAACACTGCTGGAATTGTGAACATGCAAAATTTTACTAATCAATGCAGGATATTTTCATGCATAAAAATAATCTCTTTTATGACTTCCCAAAATTAATGCGTCCATTTTTTTCCTCGAAATAAAAGTGCTTTTGCGCATAAGATCATTGAAGTAATCACTTTTTACACAGAAACGAGAAAGCGATACATCTACGTTGTTCACAAATTAAAACAATGACAATTCTCGATATTCATCATTTTTCCGATGCCCTTTTTTTATCCATTCTAGTAAGTTACCGAAAGAATGATGAGCAGGTTTCCGAGTTAATGAAAGAATTGAAAGAACATATCCTATTCGAAATAAAATTAATTTGTGCGCCTCCACTTAACAAATGATAAACTCAATCTTTCACTTTTAAATATTGGGGTAAAAAAGGACTGTTAGTTATAAATGTACAATTATATATATATATATATATATATATATATATATATATATATATATATATATATATATATATATATATATATATATATATATATATATATATGTATATATATATATATATATATATATATATATATATATATACACACAATTATTATAAATTATAGTATTACACGGCAGTAAAGTTGCAACAATTCTAACTAGTGTTAAGAAAAATAAAGAGAAAGCAAATATCCAGACTATTCCCACAATTTTAGAATCTCTGGTTTAGATTTTATATGCAGTTTATATTCTGACCCAATTTTAAACCTTGAACTATTATAAATAACGCTCTATTGAAACCTTGAACTTTATTTCACAGTGCACTTTGCATGTATTTTAAAAAATATTTAATTGATTCGTACTAGTATAGCTTTAGTCTTGTTTAAATAAGAGTTTAACTAAGATATACTCTAAAGCTTTGTGGTTTTTATTCCAAAATTTGTTTAAAAATAAGTAAATCCTCAAAGTATGTACCTAATTTATAAACTTCAAATCTGTCAAACTTTGTGCATGTTATATTCTCCTTCTCTTTATTGTTTGTTTTAAATATTGTTATTGTTTTCTTTACAGAAAATTGTCTATTTTACGGTTTGTTCTACGACCACGGCGAGCAAGTCCACATGAAGCAGTGCGTCAAGTGCGAATGCCTGGACGGAAGCATGAAATGCCTCAACATAGACCCAGCGGTGGCGTGTCCCAAACTAACCTGTCCCCCCGAACAACAGTTCAACGTTCCCGGCGAATGTTGCAAATTTTGTCCAGGTAAGTTCAAAGCAATCATTTGTGCTTGATAACAAACACTAAAAGGCAATTTCCGCGCTTTTACTAACACTCAACTAACTCGGGGTGTGTCTTGTATTTTATTTAACAGGGGTGGATTACTGCGCTAAGGGACATATTTGCCACTCTAATGCATCCTGTCTCAATCTGCAAACCACTTACGCTTGTCATTGCGATCAAGGCTTCCAAGGAGACGGACATTCCTGCAACGGTATAACAAACATTTCTTACTTACACTATCATAATACACGGTGTTTATTAATCATTGTCCTTCCCGCTTTAATTAATAAATTGACTCACAAGCGTCAACACAGGGTGTTCGTGACTCTCCATGCTCTTTTCGGACAATCATTAATGGACACAGGGTATATATTGTATTAATAAGTTTCATAAATATTCTGTTAATAATGCTATAGGTTATGCTGATTAACATACTCTAATTTAAAACACAGGGTGTTTAAGGTCATGTATTTTTATTTTTAAGGGACATAACATTATACATCTTAAAAGAAGATCATTACTGTAAAAGTATTTTAACAACACTTGCATAATAAGAGAGTTATTACTGTTTAATTTTTTTTGTTCTTTTTTTATTTTTATGTGCCGATTAAGCATACTAAATTAGACATTTTAAATTTTTGCATGAAATTCACTTTACACTAGTTGTTCAAAGTTACCACCGTGTTGTTTTACGCAAAGCCTCACTCGACTTATCGATGAATTGGTATAATTTACTAGGCCTTTACTACGTCTTGTTGTGGAATTGTCGCCGCAGCTACCTCAACTAGAAAGATTTATCTTTACTAGCTTTCTCAGCTGTTTGTACATGTTACAATTCAATACCTAGAATAAATATATTCAGATAACATATTTTTAAACTGATCAATTTTTAAACACCGCTTTATATCTACTGGAGTATTATATACCGGGTGTTTCAAGAAGAATATACGTATTTCGCATGCGTATATTTATTACACTTGAAGACATACGAATATGAAACTTTACACACATATTTACGAACCTCGAACCTTTAGATTACAAATGTTTAATATGTCCCCCATAAGCGACACGAACAATATCACACCGATACTCAAACTAGAACTTGGGGCCTGCAGAACCCACATGCAATCATTGAATATGTACGAGATTCGCCCAAAGTCAATGTGTTTTGTGCGATATCCTGATCATCTGATTACGGCCCATTCTTATTTGATGAAAACACGGTTAACGGTCAGCAGTACCTCGCTATGTTACAAAACTCATTGTTGCCAAGGCTGAACGAAGACAAGTTTATTTTTAAACAAGACGGGGCACCCCCTCACTAGAGTTGCCATCTGTGTAAATATCTGAATGAAACTCTAACGAACCGTTGGATTGGTCGTCAAGGAGCTCACGACTTAGCATGTCTCAACTGGACTCCACGGTCACCGGATTTGACCCCTGTGACTTCTTCCTGTGGGGTTTCTTTAAAGACAACGTTTATGTACCACCACTCCACAGAACCTTGAAGCGTCGAAGAACGGGATCCATACTGCCACAACATTAGTGACGAAGGACATGCTTGCCCAAGTATGGGAGGAATTTCAGTATCGGTGTAATATTGTTCTTGTCGCTGATAGAGGACATATTGAACATCTGTTATCTAAACTTGAAAGGTTCGTAAATATGTGTTTAAAGTTTCATATTCGTATGTCTTGTAAGCCCAATAAATATATGCATGCGAAATACGTATATTCTTTTTGAAACACCCTCTATTTGTATTCCTTTATAAAATATACTTTTTGCGCACTTGTTGGTCGACACGCTTTTATCACAAAATTGCCTGCTTGTCGTGTCTTTCTTCCACTCCTATCACCAACTCTTTCCAACTTCGTTTTTAAACGTAGTTACGATGGTCTAAAGAAATAAATCAATTATCTCGTTGGTGTACATTATTGTCTTCATTACGCCACAAATATAGAAAACACGAGGGTTTTGATCGGGTGACTGAGGAGGCCATAGAACAGGACCACCTCGACCAATCTACTGCGGCGGTGCGCCATCTTGGAGAATCCACATTTGTTGACGTAAATTCAAACGAACTTCTTCAAATAGTTCTATCAACTAATTTTGAAAAGGAGGGATAATCATTTCCAGTCAATCGATTTCGCAACACATGGGGACCAATAAGTTGTCCGTAGGCCAGTCCGATCCAAATATTTATCGATATGGATCTGTGCTGGAAATGATTACAACGAACAGCATGTGGACTTTCGACAGAACAAATATGACAATATTATAACTGATATTTATGCCGTAACATGTAAATGTTGCTTCAGTCGCCAATACAATGGAAGAAAATAAAAGGAGTGTCAGCATGTTACCGTAGAAACTATTGACCAAATTTTAAAGGTAAAGGATAATCTTCAAGTTATAAAGCCTGTCCTTTTTGTACATGGAAAGGATACAATCGATTCAATATATCGTGTAATACAATCGTGTTCGCCAGACAATTCGATTTGAGACACGTACTTGGCGAAATATTTGTCGAGTACTACTAGAAGAATCTTCGACAAGATTTAAGATTTCTTTTTCGGCATATAAAATTCGTTGGTGTCGGCCAGGTCCACCATCCCGATCTTCACTTATACTACATTTAGCACGGATTACTGGAACGGTGATTTTTTGTGTAATAGGTGTTGTGGCCTGTTAGGAAACCGCTCAGCATACAATCGGCTTGCAGCAACAGAATTCTGGAGTATTTCCCCATAAATTAACAAAATGTCAACGGATTCACGGTTGGTGCGATTGACCATATTCACTTTCCTTATTAGGATTTATTCGGAAGAATTTATTTCAAATGATAGTGCTGTAAGAACTGAATCTGAACGGTACTTCTCCTTCTCGAGTACTTAAAATCTCGAATAATTTATCGTTTGAATTTCAAAATTTTAACAGTAATATCTCTCTTATTTTGTAACTTTTGTTAAGACCGGATAAGGTTCAATATTTTAACATTCTTTTAAGATGTTTAATCACCTCTTGAAAATGAAATCACAAGACCGAAAACACCCTGTATAAACTTTTCGCAATGCTGTTTTTGGGTTAATTATAATGGTTTTGATAATATTCCTAATTTCAAGAAACAAAATTTACTGTGACAATTTTTCTCCAACAAGTTTCTATATTAGGCATGTAGTGAACTATGTAAATTTGAACAACTGACTAGTGTGATCTCTATTAAATCTTGTAAATCAGATTTAGATAGTCGATTTCTCCTCCACAGACAGAATTAAATTATCAAAGTTATGAAATCATATACTTTACATTTTTTGCTTAAATTTGTTAATATCGATTTATTGCATTATCAATTCATTCATTTATGTCAAGAACTAGATTCCGAGGCCTCAGGTATAACTTTTCAAAATAAAATAATCATCACTGTATAGGTCGCCTAATAGTAACTTTGACACTTTTATTAAAAAAATGGAACGATTACTAGATAATATCTGAAACAAGGGAAACGACTAATAATCACTGGGGACTCCAAAATTTAACACATCGCATAAAGATACCTCCCTCTTGATCAACACTTTTATGTCCTATGGACTCCCTTTAACAATAACCGAGGATACTGGAAACAATGCATGTCTGGCTAATATATTTACCAATTTATCCAATAGCAGCTTTATTGCCACTGTATACGATTCTCTTATCCGATCATGCAGGGGTGTGTATGACTTGTCTAACTTCCAATCAGGCAAGTAACGAACTTCAAAAAACCCTTATCAGGGTTAGAACTAACCCACCCTTAGGTCTGAATAATCTACACAAGTACACTGATAAAATTAACTGGGCCTTTATCAATTCAAACTTAGATGCTGCGCAAGTGTTTAATAATTTTCATTCCATTATTAAAGACCTTTATATCCATTAACCTTCCCATCAAACATAAAACTGTTAACAATACTAAACCCTCTTATCCAAAATATAAGACCAACAATTGGTTCAACACCAATTTAAAAAAGATGAGACAAACTCTGACACTTCTCTACAATCTAAAAAAGCAACAATCTAGTCACGACAAAACTTTAAAAAATTTCAAGAATTCGTATCGAAAAGAAATTAATAGAGCAAAAAGATATACAAATGACACATATATTGCTAAATCAAATAATAAACAAAGGTATATTGAAAATTATAAATGGGAATAAAGAGCAACGAAGAAAACCACCACAAGACATATCGGCAGATGACAATCAATACTTTTCGCGCATTGCAATCACTCTGTTAAATGCAAATACAATTTCGAATGATAAAATGCATCCATCTCAAAGCAAAAATATTTTATTTTACTGACGTATCATTTAATCAAGTGAGAGAGGCCATATACAATTTAAGTAACTACAAGTAGCGATCAATTCGGAATAAATTCAATTAAAACATTAGCAAACATCACCGTAATACCTGTAAGTAAAATCATCAACAAATGCATTCGTCAATCATATTTTCCGCCAACATTAAAACTGTCCAAGGTTATTCCTATATTCAAAAAAAAAACAGCGCTGAACTGAACAACTATAGACCAATATCTCTAGTACCAGCTCTTGCAAATATTGGGATGTTCGATAATTAATGTAGTTATTTTTCATATTTTTCAAAGGGAATTTATTTATATTAACAACAAACATTAATCAATGATATATTGACCATTTTGTTGGATGACCTTTTACCATCTTTCGGTAAGTTTAAAAAATCCACGTTCGAAGAAGCTTTGGTTTTTAGATGTGAAGAATTGGTCCAACACATTTTTAACAGCCTGATCGGAATCGAAAGTTTTACCATTCAAATGGTTTTGAAGGGGGCGAAACAATTGGTAATCTGATGGTGCTAAGTCTATACCCTAACCACCCTAACTATAGGGTGTATGTGGCATCAGTTCCCAATTGAGCTCTGTTTTCAATTTTTTACGGGTTATCAATGAGGTATGGGGTCTGGCGTTATCCTGATGGAACATCACGCCTTTGCGATTGACCAGTTCATGATGTTTTTTTCTTGAATTTCTTCCAAGCTTGCACCGCATTTTTGCCCTTTAGGAAGTAAAAGAATAAAATATGCCAATAATGCTTTCTTTGATTATCCATTTTTAACTTAATTTTTAACCAACTTGTTTTTTACTAATGACGCTCAGTTTTTGACTAAAGTCTAAAGTCTAACCTTTAAAATAGTATATATTAATGTAAGTCACGCAATCACTACTGCATGAAATACGCAGTTCATTCCATCTATGAGAAAAAACGACATTAATTATCGAACAACCCAATATATTAAAAAAAAACGGTTAAAAAATCAATTCAACGACCATACGACCCAACGAGCCCCAAGGTACATCTGTCTCTTGTGGAGTAATGCTCCGTAGTCTTTGAACAGTTGTAGGGGTGTTTCCTCCGCTGAGCCACAGCCACATTGAGATGTTTCCTAAGTCTGCAGTGTCCCGTCAGGACTCCTGTCAGAATTCTAAGCTTGTTCCTGCTTAGTTTCAGGCAAGATGTGTTCTCTTCTGGTTAAAAGATCCCAGCATCACTTTGGATTGCCTTAGCCCTGGAAGTTCTCTCCAGGTTTTCATCCATTTTCCTCTGGTTTCTTTATCTAAACTTTTGTGGATGGTGTTCACACTCATGCCGCAAAAGGGTTCCGGACCTATAAAGGGGCTACTGGATCCCTTGTTTGCTAGGTGATCGGCTTCTTCGTTTCCGTCTATACCAGTGTGTCCTGGTAGCCAGTATAGCGTTACTTTATTATCCCTGCCAAGCTTGTTCAGCTTCCCCACACAGTCCCATACCAGTTTGGATCTGATGGTGTATGAGCTAATGGCCTTAATGGCTGCTTGGCTGTCTGACAGGATAGCAATTCGTTTTTTGCGATTTTTCCTGTCGACGTTAAACTGTGCACATCTTTCGATTGCGTGTACTTCTGCTTGGAAGATACTTGGGGATGTTCCCATGGATTCTAAGTACCTGGTACGAGGTCCAAACACTCCTGCACCACTACCTTCCTTTGTCTTCGAACCATCTGTATACCACTTGATGGCATTTTGCTCTAAGTGGTATGCTGAGGATTCGTCGCTCCAATCGGCTTTACTACTACACATTGCTGTGTAGTTTTTCTCGAAGTGGTATTTGCATACCATTTCGTCTTTTGGTACTTCCAGCCAGGGGATCTTATGTGCGAGGCTGTTTCGGTCTCTGCTCCCGATTATTTTACCTCTGCCCATTCCTTCCTTGCTGAACCTTATGATCGTCGATCTGGCGGCCCTTTCCACCACAAGGTGCTGCGGAGTCAGATCCAGCAGCAGCTCCAATGCTGCTGTCGGACACGACCCCATCGCCCCCGTGATGCAGACACACGCCAGTCTTTGAATCTTCTCAAGCTGTTTCCTTATAGAGGCCAGCTTGATTCTACTTCCCCACGCAACTGCCCCATAAGTGATTGCAGGTCTCACTATCATGATGTACATCCATCGCAGGATAGTGGGGTTACAACCCCACGTTTTACCTGCCAGATTTCTGCACACCATTAGGGCGCGTTTGACTTTACCTACCGCTGCCTCAGCGTGTCTATTCCATAGGAGTTTGCTAGCTAGTGTGATACCCAGATACCTTATCTCCTGTTGGTATTCTGCTGCCTTCCCATCTATGAGTATGGGATGTAGGCAGTTTAGTTTTCTCCTTCTAGTAAATGGTATCACCGTGGTTTTGCTCGGGTTGAGTTTCAGTCCCACTGTTTGACACCATCTACTAGTTACGTTGAGGCCTCTCTGAACAATTTTACAAAGCGTTCCCTCAAATTTCCCTCTAGCCATTATGACTATGTCATCGGCGTAACCTTGACATTTGATATCTAGGTCGTTTAGCCTAACCAGTAGTTCATCAACTACCAGGCTCCACATTAGCGGTGATAGTACACCTCCCTGTGGTCATCCTCGGGTTGTGGAGATCTTAATGGTGTCTTTTCCCACTTGTGTCTCCGCCGTTCTAGTTCTCAGCATTTCTCCCATCCACTTTGAGATAGTGCTGACGATATTCCTTCTTTCGAGGGCCGCCCTGACAGCCTCGTGTGAGGTATTGTCAAAAGCTCCCTCTATATCCACAGGCACATATCGCTACATCCTTTGTCTCTGGTGCTGCTTCTATTTCGTTTGTCAGCTGATACAGGGCGGTTTCTGCGGATTTCCCTGCTCTGTAAGCATGCTGACTCCTGTGTAGTGGTGTACCTACCAGCACTATAGTCCTAAGGTAATTATCAATCACCTTCTCCATTGTCTTTAACATAAAAGATGTTAGACTAATGGGTCTAAATGACTACGGTTGAGTGGTGTCTTTCTTCCCCACCTTCGGTATAAATACCATCTTAGCCCTTCTCCATAGCTCCGGTATATATCCGTGCGCTAAACTACTTCTAAAGATATTTAGAAGATACGGCATTAGTTCTCTCTCTCCCTTGCGTAGGAAGGCAGGAACTAGTCCGTCCACACCTGGGGCCTTAAAAGGCTGTAAAGTTCCGATAGCCCAGATTCGGTTATAGATATAGATAGTCTGATTCGGCCTCCAGTCGGCCCGACTTGGTTTCCGTGGTTGCATCAAGCCCTCGGTCTCCCTGTATCCTCTACATCCCGGAAAATGGGTTTCTAGTAGGAGGAGAGCTCTTTGCTCTTCATCCTCCGTGAAGGTCCCATCCTGTTTCTTGAGAGTGGTTGTCATTTCCACTCTATCCTTCGCTAGTGCTTTATGCAGTCTAGCTGCCACCTGGTTGGATTCTATGTTTTCACAGAAGGTCCTAAAGTTTTCCCTTTTTGTCCTTCTGATCTCTTTGTTGTAGTTGATAAGCACCTCGGAGTATTCTAGCCAATTTCCGTGTTGCTTGGCTTTGTTGAAAAGCCTACGTACTTTTACGCTTAATGTAGACAAATTTTTGTTCCACCATTTTTCGTCCTTATGCTCCTTCACGGTTTTTACCGTGAAGCTGGATTCAAATGCCGTGATGATTGCTACATTTATTTCTCCTACAGCCTGCTCCAGCTCTATATTAGGTCCCACCCTGTTTCTTATTCATATAAATGACTTTCCGGACTTGCAAACAAAGGTACGTTCAAACAATTTCAGGCTCTAATAGATCTCTAGCTTCTCTCCGCTCGGACATACTTGATACCACCAACAATGTTAATCAATGGTTCAATGGTAATAAACTTACTATTAATGAATCTAAAACACAAACATGTAATTTCTCACTCAGGAGGATAGATGATCGTGCGAAGGCAATAAAGTTGCTTGCAATACATTTAGACCCGAACATGATCTGAGAAACTAATTTAGATTACCTGTCAACCAAAATCGCTAAAAAAATCTCTAGCCTGCAGCAATTAAAATATACAACATCCATTCAAAATGATCTGACGGCCTATCATGCATTGATTCATAGTGCTCTCTTATATACAATGTCACTAAAGTTTTTAAAACTGCAATGTAAATAGGCTTCACCCGAGAGTCTCGTTTCTGATCTCGTCTTCAATCTTTGACTGTTACACGGGCATCCGTAACATTTTCTTCATAAATTTTAACTGCTCGTTCTGGGCTCGAGCAAGTTCGGGTTGCTCGGGTTCAAATTTATAAAGAAAATGTTACGGCTTCCCGGAACGAGATCAGAAACGAGACTCTCGTGTGAAGCTCTAAATGTAAATGCAAAAGATTATGGCGAGACTGCCATTCATTGATGATTGCCGAGAATTATTCAAAAAGTATAAAATATTGACAGTTCCGTGTGTATTCACGTGCACGTCGGTATGACCAATTTGATCATAACTACTGCACACGATACAAACAGCTAGTTAAGTCCCATTTCCTAAGATTAAGTAGAAATATATAGAAGCAGGTTTTCACTGAGTCAAAGTATATAACTCGCTACCGAAAAATGTCACACAATATGCATTTTACTCCATGGAGGAATTTTATTTTGCCTCTTCATAGATATTATTGACCTATGCAAATTTGTATAATTTGAACATGAAATATATATATATATATATATATATATATATATATATATATATATATATAAATCAATTATGAGCAAATGATTCGTTGTCCCTGGATAACTTTTTACGCGAAATTGCGGTTTTTGAATCTTTATTGTTTATACTTTAACTTCTGTCTATAACAATGATATGTGGCAATGTTAAAACGTCCAAGTTTTTATGCTTTGACCAAACACGACTATTTTACTATTTTTAATGTCCAACCAGTTATAATGTATTTTGATAAACGTCGCTTGCTGTACCTTCCATCAATCTCCTCCTCGTTTCATGTTCATTAAAGCAATGTTTAATTTTTCTTTTCTTCTCCAAAGAAAAAATGTCTTCTCATATCCAATGACTAAAAATTCTTTTAGAATCATATAACATAAAAACATTGGAATGAAAATTGACTAAAAATTCCTCCATTTCTAATAAAATTTAATTAGAGGCTCATGCAAGCCCAATATAACTCACTACTACATGTCTGATACATAAAAATGTTTCGAGAATCCACTTTTCCTCAAACAAAGTGTTTAATTTTAAACGAAATCCCTCTATTTTATAATAATTACAAGAAATAAAATGCTTCATTTTATTCATTAACCTTGTCTATTGCTTTTCCTCAAAAAAATTCAAACGACTTTCCTAATAACAACAAACATAATGTCTCTTGTAAGTTAGCATTTAAAAAATTGTATATTTACGAATTTTTACGCAAATTTACCAAACCAATATTAGCTTTAGTTTACATTATTAATTAAAATCTATAATTAACTCGTTTTTGGTAAAATAATTTAGATGTGGACGAGTGTCAGCAAGAGGGTGGTTTGGAGGGTCACCACTGTCACTTGAACACAAAATGTGTAAATACCAAAGGTTCCTATATCTGTGAGTGTCTGCCCGGCTATCGCCGCGTGGACAAATTCAACTGCATCGAACTCGACGAATGCAGCACCGGCGAGCACAACTGCGACCCCAACGCCAAATGCATCAACACCAAGGGCAGCTACCACTGCGTCTGCCAGGAAGGGTACACAGGCGACGGATACACCTGCACACGTAAATATACCACAAATATCACCACAAATTTTCTCCAATTATTCGTTTTGTAGCTGTTTGTAGTCAACGCTGTTTGAATGGGGGCGTGTGTAGGAAACCCGGGCAGTGTTCTTGTCCGAACGGGTACACAGGATCCAGCTGCGAGAGGGATGTGGACGAGTGCGCTCTAAATCTACATCGGTGTACGGATTCCTCCAAATGTGTGAACATGATCGGTTGGTATTACTGTTCCTGCAAACCCGGTTACAACAGTACGTTTATTAACAACAACCTGGGAACGTTATGCAAGGGTAAGTCTACTGTAAATTAAGGTTTAGTAGAAAATTCTTACGTGGTCCGGATAAAATCAAGTTGAAGGGCGGATCCGACCTTCAACTTAATTTTATCCGGCGCTTGAAACAATTTTCAAATGTTTTACAGACTATCTTACTATCGTAATACTAGTCTTCATATTTGACCTAAAGTGTTGGGAATCTAAAAATTATTAATCTTATTAAAAGCGAAATATAGCCTGAATATATAAATATATTCAACCTGTCCGTAGTTAAACCTCTTTCAACCTGTCCACTTTCGTGGCACTAAACTAGTACTAGATAAACAACATTATTTTTAAGATCATATATTTCTATTTAACTTAAGTGAATAGCCATCTGCAGACGCGTTTCGAGATTTATCTCTCATCAGTGCAGTTTTGCTGTTTTGAATTATAAACTGAAATACATTTACTTGTCAACACCTCGTGCATGACTGGCGAGGTTAGGTATTAATTTGACGTTTGTGAAAAAAAACATGAACTTATTAGGTTATTGTTTTACCTTTAAATGATAATTTACTATTGGTGAAACCATACTAAGACTTAATATTATAGATCTACGAACAAGTTGAAAATATTTATATATTCTGGCTATATTTCGACTTTAATAAGTTTATATGATTATCTATAATAAGTTTGGTTTTACCAATAGTAAAAAATATTAATATTCCTCTTAAATTCGGTTTATTTTCCCACTTTGTTGGATAGTCAGTAGTTTGGGTAGTCAGTAGGTTGGGTAGTCATCTCAAGTCATCTCAATAAATAGGGCATCGTCTACAAAACAGAGGTGATGACTTCGGGACAGACAATAGATAATTGACGCTCAGGACGTTGAAACAATCCACGCGTGCGATGCCGCGGGCTATAGCTGGTCCTCTTATAATCATGGACATAATTTTTGTTTCCTATGAAAAATGGGAATCGTGTTATAATTGCATTAGATAAAAGTTTAATAAACCGCAACATTATTCAAAATCTTACAAGAAATTTTGATCTTTCAATTCTATCATCTATTGTGAGTAATTTTAGGAATATTTTTCTTGTATTACAGATGTTAACGAATGTGAAAATAGTCTTCACACATGTCACTCGTCGGCGTTGTGCGTGAATAAGAATGGCGGTTATTCTTGCGATTGCACCGACCGCATCGGCTGCCACCTGAGCTGCATGTTCGAGGGGTCAGAAGTGGCCGACGGATTGACACTCTCCCCGTCAGGCAAACCGTGCGTGCGTTGCACCTGCAATAAAGGCGTAATGTCCTGCAAAGAACCGCAGTGCAACTGCTCTCTGCCGGACAGCGAACGCAACAAATGTTGTCCTCAATGTGATCCTTCCCTGTCATGCAACCACCAGGAGCTCACCGACGTCGTCCTCATGCACGGCGAACGCTGGTCCTACCAATGCCAGACGTGCGAATGTCTCAACGGGGAAGTTGATTGTTGGGACTTGAAGTGTCCTCAATTACCGTGTAAAAATCCAATTCAAGATCCAGGGGATTGTTGTCCTAGATGCGGGGATGAGTGTCCTGTTGCGAACAGCTCTAGGACGGGGGAGCCGTGCGTCCTAAAGGGGAGACTGTACGAATCGGGGGCTCAATTTATCGATCCGAAAGATCCTTGCTCCGCTTGCAATTGCCAGGTGAGTGCAAAAAACACATTTTAAACGAAAATTTCAACTAAAATGTTGGGGCCAAAATTATTATCTGAATTGGTATGTACTCGGAATGCGTTTGTCTAAAACTCAATAAAAAAAAACTAATCTTCGAGCAGGTACGGTGATATAAATTTGAGTCATTATTATTATTTGAGTAAATTTGTTTTATAATTTATTTTCTCAATTTATATGTCCACTAGATATATAATTTTTGATGGAACATATATACCATAAATATAATGCTTGTGCATTTTAGCGCTTTAGAGGCGCGTTTAGTGAGCCTTACATGTCGCCCTTATCCATTTTAATATACTTTTCATCTGTCGACTTACATGTATCACCGTAAACATTTTCATCATTTTTTTGTTTGTTTTCTGTTTATAACATCATTCGATTCCAGTCAAGAATTTCAAACTATTTTCGGTCATTCAAGTTTCTATTTTGTTGAGTCAGAAGAAACAAAGTTCTTAATTTATTTTAAAAATAGACAGACTAGACGGACTGGACGGATTGGACGGACTGGACGGACTAGACGGTTAGTGAAAACCGCCCTAGCTGTCGCCTCCCCAACCAGGAATCGAACCTGGGCCTCTTGCATTGCCAGGCGGGTATGTTGTTAACTACATTACCGAGGAGGACAATCAGACATGACTATACAGACAATACTAGACAGACATATCTATACAGACAAAACTAGACAGACAAATCTAGATATACAAGACCAGACAGACTGTACTAGATAGACAAGGTTAGTTAGACAAGGTGTACTAGAAGCGGTTTTATTGACAGGAAGAATGAAAGTAGGACCAGTCACATTTAAAATAAAAAGCGATAGTACCAAAGGAGGCCATTAAATACTTAGGCGTAACTATAGATAAAAATCTTTCCTTTCGACAGCACATTGTTCTTGAGGCTGGGAAGGCATTAAAAACCTCAGCAGCACTTGGAAAACTTATGCCAACTGTAGGTGGTCCTAAGAGCACCAAACGAAGGATCTTGTGTTCAGTTGTCGAGTCTGCCATGCTCTACGCAGCACCAATCTGGAAGCGAGCCATGGAGAGAGCAAATCTAAGGCAAAAACTGCAGTCCATTCAACGAAAAATGGCGCTACGCGTGTCCAGCGCATATAGGGCCGTCTCAGGTGACGCTATTCTTGTTATTGCGGGAATAGCTCCTATAAAACTTCTTGTTGAAGAGAGAGACATGCTTTATAAAGAAAGGAGCTGTGAAAACAAAAATGAACTGAGAAAAAAGCAAGGATCCAAATGCTCGAAAGTTGGCAAGAGTACTGGGAAGCCTCAGAGAGGGGTGAGTGGACGAGACTCCTGATTCCAAAATTGGATCCATGGGTTACGAGAAGGCACGGACAAGATACCTATTACCTGACGCAGGCACTTAGTGGCCACGGGTGTTTCAAAGACTACCTGCACAGTATTGGGCGCGAAGCAGACAACCAGTGCGTTTATTGTGATAAGACAGATAGTGTGTATCACACAATCTTCGAATGCCCCAGGTGGTCTTTAGAGAGGGACATATACACTTCAAAAACAAAAAGAATTTTAGAAACTAGCACACTCACGGAAACAATGCTTAGGAGTGAAGAAGACTGGTCTGCAACAGAAATGATGATAAGAGACATACTAAGTAGGAAAGAACAGGATGAACGGACAAAACAACATAGACAACGAAAACTGAAAACAACCTGAACCCTTAATCACCTTCCGTGGATGGGGGATGTAAGGACATCAAGTAAGGTCAAAGCCAATGCCATCTTGAAGATATGCGAAAAGCGGTTCCAAGATGCCCGTGAGTTTCCAGGGCCACTTGTCAAGTCAACTGAATGTGCTTGCTACGTCCCCCATCAAAAAAAAAAAAAGATAGACAAGACTAGACAGACAAGGTTACACCAAAACTAGACAAAACTAGACAAACAAGACTAGACAAACAATTCTAGACAGACGAGACTAGACAGATGAGACTAGACAGACGAGACTATACAGACGAGACTAGACAGACGAGACTTTTTTTTTTAAAGTGGTTCAGGGGAAGCTCTCACCAAACCCCCTATTCCACCTTGGCTTTTAGTATGCGTCACCCCGGTATCGCATATATTGCATTCATTCAGGGTGGGCAGCCCGGACGGTTAATGAAAACCGCCCTAGTTGTCGCCTCCCCGACCAGGATTCGAACCCGGGTAGACAGACGAGACTAGACAGACGAGACTAGACAGACGTGACTAGACACACGAGACTAGACAGACGAGACTAGACAGACGAGACTAGACAGACAAGACTAGACAGACGAGACTAGACAGACGAGACTAGACAGACGAGACTAGACAGACGAGACTAGACAGACGAGACTAGACAGACGAGACTAGACAGACGAGACTAGACAAACGAGACTAGACAGACGGGAGTAGACAGACGAGACTAGACAGACGAGACTAGGCAGACGAGAATAGACAGACGAGACTAGACAGACGAGACTAGACAGACGGGACTAGACAGACGGGACTATACAGACGAGACTAGACAGACGAGACTAGGCAGACGAGACTAGACAGACGAGACTAGACAGACGAGACTAGACAGACGAGACTAGACAGACGAGACTAGACAGACGAGACTAGACAGACGAGACTAGACAAACGAGACTAGACAGACGGGAGTAGACAGACGAGACTAGACAGACGAGACTAGGCAGACGAGAATAGACAGACGAGACTAGACAAACGAAACTAGACAGACTGAACTAGACAGACGAAACTAGACTGACGGGACTAGGCAGACACGAGTAGACAGAAGAGAATAGAGAAACTAGACAGACAAGACTAGAGAAAGGAGACTGTCGACCGATGAGTCTAGAAATGAGAATACACAGTCGAGACTAGACAGGCGAAACTAGACAGAAGAGTCTAGAAAGACGAGACTAGACCGACAAGTCTAGACATTCAAGACTTAGACAGACAAGACTAGACAGATAAGACTAGACAGACAAAACTAGACAGACAAGACTAGACAGTCAGTTAATACCATGAGATGCCGTGCAGCATACGACCTGCTTATTGTAATAGCGTTTGAACTTCGGGCAGACATATTGCTCGTTAGCGAAGCTAACAAAATGTTGGTCATTAATGCGACTGGTTTACGGACATTAAAAAGATATAGCCATCAGGGTTATGAATCACGAAATACCTGTGATCAAAGCAGGAAACGGACCTGGATTCGTATGGGTAGAACTACAGCTGTACATTATATACAGTTGCTACTTTTCACCTAATGAAAACACAGAAAAGCTGGCCGAATCACTAGGTGCACTAAGTGAAGACATAAGAGGTCAGGGAAAGAAAGCCATAATAACTGGCGACTTTAACGCTAAGTCTTCCTACTGGGAATGCCCAAAGATGAACAAGAGAGAAGACGGATTGGACATCCGAACTTCGTTCTCCAAAATATAGGAGCAGCATATACGCTCGTTAGAGAAAATGCTCAATCCATTATAGACCTTACTTTCACCGCAAATGACATATAAAATGAGATTCAAGACTGGCAAGTGCTCGATAGAGAGAGCTTGAGCGATCACCGCTATATTTTGTACAGTATAGAAGAACCCAAAAAACAAATTAGCCATGGAAAAATAAGTGGATGGAATTTGAAATTTTTTTACAAAAGACAAAATCAAAACTTGGTTGGAAATGGAAGTAGCAAGTACGCAAACACGAAGCGCGGATGCTGGTATAAGTAATGAGGAAGGCATGTGATGCAACTCTAAAAAAGAAAAGAAGATCACTAAGAAAAAAGGACGTGTATTGGAGGAATAATGAAATTGCCAGCACGAGGGCTAAATTTATTTCGGCAAGAAGAAGAAGCTAACTGATCAAAAATCAGTCGGAATCAAGAAAGTTTTACCAGAAGGTTAACAATATAAGAAAGGAGTTCAAACCAAAAGTAAATATTTGTAAGAACAAGAACGGACAAGTTCTAGCCAATAAGGAGGAAATACTCAACAGGTGGGTGGAGCATTTCTCCGAACTCCTAGACAGGATAACCAAGAAGCAGAAGAGCTAGAAGAATTAAATGATGACCTGGTCGAACCGCCCAACTTGCAGGATGCCATAAAGAAGCTGAAAAACCCACAAAGCTCTTGGAAAAGATACTATCACAGCAGAACCCATCAAAGCTAGTGGAGAAGTGTTGGAAGAAACGATGCTACAAATCATGCGAAAAGTCTGGCGTGAAAAACAAACGCCTGAGAGTGGAACGTAGGGGTTATATGCCCTTTACACAAAAAAGGTGATCAATTGGAATGCAGTCACTATCGAGCTATTACACTTCTAAACACTGCTTATAAAATACTGTCACATATCCTGATATCTCGCATTATGACGTACGCAGAACCTAGAATCGGACAATACCAATGCAGATTCCGAACTGATCGATCGAGAACAGACCAGATTTTCGTACTACGCCAGATGCTCGAGAAGTGCTACGAATACAACATCGACACGTTCCACCTTTTCCACCGACAAAAGTAGATGAGACGTTACTATCAACATTTGAAGAAAAGTTACTAAGAAAGATTTATGCGGCTGTTCAAGAGGATAACGTCTGGAGAAGAAGATATAATCTTGGTATAATGACCAAAATGATAGAAAGACGGCGTTTCTGAGGATGCTAGAAAAATTGGTGCAGCTGACTGGAAGGTCCGTGCCAGAGACCGAAAAGGATGCCTCTGTAGGGCTGTAGCACTACTGAAGATGACGAAAAAGCTACCGACAACAAGCTAAAAAAGGCGGGAACGAGAACTTGAATGGTCTGAAAGAGGCATACAAGAAATTGAAGAAAGAGTTACGCAACCTAATAAATATAACAAAAAGGGACCATTGGAGAAAACTTTGTGAGGATCTCGACGAGTATATATGGGAAGACGCGTTCCAAACCTGCAAAAAAAGGCTTAAAATCCAACACTAAGGGGTACAAATGACGATGGAAAGAACACTACTAGTGGTTGAAGTCCTATTTCCACGTCAAGAACCCTTTATCTGGAATCAACCTAAAGTGACCGAAGTACCACTATTCAAATAAGAGGAACTAGTAAATGCCACGAACCGCATACGAAACGGAAAATGCCCAGTGCTGGACTGCGTGCCACCCGTGGTCATGAAAACCACCGCTCAGCAAGAATCTACGTTTATGCTCGAAGTTATGAACAGTCTGCTGCTTGCTGGAAATTTTCCAGACAAATCGAAACGTGCAAGATTAGTTCTTCTAAAGAAAGGAGACAAGCCGATTGGTAAACAATCGTCGTACAGGCCTCTGTGCTTGCTAGACGTAGATGGAAAACTGGAAGCACTTTTACTGTCGAGATTGCAAAAGGAACTTGATGCCGGAATTGGATTATCGGACAGACAGTATGGATTTAAAAAAGGCAGGTCCACGACGGATGCAGTAAATGCAGTACTCAAGATCGCAGCGAAGGCAAGAGCAGGTACAACAAGAACCAGAAGAACATGCCCGTTAATAACTTTTGATTTGCGAAATGCTTTCACCACTGCTAGCTGGGAACTTATAATGGGTGAACTGACGGAGAGACTATAGCTCCATACCTGCTGCGTATGTTAAGAAGCTATCTTTAAAACCGAAAATTGGTACTGCAAAAGAAGGTACTGCCTAAAAGAAGACGGTAGAAGTGGAAGTCAGTTGTGTGGTTCTACAAGGATCAATTATGGGCCCCACATTATGGGATGTCCTATATGACGACATAATGAGATTAAAAGTGCCAGAGGGTGTCACACTCATTGGATTTGCGAACGATTTAGCCTTGGTTGTAATCGCAAAAAATGAACTCGGGATAAGGCAAACTGCCAACGAGACGATAGGTATTGTAAGCAAGTGGATTACTGGAAGAAAATAAAAAAATTAAAAAATAAAATTTAAAGCGGGCGAAATAGAGATAATCCAAAAACAGCAGATAAAATACTTATAATTGACAAAGGACCTACTTTCGCTGCACATCTCTCAGAGGCTTCAGGAAAAGGATTAAAAATACTGGGTGCTATAGAATAACTAATGCCAAACGTGGGAGGTCCCAGAAGTTCAAAACGCAGATTATTGAGTAGTGTGGCACAATCGGTTATGCTCTATGGAGCTCCAGTGTGGGCAAACAGAGTGGAAATCGGAAGGAATGAACAGAAACTGGCATCCGTACGGCGTAAGATTGCTCTGCGGATATGCAGTGCATACCGTACGGTCTCCGAGGATGCAGCTCTAGTAACAGCTGGCATCGCGCCAATCGACCTGCTCGCGAAAGAAAGAGCAGAGATAATCAAGTCAGACAACAACATACATTGCAGACAGAAAGCACAAAAAATGGGAAAAATGGGAACATATTGAGAAAGGCCAGTGGACTAGGCTGCTCATTCCAGACATAAGCACATGGATTAATAGAAAACACGGAGAAGTGAGTTATCACTTAACAAGACTTGTTGCATCATATTGGCAGGGCAGCTGATAACACGTGTATATACTGTGGTGAAATAGACAGAGTAGACCACACAATTTTTGAGTGTTCCAGATGGGAGAGTGACAGAGAGAAAATTATTCAAAACGTGGGGACTCCCTTAAATGTAAGAACAATTATAGGGCATATGCTGGACACCAAAGAAAGATGGTATATGATCCATACACTAATCAAAATAGTAATATCGGCCAAGGAAAAGGAGAGACAAGAAATCGTAAAAAAAATTAGCTAGTTTAAACATCTGACCCAACCTACACTCTGAAGTCATGCGAAGAGCGTTCCCGGGGTACCTGGTTGGTTTCATGGGGAACACTTGTCTGTATATCCTGTATATCAGCTACGCCCCGAAAAAACAAGACACACAGCACTAGATAGACAATACTAGAATAGTCTACTTAAGATTGGATTAATAAGTATCATATTTTTCTGAAGCGTATAGTTTTTAAGGTTTTTTGGTCAAATTCAGTCAAATTACGACCTCTTTTGTCTGATGTCTGATGCAAAATTCGTCAAATTCATGTTAGACAATCTGAGTTATTAGTTTAGTAAACTGTTAAGAATAAACAAACGAAATCTAAACAAAACTAGACAATTTCTCAAGGCTAATTTTGTAAGACAATAGTCTTGTTCCTTCTATTAAACAAAATAGAAACTATTTCTTTAAGTTCCATAATCATCATTTTATTTCACTTAAACTTAAGAACAACAATTTTAGTGTAAACTAGCATCTAGTTAGACATGTAAAATAAATATTATTAGAAAATAATTAGTAAATAGATGGTTTATTCTACTAATCTGTAAATAGTTTGAAATTCTTAGATGAAATACAATAAGGAATACCTAGTACTTACATTTTGTTTATTTTAATAATACATATTTACATAGCATGGCTAGCCTACTGGGTAGTGCTAGTGGCTGGCGGGCTAAGCTAGGCATATACTAACAATTAACACTGCCTTCCCTTACAGGTGCCGTTCTGCGCCCAACTGGTGAGCAATGTCGCGTGTTGTGTGCATCGGTAAACACATCACTCTAACTACACTGAAAAAAAAACTATATACACACCTCTAGTAGTGCCTGCCCTTAAAATTATCTGTTGATTTACGTTGCCTGATTATTATTACATTCAGTAGAGAATTATTTCATAGATTTAATTATTTTTCTTTACAATTATTTAGCAGAAAACAATATTTTTCCCGGAACACAACCAAGACAAAACTATTGCATTTGTCTAAACATTGTAGAATGTCATAGACAGTCAAAATCTACCAGGCAAGTATCTAATGGTTTAGACATAACATTTAAATTTATTTACGGAAAACGTTGCATTTGTTTGTGCAGCCTAAGCTTTATAATACAAAATTGAAAATATGGACTGGACAAACATTAGATTATCAGACAAGCTTACCAGGCAATTAACCTAATAGCTTAGAATTAGACTTACCAAAATCGATTTATCAGAGCAAACACTTTATTTTTTTTATTCATATTAATATAGGCTAGACGGTATAATATATGGTCAAAATAGCTAGGCAAATGGTATAGACTAGAGAAAGCTCAATTTATCAAGCAAAACATTACATTTGTTTATGTAGTCTAGTCTAGCAGATCTACCAGACAAATAATCTAATCTAGACAAACAAGACTAGACAGACAAAACTAGACAGACAAGACTAGATAGACAAGACTAGACAGACAAGACTAGACAGACAAGACTAGACAGACAAGACTAGACAGACAAGACTAGACAGACAAGACTAGACAGACAAGACTAGACAGACAAGACTAGACAGACAAGACTAGACAGACAAGACTAGACAGACAAGACTAGACAGACAAGACTAGACAGACAAGACTAGACAGACAAGACTAGACAGACAAGACTAGACAGACAAGACTAGACAGACAAGACTAGACAGACAAGACTAGACAGACAAGACTAGACAGACAAGACTAGACAGACAAGACTAGACAGACAAGACTAGACAGACAAGACTAGACAGACAAGACTAGACAGACAAGACTAGACAGACAAGACTAGACAGACAAGACTAGACAGACAAGACTAGACAGACAAGACTAGACAGACAAGACTAGACAGACAAGACTAGACAGACAAGACTAGACAGACAAGACTAGACAGACAAGACTAGACAGACAAGACTAGACAGACAAGACTAGACAGACAAGACTAGACAGACAAGACTAGACAGACAAGACTAGACAGACAAGACTAGACAGACAAGACTAGACAGACAAGACTAGACAGACAAGACTAGACAGACAAGACTAGACAGACAAGACTAGACAGACAAGACTAGACAGACAAGACTAGACAGACAAGACTAGACAGACAAGACTAGACAGACAAGACTAGACAGACAAGACTAGACAGACAAGACTAGACAGACAAGACTAGACAGACAAGACTAGACAGACAAGACTAGACAGACAAGACTAGACAGACAAGACTAGACAGACAAGACTAGACAGACAAGACTAGACAGACAAGACTAGACAGACAAGACTAGACAGACAAGACTAGACAGACAAGACTAGACAGACAAGACTAGACAGACAAGACTAGACAGACAAGACTAGACAGACAAGACTAGACAGACAAGACTAGACAGACAAGACTAGACAGACAAGACTAGACAGACAAGACTAGACAGACAAGACTAGACAGACAAGACTAGACAGACAAGACTAGACAGACAAGACTAGACAGACAAGACTAGACAGACAAGACTAGACAGACTAGACAGACAAGACTAGACAGACAAGACTAGACAGACAAGACTAGACAGACAAGACTAGACAGACAAGACTAGACAGACAAGACTAGACAGACAAGACTAGACAGACAAGACTAGACAGACAAGACTAGACAGACAAGACTAGACAGACAAGACTAGACAGACAAGACTAGACAGACAAGACTAGACAGACAAGACTAGACAGACAAGACTAGACAGACAAGACTAGACAGACTAGACAGACAAGACTAGACAGACAAGACTAGACAGACAAGACTAGACAGACAAGACTAGACAGACAAGACTAGACAGACAAGACTAGACAGACAAGACTAGACAGACAAGACTAGACAGACAAGACTAGACAGACAAGACTAGACAGACAAGACTAGACAGACAAGACTAGACAGACAAGACTAGACAGACAAGACTAGACAGACAAGACTAGACAGACAAGACTAGACAGACAAGACTAGACAGACAAGACTAGACAGACAAGACTAGACAGACAAGACTAGACAGACAAGACTAGACAGACAAGACTAGACAGACAAGACTAGACAGACAAGACTAGACAGACCAAATTTGTGCTAAGAAGACACACTAAGTTAATTTTCGATAATAAATAGATTATGAAATTGAAATTTGTTTTGTTTTGGGGATTAGAATATTGTTTTCTATTAAATGTCTAGATTTACATAAATATTTAGTTTAGACTATTAAATTTAAACAACTGCTGTCTAAATTATGTGAAATATTTATGTAAATTTTGGAAAAAAGGATTTGAAAACTTGAGAAACACAGCACTCTATAGATGTGTATTACTGTACTATAAAATGCATGCCTTAGTTAGAATTAGAGTTTAATTCTCTTAAGATATGTTTGTCTGTCTGTACGTGATGTTTGAGCGTGTTTGGGAATGATGTATGTGGCATGTGCATTTAAAATAAACAATAAATAATTTATTGAAAAACAATGAAATATTTTTTGGTAATTTTTTTAGTTTTCGTGAATATTTTAAGTTTTTTTTTAATTTTGGTAATTGATTTTTAATGCACTTGAAGGTATGATTGATATCTTTGTTTATTGGGACACATATTTTCGAATCATATTTTATGCAATTTCTTACGACAACAAAATACTCCTTATCGATGAATGACATGACAATAAAAATTATAGAATTACAGAAATGTAAAGTACACTTTTTTTATTGAAGATTGTCATGCCATTTCCGGACAAACATTAATGCACTGAGATATATATCTAATACACTCCGCAAAAAAATTATCGCATCACCTACGTTCTTCCTGTTAGAACATTAAATGTTATAACAAATTTTGTTTATTGTGATGACATATCTGTTATGTAACGTAACAATACAACACAACGAATATTCCTTCGATTTTCTTGAATTTGTGGTAAGAATTTTATATATTTTTTTTTAAACATTTAATTCGTTATTTATATTAAATTTTTAGTAGTTTTGATTTCAAAATGAACGTTGAAGCTCCTGCTCGAAATTCTAGAAATTTAACAAGAGGCGAAATCGTTCGTGTAGTGTCCTTAGCTGACGATGGTCGAGATTAAAGATATGTTGCTGCAGCATTGGGAATTCAGCAGTCCACGGTTTCAATAATAATAAGAAGATTCAGAGAAACTGGGGAATACCAACGAAGAGCAGGCCAAGGTCGTAAGAGAGCAACAACAGCAAGAGATGACTGATTTATACGTTTAAATGCAATGGGTATCAGATTTTGTAACTCAAGGCAGTACAAGCTGAACTGTACAATGCTCGAAATGTGCGAGTTAGTAGTCAGACAATTAGGAATCGACTCAGAGATGTAGGAATACGTGCGAGAGTACCAGCAAAAGGCCCCATACTAACGAGAGAATATCGAGGGGCAAGGCTCGCATTTTCTAAAACACGTGCAGAATGGAATTTCAATGACTGGACGAAGGTTTTGTTTACGGATGAATCCAGATTCTGTTTGTATTCTTCAGATAGACGTATACCCGTGTATAGTAGAGACGGTGAACGCTACAGCCAGTGCAATTTTATAAACTACACAAATTTTGGTGGAGGATCCATTATGTGCTGTCGTGGCATTTCTTCAGAGGCTCAGAGGCGGAGAATTGGTGGCCATAGATAATGGTTCTATGACTTCTTCTTCTTATTAGTCTTCATACTTCCATTGTTGGATATAGTCCTCTTTCATTTGTTTCCATGCTTCTTTGTCATTTGCAGTTCTCATCCACTGTTTTCCTGCTATAGTCTTTATGTTATCTATCCATCTCGTTTGGGGTCTTCCCGTGCTTCTTTTTGTTTCCCGGGATCTCCAGAAGGTGATCTTGTGGCTGCATTCTTCTGTATCTTATTTATCTTTCTGGCCACGTGTCCTGCCCATTGCCATTTGAGATCCGCTGTTCTCTCCATGACATCCATTATTTTTGTTTTTGTCCGTATATCTGTGTTGTGCATTTTGTCTCTTAGAGTGATTCCCAGCATCGCACGTTCCATTGCTTTTTGAGTCACTCTAAGTTTTTCTGCCGAATTTTTAGTGACAGCCATCGTTTCCAGGCCATAGGTGGCAACGGGGAGGATGCAGCTGTTGTAAACCATACGTTTTAGGTAAATTGAGACGTCTTGGTTTTTTAGTATATTGTTGAGCTTTCCAAAGGCGGCCCATGTCAGTTGGATTCTGCGTTTGATTTCGGCAATTTGATTTTCTTTTCTAACTTTAATTATATGTCCCAGATATGTATATTGCTCTACTTTTTCTATTATGATGTTATTTATCGACATTTCCTGAGGGCTACTAGTTATAATTTTTGTTTTGTATAGATTCATTTTTAACCCTATTTGCTTTTCTATAGTTCTATGACTGCTGATCGGTATATACGGGATGTCCTAGAAGCACATGTAGTACCATGTAGTACTGCATTCATCGGTCACAATTTCGTGCTAATGCATAATAATGCCCGCTCGCACACTGCACATATAGTGCAATGGTACACAAATGAGGTAGGTTAGAATTTTGAATTGGCCTGGCTACAAGTCCTGACTTAAACATCATTGAACATGTCTGGGATCGCATCGGTTGGAATCTACGAACCAATCGCGCACCATTAATTAGCCTAAATGATTTACGAAACGCAGGTATTGAAGAATGGAACGCAATAGATCAAGACTATATTAGAATTCTTTTCGAATCACTTCCAAGGCTCCAGGGAATCCAAGGAATACAGGCTGTTTTGAAAAGTAGAGTTGACCAATAGCCACTTCTTCTTGTTTCGAATAGGCCTACTTTGGAGCACGCTTGTTCAACTGTTGGGCTTTGATCTTTGCCCAGCATTGTCGCATCTTCTGCCGTTGTAACTCCTTTCTCTCTTCTGTCCAGGGGGTACCTTTCCTTCGGGGTTTTTCCTGAAATGCACGGACTACCTTCAGGGTGCGTCTCACAGACTGTCTGTTTTGTAGATCTGTTATTCCCAGTTCTTTAATATCCTTCTCGGTTTCTGTCAACCAAGTGATACGAACCTTCTTGCTTTGCCAGAAGGTGAACAGATAGTTGGTGAGTCGGTTTGGAGGCAATCTTGCAACGTGGCCATAGAAAGATAACCTTCTTTTCCTTGCACAGTCAGAGAGCCTCTTAATGTGTTGGTAGAGCTCAGAGTTATGTTGCCTTCGGAATTCCCAATCTTTCTGTACCGTGCCTTGAATCTTCCTTAGAATTCTCCTCTCTCTGATTTCCAATTTCTCTACAAGACCTCTTCGGATCAAGGAAGGATACTCGAAGGATACTCGAAGACTCCAATGAAGGATAGCCCTGTATGCCAGGCTTCTGGTCGTAAGACTGATGTATAGTGCTTAAGTTTCAGGTTGCGTGACAGGTATTTCTTGTTGTAGGTGTTCTTAGTCAGTCGATAGGCTAGTTCTAACTTGTTGAATCTCACTGATAATGATGCTCTTTCTGATAAGTTGTGTTCTATTAACATCTCTTTGTTTGCTTCTTTGATGTTGGTGAACAATTCTGTTTTCTCCAGGGACACTTGAAGACCCACTTTGGCAGCCTGTTTTCTGAGGCAATTTACCTGCATTGTTGCCATCTCAAGAGAATCAGCAATCAGTGCCATGTCATCTGCAAAGGCCAGACAATCTACAACTAGTACATCGTTCTTACGTCCCAGGTAGATACCACTCTGAACACCCAAGTTGATCAGTTCCTTGCGCCATTCTCTCATAACCTTTTCAAGGACACAGTTGAAGAGAAGTGGGGAAAGTCCTCTCCTTGTCTTACTCCAGTTTTTATTTCGAAGCTTTCTGAGATCGCTCCTCTAAAATTAACCTTGGAATGGGTGTTGGTCAAGGTTTCTAGGATGAGTCTGCGGGTTTTGTTGTCTAGTCCTAGTTCCTGTAGTACTTTGTTAATGGTTTCTCTATCAATGGAATCGTAGGCCTTCCTAAAATCAACAAAGGTGACGACCACCTTGCGGTTTTTCATCTTGGAGTATGCTAGTACAGTTTTAAAATTGAGGATCTGTTCAACACAGGATTGGGTCTTCCTGAAACCTCCCTCTTATTCGCCCAGTTGACTATCCAGCTGATTTTCTGCCCTTGTTTTTAACGCCTTGGAAAGAATCTTGTATGTTACCGGGACGAGAGAAATTCCACGGTAGTTGTTTAGATCAGTAAAATCTCCGTTTTTTGTGAAACGGACGGATCAGGGCCGATTTCCAATCGGGTGGTAATTTCTCTGTTTCCCAGATGTCCTGGATGATGTCCGTTAGCTTGCTCAGGGCATTGCGCAGAGTACCTTTCCACAGTTCAGCAACGATAGGCCAATAGCCAGTATTAATTGAATAATAATTAATTTTAGGCATCTGTATTTGTAGGGTTCATGTTTACTTTCTGTCTACACAGTGTTTTCACAGTACCTTATTTATTATTTATTTTGTAAAATTAAATAGCCCTTCATAATATCTTATGCTGCATCACTAAAAATCAAAATATAAATATTACAAATTTAAAAGGGAAAATATTAGAGATGCGATAATTTTGTGTAAAGAGTGTAAAACGGGGTATATAAGACAAAATTGTAGAAGCTAGTAAAACTAATATGGAACAAAAGGAATTCAGATTTAAACTTTAACTACGTTTACTGCGCATATATGAATTTCTTTGTTTAGGTAGAGCTTCTCAAACTGTTTTCACTCGCGACTACATTTCCTAGGAAGAACAGACTGAGAACAGTAAAGCTGTAGCAATTCACAAAAATATGGTTCTAAAATGTGTAAGCTTATCTCAAGAAAAAATAAAAAGTAAATGAATAAGTAATCACTGAGAAAGTCTATTGCATTTGAAGCATAGACGAGCACCGACAAGTCACTGCGAATCTTTATTTTCTTGGCACATTTTTCTTTTAAATCTTAGAACTGAATTTTTGGTTTTAATTTTGGAAAGAAAACAAAAAAAAGAAACTTCTCACAACAAACTACACTCTCTTCCACACGAAATAAAATAACGTAAGAGGGAGTTGGAATGTTGTGCAGACAGATTGAGCTAGATCGTATCTAGAGGAAAGGTGAGCAAAAGACAAAACTAATAAAGATTTAAAATTATGTCCACAGGACGGAGTGCTTTGCTGCAGTTATAATCTCCATTGTGATGACGATGCGCGTACAGTGGGATATGACGGTTTGGTGGCCCCCCTGGCCCCCAAAATTGACAATAATAAACAATATAGTGCAGCTTCTAGAGTGGCTAATAGTAGTGTTGATGTCGTCAATGTCAGTGACTCGATGGGGGTCAACGAGACTGAAGGAGGTTGAACCCTTCCGGTGAGTGGAACAGTCGGTCTTACATTCCTGATGAAAAAAAATATTAAAGAAAAATCTACAAAAAAATGGTAAATTAAAGAACAATAAAGTGCAATCGCATCAATTCACTGATGTTATTATCTCTTGCCTAATGCTTGCTAGGTGTCAAAGTCTTCCTAGTCTTAGGTGGGCCATCATTAATGCCAGCTTCACATTTGTTCAAAAAAAAATAATTATTATAATTAGGTAATAATCTAACATCAGTAACCCAAGAAAATTAATTGGTTATATAACGCAGGTGTTGTATAATTGCATATAGTGTACGACATGTAGTATGTGCCTTTCGTATAAAAAAAATAGTAAGGAAAACGCACATACCATTTGTTGGCCCAAAAACAATTCTAGCCAGATATGTATAAATGTAAAATTTGTAAATTCATATAATCTCAAAATTATAAAATCTAGTCAAAACAAATAAATTAAAAATAAACGGCTTGCCCTACCCAAAGATATTTTGCAAGCTAAAACGTAAAAGTAAACACTATTGAGGAAATTGTAAGGAGAAAAATCTAATGGAAGCATATCTAGCTAAAACTTATTATCAAAAAAGAAGAAGAAATAATTATTGCAATATTGAAATTGTGATATTGTTCAATGAAGACTAATAATTAAATTGTATGACTTTTTTCCATTAAAACAAGAAAAAAATTATTGAAGAGAATAAAATGAAAAAAAAAAACTTGTAATAAATTAGTTCCTTGCGCGCTTGTTGCCGAATTTCTATACATAGGCAACGGTTGTCAAAAAAAAACATTAAAATAACTATTTAAAGAAAAAATAAATAATGATGTACTTAGCACAAATGGATTAATAAATTAATTAAGGTAGATTAAATCAAGAGAAGAAATATTAAGATAAATAAAACACTAAATTTCAAAAAGAAAAAACTTTTTTGTTTCGTTTATAATTTAAATCAATTTAGGTGATTGGAGTTTTCGCTAAATTTAGTGCCTGTGATAACTAAATTGTTTAAAGAATTCTTCCAATATTTTGAGAAAGGGGAAGTTGAATGTAAATTGATTTAATATTATAAGTCTCGGCTTTTTATTGCATAGATTAAGACCTCGAGGCGCGAGAGCTACTTTTAAATGTTTAAAAAGCAAAAAAAAAACAACGAAATAAAGTTTAAAAATAAAAGGGAAAAACGAGTTGTGAGGAGGAAATTATTTCAATTTGGTGAAATTTTTTGTTTGTTATTATTTGATTGCTGATTTTAGGATAGACGACTCGTGCAAATTTGTTTAATTTATTGCGTCGTGCTGTGTCAGATATTTTTTACAAAAAAATATAATTATTTAATGAAGGAAGTTCACTGTTGTATATATAAATGAAGGATAAAAATAAAATTATAATACCGATGCTAAAGTATTGTTAGATATTATTATTATATTTAATAGGTGAGAATTAATTGGGCTATAAAAATTTGAAAAAAAGTTTTTTGCAAAAAAATAGAGCACATAATCTTTGAGAATAAAAAAAACTTTTACACGTCAGTATTTTTTTAAGTTGATTTTCCGGAAAAATTCGGTCGAATTTTGTTTCTGTTTCATTTTTTTTTTGTCGTTTTAAGGATTTTTGCGGAATTTAGCTTTAGACACTAAAACATTCTTTATGTCCTCGATCGTTCAGCCTCCGATTTCGTTCTGATATTCTTACATTGTATACAATCAAAACAAACCAAACAAAAAACAACATGAAATAATTATTGTGTATATTTTAGTTTTAAATATTTTTATTGTACAAAACATTGCCATAACCCTTTGTTGTAAAAGAATGTGTGCCAATCATTATTACAAATAAATTATAAAAAAAAAACCGTTGTATTTCTTATTCTTTAATGAAGGCCTGATATACATGCCTTCCTTTCAACATTATTTCTGTTGTAATAAATAAAGATAGACACTTGCTATTTTTTCTAATTCGAAGCCTCCATTTAAGCCTTCCATCAACTTTATTTACAGTCACGAGAAAATCATTTTGCTTCAGTTATTAAATATTTATCCACAATAACGTGCAGAGTGCACCATTGCGTGCACATTTACGTGCACTAATGTGCAGAGTGCACGTCCAGAGTGCGCATGGTGCACCATTAAGTGGTCAATATGATTTCATGTGATAGACTCATTCGAAACAGAGAAGGAGAAAAGAGTATCTCTAATATATTTTCTAAAATGTATTGGGAGTAGATTTTGATATATTAAAGATACTTTTTTTCTTGTAGAATTCAATTTGCTTTTTCCGACCAAAAGGATTTTTTATCTGTTTTTTTCGATTTCTGTGAGGAATTCTGCTCCAATATAATACATGGCGCATATTTTCTCTGTGAACCTTTCATTTGTCCATACCAGTTTAAATTTTCATCCAAATCGTTTAAGCGGTTTTCGAGATATGTTTACCGTTTCGAAAAACATAGTTCGTGGGAAATGGCGGTTAAAGTTTGGTGTCACTTTTAAATCATTTTGCGGATTAAAATGGATTTTTACTTGGTTTAGTCGATGTCAGCTCCATACAATATACCATCGTCCGTGTTATTTCGATCCTGAAGATGCTTTTCTTTTTCTTTTCAGTTCAATTCTGTCCTCTTTTGTTGTCTGTGAACGTGAAGCACGACGTACACTTCTGTCCGTTTTCTGACTAATACATCCAAAGCTTTTAAAATGTTTAATATTCCCGATACTCCATCACTCTTTGTACAAACAGCAAAATACGTGGCAAATTTTACATTTCAACTCCACAAAAACATAGCAATTATCTATATTCTAGAGTTCAAACTTTTATTTTGCTTCGGATAAAATGCTGTGTGAAGAGGTGGATCATGAACAAATGTGGTCAGAGAGAGTATCTTCAAATTATCTCCCTTAATTCAATCTCTAAAATTGACTGTTTTTGAATTGGTCAATGTTTCAAATATTAGAATTTAAGCAGAAGTCATCAAGCTGTGGTCTTCCACAATAAATAAGCGAGAATCTAGCTTGTATTTTGAGTCTCTTGTTCGTGTGAATTAGATAAAACAGTGGTTATTAGTGTTTATTAACAGTGGCAAATTAGATAATACAGTGGTGTTGTGAGGCTGCCACCAATGTTGTGGGGCTGCCACCAATGTTGTGAAGGGGGTTATAGTGTGAACCACCGCCGACTTCAATGTTGAGAGGGAAGGACTGCTGGGATATATCTAAATATCTCGGGATCTTGTAATGTAATGTTCACCGGGATTCGCAAGGCATGTAGTTAGTCGAATAATAGTCGAGTTGGTTTTAACAATTTAATTAAACAATAATACAACGAATAACTAACTTAACACTTAAGAACTTATAGCTTTTTTTTTAAAGTTTTGGTTCGATGTGATTACCGGGTTTGCCGACCCTTCGAACACTGCGGCCTATTGGTAGCCTATTGTATTCTATCACATTCACTTAGGCCCAGAAAACCTGTTGTTATAGAAAATTGCGCTAATTGCCATTTTTCACATTTGTCTTTCTGGAACAAATGCGGCCGGCGCTGGGAATAGAACTCGGACCTCTATACTCATCAGTTAACGCTCTAACATGAGGCCACGAACGTCACCACTACACCACTCGCGCCGGCAAATTATAGCTTACGACTCTACTCTCTTTTCTCATACTTATTACTTAAAACTTGTTACTTCTTACTTACAACTTGTTACTTCTTACTTATTACTTCTTACTTGTTAGTTCTTACTGACAACTGGAAAATGGTATTTATACCATTCCTAGTATATTATAACTATAAGAGGGGTTAAATCATCCCTCTAATTCAAATAAGGAGGAGGCTCCTCTTGGCTCCTCCCATGAACAATCGAGGATTAAATTCTCTAAATACCTGAAAATGTCTGGTCCTCGGGTTAATCTCTATAAGAAGGTTTTATAAGGCCTTCGCACGTTCTCTAATATGTTTGGGGGAGGTAGATTTTAGCGTAGTAATAAAAACCCTTAGTTTCTGGACAAACTATAAAACTATTGCATTTATCCAAAACGTGGGACAAATGGCACGTTTTGGAATGTGCGCTAATGGTACAGATGTCCAGTCCTGGTTTTTATTACAACAGTGGCGTAACTATACCATCTGAGGTCAAATTCATTGGATGGACCCCATGGAATTTAATTCGAAAGGCTAAATTACAAGTTGAAAGCGGTAGAGTAACATCAATGAGCCTAGAGAGTACTTGGGGCAAAAAGATTTTTCTTTCTTGATCAAGATCATTTCTTGATCTTGATCATAGCCTTCCATCCAAACATTTTTATTTTTTTAGATGCCCTATTTGCGAATAATCAACATTTCATATTGTGCATGCACTTGAGAGAAAATGCGCAATCGTCACGAAAAGTCAGTTTTGTGTGCGAACAGAATAAAACCCGGTACAAAAGTAATTGTGACAACACCTTGACAAATAAATAAGGACATAATAGTAGTGTCAGAAGTGGTGACCAAAGAACGCAGAGTGGAGAAGAAACAAAGAATTTGGAAATTAGGTTATAAACATAGTAGTGACAGGAGACGACGGAATCCAAGATGGACGTACCTCCAGAACTTTTGCAAGCGATTGCCTCAATGGTAGCCAATGGTGTCCAGTCGACAGTAGCACAAGCAGCATTGAATGCGGGAGTTTCCGGATCAGCCACGGCGGCGCGACAAAAACCGCCGCCGTTTACAGTAAGCGAATACAGATCTTCAAAAGGTATAACTGTCGAAGATTATTTTAAGCGGTTCGAGTGGGCATTACAATTAACTCAAATACCAGAGGAGCAATATGCAAATTATAGCCGTTTATACATGGGTTCTGAGCTAAATAATGCCATTCGATTTTTAGTCAACCCACGTCTCCCTGAGGACTTGTCATTTGCCGAGTTATGTAAAACTCTAATTAGTCATTTCGACCGAGTTTTCGTCCGATTCAGACTAATCACACAACAGGAAGGAGAAACCATTGCTTATTTTGCGCTTCGACTTAAGCAGGGGTCTGTCGACTGCGAATATGGAGAATTTCTAGACAGAATGTTAATCGAACAGTTTTTGCATGAACTCATATCACCAGAAATATGTGATGAAACTATTGCAAAGAAACCAGACACATTCTCAAGCGTGTACGAGATAGTACATTCATTAGAAGGGACACACGAGACAAGTAACGAAATTAAAAGTACCCCAGTGGTTATACCCGAGACAACACATATATTAGGTTATGTACCAGCCAAATTCAAACGTACAATGGGTATAATACGTCGAGAGCTACCATCCGGCGGTAATACATATCAGAGAAAGGATAGAGGATCACAGCGACTGAATGGTCATCCCTCCGGTAATGGAAGTAATGGAAATGAAGACCGAACTTGTGGAGGATGTGGAGGTCAACATTCACGTGAACGATGTCACACAAAGAGAAGCAAGATGCTACAACTGTGATAAAAAAGGACACATTGCCAAAGTTTGCAGGTCGAAAAAGTGTTCTCAAGCGAACACGGACTCTACTGCACTTGTTGAGGATGAGGCTGTTCCTGAGGACCAGGAAGATGCTCAATATTTAGGCAAGGTCGGTAACATTTACAGCATGAAACCGTCAATCAAGCCAATACTCACTGTCTGTATCGAAGGCCGAGAACTTGAAATTAAATTGTACACAGGAGCGCTATGTGGCATAATTAGTAAAGGAAAATTAGACGAAATTAAGACTGACTATGTGTAACAAAAGACAGATAGGAAATTTAGAAGTTACATCGGCCACCGCATCAAATGTCTTGCACACAGCTCAATTGTAGCAACAATGGGATCAACAACGCGAAATCTCGATTTATATGTTGTAGATGGAAAATTTGAGACCTTGTTCTGTCGAGAATGGATTTCAGAATTTATTAACGAAATAAAATTCACGGGAAGTACCACTGGCATTACGTGAAGAATATGCTTGAAAAATTGACGCAAAGATCGCAGCATAAGAGGATTGAACATTCAGAGTGGAGTTCAACAAGGCACATCGTGATGAAAAAGTACGGCAAACTACGTATCACAGGAAACTATAAACCTACATTAAACCCGCGAATTATAATACACGAACATCCGATCCCAAGGGCGGAACTGAAATCTATTCAACAAAATGAGAGGCGCAAGTATTTTCTCTCACTTGGATTTTACAGATTCATACACGCATTTAACGGTGGATGAAGAGTTCAGTCAGGCTCTAACGTTGAACGCGGTAACACGCGGATTAATTCGACCAACGCGCAGTACCTATATGGAGCAGCAAATATACCTGCAATCTGGCAACGGCGTATGGAGGCGATATTACAAGGTATCCCAAATATACTCAGTTTTTTTGATTATATTTTAGTCTACACAGGAAACTTTGATAGCCTGATGTGAACTCTGAACATCATGTTGGAAAAAATGAGAACACACGGCCTTAAACTGAATCGTGCTAAATGTTGCTTCGCTACATCTACCGTAGAATTCTTGGGATATAAGATAGACAGGCACGACGTACACAAATCTGACAAGCATGTAGAAGCCATAAGAGATGGCAGAGGAATTGCAATTATTTCTGGGCAAGGCAATGTACTACATTTCATTTATTCCCAAACTTTCGACTAAAGATCGTCCGCTTCGAGATCTATTTCGTACACAACCCCTCAAATGGACTCCAGAAGCCGAGAAAGCTTATACAAATATCAAGAACGCACTAATCGCCCCTCAAGTTATCATGCCGTATGATTCATCACATCCGTTAATACTAGCCACGGATGCTAGTAAGAAAGGGCTGGGCGCTGTATTGTCACACAGATTGAGTAATGGAAACGAACGTTCGATTACATACGCGAGCCGTACTTTAAATTCGTCTGAACTACGCTATCCAGAGATAGATAAAGAAGCATTAGCCATTGTTTGGACTACAAAAAAATTCTTCCATTATATTTACGCACGTCACTTTACGCTTATTATAGACCAGGGGTCTCCAAACTACGGCCCGAGGGCCACATCCGGCCCGCGGACAGATTTTGTCCGGCCCGCGGAGAGCTAGCATACTTGAAAACTCCTTTTAGAGAACATATATAGCAAATTAAATTTAGTTTACTGAAGTATTCTAATTTTATGTTGAATAATTATTAATATGACATCTATATTGATATGGTCATGGGCTAACTACTCATAACATTGTTGTAGGCTTATTGTTATTGTTTTTGTGATAAGTTGGATAAAGAAACACAGAATTGTAATGAGTAAAGACATGTATAATATGCAGAAAATTTAACTTCAGTATATAATAACTAACAAATTATTGAAATGAATCCAACTAACATTTTATACATTTTAAATAAAAACATAACTTATAACAAGCATAATGACATATGAAATACTTATGAGGTTTATGTAATTGAGATTTTCCACTGACAATAGTTTGTAGTTGTGGACTAATTTTACTTGTACCAATTATTAAAAGAGATTTAAAATGCTCATCAGTTAATTTAGATCTGTAAACATTTTTTGTGTACTTCATTTTGGAGAAGGTCTTCTCACACAAATAAGTAGTACCAAAAACAGAAAACAGCCCACGAGCAAATTTATGCAAATTATCAAATTGTGTCAGTGGAAGACTCTTAAAAATAAAATTCCAACAAAGATGATTTTTCATATTTGTTCTTAATTATATCACTGCACTGTAGATCAATCATTTCCATTTGAAGTTCCGGGGCTAGGGTTTCAATGTCAGTATCAAAAGGATTCTGAAAAATCTTAATTTGATTCGCAATGGCATCAAAGTCCGAGAAACGAGTATCAAAATTTTTCAAAGCACACACAGTTTCGATTGCAAAATCGATAGGAAACTCAGTCTCAGTGGTGTGGCTGAATATTTCACATGTTTTAAAATGTGAAAAACATTTACTTCGTAGTTGTGATTGAAACAGTATCAATTTCTTCCGGAATGATTTGATATTAGTGTATAAATCAGGAAGATGCTGGTTTTCTCCTTGCAATCTCAAATTCAGTTCGTTCACATGTTTTGTCAAATCAACATAGAATGCTAACTTCCACAGCCATGCGTTGTTTTGTAATTCAGTAAGAGGGCGATGCTTTTCATTCAAAAAAATTTCGATCACTGCTTGAAGTTCAAAAAAGCGCTGAAGGACTTTCCCACAACTAAGCCAACGTACGGCAGTATGATAAGGTAAGTCATTTTCTCCAATCTCTTCAATAAATTGTCGGAATTGTCGGTGATTCAGCCCAAAAGATCTGATAAAATTAACAGTTGATATGACTGGTTTCAGAACTTATACATTGTTTGGATAAGTTCTGGGATATACATACTTTGGATATACATATATACTACTTTGTTTTGGATATACATATATACTACTTTCTACTACTTATACTACTTTGGATATACATATCCAAACATTTTCCGCACAAAGACTGTTGATGAATGATAAAATGTAAGACTAATGGTTTTGAACCACCGTCATTTTCTACAGCCTTTGACACAAGAGCGACCACTCCTTTATCTTTCCCACTCATGTGTTTGCCTCCATCAGTTGTAATACAAGTTTTTCCATCGAAGGTTCTTTTGGTTAATGGCCATTTCAACTCCTTTAAAAATATCTGTACCAGTAGTTGTGCCATGAATACTATACAAATCAAGAAGTTCTTCATGCACTTCATAGCTTTTATCTACTCCTCGAATATAAATCAACACCTGACCAGTATCTGACACATCCGTTGACTCATCCAAGGCCAAAGAAAACCACTCAACATGTCCATTTTTGTCGAACAGTTGAGAGGATATATTTTCAGCGATGTTTTCTACCCTTCGAGCCACAGTGTTTGCTGACATACTGACACTTTTTAATAAATTTACCTTTTCAGGGCACATTTCTTCGGCTACTGCAATTATGCATTCTTTGATCATTTCTCCATCGGTGAATGGTTTTCCACGTTTTGCAATTTCAAGAGCCACACGAAAGCTGGCACGAGTTGCCAGCCTCTTGTTCAGTTTTGAGTTTTGTAAATGAGGATTGCTGCGATTTCAATCCGCGCTTCATAGCTTCGAATTTTTCTGTCCCCAAACTTCCTGTATATTTTGAGTAATTTTGAAAATGTTTTGTTTCATAATGACATTTAATGTTATATTCCTAGAGAACGGCTATGCTTTCATTGCAAATCAAACATAGCGCCTTGTTACTGGACACAATTACGAAATACTGAATGTTCCACTGATCTTTGAATTTTCTGCATTCACTATCAATTTTTCGCTTCTTTTCCATACTACTAAATCACACACAAAAGCAACAATGCAAATCAAAATACTGTTACAAAGATGTCTTAAACTTAAACACGCACAAACACGTTTTAAGGAGGTACGCACTATTTTATTTCACAACAGTGTCATAGGAACTGACTTATACCTAACCTAGCCTTCTTATATATTCCAATTACTGCCATCTAGAAGTGAGTGGAAGGCACCAGAACTTTCTCGAACCAACGAGATTATTCTGTACGTACTATTAGCGCCATCTGTTAGCGATAGAAGGTACTACCTATTTCCGCTTGTGTTCACCAGATGTCGTGTCACGTTACTCCTCATGGCTCGTACTCTACGACTAATCTAGAAATTTCAGATGACAGGAAAATTAATAATATGCAGTGTTGCCGTTTTGCGGACTTTAGTCCGATTTGCAGCCTTTTTTAAACGTTGCGTACTTTTTCGGACTTTTTTTTTCATCAGTGGACTATTTCACTTTTTACCACCGGCAACAATGATAATATGGTTTTGGCCCTCGGAACTTACTGGAGTAATCAGTATGGCCCTAAGGCTGGAAAGTTTGGAGACCCCTGTTATAGACCATCAACCCCTCACACAAATCTTACATCCCGAAAAATCGCTTCCAATCTTGTGCATTAGTCGAATGGCAAATTATGCGGACTATCTCTCACACTTTAATTTTGATGTAATCTTCAAACCAACAAAAAAGAATACCAACGCAGACTATTGCTCTCGAGTACCGTTACCTCTCAGGGAAGAAACAATACATTCGCTTAAACAAGAACGAGGAGGAACGGAGCAACTAGACGGATTTAGCAAATTTATTCTTAATCAAATGAAAAAACTACCATTACGAGTGGAGCATATCGCACGCAAGTCAAGTAAAGATGCGCATCTAAGCAAAATCATTCAACTTTTAGAAACAGGACAATTGCTCTCTCAATTTGGGTATAAGGCGTCGGAGGCTAACTACACTTTAGCTACAAACTCTGTTGTTCGAACATCGAACGGTCATACCACCTGTACTTCAGCCAACGATATTAAAGGACCTCCACTTAGCCCATTTGGGGATAGTAAAAATGAAAGGACTGACCCGTTCATTTGTTTTTTGGCCTGGCATAGATGCCAGTATTGAAAGTACTGCTAAATCATGCACGGACTGCGCAAAACACGCACATCTACCTCCAAAATTAAGCGAAAATCATTGGGATGATCCTAAAGGGCCATGGGAACGAGTCCACATCGATTATGCAGGACCAGTCGCAGGAAAGATGTTGCTGATCGTCGTCGATGTATATAGTAAGTTAATCGAGGTGAAAGTTACAAGTTCTACAACTTCAGCTTCCACAAACCGAACTCTTGGATGAATTATTTACTGCATATTGTGCTCCCATAACTATAGTGTCTGATAATGGAACACAATTAAATTTGCGCAATTTCTAAAGACAATCGGCGTGAAGTTTCACAAGTTCACGGCTCCTACCACCCAGCTACGAACGGACAAGTAGAACGTTACGTTCAAACGGTCAAGAATGCGTTAAAGGCAATGTCAACTACTGGAAATATGTAAAAACAAAATTTAAATGAATTCCTCCGTCATTACCGACAAGCTCCGCACGCAACAATGGGACAATCACCTGCAAGACTCTTTCTGGGACGAAACTTACGCACACGTCTTAATTTGTTACTACCGGATGATACGCAGCACAAGAAAACCGAAGAGCGGAAACTGGAGTTCCGAACTTCCTTGTGGACATTCAAATCATCCCAGCGTGTCTATTTATTGTCGCATAATGCTCGGTTGGATAAATGGATTCCGGGAACGATCACCACACGCCTCGGAGATTTACACTACAGGATCGAATACAAGGGCAAATACTTCAAAAGGCATATAGATCAAATCCGAGCTCGGTATGAAGGATTGTCGTCATCTCAATCACCAAACAGTAGGTCACAGTCAGCAGGAAACGGAGACATCGCTGGACAGCCTCGACGGATTCATTGCTATGGGAATTCAATATCAGACTCGGATAACGCAACCGAGGCGATGTCACCGAGGATTCCGGAAATTATCACCGAAACGCTAAAACCACGGAACGAGCTATAAGGAACCCCACGTCGTTCCCAGCGACAACGCCGTTTCCCAACTCGCTATTCTCCTTACTAGTTCTTCGTAAAAAATGTCATGTTTAAACTTGTTTTGTATATCTTTTTACATTTTATATTTTATATTTTTGGCTTCTTGTATTTCGGGGAAGAAATATTGTGTATGCACTTGAGAGAAAATGTGCAAGCGTCACGAGAAGTCAGTCGTTTACTAGGAAGAATAGAGGGCATCACGTTTAGTGTGAGAAGAGAATAAAACCCGGTACAAAAGTAATTGTGAGTTATTTATTTAAACACCCTGACAAATAAAAAAAGGACAAATAGTTCACAATACGCCTTCTGAAGTATTAATATTAATTTAGGAATAGGATAGCCATGTATGTTCAAGTTTTACACCAACATTGGAAACAATATAGTAATGTTTTTCTAGGAAAGATCTATTGTCACTGTCTTTTAAGAAAGAACTTTTTAAGAAAGAACTTAGGTTTACAATGTCCGTTTTCACTTGAACATTTTGTTCTTTAAAATGACCCTAATCAGTAATATATGGTGAAGATGCAATATTGTTCACACTATAATATTTTGATTTTTGCTAGTACCTTGTTGTGGTTATTCTGGATCTGGATTTACACGTGTGAAGGGTGTTGTATCTGCCATGCTGTTACGTTTAATACGTCCAATTCTTCACTTTCGGAGCACTGTTCACTTGTTTTTCATCAATAAAGTCATCATTCTTAAAGTACTGACTTATTTTGTGTAACTTTTTTTCAGACTCCCTTTTTCTCTTTCGTTTTTCGCTCCCATTCTGGTATATTTTAGAACTAGAAATGTTGATTTCTAACTTTCACAATTAACTTTGCCTCACAATTTTACTTTGCCTCTATTTGCAAGTTATTCTTTTTCTTGGAGTGCCCTATCCGTTTCGGATGTTGGCGATTAGCATGGCAATCTTGGCTTCATCAACTGCTTGACGAAACAGTTGAATTGATACAAGGCTGAACCACTGGCGCAAGTTCTTAAGCCACGAGTTACGTCATCTGCCTGGTCCCCTTCTCCCATCTACTCTTCCTTGCATGACTAATTGTAATATGCGATAATTGGCATTTCGCATTATATGTCCTAAGTATTGCAGCTTTTTTTCTTTGACGATGTTGAGCAGTTCTTTATGTTTACCGATTTGTTGGAGTACTTCTTCATGTGTGATATGATGGATCCATAATATGCGTAAGATGCGTCTATATATCCACAACTCGAAAGCCTCCAACCTATTTTGCGTCGCCTCTGTCAATGTCCAGGCCTCCATGCCGTATAGGAGAACAGGCATGATAATAACCTTAACCAACATAACCTTACCATTCGGATTTTAAAGAGAAGTGACAAGTCGCTGGAGAAGAACATTTTCTTTAGTTTAAAACATTAGACATTTTCTTTATTAAGAAGATCTGGCCTGTTCTATTCTTATTTCTACTTCTTACAGGTAGACATATTTCTCTACTGTCTCAACACGTTCATTGCCAAGTATTAGTGTATCTTAGTGTGGGCCCTCGTTTTTGGATATCACCATGTATTTTGTCTTTGAGGTGTTTAATCTAAGTCCATACCGTTCGCTTATGGTTTTGACTTTGTTCATTATAACTCTGTAGGCTCTCCAAGGTGTTTGCTACTATGATGGTATCATCAGCGTATCGTATGTTTTTTATGTTTTCTCCATTCATCTTAATCGTTTGTGTTTAATGCTCCTTGGAAAAAAAATTCAGAGTATATGTTGAACAAGATTGGAGATAGTACACAACCTTGCCGCACGCCTCTCCGGATGCACACTTCTTGTGATGATGTTGTCCACTTTTATGGCATCTGTCTGGTTCCAATACAGGTTTGCGATACCTCTTAAGTCTTTTTTATCTATGCCGGTTTCCTGTAACACCTGGATCAATGTATCATGTTGTACGGTGTCAAACGCTTTGACGAAGTCAATGAAACAAACGTGTACATCTCGTTTGTGTCTACATGTCTCTACACCTCTATATCATGACTTGGACTATGAAGATGGCTTCTCTCGTTCCGAGCGCATTCCGAAAGCCAAACTGCGTTTCTACCACGTATGTTCTTCACACCTACGATAGATCCTGGCATGTATGATCTTTAATAATATCTTGACAAAGTGGTTCATTAGGCTGGTCAGTCTATATTCGTCGCATCTTTTCGCAGGTGGCTTCTAGGGGATTGTAACAAACATAGAGGTCATCCGGTCTGCTGGCATTTGTCCCGTATTGTAGCTTGTATTAAATAAGTCAGTGATGATGTTCAGGAATTCTGGGTACGAGTTGCAACAGAGCTGAATCATTTCAGAGTGGATGTTATCTGGGCCGGCTGCTTTCGCATTCTTCATTGATGTTATGGCGTTTTGAACTTCGTCTTTTGTAATGGTCGGTCCGTCGTTACTAGCAGCGGTAATATTATGGTGGTCTGATCTGGGGCCATTGAAAAGTTCTTGTACAAACTTTTCCTATACCTCCGCTTTGTTTGTGACGTCGGTTACAAGTCTGCCATTATCATCAGTTGCAGGTTCAATAAAACAAAAACTACGAAAAATCAAAGACACAAATGACCGATTGTCAAATTGTCATAACAATCAGATGAAGAATTCGTAGTACAGCCGTACTTAAAAAATACAAATATGTGATTGCCATAACACCATGTTCCCGCCAACGCCACAAAAAAGTACTTTCTCGGTTAACAAAATAGGGAATTCCCCGAGCGTCATTAGCTCGCCCGCGCAACCCAAGTACCGCGACAAAAAATTAAGTTTATCATTTAAAAAATTATAAAAAACCATAATAATTTAAATATTGGTTATTATTATCCCTGTTGTTTATCATTTTTTTATATTTTATATTTTATTGGTAATGGGAGTAATCCCATTACCAATAAAATATAAAAAAATCATAATAATTTATTTGAACTTGTGGTTATGCCCCTATAGTTACGCCACTGAGATTTCGGCAGTTTGCTCGAACAACTTTTATCGCGATAAAATTTTCCAATGATTTTCATGAAAATTTTTCATCGTTTTTGATGGATAAATTGTGATTTTGCGTTTTTCTTCCAACAGAACAGAAAAATCACAGCAAAATAATTCTTACCATACTAAAAGAAGCGTAAGTGATAGCAGGTCTCACATCATGATGTACATCCATCGCAAGATTGTGTGGTTACAACTCCACGTTTTCTCTACCAGATTTGAGCATACCATTAGAGCGCGTTTGGATTTTCCTACCACTTCTTCAGCGTGTCTGTTCCATAGGAGTTTGCTATCTAGTGTTATACTCAGATAACTTTTATCTCCTGCTTGTATTCTACTGCCCTCTCATCTAACTATATGGGCTGTTTTGCTCGGGTTGAGTTTCAGTCCCACTGTTTGACACCACCTATTAGTTACTTTGAAGCCTCTCTATAGGATTTCACAGTGCGTTTCCTCAAACTTCCCTCTGGCTATGATGACTATTCAAATTTAAATTCAAATACAATTTATTAATCTATAGATGTAATATTTATACATATTAGACAAGTCAATGTTAGAATACATAGAAATACATAGAGTACAAGAATACATATAGCATATATAAGCACATATAAAAAAAAATCAAAATTCAAAAAATAAATATTAGACATAAGAAAATCACTGACAGTATAATAGCATTTATCTAGGAGGTAAGTTTTAAGGCGTATTCGGAAACTTCCATAACTAGCTAATTCCTTAATAGCCAACGGTAACTGGTTATAGATTTGAATACCTATTCGATCATTAGCACCTTTGCAAATGGTGAGATTACTTTTCATCGGTCTTAGGTTCAAATAATTTCTGGTATCATATCCATGGCGGTCATCTCTTACTCCAATTACATTCCTATTTTTTTAAATATGGCATGCTAACTCCCATATATAAATACACGGAACGGAGAGGATTTTAAGATTTTTAAAGTATGATCTGCAAGAGGTGTTTCTTGTGATGCCTGCTATTGTTCGTATTACCCTTTTTTGTGCAAGAAATACTCCTTGACTAAATGAAGCAGCTCCCCAGACTAAAATGCCATAGGCCAGAACCGAATGAATTTCGGCATGGTATACGCTGAGAAGAACATCTTCACCCACCACATATCTTACTTTTCTTAACAGATACGACTTACTGTGCAGCTTATGAATTATTGCATCAGTGGTTGCAGTCCATGTCAGGTGTTCCTCTAGGAATATACCTAGAAATTTTTTTTCCTGGCGAGTTAGCTTGCACTTTCAAAGTTAGCTTGCACAAAATTTTGAGAGGAATGTCAACAGTGGGATTTCTTCGACTGCATTGAAAAATAACATAGCTTATTTTCCCAATATTGAGGTGTAAGTTATTGACACAGAAGCATGTGTATAGTTTTAACAGGATAATGTTCAGTTGTGTTGCCGTTGCTTCAAGTGAACGTTCCGAAACTAGGATACTCGCATCATCCGCATACAGGGTGCAGTGATAAGGGCCGATAAAATGTCAGCTGTATAAAGAAAAAACAGAATCGGCGCTAAGATACTACCTTGCGGCAACCCTATTCTGAGAACTTTATCATTGGAGTATCCTGCCCTCCCTCTTGAATTTATTATGGCGTATTGTCTTCTATTATTTAAGTAGGACTCGAACCAACGCAGTCAAAGGCTTTTGACAAGTCGCAAAAAAATCCCACCGGACATTTCCCTTCGTCTACGTCATTAACGATTTTGTTGTAGAATTCACAGATTGCTGTGGAGGTGGATTTTTGTTTGCAGAAGCCATGTTGCTGGCGAGGAATTAGATGATGTCGCGTAATGAAAGGCATTAATCGCCTTTCCATAGAATATTCAAGGATCTTTGCCAGAACCGATGCGAGCGAGATCGGTCTGTATTGTTCCTAACAATTCTGTATCCTTTTTTGAATATAGGTGAAACTACTGCGATTTTTAGAGCATCAGGTATCTTTTCAGAAGCGAACGAACAATTGATAATATCGTTAATAGGCTCTATCAGTTCACTTTCGAATTCCTTAATGATACTAGCAGGCAAGGAATCTGGGCCCTGGGTTGGTTTATTTTTAATTTTTTTGAAGACTAAAGACATTTCGCTAGGAGAGAAATCTTCAAGATAAATAGATTTTTCGTTTTTCGGAGAATGTGGCTATTGTCGAAGTAGGTTGACGGTATGTTTTGTATAATCCTTTCAGGTGCTGAGGTAAAAAAGTCATTAAAAAGTGAAGCCCCCCTTCTGGGGCTTCTACAAGTCTTTCATTCTCTAATAGGTAAATGTCTTGTTTACTCCGTACTTTGTTGGACAGTTCATCGACTGTCTTCCAAAAAGTACGTTGTTTGTTAGATGATTTCCAATTTTGTTTCTAAAGTAATTTCTTTTAGTAGATAAAGAGATTCAGGTGCGTTTTCTTGTATGCCAAGTAAATTTCTTTCAAGTCAGGGTGCTGCTTTTGTAAAATATGCAGGTTCTTTAACTTTCTACTTGAGATTTTAATCTCTTTTGTTATCCAAGAAGTGGGAGTAATTGCTATTTTCTTTAATGGACAATATTTAAAAATGTAAAATTGCATCAGTTGGAAAAACGAGTTGACCTTTCTCTCGCAGTCCTTAGTTGAGAAAATATCTGCCCAGGATTCTTCTTGTAGAGCTTGTTGTAGGCGAAGTTTGTTGGCTGCACAGAAGTTTCGAGCAAAATAAAAATCTTGTTTAGTTTTTTTAGGAAATACTACATTGGTAACCAGTATGAATCTGTGATCAGAGAGAGTGTTGTCCGCAACAGTGATTGGAGCTGGGTGATTTAGCCTGACAAAAAGATTGGCAATTGTGCTCTGTGAGGAGTTAGTTACCCTAGTGGGAACCTTTACTCTGTGATCTAGACCATATGATATCAGCATGTTGATTAGATTGGTTTTATCTTTCGAATGTTTATCAAAGTGAATATTAAAGTCACCTACAATAAAGATGTCATCATATTTAAGAAACACACAGACAAGTAGCTCTTCGAGAATTATCATGAAAGTGGTAACACACCCCGTAGGAGGTCGATATACAGTTACTATAACCACAGAATTACTACCCGACTTCCATACAACCCCACCCAACTCAACTTGTTTTTCAATGGATTTACTGGAGATTTCTAGAGTGTGGCAGTTATCGAAATATATGTGTTTAACCCAAATTGCAACCCCTCCGCCAATAGACTGCGTTCGTGAATAGGAGGCAATCGATTTATAATTAGGTATATTTTATGTGTCATTAGCTCATCCGACAGCCACGTTTCTGCCAGACATAAAAAGTGTGGCGAGTGCTCATATGTTAAAAGCTCCAGTTGAAGGCGTTTTTGTTTAATACTTTGAGCATTAATGAATAATTTTTTAGTTTTATTAGGAAATACTACATTGGCAACCAGTAAACCAAAAACTAAACAATAATATCAGATTGTTAATAGGTTTGGTACTATTCTCGCAGCTATTTTTCGATGGAGAGTGAAATAAAATTGGCCCTGAATTAGGAAGATTTAGTTGGCTACTCTCAGTTTGTGAGGGTTTGGGAAGAAAAAACGATTAACTCTTGTGTATTGATGCCAGGTTTCCGGTTTTTGCACATCTTCAAGTTTATCCATTAGAACAGAGACCTTAAAAGATGAGTATTCTTTGGGAAACTTAGAAGGAAGTTTAGTACACTGTATGTGGTCGAACTTTTTACTGTTAAGGTATTTGATTACATCATCCTCGTTGAATTCTGGATCCAGATGGTAGACATGAAGGTGAGCATAATTCTTCACCGCCCTAATTGCGGGATTCTCGGAGTTTGTGCCAATTATTATATTTGATCTTCTATTATTCCTTTTCTTTTTATTTTTAAATTGCCACGTATCGTTGTTTATATTTTTTGTTGTGTTGTTTAACACCGCACTCGCTAGTACCGGTTTTTTTTTTGGTTATTCATTGGCTTTTCCTTTCTCGAAGGTCCTTGCTGCTTCGTATCTTGCGAATTGGCCTTATCGGAACAGGATAAGACTTCACCTGTGTTTTTATCTTCTTCGCGTTCTTGCGAAGGTACGGATAAGTTTTTACCCGCAGAATTAAACAATTGATCTGAAGTGGCCATTTATGTTCTAAAAGCATGGAATTTTGGGTTTGTAGATTTCTTACTTGTTGCGTAAGTTCCCGTAGTTCCTTTTTCACACTGTCCTCGGTAATATCCATGATTGATGATCTCATCGACTCTAATTCACTCCTTATGGCTCCAGTAATCATGTCCTTGAAATAGGGACTTTGAAGGGTCACCATCATCTCAGGGTCACCATTTGCATCTGGATTAGCGTTAGAACGTAATTCTCTTGGCAATTTGCAAACAAATATATTAAATTCAGTTAGATTTGATTAAAGAAATACTTTTCTCTCACGCAAATCAATGTTCACGCTCTCGCGGTTCGACCGAGACTATGTCATCGGCGTAACCTTGGCATTTAATGTCTAAGTCGTTCAGCCTAGCCAGTAATTCATAAATTGTCTTTAACATAAAAGATGTTAGAATAATGGGTCTAAACTTGGTTCTGACTTCGGTTGAGTGGTGTCTTCCCACCTTCAGTCTGAATACCACCTTAGCCCTTCTCCATAGCTTTGGTATGTATCCGAGTGCTAAACTACTTCTAAAAATTTTTAGAAGGTACGGCATGAATTCTCTGCTTCCCTTTTGTAGGGAGGCGGGAACTTATCATTAGCTAGTGCTTTGTGCATTATTCTAGTTGCCACGGGGTGGATTCTATATTTTCACAGAAGGTCCTAAAGTTGTTCCTTTTTGCCTTTCTGATTTGGTGTAGGTGGTGATACCCTTGGCTTTTGCCCTTAATGTAGAAAGAGTTCCACCATTTTTCATCCTTATGCTGCTTCACGGTTTTTACCGGGCAGCTGGATTCAAATGCTGTGGTGATTGCTACATCTTTTAGTTTGGAACTAAACATAGACCACAGCGTTTGACTGGGGTTTCGGATGTCGGTGTTTTCCTCACACACACCTTCCAGTTCAAACTCTTTGATCCTGTGGTCTGACATTGAGGGTTCTGAATAATCTGTTACTCGTCAATGTCGATAATTTGTTTATCAGATCAATTTCTAGTTTGATGAATTCGGCATCCCGATATTAGTCAGAAAACATATTAAGCTATTTAGAAAACTGTCAAATCTGGAAAATAATCAGAACCCACCCTTCGATTATTTGTGTCGTTGTGAGTTTTATTTGATATCTCGTCGACTTTCCATAATTTGGCATTCGAATTAAGTGTATGGAATCTGCTAACCCACACCATGGGAATACTTGATCCATGCGAGTAGGTTATTTGATCCCGGAGGATCAATCATCCAACTCACCAAAGTTTCAACCATAATTTTTTAAATTAAATTTGAAAACAGAAATAAACTAAATAAACTAACTTTTAATTAGTTGTAATTGGCAATTAGAGAAGTTTTTATGAAGAAATGTTATTCAAGAAGGGGCACGGAATAAATGTCACGTGTTTTTTTTTAATTTCGTCGGCTCCGGGGGGTGTTCCAATATTTCATCACATTTTTATGCATCGCTTTTATTGTAGCCCCGTTTGCATTTATTTCTGCGATTTGTCCAGGGTATGAAATGTCCATTATACGTAACAACTACGGATTCCCCAACTTCTTTTTTGATGGACTCAAAGGTTCTACCAGACTCGCCATCACTACTAGATTCCAGTTCTCCCTCTGACGATGATTAAACTGACGGATATTCATCAGAATCAGATTAGGTGTCTTCAGTTTTCTTTGGCCGTGGAAAGAGTTGTCTCATTATTTTCTTGGCATTTTCTTTTAGCCTCTTCCTCTTTTCTGTGTACGTGACTTCGCCAAATTTTTATTGGAAATTTCTTCGATGGCTGCTTTTTCCGGCGTTTCTGTCAGTATGCGAGTGCGCCCTCGCTTTCTCCCCCGCGAAGATTGCGAACGAGGACCTGCCTTGGGGTACGGCATTATATCCTGTGGTGAAAAGTGTATTGGCATTGGGTCTTCAACTGGAGATGGGGGATGACGGTCCGCAACACTGCTCTGCGCTGGTTCTTCAACTGGAGAAGGGGAGGACGGTTCGCCACACTATTCTGCGCTGGTTCTTAAATTGGAGAAGGGGAAGGACGTTTCGTCAGACTGCTCTATGCTGGTTCTTCAACTGGAGATGTGGGAGGGCGGTCTATGACAACACGCATCATAAACTCATCGTTCTGCCACCCTGAAGTCACTGAATATGTTAGTAGGAGCCCCTTGGGAAGGCTTCGCCTAGCAGTTCTGTTATGTCATATATAGTAATAGTTCTCCCGGGAAATCTCAGCATAAAATTTGATGCTGCCTGAGAGTAGTAGGTCTTCAAAGGACCAAAAATAGTCCTGTCCAATGGCTGTAACTTATGGGAAGTGTGTGGTGGGATTGTAAGCATAACCAGTGCATTTTCTTTGGCTTGGTTGAGAGCCACCACAGAACAATAACTCTCGTGAATGACCATGATTATTAAGTGCTTCATATCAATATTTGGTTGAACTAAACCAACGAAGTGCTCGAGGAACTTAAGAAAACTGCCGCAGTTATCCATCCACTTGGTTGGGAATTTGCGTCGCTGCTGTGAGGTGCATGGTTTAAGGAATCTGCCTTGACAATTTTTTTAAGTTATTTTTCCCACTTGGAACCTTTTACACCAATAATTTTGTTGGGTCTATGGACCGTGGTTAACCCAGTCTCGTCAATATTCCAAATTCTTTCCGCTGGAAACTCATGCCTTTCATAGAGTTTTGTCAAATTTGAAAAAAAATGTTAAAAAGTTACCAGTTAAAAGCAGTTGCACGTGACATCTCGTTGGCAGCTCGTTGCTTCAGGTGTCCTCATGGAGATGGACCAGTTTCTTTCCAAAAAACCTCGGTTCCAGTCACGGCCTGCTTGCTGGGTTGTATCTCAGATAGATGGGTATTGAATTTGATTTATTGTAGCATATTGGTAAGCTAACTTACGCAATTGTTGGACGGTTAACCCGTAATAATTGGACATGTCTGTCAAATATTGACCCAATTCGCTTTCTTGAGTTTCAGAGAAAATCTGACGATTTTTATAACCTGGTTGAACATGTTTTTGTTTACGGCACATCCTTTTCAATGTCATCACGTGGATACTAAATTTTCTCGCTGCGCTCTTGCAACTTTCACCATCCTGAACGACCTTCACTGTATTTTCCAGGGTCTCTGGGTCGTATGGTACCCTCTTTGTAGCGCCTTCCTTAGCTGTATACTTCCGCGGCATCAGTAAGATTAAACGCAATTAGACTTAATGAGTCTAATACTTTACTCTACTTTAATGAGTCTCTTAAACAAGAGACACAAACAAAAGAATTATAAGAGGGATACTTGATTCCGAGATCAAGCATCCCTCTACCTAAAGGGATCAACTATCCCGATGCAGCCATTTTTTCGAAAATTGAAAAAAACAGCATCAAGTCAAGCAAATTTGTTATGAAAACAATTGCCTTTAAATAGCTAAATACACACAATATTTCAGAAATATAAGCAATAAATCATAAAGTACAAGTACTAAAATTGTTGCGACTTACGATGCATACGTATAAAATAGTAAGGCCATGAAAAAAATCAAATTTTCAAAATTAAAAGTAACAAGTTTAACCATCTCATAGATGGGGTAAACAATATTTAGTAGCCCTCATGGCCGCTACCTAATTTGGCCAACAGAATAAAAATAAAGTCCTTGCAAGCCCCGATTTTTAAATGAAGATCATGTATCCCACAGGATCAACTATCCCACTTCTCCCCTATAGCATTTTCTACTAGAAAAAATCGCAAAATCGCAGCAAATTAATTTTTATGTTAAAACTACTTAACGAAACGGATAAATTGATGTAAAATTGTTAGAGAAAACTTATTTTTTTATTGCAAAACTTGAACTTGAACTCAATTGAATTTTTAACGTTTATCAAATTCACAAGCCGATATGCCGCACATTCATAGATAAAATTCAAAATGTTGATTGTGATTGTGATATCGTTTTCAGGTAATTTTTTGGTACCGAAGGAGACACAGAAGTTTTGCGCATGCGTATTGTTGTAGCAGAACATAGACGTAGTGAAAAATAATTTTTTTAGGGGTTTATTTTGTAACTAGAAAATGTAGTAACTATTGTTTTCATCTGCCTGTACTAATCATCATAATCATTTAATCAAACCTGCATATTTCGGGTGAAATAGTTGTTCTAAATTGAAATGTTGAATACAAATAACAAATCCATTAAAAATACAGATGAGTTGCTTGTATGAAAACTTGTAATATATCCAGGGAAAAATGTAAATAAATTAATATTTTCATCAAATTAAATAAAAAAAATCGCCAGATCCTCCATCTGGAAAATACAAATTAAATTTTGAAATTAAAAAAAAAAACAGATGAAACCTTACATTGGACCGAGAGTTCGCGCTGCCGCGCGTATGTTGTCTTGATTTATCTTCCCGCTTCGCGGCGGGCAACCTAATCTAACCAGGGTTAAACCAACGGCCCTTGCCACTATGTCCTACATTGGACCGAGAGTTCGCGCTGCCGCGCGTATATTGTCTTGATTTACCTTCCCGCTTCGCGGCGGACAACCTAATCTAACCAAGGTAAAACCAACGGTCCTTGTCACTTTGTCCTATAATGGATTGAGAGTTCGCGCTGCCGCGCATATGTTGTCTTGATTTATCTTCCCGCTTCGCTTTGTTACTTTAAATTATTTTTCCTACTAACCTTAATATTTATTCACTACCAAACTGTGTTCCCGCCACTGTGTGTTTTACGTTAGTTCAATTTATACCACGGAGGCGCTACCAGTCACGGATCTGTCTCTCCTACTGATCCAATTTTTTTATAAATACGTTTAAATTTGACAAGGAAGATTCTTCATTTTCCAATTTGCATAAGACATATCTCACATTTTAGGAACCACTGGTACAATTATAAGTTGGTATGAGAAGTTTAAGTTGGTACTCTATCTTATTGTTTTGACTAATAATGAGATTTTCTTTTTACTAGTTTTATACCTACTTAGGAGTGGCAGAAAGAGGGAAAATCTGGCAAAGCAAAGGAAATTATTCATGGAAACATCAATATCAAACTGTTGACAACCAATCGGGAAGAAAACAAATAGCATTGTGTTTTACTTATGGGATTAATTGACGATGAATTATCAGAGGTTAGAAAATTGTGTGAACACAAAATACCAGGTTCGAGACTTGTGTCCTGCGTACAGCACATGGTCAGAGTCGAAATAAAACGGACCGAATTCAAACTGATTGTAATATGCATTCAGTTCCCTAAAGAATATCCCAAAGTTCCGATTCTAATCGAACTCAAGAGCAAAACCCTCTCAGAAAAGTTACTGCAAAGACTGACCACTGTCTGTGAAGATGAAGCCAAGAAGTCCTTAGGTAAACCGCAAATCCTTCCAACGCTCATCTTCCTGCGCAACTTCATTGATGAAAACCCTTTGTGTTGCTGTTACGATGAAATAAACCAACTAAAGAAATCTTTTACATCGCCTGAAGATATCCTCAAGTTAAAACAGAAATCTTCCATAATTATCATCAAGATTTTCAATGAGAAATATTTCTCTGATATAAAATTCTTCATTCCTGACGATTATCCAATAACCTCAATAAAGTAACCACAAGCACACATTATTGAAACTTTAATTCATCGTTTTTTTGTTTCAGGATAGAGAATGTTGACACAAATTTTCCACCAGCTTTTTATCGGCATATGGTTGCACAGGCGAATGAAATTTCAAGGCGATGTATTGAAGCCCCCTTAAAGCCCAAGAAAAATGCTCCACCATTTAAACCGAGTCCTTCTTTACAGAGAACAGCTGCTTTTCTTATAGACTGTGTTAAACGAATACCAACGGAAAATTGTCAGTTTTGTAAAGAACGATGCTTTCCACAAGACCCAAAAGTAAAAACAAATAGAATTTATATTTCCTAAACCTACTGAAATTTTGTTGAATAAGAATTTCTTTATAGGCTTAACTTTTGCCACCTAATACTTAATGGTTTTAATCTATTTAAGTTGTACTTATATTATTGACCTATAATTTATTGTCATGTCAATTACATTTTTTTTCTCCTATTTTAGGATATTGTGGTAGATGAAAATGCTTTGAAGCATGTTGAACGTATTTACTGTGGTCATTTGTTCCATTTGGAATGTTTTCTGAAATTCATGAAGAAGCCGCCATTTGGAAATAAGAAGTGCAATGTGTGCGGTGAGAGGATTTTTCACAGTAAATGGGGCCTTTCGGATAAACTGGCTGAAAATCGGTGGGCTCACGAGCAGGCCAGGGAGAGGGAGTTGGCCGAGGTCGAAGAATTCTTCAAATAATTAATTTGGCCAAAAGTTTTTTTTACAAATTTATGTTAAGAGAAAATAAAAAAAGATTAAAGTTCTAATTAATTTTATCATAATTAGCCAATCTTTATGGTGGGATATTTCACGTGAAGCGGACACTGAAAATAATGTCAGATTCTGGATTTTGTTCATCAGTATCCTCTTCTAGTATTCAGCCTTCTCTACTATTTTTCTCCACCGGTCTCGGTCTCTGGCGTCTGTTCTCCAGTTTGGCACCTTAATTGCTCGTGCATCTTGATTTATCCTGTCGTTCCATCCAAGTCTGGGTCTTCCCTGCTTTCTCCGCCTTTCTGGTTTGCTTGTATATATTTTTTTAATGGTCGTTTTTTCATCTGCCCTTATGACGTGAGCAGCCCATTGCAGTCTACTCACTTTAATTTTAGTTATGATGTCGTCTCCATATAATTCGTATAGTTCTGCGTTGTATCTTCTCCATTGGTTGTCTACATTTATGGCTCCGTATATTCTTCGTAATATTTTTCTGGCAATTAGTTTTTCATTGTTCTTTGTTATCACCCACGCCTCCGAACGGTATTTCAGAACTGGTATAATGAATGTTTTGTATAGAGTTATCTTGGAATTTCGGGTAAGTGTCCTGAATATAAAGTGTTGCCTGAGGTCGTAGTAACATTTATTTGCTAAGACTAGTCTTCTTATTTCTTCCTTCACGTTGTTCTGCCTATTTACTAGTGAGCCCAGATATATAAATTCCTGTACCACTTGGTGGCTGGATGTTGTATTCTCCGATGGTCAGGTTTTGCCCAATCCTATTTGCTCTTTCATTCGCGGTTCCTATCATGTGTTTCGTCTTGCTTTCGTTTACTTGCCATTTGACCCATTGTTCTGCCGGCTTCCTCGATTTTTATAAATGACTCCTTGGCCGATGCGACCGATCTCCCTATTATGTCTATATCGTCAGCATATGCCAGTATTTGGGTCGATTTGTTAAAGAATGTGCCTGTAGTTTGTACCTTGGAGTCCCTAATTACTTTCTCTAGTGCTATGTTAAATAGCAGGTACGCCAGTGCGTCGCCTTGGCGCAGTCCTCTTTGTGTGCTAAATTGCTCTGATGTGTCACTTTGTATTTTGACTGCACACCAGACGTTTGTTAATATCATCTGAGTGAGTTCTACTAGCTTTTGGAGTATCTTAAATTCTTGCATAGCTTCGATCTCTTAACTTTATCGTATGCCGCCTTAATGTCGTTAAATGTGTGATATGTGTCTATGCTCCATTCATGCGTTTTCTCTAGTATCTGTTGTAGCGTAAACAGCTGGTCAGTGGTTGATTTGTTGGGTCGAAAGCCACACTGATACTGTCGGACGATATCTTCAGCATAGATTAATAGTCTATTGTATAGTATGCTGGAGAGGAGTTTGTATATTGTGTTGAGGAGTGTAATTTTCCTATAGTTGCTGCATAGTAGTTGGTCCCCTTTCTTGTGCAGGGGGCATATTATGCCAAGGTTCCATTCCGATGGCATTGTTTGGATGTTCCATACGTCTATTATTATTTGATGGATCTGGTCTGCTAGTGCTTCTCCTCCGCTTTTAAGTAGTTCTGCTGCGATTCCATCGCTTCCTGGCGACTTATTGTTGTTCAGCTTTTTGATTGCGGCTATGACTTCTTTATAGGTTGGTGCGAGAGTATCCTCATGTGCATTTTGTGCAGTCGGACTTCCTTGTGTTGTTACATTTCCAGCTTCTTCGTCGTCGTTTAACAGTTCTTGGAAATGTTCCGTCCAGCGTTTAAGTATTTGGGGCTTTGTATTTAAGATTTTTTCTTCCTTGTCTCTGCACTTAGTGATTCTGGGTATAAACTCCCTCTTTGATTCGTTTACCTTCTGGTAGAATTTTCTGGTTTCATTCTGTTTCTGTGAGGCCTGTATTTCTTCATTTTTCTTGTTTTCGAACGTGCGCTTTTTTGCCTGTGTACCCGCTTTTCCTCTCGTCTCCGTTGTTTGTATAATTCAGCTATGTTTGCCTTGGTTCCCGTTGTCGTGCCTATTACCTCGCTTGCGGCTGCTTTTATTGTTGTTTTGCACTTTTCCCATCGCTCTTCGGCCACGATTTCTCTATTTTCTGTTGGTTGCTGTAGCTTATATTTTTGGAAAGCTCTTGCTTGCATGTATCCTCCTTCAATTTCTCTATGTTATACTTCAGCTGGCGCTGGGTTCTGGCTTCCTTGACCGTTGATATTCTGCCTCTCAGTTTTGCTGCTACTAGGTAGTGCTCAGAGTCTACATTTACGGCCCTGTATGTTCTCACGTCTAGTATGTTGGACGGGCGTCAATTAGGATGTGGTCTATCAGGATTGAATGTCTGTCCATCTGGTAATATCTTTGTGGTCGAATCTTGTGCTACTTACTCGCCCAGGACGATTTTGATGTCGTTTGCTGGACATTGGTCACATGTTCGTTCTAACTTGTCATAGAAGTCATCCTTTTCGACGTCTTCCTTCGTCGGATTTTGTTCATATTTGGATTCATTGTACTTCTCTATGATCTGAATGAATGCATATCATATAGATTTTTTAAAGCTATTGCTGCTATTATGCTCAAAAAATATGAGAAGAAAAGTAATATTTTTGAGAAAATTAAATGTTCTTGGCAGTTATTATAAATTCGAAATTTGTATTTTCTTTGTATAGAAAATCGGAAGTAAACATTTTAAATCGGATTGCACTTAACTTCGCTATTTTTATTTATATCTAAATATGTAGCTTCTATAGTTCATTTTTTTAAGAATGCAGTAGTAGTAACAATGCAGTAACTAGAAACCTGATTTGCACTATGACCAATGTTCGAAAAAGTTGGCGCTAAATTCAAATATAGTTACTTGAATATAAAATTGGTAATTTATTAATGGTTTGATTGAATATCTATAAAATACATCAAATAACAACAGTAGTAATAAAATACAAACAAATAAATAGAGATAATCGCAAAAAATCTAAATGATACAAACAGATTAGGGATCATCCATTAATCACGTGAGGCTCGAAAGGGGGGGTGGTAGTGAGATATCACGTGTATTTATTTTTTCATTGAACGCGCGATTTTTAAACCGAAAAGCGGCACGCGACTCGCTTCCAGTCCCAGTAGAAGTCTTTGATTTTGACGCCGAATACGTGCGAAGAGGTACTATGCGTATGCAACGCAATCACACGCCTCACACGCAAAGTCGATCTGGGATGTCCAGATCGGCGTGGGAAGGTGGTTTTTTGAAGGTGGGGACTTTCGTACGATATCCACGCGTGTGATCAGTGTGTTTCTATAACTTATGCCTAGCACGTCAGGAACAAATAGACTTTTGATGCAACCGTTCTGTTGTCAAAATAGTTAAAATGGGTGGTAAACAGCTGATAGATTTAAACTGTATCTTAGACATGCGAAACTGTATTTTAGGCATGCTCAAACTGTATTTTAGATATGCGAAAGTACATAAAGAATCTTTCTTCATCAGATTCCAGTTTCTGCATTAATGTATGGTATTCTCCAACTTTTTGTCTTTGTTTATTTATCTCATGAAACCAATATCTTCTTTTCTTAACTTTTGTTTTTGTGGCGCGGAAATATTCATTTAAAAACTGTAAATTCAATAAATCATCCTCAAATTCGCTATGAGAATCAGAAAGTATGACTTACAGACGCACTAGTGCACCTTGTGAGAAATCACATTTTTTTTGATTAATTGTACTTCTCTATGATCTGAATGAATGCATAACATATTGATTTATTATTATAGGCGGATTATATGCAAAGCGCATATATTTTATTTTTTGCATATATGTAAATATAGTTAATTATGTGGACGAATTACATTGATTAGAGTTAATTAACGCTAATTAGTAATTGTATATATTGCATATTTTTGTATATTTAAGTCGTTATTATTATTTTTATTTTTTTCTGCGAATACATACCGACCAACCACAAAATTGCTAATGTACCATTGAAAAAGTTAAATAATGTTAATTTAAAATCATTTTTACAAAAATATTGTAAACATAACATACCTGACGAGAGCACCTTAAGAAAAAATTTAAAAAAATATTAATCAAAACTAAATTCTTATTATATTCAAACAATGTTTGAAATTACTACCCAACTACTCGGCAATAATTTTGTTTATTTAATCGTAGATAAAAGTACCGACAAATGTGGCCGTTATATTGCCCATTTGTTAATAGGGATTCTTCTAGGGCAGCGTTTCTCAACCTTTTTTGGCCCACAGACCAGTAAAATAAAAACAAAATCGCGGACCAGTGATATTTAAAAAAAAGTGTAACAAAATTTTAGGTATTAAAGAACTACTACATAAGTTAATTGTAACATTTTTATTATCATTTACTAACAATAATATTTAAATGTAAAGATATGTAATTATTTTTCTTTTTTTTTCTTCAGTGCCGTACTAATCATAAATTCCATAGAATTAAAACTAGTTTAAGATATTTGTATTTCGTAATTTTATAAATTAAAATTTAGTTAGTATTATTTTTTTTTTTGAGTAAAATAAGTAAATTTTTTTCGCGGATAGGAAAAAAGTGTCCGCGGACTAGTAAATTTCTCCGCCGGACCAGCGGTTGAGAATAGCTGTTCTAGGGCATCCAAAAAAACCGATGGAATTTCAAAAACCGGTTTTCGGTTTTTCGTAAAGTAAAAAACCGGTTAACCGGTTAAAACCCGGTTTTAAGTATAAAAATAAATAAATTGCGGCTGTAAACCAAATAAAAAAAATATTTATTCACCATTTATAATTATTTTATATATTAAAAAAAATATTTGTGTTTTATTTCATTATATTTACGTAAAGAATAAAAAAGTTTCACAATATTTATATAAATATTCAAATAGGATTTAATGTATTAAATTTAATGTATTTAAAAAAATACATAATTTTATTATTTTATGATAATAAAAAAGTAACACAAATGATAAAGTTTGTTTATTAATAAAATAATATTTCAGGAAAATTAACGAATCTAAGAGGTCATTTTTCATTGACGTTGATTTTTCATTGACGACGAAATTTTGTACAGAAATTACCGCCGACCGAAAAAACTCTCTCGCTATCTATTATGGTGGGTTGAATCGATTCCAGTGCATTAAATAAATTTTCGATCACCATCTAGGGCGGCAAATTCGGAGCCAACATTTTTATTTGTCGTACAGAAATTAAAAAGATTCATTTTTATATACCTTAATGTAAATGTTATTAGGTCCACACAAACAATTCAACATGTAATATGTTTCACCACGTATTGTTAAATTAATTTGTTTCTACAATTTGCCTATTAGTGCTTGGTCCGAAGCAGGATCGACGGGGCATTGAGTTTGAGAGTGACAGATATAGAGCGGCGATACAAACGAAAAAGCCGCCGAAAAAAAAAGCCGCCTCTGTTGATTGAGTCATGCAATTTCTTATATGTATTAATTTATCGTCCGTTGTCTGCTATAGAGGGAAAAATAAAAAGTTCAGTGATCCGAATAACGGAAATTATTGTATGATTTTCGAACTGTTAGCTGAATTCGATCCTTTTTTAGCGAGTCATCTTGAATATCTAAGACTTTATAAATTCGACACAGCGCTGGCAAAAGTTAATGACTGAAATTGGGAAAGAGAAACGCTAAAGAGAGTAAATTTGACACCTTGGTCAGCTAGAGAGGACGCATGTAGAAGTTTGAGAGTTTCTCGGCACAAAGTTCTTAAAACTTTGGAATCAAAAGTTGCTAAAAAACATCATGTGAATAATGGACGACCCCTTAAGTTTTATTTTAGTATAAATAAATCTACAATACAATACTTCATGAATAACCATAGAAAAATAAAATTATTTTCCACTTGAAGAAAAAAATAAAATAAATAAAAACCGACTTTCGGTTTTTCGAAAAAACCCTGTTTTTGCGGTTTCGTAAATTTTAAGAGAAAACCCGGTTAACCGGGTTCGGTTTCAACCGGTTTGGATGCCCCAGATTCTTCCTTGCATTTATTAAGGCAAACTATTGCTTCGTCTCAAACTCTATTCACACGCTGGAAACAAAAGAAGCCTCTATCAGAATCAATTGAAATTATAGAAGAATTTTATTTAGAATTTGAAATTATTGAAGAAATCCTTTAAAAAAGTTAAAAGTAAAGTTGTGAATCTATACACGAAAATTTTAAAGTGGTAATACAATAAAATGAGGAATTTTTAAAATTAAAAAATATCAACAACGTCTTAAAAGTCTAAATAGTGCCTATTAATAGTCAATTTTAATTTTGATTTAGCAATAATTATAAAAATGAAATATGCGCCAATTATTCTGTAGATGTTGAAAGAAATTTTTCGATTTATAAACATATGTTTTCAGACAGGAGACAAAAATTTCTGTTACGAACGTTTAAAAAATTTTGAACATTTGATTATCAATTGTTACAGAAATATGTTGTAAATAAAACGGCTAAGTGCGTGTCGGGCCACGCGCAATGTAGGGTTCCGTAGATGCCATTCTTACTCTTATGACTTAAAACTCAAATGTCTACAAAATTTCATAACCAATAACTTAATCAACTGACATTGATATTGTCGAGTTTGACGTTCAACATAACCAATAATATATTGTTTAAATGACGTGGCTGCTGCTCGATTTGTTACGTTTTACAAGTTAGTTGACTATTACGCGTAAACTAATAAAGCCTACTTATCCGTGATACTTTTCCTATTAAATTCGTTATATATGCTACTATTGTGAATTTGTTCACATATCCAGAAACAGCCATTTAGCTGGCAGTGGGGGGGGACACTTGACTCTAACAAAAAATAGCACTTTAAAGCTTAATATTTTACTAACGGATCTCTTAATCGAAATATTATTTTTACAAACCTGTAATATTTTTGAAAGACCTATCCAATGATACCCTACACCACGGGGTACACGAGAAAAAAAAAGTAACCACTTCTTTAGGGTAAAGGAGGTATCCTAAAAATTTTTTTTTTCAAGATTTTATTTTAGCACTTTGTCGGCGTGTCTAATCTGTATATCCATGCCAAATTACAGCTTTATATTTCTAATAGCCTCTGAGCTAAACTGCGGACGGACGGACGGACATATCGAAACTATAAAGGTTCGTTGTTGATAACAACGGAACCCTAAAAATGGTATAGTTTGTGAATTGACTGTTATTTCTACCTTTTCTTCATCATTTTCTGTCAAAGTTTTGCATATTGTACTGCATGGTCGAATTGAGTGCATATTTCCTAAAAAATCGATGCATATATATGCGCATATATTTCGTTTTTTTTTATGCATATAATCCGCCCTTTACTGATCACACGCGTGGATATCGTACGAACGTCTCCTCCACCTTCCCACGCCGATCTGGACATCCTAGATCGACGTTGCGTGTGAGGCGTGTGATTGCGTTGCATACGATAAGTGTGTTTGTACGGCATAGTTTTTCATCTAAAATCCAGATACCTAAAATCTAAAAATACTCTAAAATCCTAATATCCAGATTCCAGATATCCTAATACGTTGCGTACGTGGGACCAGTCGACCAGTGTGTCTCTACCTTCGTTGCCGCGTATGTTTTGTCTCAAAACAATGTCTAAACTAGGAGACAGTGCTGGATTTACCGGCTGAGTAGGGTGAAGCCTACGGCGGCAAATTTGAGGCCAAAATACCTTAATGTAAATGTTATTAGGTCCACACAAACAATTCAACATGTAATATGTTTCACCACATATTATTAAATTATTTTTGTCTACAATTTAGCGGGGCCGAGCTGTTAAGCCTAGTTCGCATTAGGCTAGTAATTTAGTAGAGTAGCGAGTAATTTAGTGGCTAAATGTGTGCGAACCACGAAAAATTAGTCAAGTGGTTTAGTGAATGATTAAGTCTAGTCGATCCATTTTACTCTATTTTATCGGGCGAGTAGCGCCTCCCACAACGCATTCGTGCTCACTGGTTCACCGGCTAAACAAGTCCGAACCTGTAGATTAGTCGAGTTCATTAGTGGCCGCAAAAATTTCGTTTCGCTGGACCGAAAATTTTAACTTAAAATTAGTTTCCAAATACGTCGAACATAAATGCTTTTTGAATATAAAGTCCCCGCATTATAAAAACAAACAAATGAAACAATCGGCATGCCTGGATTTAGAAAATGCAATAAATATATCAGTTTATTTATTCTATTGCGTTGCAGCCCGTCCATCTTACAAAACACTTGTGTACTGTACTAGACCGTAATGCGAACGGTTTCTGTACAGTAGCCAGTAGTTTAGCCACTAAATTACTCGCTACTCTACTAAATTACTAGCCTAATGCGAACTAGGCTTTAGAGGCATACGCCGCGTAGTGGCATTGAGTCTGAGAGAGACAGATATAGAGCGGCGATACAAACGAAATAGCCGCCGAAAAGAAAAGCCGCCTCTATTGATAGAGTCATGCAATTTCTTATATGTATTAATTTTTCTTAAAATTAAACGGTTATGTGCTATAGAGGGAAAAATGAAAAGTTCAGTGACCAGTTTCAAGTTAAGACCAGGTTAAAAAGTTGCTAAAAAACTTCACGTGATTAATGGACGACCCTTATGCCCGCCATACACGGTTACGTTATTAGAGAGGATATTGGAGAGGTTAACCGAACGCAAAAAACTGCACAGGTCTATTCCCACACACGCTCCGGTCTACCTACGCAGGCAAACCTGCACAGGTAGACCTCTCCGGTGGACCGTTGTGTGTATGGCGGGCATTAGTGACAATTGTGAATTGACACGGCAGACAACAGCAATGCAACATGCATTGTCGTACGAAAAAATATACTTAGAGTTAATTATTTTTTTTATCTTTAAATTTAAAATTGTATATTAAATTGTAGATAAAATATTATTGTATAGTTTAGTACTTATTAGCCATAGTATAATTTTACGTTCTATTATATTTAGAAATTATTCGTAGTATTATATTCATTTAATTATATTGGGATTATATTGGGTCAGAGGCCCGTTATTATATTTTATAGCCCCGATAATGGCCTCTATTAGACAAAGAGGAAGATTTCGAGTTATATTCAATGGTATAGAATTACCTTCAGATGAAGAGGGGTATGTGCTTTTCATGTTTATGTTATATTAAGCATACAATTTTTAAATGGTTTTAATAAAAACATGTTTTCAAATGTTTTAATAAAATTGGTTTAAGAAAAATATGTATAGGTATGTTACGTTTATGGTAATTAGCAGAATTTTTTTTCCTAGTATGATTTTGTTGTCTCTAGATTTATCCTTACTAGAATCTAATAATTTTAACTCATAATTAATATTACTCGTTATAATACGATTCAGTTATTTTACTATTTGTAAATTATACAATTTTCATTTTGATATAAAAATAGTAATACTACATGATTTTACATTTCACTCAATTTAAATATGCAAACGTTTGATTTCAAGCGTTCGTTACTTTAGGTGAGCGGTTAATAGACGTTTTTTTTCTGCTTACTATGCGTTATCAAATATCAGTTTTGCTATAGTAAAGATTAACGATGAGTCTAAAAATTGTTAAAACTCATATTAGTTGTGGCGACTAAGACCACCCTAGAAGTGGGGATGAATTTAAGCATCCCATATTCCACAGTTCTTAGTGAATTAAGCGAATATAAAGCCGGCATTAAATTAAATAATGAGAGTTTACATGAAATTGAAGACATAGAATTAATGAAATATTTTATATCAGAAGATTTTGCACAATGCTTATTGCAAAAAACAGGTAATTTTTAAAAAAATATAATTTTTATATGAAAATTTAATTATTATTTTGCAGGAGTGAGATATAAACCTACGAAAGCTATGCTAATCATAGATTGGTTATATAATATGAAGCCTAGTGTAGATAGGCTATGTTCTGAATATAGGATAACTACATCATCAACAACAACAACAAAATCAAAGATAAAGATGACGATAACTGAGAGCGAAACATGTTATGTTTCCTTATATCTGTAGTATAATTTATATTGTTTGCAAGTCCCAGATAATTAAACGCTGTAAACACTTTAGAGCCTTTACGTGTGGCAACCAGGGAATTTCCATAAAGACCGCGTCGAAAATCTACAAATCTATTTGTCGTCCCATTCTCAATTATAGACACGTAATTACCTCTACCAATAATAAATGTAGACGAACCCTTGAGGTTGCAGAGTGAATCGCATTACGTCTCATCACCAAACTCAGACATCCAAACAACCCTCTCCACAACCCCTCCAACGAACATCTCTTTAGACAAACCCGAGTCCCTCCACTACCTGACAGACATGCCAGGCTTAGGAGAAAGCTTAGAAACAACCCCATGACATTCAACATCCTTGACGAAATTTGCATTAAACGTCCATCTTAACATTCTAACAGACAATACCCAACCAAAACTCTTCTTGAATCCTTATACGACGACTGACTCACTCATTCTCATCCAATTTTTCGATTAAGTTTTTTTTTTCAATTTATGCTCAATGTATCTGTTCATTTCCGGCTGAAAGACCACGGGTAGATGGCCAATTGTTGTAGTTGTATTTGTTTGTATTTATAAGTATAACAATAAAGATGTTTTATTATTATTATTATTTATATTGTTTTAGGTTTTATTATAATATTGATGTTAATACATTTTATTTTTAAATATATAAAAATAATAAAAAAAATAATAAACAATAGTTGGATATAGATCTTAATAATAAATTCAGTTTTATATTTAGTTTATATTTAAATTATATATTTAAAATAAATATGTACATTTTTTTGAAAAAGTAAACTAGCATTTTCTAAATGTAAAATACCACCTCACTGTTTAATATGTTTCAATCTTCTATGTAGATTAACTTATGTTATGAAACTATATTCTTCCCCTATGATTGAAATCCACAACCCTTTTAGATATTTTATTTTGTTGATCTCTTATATAAATTTCGTAAAATCAAGACGCCCCTTTCAAGTTGGCATGTTAATGGTTCACCATATTAAGATTTTATTTTTTACTATTCATTACTTTATACTTCTACTAAATCAGGGATCCCCAACCTTTTAGCACTCAAGAGCACATTCTAGAAAGACGGTCGGGCGGCGGGCATCTTATTCTTCAAGAAATCCTCATCTGATACATTGGATTTTAGGAAAATGCCGTTTTGAAGGTTCTTCTGTCCTTACTTGAATAAGTTCTACAATATATGCTGCTATTTTTGTTACGTTTACTTGCGGCGGGCACACGTAAAATGGTCGGCGGGCGCCACGGTGCCCGCGGGCGTAGGGTTGGGGACCACTGTACTAAATCTTTAATTTTAATAAAATGTTTAATTTCTGCAATTTTGTTTAAATTGATTAAAAACTAACTCATCTTGGGGATCGTCCATTAATCACGTGAGGCTCGAATAGGAGGGGGGCGGTGGTTATGTGAAAAATCACGAAATATCGTGGGGGGTGTAGTGTGATATCACGTGTATTTATTTTTTCATTGAACGCGCGATTTTTAAACCGAAAAGCGTCGCGCGACTCGCTGCCAGTCCCAGTAGAAGCATGTGAATTTTGACGCCGAATACATGCGTAAATCGTTGCCGCGTATGTTTTGCCTCAAAACAATTTCTAAACTAGGAGACAGTGCTGGATTTACCAGCAGGCTGAGTAGGCAAAAGCCTAGGGCGGCAGATTTTAGGAGCGGCAAATTTGGGACCAACATTTTTTTTGTCGCACAGAAATTAAAAAGACACATTTTTATATACCTTAATGTATATTAATATTAGGTTCACACAAACAATTCAACATATAATATGTTTCACCACATATTGTTAAATAAATATTTTCTACATTTTTCGTAGTAGTGGTTGCTCCGAGGCAGGATCGACGGGGCCGAGCTGTTAGGGGCATACGCCGCGTAGTGGCATTGAGTCTGAGAGAGACAGATATAGAGCGGCGATATAAACAAAAAAGCCGCCAAAAAGAAAAGCCGCTGATTGAGTCAATCAATTTCTTATATGTATTCATTTTTCTGCGGTTGTGTTCTATAGAATGAAAAATGAAAAGTTCAGTGAACCGAATATCGGAAATTATTGTATGATTTTGGAACTGTTAGCCGAATTCGATCCTTTTTTAGCGAGTCATGTTCGATATCTAAGACTTTTATTTAAAAATTTTAATAACATTTTTATTTAAAAAAATATATATATTTATAAATTCGACACAACGCAGTCTAAAGTTATTGACTGAAATTGGAAAAGAGGAAACGCTAAAGAGAGTAAATTTGACACGTTAGCTAACCGTCACGGTCATCTAGAGAGGACGCATCTAGAATAATGTGACCACACGTACCAATTTTGGCGGGACAGTCCCGCTTTTTGGAAGAATTTTTAAAAATGTCCCGCTTTTTAGAAAATATCTGCATTTTTTATTTTAAATCTACTGTAATATATAAAATAAGATATATTACATATTCCCATAAAATCTCCTTTTTTTAGTGTCACCCAATGAAATTTTTTAATCTCCTCGAATTGAACGGTCTATTCTTTAAGATATTCCAAGCAGTTATTATAAAAATTTCTGACTTCTTTCAGAAAATCCGGTCGTTTAATGGCACCTTGCTCTAAAATTTTCATTGGGTAACATAACCTAACCATTTTCCGAAAAATAATATTTGCGAAAATGAGCTTTTTTGATGAGGCGTTATTGGTAAAAAGATACGTTACGTAAAATAAAAAAATAAATTTGTTTTCACTACGTCTAAGTTTTTTGTTTAATGACGCAAGTTGTTGCTATAATAACAACAAACAGAAATCGTTTGATAATAAAACTCCATTTGATTTACATTGAACTTTAACGCACGATTTGGATACTTTTACACACTATTATAATAATGGCGTCCTTCACATACAATAATTTGTTAATTTTGATGTGTAAGTAGATAAAATGTATTTTTTTGAATTATTGGTCTGCTTTCATAACTAAATTCTAATTTTATTCACTTTAATCTAGAAGTTTGAGTGTTTCTTGGCACGAAGTTCTTAAAACTTTGGAATCAATCACTTATGATTGTACCGAAAAACCTGTAACGCAAAACGAAGCGACGGGAATACTTTTAAATTTAGAAAAACTAGAAACGGCGATAATGGTTGTTGTGTGTTGTGTTTTTTTTTTGAAAGAATAAACAAAGTGAATATTCAAATTCAGGCTTTTGCAGTAGATGTGATCACTGTTGCCGATCTTTACGAATCCCCTTGCAAGTTTATCGTAGCTGAACGAGAGAATTTGAATACATTTGGTAGGCCTTATATACATTTTTAATGCCACAAGTCTGTCTTCGTTCCTGCGAAAAGAGAATTTGCAAAACTTATTTTGCATTGTTTATCCAAACTTATATATAGCAGTTCGCATGGCTATGTACGAGCAACAAATTGTTCGGGTGGGAGAAACTTTTCTTATATTCTATATGATTATATTCGTGTTTAAAGATAATATTTAGAAAATTTTGTAGATGCTTTGTACCAAAAAAATACACGACATGTTGTGGTGGGGGGGAGGGCGCGGTTAACCTAAAACCTCACCGCGTATCACCGGGATGGAGGGGGGTTTTAAAAAGTTGCTAAAAAACATCACGTGATTAATGGACGACCCTATATATAAAATCGCATAAAATCTAACGACAAAAATGTATTAACAATATTATATTTATTTAACAGGTTGTATAATTACAAATAACTTTATAAAATTATTTTGCTGAGGAATACTCCTGGGTGCGAACTTGCTAGGCCAAATATACTTTATAATTCTAGTTACATTATGAGCAAATAATGTATTTAGAATTATAAAGTATCTTTGGCCTAGCAAGTTCGCACACAGGAGTATTCCTCAGCAACATAATTTTATAAAGTTATTAAATTATTAAATAAATATATATTCGGACATATTCTACAACAGTCCACGGTTTCAAAATATGTTACCAACGAAAAAAAAAACAATTCTCAATCATTTATAGTCACTTGGCCTTGGTATAAAAAGAAACTTGGTGTTATTGCCTTGTAATCACATCACACCATCAAATCTACAAAATTCAAAACATTTTTCCTTTACAACAACCGTTCCTCCCTACCTGTTACTTTATTTCCACCTACCATAGTTCTATAAGCAACTCAATTTTCTTACTGTTGCTTACTACAAAGTCCATAAGCCGAAGAAACCATTTTACACCTCAACTAATTTTAAACCTCAATGCAAATTTACTTTCTAAACTAATAAATACCACCAAAAGCTAAATAAATCTTTGGAAAATTAATCTGAATGTACTTTATTAAAACTAAATAATACAAATGCAAATAAACCAAAATAAAATATATAATTCTCCAATTATAAGAATAAAGAATGTAATGAATGGGATCCTTGTAATAAGCTTAAATGCCCTGTATCGTTTGCTGCAACAAGTTTATCAAAACCTCCTCATAATCATTTCCAGACTCTATGTAATGGTTTCCGTCTTTTAGGCTACCAGAAGTGATAGTCATTAGCAAAACTACAGGGTCATCTGAGAGAGATTTGATGTTAAAATTAATTCCGAGCCTGGTCAACTCCAGCTTCAGCTCTTCTGTGCGTTTCAATTCTATAGGGTGAGGTGAGGTAGGTTCTACAGCCAGCTGCTCATTAAAAGATTGTGACAGATTTTCAACATTTGCTACATCTACAGGAGTCTGCATTTCTTCCTGTTCCACTTTCACCAGATGTGGTGAAGTAGGTTGGGTGTGGGCAGGTTGGGTATGGACAGGGTTGGTGGGAGGCTTCTCATCAAGAAATTGAGATAGATTTTCTATAGCATCTGCAATATTGTTATTATTCCTTTCAATCGCCATATGACTCAGTTTTCCATTATGTACATTAATCAGATTGTCAATCGACAGAGCTATACCTTTAGCAATTATTTCGTTCTCGGAATAATTTTTAGGAGTGGATGGTTTTTCTTCTACTTTTATTCCACTGGGGCTCTTGAATCCCACAGACTTCCTAGAAAATAATAATTTTGATTCTAAACCAGATTAGACAGTTTTTTTTGATGGAATAAGCAGGAAGAAGTAAGAACTTTCTTTTGAGACTCCTGACTGAACAGAAAATTATAAAATTGCATTTCTAATAGAACTTTGAAACTTTTACAAGGAGGCAAGTTTATAAAAGTATCAAGTTTATGTATAAGATGCTTTGATTGATACATACGGTCTTATGTCTCCGAGCAAGAAAACACAGTTCCTTAATTTTTACCCAAAAAATTGGTAACATTAGTTTTAATGTCGTCAGATATAAACACTAACATAAAAATCTACTAAAGCAAAATAAGACTGTGACATGGATTTAACCCTTTCGCTACGGGAACCGGATAAAGCCGTAAAATATTGTCGTGCCCTGTGTACAAGAACTGGATAAATCTACAAACTTTTTTTTGTACTTAATATGGGAAAGACAATAATAGATAAAGTATCAATAAAATATCAATAATAGGAAAATACAATTGTACTTAATATAGAACAGACTACGGGAACTGTATTTATACACAAAGAGTAAGTAATTATTATTTATACGCAAAGAGTAAAAGCACTACCCTCAGCACCCCATACACAGGGCACGACTTGTAGAAAAGCACCCCGTAGCGAAAGGGTTAAGAACATTAACATTCACAAATAGCAAATTTATAAAGAATTTACATTTCATTATATTCTGATTTAGGTTTTTCCATATTTGGTGATTTACGGCTCCAAATACTAAAAGAAAACAACTAATTAATAAAACAAAACATATAACAAATTAGCAAGTCTTACATATCCAACATTTTTGAGGCTGCATTCTGTTTAGCTTGTTTCTTTGTAGCGGCTACACCTTCTGTAAACAGTGATTGATGAACACATTGTATAATAAATTGTCCATCTTTGAAACCCATCCCATTATAAGCCGGATAATCATATCTGTTCTTTGAACAGTACTCATTTAATGTTGATACACCATTTTCTGCATTAAAATCTGAGCTGGAAATCTCCGATTTTATTGGAGATGGACAGGATTGTAAGGTTGTGGGTGCCAACAGAACATTTGGAGATTTGATAGTGTCCAATGTGCCCATCATGCTTTGAGCTGCTTTGTGTTTAGCTCCTCTTTTAGAGCCATCGGTTTCCTGTACAGTGCTGTTGTTGAATTTGCAGACGCAGATGAATTTGGAGGGTTCTGATGGTCTGGTGATATTTTCAAATTCATAAATTGGTAGCACCATTTTGTTCTGCACTGCATACTCTTGGAGTATGTTTATTGCACTTAATTGGTTCATATTTGAAAACTATATATTTAAAGTGTGTTAGATAAGACATAAATAAAGATCACTTATCAACTTGTTTATATAGTTGACTCTGCAGAGAGACGTGACAGAGATAATGTCGTTATCTCTGGACTCTGTAAACCATCTGTGAGGTGTAGATACTTGTCTCTGGTGTGGGTGTCAGTTTCAGTAAGGAATGAACATGCGCGGTAAAATCGTAGAGCAGTGGTAAGAAAACAGTTTTTAAATCGAATTTGTTCTCATATAAAAAGATGCGGGTTAAGTTGCAGAATACGGTTTTTTTTTGAAACTTTTTACTTGGTGTAACTGTTGTTAATCGTCTTTGGCACTTGAATATAAGGTGAAACTAAACTAATTATAGATATAATCATACCCTCTTAAAAAGACTTAATGCTATTATAGGGCTTCGGAAAGGTTGAATATATTTATATATTAAAGTTGTGTTCCGCAGTAATACGTTGGTCTTTGGCACTGTTTAACTAAGATCAGAAAGCAAACAATTAAGCATCTACTTTGCATGGTTCAAGAAATATTCGTGCTAATGTTGATGGCAAGGTATAGGTGCTTGCGACAAGTTATGTTTTTGTTAATTGTGAAGATGAAATGATATTGGTAGAGACCACATACGCGCGACCTCGATCCAAAATTAGATAATATGCCAAGGACTGTTGGTTTAACCTAGGTTAGATTGGACCCCATACAGCGAAGCGGCAGAAGAATCTAGACCACATAGGCGCGACTTCATAATAATGCTTTATTGTCAATAAGAAATACATAATTTCTATGGACAAAGCACAGGCAAAATAAATCGATTATAACTAAAACAAAACATATCATAAAGAAATACATCGTAAAAACATTGTAAAATACATCGTAAAAATATCGTAAAGAATTTTATCTACGACCACTATTGTAAATAACCATTATTGTACAGTTCGTTGACTATGTAAATACATCATAACATACACGTATGTAACAGTCCGCGATGAATGATATGTTATGATTGATAACACACTTTATTCGTTGATTGGTAGAGAGCTGCTGCTACGTGCCCATACCCACAGCGCCTCCCGTGCCACAATTCAAACTAACGGAAATTGACATTGCGTACATTGGGTTGCCTATATCTATGCCCACTCTTATTCCAGTTTAACCCAAATAATTACAAAATAATCAGGTATGTACGCATTAAGAATATATTTCTTTTCATTTCTTTCAAGTTAAATAATGTCGAGTAACAGTTATATATGATAATACAACTGTTTGTTTATTATAATGTTAAATAATGATAATTAAATAAACATAACCTAATAAGAAATAAATTTGTTACATCAAACATATTTATCTTATTAAACAGAAACAAATTAGTGTGGTCGTAGATAAAGTATAGTACATAATTTGAGTTGTAAGGCAATTACGTACTCGCGGTAATATGCTTATTACCTAATATGCTTCTTATAACTCTCGTTACGTAATATACTATTTTACTCGTTGGTGAGGCTAGCTGGGAGTAATATGTGTGTGTGCGGAAGACTTATGCAGTAGTTCTATGAAATACGACTTGACGGCGGCACGAAATTTGGAGTTATTGGTGATAGATTTCATGTGGATATAGGTATATGGTTGAACTTTTTTTTGCATTGTAGAAGATTTTTTTTATCAGTTCTGATCTATGTAAGGTCAGATAAATATCCTGATCCTAGTACTGTGTTTGTGTTGTCGTCTATCCAGTAAAGCACGAATGTATTTAAGCATTAAGCTAACGGATTCCAGGAAAACATTCAGATCACAAACGTTCCAGAACACAAACAACAGCGATAAATAACAAAGGGAGAGTTAAAATTTTGGAATTTTTAAAGTAAGGTTGACAATGGGTTCTACTACTCTAGCAAATAGCTTTCTTTTTGTAACTGAAAGATATATTCAAGTTGGAGAAGGTTGTCATGTCCCCAGAACGTTAAGCCATATCAAAGATGAGATTCGAAAAGAGCGAATAAATAGGAAAATCTGTACGTTTGGAGATTTAGCTCCCTGGAAATAGACCTAATTGCAAAGCACAGCTTCTTGGTTAAGAGCTCCACATGCGAGGAGCATTTGAGTGATTTGTCGATGATGAGGCCCAGAAATCTAATAGAGTCAACAGAATTAATGAAGTGTATCGTTATAAGATAGAACTACTGTTTTCTTGGTACTTAATTCTAGACTGTTAGAATCGTACCATATCTTTTAATACACGCAGGGTCATTAGATATAGTAGAGTGGAGAAGCGGCAGGTTAGGTTTGGACCATGTGATACTACTATCATCTATACTATCATCTACCTCGGCGAAGAGACAAATTTTTCCGCTGATATTTAGATTAATGATATCGTTGATGAATAATAGGAAGAGTATTGGACCTAGAACGGAACCTTGAGTCCTTGAACGGACAACAACATCCACTGCTCTGCAGGAGGAAGAGTAGTCATTTACCCTCCCTGCTTAAACAATCCTATTGGGAGCGGTAAGTTCAATGGGAAAATTGCATCGGAAATTTCCTATTGAATCCTATTGAAGGTTTATTTTCCTATAGAAATCTCCTGAATCCTATTCAGTTGTCCTATTGAGATACGCTAAATCCTATTCGATTTCCCAATAGGATTTAATACTATTCAATAGGAATATTGTGGTCTGAGAATTTCCTATAGCATAATCCAGAATCCTATTCGATTTTTCAATAGGATTTTAGTAAATTGAATAGGACTCAGATTATAATTCCCCTATTGAAAAGAGGCAATTCCTTTTAGATGCTCCAATAGGAATTGATACTATTCAATGGGAATATTGCAGTCTCAGAATTTCCTATAGAATAATCCAGAATCCTATTCGATTCTTCAATAGGATTTTAGTAAATTGAATAGGGCTCAGATTATAATTCCCCTATTGAAAAGAGGCAATTCCTTTTAGATGCTTCAATAGGAATTGATACTATTCAATGGGAATATTGCAGTCTCAGAATTTCCTATAGAATAATCCAGAATCCTATTCGATTCTTCAGTAGGATTTTAATAAATTGAATAGGACTTCTCAGATTATAATTTTCCCATTGAATACGGTCAAGCTGCATGTATTAATTTAGGGAATTTTTAATGAACATAAACTCTTAAGTTGAATTTTTTTAATTTTTTTCTAGTAACATTAGTAACTACTCAACTATTTGATGAGGTTGAATTATACCCTTATAGTTTTGCTGGGGAGGGGGCGGTGTCTGTCCGTAGATGAGGACTTATCTGTTTGAGATTGGGTAAGATTAAAAAGTTGGGAAAAGATTAGGTCAGTTTTCTCGTTTAGATTAACGAGCCAGAACCGAGCCGAGCCGAGATTAAAATTATAAATGCGCGCTTGCTTAAAATAATGCCACCAAATGAAATTCATCGTAAGCCACGTGTTTTAAAAAAGAAAAAGCATGGAAGGCGACAGAATGACGTTCTTGGCTACTTTTTACACCTTGTTTAAGTGGAGTATTAGATGAAAATGTTCTAAAAGCATACAGATTGTTCGTGAAAAGTATGCACACTCTTCTTTTGGAAGAAATAACAGAAAGTCAACTGTGCGAATATGAAATGAATATTTTAGATTTTATTGTTGTCATTTTTGTTGTAAGGAATTGTACAGGCCAGAATTTATGACTTTTAATGTTCATTGTTTGCTTCATATAGTACAAAGTGTGCGGAAAAATGGGCCGTTGTGGGCCACGTCAACGTACCCATTTGAAAGTAATATTTACAAGCTAAAACAAGACGTTACAGGACCAAAAAACATGAACCAAATGGCTACACGTACATTACGTCGGAATGGGTTCCTCAACTATTTATCCACAACAAAAGAGAAAAATTCGTGGAACTTTTGTAAAAATATAATTAATAAAGGATGGACAATAGCCATTTTGTTCGTGATAAGAATGACACAATATTGATGAATTTAAATAGTGAAAATCAGGTTCCATTACTCAACAATGGTGCCGGAAAATATAATCGATGTATTTATAAAGTAATTGCATATCACAGCATGAAATACAATAAACCTAAGAGAACAGATAATACATGCATACATCTGAAAAATGGATGTGTTGCAAGAATCAACGATCAACGATTTAGCTTCGATGGGGAAATTATGTTATTCGATGTAAAAATAGCGGAACTAGAAAAGTTTGAAAATTTAGATCACATTTGCTTGATAACAAAATGGAAAAATAATTCGGAATATGTTACAATGCAAGATATAAACAATAAAGTAATACTCATAACAATCACAGTGAATGAAAATGTAGGGGACGAAAATTCGTGTAAAATGTATGCATGTCTACAACCTAATAACATAGAATTACAGTCAAAATTTTGTACATTTAACAATAAGAATAAAAAAACATAACAATGTTTAAGTCCTATTTCACTATTGACATCTATTCATCTCCTATTGAATGTTGGTGATACTAAACCTATTAAATAATGGTAAATCATATTAAGGATCATTATAAAATTAAAATAATTTCTAAGTCGTATTTCCCTATTGACATATATTCATCTCCTATTGGACGTTGGAGGAGTCAAACCTGTTGAATAATGCAAAATACATTAAGGTTTATTTGACAATTAAAATAATTTCTAAGTCGTGTTTCCCTATTGACATCTTTTCATCTCCTATTGGATGTTGGTAGAACCAAACCTATTGAATATCAAAGAATCCTATTGAGGTTTATTTAAAAGTAAAAATAATCTAAACTAAACCTATTCAATAATACTAAACCTATTCAATAATGCTAAATCCTATTAAGAATCATTATAAAATAAAATTAATTTCTAAGTCGTATTTCCCTATTGACAACTATTCATTTCCTATTGGACATTGGTGAAGCCAAACCTATTGAATAATGCAGAATCCCATTGTGATTTAGAAATAAAGATAAATTTTCTAAGTCGCATTATCCTATTGATTCACTTGGTTTCCTATTTAGATCTCTACTTTCATTTCCTATAAAAACTATTCATTTCCTATAGAATCGCTAACTTCCTTTTAGAATCATCATCATCCTATTCAGTTGTGTCAATAGGAAAGCTCTAAATCCTATAGGTTAACGATCATCATTTTATTTCCTATTCAGATTTGTATAATCCTATTAGTCATTTTCCGTTTGCCAGAAATTTCTTAACTTTTCCTATTCAAATATGATGTTTCCTATTCAAATTCTGAAAAAGCCTATAGGATTTAACTTTTCCCAATAGGAATGTTTAAGCAGGGCTGACAGCTGCCTTCTATTGCCAATATAGGATTTGAACCATTCCTGTGGAATACCCCGAATTCCATAAAAGTCCAATTTTTTAGCAAAATCTGATGGTTCACACAATCAAAGGCTTTGTCAATATTACAAAGCTTGTTGTTAAGATTGTGGTAGATATCACTAAGAACAGAGAATATGGCATCACTCAAACTTTTAGTGGATAAGAACCCGAACTGATTCGATGTTAAGATGCTATGTTTGGTCAGAAAGCCATCAAACGTACCTTGACCAGCCTCTCTATGATCTTTGATAGAGCAGCTAGTAAGGCGATTGGTCTATAGTTGCAGCAGCTGTCCTTATGTAGAGGGATAATGATTGCTGTCTTGAGGCACTGGGGGAAAATACCCTTCCCGAAAGATTGATTGATTAGAGAGGACAGGGCATTTATTGCTTCAAGAGGAAGGTTTAGAAATACTTTAATCAGTAGACCATTAATGCTGCAGGGAGACTTGCTTTTTATAGCTGTAATGGCTTGTAACAGGTCCAGGTTGTCAACAGAACTTAAAAAGAAGCTGTTGGAATTCGAATTTGAGGCAGAGAGGAAGGAGCGAGGATAGCAACTTGAAGATATTTTAGATGTTATATTTTTGGCCACATTTACAAAATAGTTGTTCAAATTGGCAGAATGAGGAATTCAGCGAATTCCTCAAACATGCCCTATTGTATATTGTATTTGTATATAGTATAATAATATTTAAATGTAAACATGTATGAGAATATATACAAAAAATGCTTAAAAAAAAATCATTTGGATCACGATAAATTTGGTCAGGTGAACGAGTTTTATTTTTCAAATCATTAACTATTAACCAGGTTTCTCTAGCGACATTATCAGCAGTTGAAAGGCGATTTTGAAAGTAAACTTTTTTAGCTAATTTAATGATTTTTAAGTGTATAGTTCGGTATCGAGAGATGTACTTAATAACCCTAGGGTTTCCCGTGAACTTTTTAATCTACATAACGGAATGCATGTTTTTGGTCGATGTTCTAATTGCCACTGTAATCCAAGGTTTATGACGCTTGGACTTAATGGGTGTTAGGAGGAATGCTGAGGAACTGGCACAGGAAACTTTCATTAAAAATTCTGAGAAGTTAAGGTCAACCTCTCCTGAAGGATAGTTCCAATCAATGGAGTTTAATGGACATTTATTGCGAAGATTTAAAAAAGTCCTTCATTGAAAATATTCTACCCAAGCGGTGAGTTTTGGGTTTTGGTTTCTTTCCTAGAGAAAATTTGGTCAAAATTGCTTCATGATTCGAGAGGTCAGAGCAAACTAAAGACGTGGTTAGGTGGTACGTCAGACACAACGTAGTCAATGGTGCTAGACACGGTTTTTGAGATTCTGGTCTTTGATTCGACATGCATTTGAAGCCCAAAGGAATCAAATATAGTTATCAAAGATTTCTGAACAGCACACTGATTAGTGTCAATATTAGTCAATATTAAAATTGCCATATAAAATTTATCTGCTTTTAATGGGTAAAGCATCAAGCAAGGTTCTATTCTATTTAAAAGGTTCTATAAAAAAGATTCTACATACACACTAACTAAAATATCTGACTTGGATCCCACAACTTTTTGTAGCGAAAGAACTGCGTTACGAGACTTGGCATTTTTTAAATTTTATGTTTTTGATGGGATCTCATTTATTTTTGTAGGTCATGTTTTTTTTTCTCGGGTAATATACCGTGTCCGTCAGCTATTGATTTTCTTAAAGCCCATCATTCCCTGTCTCTATTTTAAAGTTAGCAACCATACATACAAGCGCGATGCGTTCGCTGAATATTATTTTTAATAATCCTTATTTTTCATTTAATGCAAAATGAAATTTAGGGATTTTTTATTTTTTTCTTCCTTTATAGGCTAAAGGCTAAATTCAAAACCTGGAGTTTGTAAGATTGCTAGAAGTACCTTAGAATTTCGATGATCGGTGACAAAATTAAGAAATTTTTAAATAATCATTATTTTTCATTTAATGTATAATGAAATTTCGTGATTTTTTATTTTTTCCTGCCTTTATAGGCTATAGGCTAACTAAAATTCAGAATTTGGGATTTGTAAGATTGCTAGAAGTACCTTAGAATTTTGATGATCGGTGAGAAAATTAAGAAATTTTTAATAATTATTATTAAAATAATATAAAAAAATAATTATTATTTCAATTAATGGATAATGAAATTTCGGTATTTTTGATTTTTTCCTTCCGTTATAGGCTAAAGGCTAACTAAAATTCAAAATTTGAGGTTTGTAAGATTGCTAGAAGTACCTTAGAATTTTGATGATCGGTGAGTGTGTCACTTACAAAATTAAGAAAATTTAACTGGCGATAATTCGTAAACTATAAGGTATAATCATTAGGAATTTCGCCAATATAGCCAGTTATAGTATGTCTCTTGATATCTAAAAATTCAAACTTCTAAAATTGCTTTATACACAACGAAGTTAGAGGAGGTCAAAAGTGCCGTGTTTCGCTTCGAGAAAAGGTAGTACGGTTGTGCTCGACTTGGCGGGGGCACTACCGTGCCCCCAGATACTAGCGAAAATTCGAAGACGTTCTCAACTACTAGGAAATCAAATTTCGAGATCAGAGAAAAATCACCCTTAGCAGAAAGTATCAACGTTCCTCCATGAGCTGAGTCTCTTCTATCAAATCGAGTAACAGTGATGTAATTTTCAATAAATACCGGTTCGTATTTATACGAACCAACCTCTAGATCCAAAATAGGCCTAGGTCGCACAAGGGCCAAACTGCCGCGGTTCCTAGTCGCGTGATTTTGTGACTCGAGTAAGCTAATAGAAGGGGCCTCACTTGCGGTTTTTTCCCGCGACTGATTTTTACCATAGCGTCACAAACCCCCCTGAAATGTGCAAAATATATACATAAATGTTATATTGAAATGAAGAGACGAGTAGAGACGACTCTCTTCAAGAGAACATGGTAGATGTGAAGTATATATGGGATATGTTTTAATGTCAAAGTGACATAAACGTATTTTTTGCTCTCCCTCCTTTTTCGACCTAATACACCGTCGTCTCCGCCGTCGTCTGGTCCCAAGCCCAGGGTGTGAAAGGAGGAGGGTGGTCGGCCTGACGCGCCGACCAGAATCGGGAAACCGAAGAAACTAAAATGTAGTCCAACATCGCCGAATCGTTGCCGGATGGATTTCGCCACGTGAGTTGATGTTTGAGGGGGTGACGAAAGATGCTGTTGCCGATGATCAAGTTGTTTGACGCTGCAAATGACCTAATACACGAACAAGAAACCGCATGGATACACGACTTAACCACTTACGAATTAATGCTACCGCATCCGGGGCAGCCGATGCGCCAGCTTTGGGAACCAGGGATGCTGGTGAGAAGTGGACTACTGGCCAAAGACTCAGGTTAATCACACCGAAATCAGAAATACGAATCGCCGCATGGAATGTGCGAACGGGACATTCTGTACGGGACACGTTGGTCAAAAGGAAATTATCGCCAAGGAATTATTGAAATGCAAAATATCGATCTGTGCATTATCAGAACTGCGGCTCACAGGATCTGGGACAATGAAGGTTGACCCACCATCAATCGATTTTAACGAGACGATGACGCTATTCTATTCTGGTGGCGACAAACGAGAAGCGGGCGTTGGCTTTATGGTTGATCGACGGGCCTCTGCCAGTGTTATCGCATTCCAACCGATATCCGAGCGTCTGGCGGTTATCACTATTGATGGAACGATTAAGACCCATATCGTATCCGTCTACGCCCCAACTGAGACCAGCCCGGACACAAACAAGGATGAATTTTATGCCCAGTTTCAACACACACTGGATACAATACCCCAAACCGAATTAATCGTACTTATGGGCGACTTTAATGCACATACGGGTGCAGATCGAACCGGTTGGGAAGAAACGATGGGAAAATTCGGATACGGGGAAATAAATGACAACGGATTACGCCTCTTATCATTTGCAGCGTCAAACAACTTGATCATCGGCAACAGCATCTTTCGTCACCCCCTCAAACATCAACTCACGTGGCGAAATCCATCCGGCAACGATTCGGCGATGTTGGACTACATTTTGGTCAACACCAGATTCCGATCGACGCTCAAAGATGTACGTGCGATGCGTGGACCCGACTGTGGATCAGACCATTATCTTGTCCGAGTGAAACTACAATTGAAATTACAAAGAGCAAAGAAGAAGGCACCACCATCAGCCAAGAGGAACTGGGCCTGTCTGCGAGACCCTGAAACCAGCCGAAAATTTCAAATCGCATTATCCAACAAATTTGCAGCACTCACGATACCAGTCGATATCAACATAGAAGAAAAACAACTTTCTGAGTCTATTGTGGGGTGTGCAACGGAGCTGTGTCCGCCCATCCGTCGACGGACGCAGCAATGGATCTCGGACGACTGTCTCAATCTAGTCGACCAGCGGAAGCAAATGAAACACGTCGATTTCAAACAATACCGACGATTGAACAAAGAAGTACCGGACGCTGTACCAGACAATCCGACGGTTAAGTGGCAAAACAACATCAACAATTGACAATATCAAAAAATTGGATGGAACTTTCGTGACCTCTCCTCAGGAACGTCTACAGCGGTGGAGAGAATTCTTTCATCAGCTGTACAACCACAATCCGCCACTAGGTCCAGCACCCGAACTGCCGATTATTGAGCAGCCGATAAATCAGTTTCCCGATACTGAACCAACAATCAATGAGGTGAAGACGGCAATAATATCCCTGAAAAATGGTAAAGCGCCGGGAGGAGATCAAGTAACTGCCGAAATGATCAAAGCCGGGAGAGACGTCTTATTACATCAACTTCACGTTCTCACAGTGCATATATGGCATTCAGATTGTGTTCCATCCGTGTGGAAGAAAGCGATTGTTGTGCCTATTTTGAAGAAAGGCGACAGTCGGGAATGCAAGAATTACCGTGGTATTAGCCTCCTCTCGATCGTCGGCAAAGTATTTATGAAAATCATACAATCAAGACTACAGAAACATCGAGAGCAAACAAGCCGGGAAGAACAAACTGGATTTCGACCACATCGAGGATGCATCGATCAGATATTTGCTCTCCGTCAGCTAATGGAAGAAAGAATTCGATGTGGCAAACGAACTGTCATCGTCTTCATCGATTTCAAATCTTCTTTTGATTGCATCGATTGGACAAGCTTGTGGGAAGCCCTGAAGATCGAACACGTGCCACTGAAAATCATTCAACTTCTTCAAGCATCGTACGACGGCTCAACCAGCAATGTTCGTATCCGAAACGACATGTCTGAGGAATTCCCGATTCGAACCGGAGTCCGGCAAGGAGACGTGGCCTCGCCGCTCCTTTTTAACATTGTGATCGACACGATTATGCGAAAAGCGTTTGATGGGCGACGCGGAGTTCGATATGATGACAAAAACTTCCTAACCGATCTGATGTTCGCCGATGACAGTGCGGTTTTCGCCAACACAGATGCCGAAGCAACAGACACCTTGTATGACATTTCCCGCATTGCCCAGTCATACGGACTGAGAATCAATGCGGATAAGACCAAAGTGCTTACAACGGATGGATCTGAAGCCAGAGTTTACCTCGATGGAACCACAATCGAGCAGGTACCACAGTTCAAATATTTGGGATCACTGGTTGTGGAGAAGAAAGTAGCTTCGACAGCCGAAGTTCACAGCCGGATAGGCCAGGCAACAGCAACGTTTGCTTCACTCAAGTGGTGCATATGGAAGCGGACGAATATTACCATCAAAACCAAAATACGCCTATACCGGACGCTGATCCTCCCAATTCTTCTTTATGGATCGGAAACATGGACATTACTCAAACCAGACCTTAACAAGCTCGAGGCCTTCCAAATGCGATGCCTGAGACAGATTCTCTGCGTCTCACTCCTCAACCACCTCCGAAATGAGACAATCAGAGAAAGGTGCGACCAACAGACACCGATTGTTGAGGAAATTCAAAAACGCCGATTACGATGGTTCGGCCACATCTGTAGGATGGGCGACAATCGAGTGCCGCACAAACTCCTATGGAAAAAACGACCTCTTGATTGGAGAACACAAAAACAAGCACCGAAGACCACATGGTTGAAACACGTAGAGAACGATTTAAAAAACCAGCGAATAACAACAGCTGAGGCAAGAACCGTTGCAACTGATCGATTAGCATGGAAGCGTATAGTGAATGGAGCACGGAATCTAGCGGCACCAACAGCAGCGTACTGGCTACGAGGTCGACCACCTCTCCATGCGCCGGCTATGGATTAAAGAAGAAGAAGAAGAAGATGTGAAGTTTAAAAACCCTTGTGTGTCAGTTTTAGAAAGTAAATTGGTGCATTTCTGTTACTGTATTTTCTTAAACCCTTTTATCGATTTTGTAATTTCATTTTTAGATCACCTTATATTTTTTTATATTTCAAGATTTGCCCAAAAATCTAAATTATTTCCTGAATGGCAAATCCTGAATTAAAATATAAATTATATGTGTATGTATCTATATTAATTAGAACTTTACGGCTCAGTGTTTTAACAAAACTTATGTAGGTTAACAGACAATACATTAGACAAACAGGACATTAACAGACAATAAAAATAAAATTTTGATTTTTGAGGATGAGGCACGCGCCTCATGTGCCTGGGAAGTAAGCCTGTGCACTGATTTTGTTTACATTGTTTTATTGTTTACACTGATTTTTTTACATTTTTGTTTACAATGTTATTTTTACAACATTTATAAAAAATCTTCTAAATTTATCTTATTATTAGTGTTATTCTTCTTCTTTATGGGCGTTTCCTACTTGGAGATGAAGTACCCACAAAACCATCTTCACTTTTGACGCTGCCGCTCTAAACAGTTCTTGTGAAGAACAGCGGAACCAATCTCTAAGATTTTTTAAGCAGGAAAACCAGATCTTCCCGAACTTCTACTTCCTGCAATCTCCCCCTGCATTATATGAGATATATCCAGATATTCCCCAGCTATTCTAGTTTCCTAAATTTAATTGTTTCTATTATTTATTATTATCTTTTTTCCCATCCTTCATAACACATCCACTTTCCTAATTTTGTCGGTCGATATTTTTAAGACTACTATACACCCACATTTCGAAAGCTTCTACACCTTTAACCGGTGACAATCGGTCTCACAGGCCGAGCGGCGTCGGCGAAAGATCATTTCACCACCTTCCTCGAGCTTCCCGTGTTATAGCGCCTGAGTAACTTGGACTTTATGTTGCATCTACGCTGTAGAGAGGGATAGTTGCGTCATATAGTCCCAAATCGGCAAGTTACAGACCAATCATACCAATGTCACCATTTACTTATCTTTTTAACGTAATTTTTCTATATTGTTTTTGTCGTATTTTACAGTTATTACCAGTTATTACGTGCAATGAATAATTCCGGACTTCCAAACAAGAAGCGTAGGGAGTCGGGAATTAGAAAAGTAGGAACACTAGCAAACGGCTTGAAAATCTTCAAATTGAGGAATGGTTGGCACTAAAAGACTCAAGTGGATCGGAAGCCGAAAATGTTCAAGAAAACATCTTCCCGGAGCAAAGTGATCATGACTCGGAAACCGAAGAAAGTGCTTCTTAAGATGAAGAACTAATTCAGGAGAATCAGCCTTCAGAAAGTAACAGTAATGATGAACGTTTATCAAGAGTAGTTAGATGTTTCTAGTGCAAAAATCGGTTCAAGTGGGCAAAAGATTCGCCAAACAGAACTGTGCGAATAGGCCAATACCACTTATATAACTTTATAGTTCGTATGCCTGAATCAAAAGGTTGAATGGACACGACGAAAGAGATCCCTTTTCTCTGTAAGGGGTCGTCCATTAATCACGTGATGTTTTTTAGCAACTTTTCTCTTTAGAGAGATGTGGGATGTTAAAAGTCAAAAAAAGAGAAGTAGAGGAAGACAAAAGACAACATGGAATCAATACATAGAGAAAATAGAGGTCCGATGCTACTAGAGAAAAAACAATAAATTGATCGCTTGCAAAGTGTGAAATGTACGCAAAATATAAGCTATTACAAAATACTGCAACAAATTACATAGAGAAAATAGTAGAGGACAGAGGACTCACAATGCTTCAAGCATTCACTATGGAAAAAGGAATGGAAAAAGTTCATATATAAGGAAAGAAGACATACCAACATATAATATGAAATATAACACCTGAAATTTAACACCTTACACTATAGGGTAAATAAGACTTCTGATATTATTATTACATCATATTTGTCCTAATGCACAGTGTTTGAACTTAAATATCTCATGATGACTTTCACTTCTTTTTCTTCTCTTCCCAAAATCTCTTCATTCTTCGTCTGAGATCCTGTTTCCTTTGTTCTGCTTGTTCTCCTATCATTTGCTGATTGATCTCGAATTGCTTTAAGTCATCTTTTATTTCATGAAACCAATTTGTTTTCCTACTTGAATTGTTTACTACGTCAAAGACTGTCTTATAGTAAGTCGTTTATTGTTCATTCTCTGTATGTGCCCATAGAAAGTTAGTCTGCGTTTTCTAATGATATATGTGAGTGTGTCTGTGTGTTCATATATATCTTTGGTGGGTCTTTTCATCCATATCCCTTCTCTGTGTACTGCTCCAAATATTCAATTTTTTCTTTTTTTATGATGCCAGATGCTCCAATTGTGGTCGTTTCTGACGCATACAATGCTTCAGGCCATACAACTGTTTTGAAGTGTCTGAGTTTGGCCTGCCTTGATATGCTTTTGTATGCATTCTGGAGTTTTTTTCCATTCGTTCTGTGTTTCTGTTCATCTTGATTGATCCTCCTATTTGTATATATTCTACAAAGTATTTAAATTTTTCAACTCTTTGTTTAGATCCATAGGTCGTATGTATGGTAAGTACATTGTTGGTATGTCGTTTCATGTATTGGGTCTTCTCATAAGATATCTGTAAACCTGTTTTAGCAGCTATTTCTTGTAATCACTCCAGTGCTTCCATTGCCTCATGTGTGTTATTGCTGGGTATGGCAACGTCATCTGCAAATGCAAGCATTTGTTTTTTTTTCGCGTGTTTTTCCTATAGCTGCATGTCTTTCACTTGTTTCTCCCGCTGCTTAACAATTATGTCTAAGACCATGTTGAACAAAATTGGTGAGAGGCCGTCTCCTTGTCTGTGCGTATCTGAAATTTCACCCATGAACTTGATCCTAGAGGTGGTGTCCGTGAGCGTTAGTTGTATAAGTGCCCTGGTTTTTTTTGTCAATGCCATATTCTTCCAGTACCGCAAAGAGCGTTTGTCTATCAATGCTGTCGTACGATTTTTTAAAGTCTACAAAGGCAGCTACATTGCTTTTTGTCTGTCTGACTTTCAATATTGTTCTTAGATTCCAAATTTGTTCTATGCATCTCCCTTTTCTAAATCTAGCCTGGTATTCTGCTATTTGAGGATCTGCTTGTGGTTCTAGTCTGTTCAATAACACTTTAGATAATATTTTGTAAGTGAGTGGCACTAGTAAAATACTTCTGTAATTATTTGTATCTGACTTATCACCTTTTTTATGTAATGGGTGGATCAAGGCCCATTTCCATTCTTCAGGCATTTTTTCTGTGAACCAAATGTCTATAATAATCTTATGAATTGTTTTGATGATGTTTTTATCTAGAAGCAATAATTCCATCTTCTCCGGCCGCTCTGTTAATTTTTAATTTGCTGTATGATCTCTCCCCTATATTGTAGGTGGAGTAGAATCAGGATTGGATGTGGTTGTTTGGAAGGTCTTTTTGTCTCTCTATTCTCTATTTCTGTAATGTTTATTTGTGCTTCTTCCATATCTTTTCCTACTTGGACTATTCATGGAGTCTTGACTCCCAGTTTGTACGTGAGGATCCGCTTGGCAATCCCAGTTTTGGGTAGTCTGTGGAGGTGTCCATAAAATTTGAGTCTCCTTTTCCTGATGTCTGAAGCAAGGTTGGATATTTTTTCTGTTATTTTTCTGGAGGGTAGTCTGTATCCTTCTTCTGTTTGTTTTGGGCCTAAAATTTTTCTCACGATTTTCCTTTCTTCTTGTAGAAGATTTTCGAGAAGATCTCTTTTTTTGTAAGCATCTCACTCGCATACAGTGCTTCTGGTTGTTTGAGCAGTGTTTTTTGTGCATTTTTTGTTGTAGATGTCTCATGTTTTGAAGAAGGTTTGAAGATCATTTTCAGTTTTTTGCGCAATTTTTTCACCTCCTGTAGGTTCTAAAATTTCTCCAAGGTATTTGAAATGAGATACCCTTTTCATTTCACTGTATTTCGAATTAAATTTTTGTATGTTGATTTTTGTGCAAATAAATTCTGTTTTTGTGAAGGAGATTTGTAGTCCAACTTTTTCTGCGCATTCTTTGAGGACTTCTATCTGCTTGATTGCTGTCGATTCATTCTCCGTAAGTATTGCTATATCGTCTGCAAAAGCTAGACATGAGATATTTCTACTTTGTCTTTGGTCCTTCCTAATTTAATTGTGTGGGTTTCCAGTGCTTTTGAGATTTTAGCTCTTATTCCCATTTTTACATAACTTTGTCTAAAGCCACATATAGAAGAATAGCGTGAACTGACCATCTCATTGTCTTACACGTGTTTTTATCAGAAATGGTTCCTAAATTTTTAGCATGAAATTTACTTTTGATGTTATGTCTGATAGAGTTTGTTTAATGAGTCCTAGTGTTTTCAAGTCCAGTCCTTGGACTTCCAGGATTTCGAAAAATTATTGCCTCTCTATGGAGTCATGAAGATCTGTTCTGCGCAGGAGCGACCTGATCTGAAGCCTGCCTGGTATTCCCCTATTTTGTGTTCTAGTTGTTCCTCTACTCTTTGGATGAGGCACATGGACATGACCTTGTAGGCGACTTGTAATAGGGAGATACCTGGGTAGTTGTTCACATCAGCTCTGACCCCCTTTTTGTGTAGTGGGTTTTTTCGGTTTGCCAAATTTCCTGGATGATATGTGTGAATTCTCGTAGTGAGTTTGATCATAGATTTTTCAGTAATTCCGAAATGATTCCATCTTCTCCGGATGTTCTGTTGCTCTTGAGCCTTCGAATGTTTCTATTGAATTCCGCTTGTTTGGGTGGTGGTGAATCCGGGTGTCTTTCTGCTATTTTTTCTCTGGGGAATCTTGAGGTGGGTTCTTGTCAGTTTAATAGAATAGAAATATATCTTGCTAGTTCTCTGCAGTTTTCTTGATTGGTGAGTGCTAGCTCTCCTGTTTCTCTTCTGAAACATAAGTTTTGTGGTTGCCTTTGATTTTACCTGCGAATGTTATGTAGAAGTCTCTTATGTTGTAGTTCCTGAAGTTTTCCTCTATGGACTAAATAATAAATTTTCTCTTGGTTTGTCTAAAAATTTTTGTGTACATCATGGATCTCTCTTTGTGCCTGGTGTGTGATTGCGATATGATCAATTTGGAATTCGCCGAGGGACTGTATTGGAGACCTCCAAACAATGTTTTTTATGTGTTTTTCTGAAGTGAACATGATATGTCCATTAGGGCATCCAAACCGGTCAAAACCGAACCCGGGTAACCGGATTTTCTGTTAAAATTTATGAAACCGTAAAACCGGGTTTTTCTCGAAAAACTGAAAGTCGGTTTATAATTATTTTATTTTTTTCTTCAAGTGGCAAATAATTTTATTTTTCTATGGCAATTCATGAAATATTAAATTGTGGATTTATTTGTACTCAAATTAAACGTAAGAGTAGTAAATACGTAGTGAAATAAAGGTTCACAGATTTAGAGTGCGCATAATCTTAATCCTAAATAAATATGAATACCTGTATTCCATTCTTACATTTTAGTTTAGTTTTGTACTTTGATAAATAAATATATGTCGACATTTATCGTTATTCATAAGTTATCTCTTCGTAAAGAATTTATTCTGACAACAATATCTACAAGTAAGTATATCAACAAGTAAGTATTAATTATATTTCATTTTATAAGTAGAATGGATTCAACTTACATATCCTAAACTCCTATAAAATTTAATTTTAGCCCAAATATGAACGACAAAAAGTCAGGAGTATGGAAAATATTCCAAAAAGTAACCGAAATTTCGGCAAAATCTATGTACAATTAAGTTTTAAAAGGTAATACTCAATCTAATTATTTTTATACTTAAAACCGGATTTTAACCGGTTAACCGGTATTTCACTTCACGAAAGACCGATAACCGGTTTAAAAAAAAATTTAGGATGCCCTAATGTCGATTTATATGTCCATAAATCCATATCCACATGCTATGTGGACATGGCATTAGTGGCTACTGATTATAATATACATATACATATATATATATATATATATATATATATATATATATATATATATATATATATATATATATATATATATATTGCAAGCTAATGGCATACGTTCTTTGCAAGTCCGGTGCCATCCGTGTATCTTATTTTATTGATCCGTAGTCCGTTTACAATCAGCCCTACTTGCTTTTCTTCAGGGATTGCTTCCTGTCCTCCTCGGTGGTATAGTTCAGTGCTTCCCAAAGTGGTGGTCCGCGGCCCCCTAGGGGGCCGGGCCTACCCGCAAGGGGGCCGCGAAGAGCCGCGAATATTAAAAATAAATATATCTTCGTTAAATAAGTTTAACTGTCAAATCTTACAATTCAATCAATTCTACTTCAATCAAAATTATAAACTCCGTTAAAATATTGAAATTTAAAAATGATTATAATTTAGAAGCTCAAGCATTTTAAACCGCTGCAGTTTTTTTTCACTAAATATAATATACTGCGTATTTAAAATTTGGTTTGGTGTCCTCGGGCGAAAATGAAGAAAAAGAAAAACATTGGCAAATGATGCTATGAGACCAGGAAAACTTTTTAGACATTTTAATCCCATGCATAGTGAATTTAAAAACAAACCAGTTCTTTGAAAGGAAAGCTAGAGATTTAAAACGTCAAACTACAACCCATTTTTACTTTTCACAATTCTAAAAAAAAAATAGGGGTTTATCGATATGAGTTGCAGGGGAGCCGCCACATCAAAAAGTTTGGGAAGCAGTGGTGTAGTTGAGTAGGAGACCCGGGTTCGAATCCTGGTCTGGGAGACAACAACTAGGGTGGTTTTCACAAATCGTCCGGGCTGCTCGCCCTGAATGAATGCAAAATATTCGAAACCGGGGTTGCGCGTACTAAAAGCCAAGGTGAAATAAGGGGTATAGTGGGGGATTGCTACCTGGAATATTGCCTCTGAGTACAAATTTAAGAGTTATACGAATTTTTAAATAAATAAATGTGTATCGTGATGAAAAAAAGGTTGAGGATTTCTGGTTTTCATAATAAAATTTATGAAAACGCAATTTACGATTCAAGATTTTTCCGCCCCAACATTTTCTTTATAAGAAGTGAATCTACATCTAAGCTAATTCCTTTAATTTTTCAAAGCCTGTCACCGATACTCAGTGAAGTATTATGTACATGCTTTTATAAATAGACCAATTTATAAAGTTTATTTGGTCCTTGAAAATTTAAATTTGCCACCAAGTGGGGATCACTATAACAACGGAATCAACAATTTGACAGACTGGGTATAACTACAGAGTTTTTGGCTTTGGTTCCAGCATTTCTGGACGAAATATAGCAATTCACGCACCTATTTAATACCAGTAAGTCCAAAACCACAAAATTGTTCATTTCCCACACTAATCAACATAAATTTCCATATATTTATCGAATCATTATTCAGCATATTATTTTGTTTGTTGCATTTAGGAAAAACGTGATTTTTTGATTGATTTTCCAGAAAGTTCCATTAAACATGTCTGACGAAGGGATTGATATTTCTCCTAAACAGGACAAAGGGATTTTGAAGAAGATTGTGAAGGAAGGAGAGGGCTCTGAGACTCCACCAAAAGGCTGCAAAGTCACTGTGCATTACACAGGAACCTTGCTGGATGGTACCAAGTTCGATTCCAGCCGAGACCGTAACCAGCCATTTGAGTTTGACTTGGGAAAAAGTAATTTCATTTTTCATTATATTTGATATAGACAAAGCCCATTTCACGTTTGTCTATAAACAAAATAATAACTAAAATTTTAATTATTTGAAACAACAATTGAAAAACTTACATTATACATTTCTTAAAGAGTCATTCAATGTCTAAATCAGCACACATTTTTATCATTTCATTTTTATAACTCTTGAAGTCTAATCACAAACAAAAATACATAAACTATTCCATGTCGAGTAATCTTGCTTTGGGTGTACACCAAAAAACTTTCTAAACAAAAATTGTATATACCAATATTTAGCATTTGTTTTAATAGATTATTTGTTGGTTTATAGAGAGTGTTATAAAAGCATGGGACATAGGTGTGGCTACTATGAAGAAGGGGGAGCAGGCAATTTTAACTTGTGCTGCAGAATATGCTTATGGAGAAGCGGGAAGTTTACCAAGCATTCCACCAGGAGCTACATTGAAGTTTGATGTAAGTTGATTTACTACAATTTCATCATTTTTATTCAATTTGAGTGCTTTTTTTTTTAAATCGAATAAAATTTTCATATTTTCCAATGTTAAAACAACATATATATATATATATATATATTATCTGCTAGTGTTAAACCACCATTACTGTTAAAACAACAATTTGAAAAACCTGTTTGTAATTGAAAGTTGCATTTTTTACTGAGTCCATTTATTACTTTTACAGGTAGAAGTTTTGAGTTGGAAAGGAGAAGATTTGAGTCCTGACAAGGATGGTTCCATTGAAAAGATTCAAATCACAGCTGGAGATGGTTACACAAGCCCCAATGATGGAGCTGTTGTTGAAGGTACATCATTGCTCTTATTAACATTATTTGCATGTGTTCTTATTACAATTTTCAACTTCCAGTACATTTGGTTGGTAAATATGATGATAAAGTGTTTGATGAAAGGGATATTTCTTTCACAATTGGGGAAGCAGAAGACGTTAATGTTGTTGAAGGAGTTGAAAAAGGTTTAGAGAGTTTCAAAAAGGGAGAAACTTCTAAGTTGACTATCAAGCCAAAATATGCGTTTAAAAACAAGAACCTTGGCTTTTCAGTTCCAGCTACAGCTACAGTAGAATATATAGTTACTTTGAAATCATTTGAAAAGGTAAACACGTTGTTTTCAATAAATTATCAAAAGTTGGTTTTAAACCACAAAGAAAAATAATGTGGTGATAAGATTTAAGATTTTTTTTATATCTAATCACCATATATTGATAATTAAAATTTATCTTTCTTATCTGTTTTTTAGTCTAAAGAAAGTTGGTCAATGGACTTAGAAGAGAAGGTAGAAATAAGCAAAACTTTCAAAGACAAAGGTACAAAATACTTTAAAGATGGAAAATTAAATTTAGCAGTGAAAATGTACCAAAAGGTGTTGTCTTTCCTCGAAATTGGAAAAGGTAAATCATGAGAATAGACAAATACTTATTACAAATTATTATTTTTTTTAGCAGAATCTCCTGATGTTCCAAGTGAAGATCAAAAGGCTTTAGTATTAAGTTCCAATCTAAACTTAGCCCTTTGCTATTTGAAGCAAAACGATTTATTCGAAGCTAAAAATGCGGCAACCGAAGCTTTGCAAATCGACCCCAAGAACGAAAAAGCTTTGTTCCGCCGTGGACAAGCCTACCTCCAGTTAGGCGAAGCCCAACTAGCAGCGGACGACTTTAACGCCGTCCTAGAACTTGAACCCAACAACAAAGCTGCCCAAACCCAATTAAGCTATTGCAACAAAACTTTGAAAGAGCAGCTCCAAAAAGAAAAGAAAATGTACGCGAATATGTTCGATAAGTTCGCTAAAATGGACGCACAGGTGAAAAGCTAAAAAATAAATAAATGTAAAACATTTAATTACTCTAATAAAATAAGTGTTGGAATTGTTTTTGTTGTTTTATTTTGTGTCATTATTGTAGAGGGAAGAGGAGGAGAGGAAAAAAGAGCCTGATGTAATGTCTTCCTTGGGCGAATGGGGCAAAGAAGACCGTGAAAGGGAACCTAGCGAATTTGAGAAGGAGAATCCTAATATTTTGTTGCTGAATGGAAGTGGGGAATTTAAAGATATGTAAGGTTATTCAAAGAATGAGGAATTGATGGATAAAGTCATTTTTTAATGAACAAATGTTTGTTTTTTATTGGAGAGACAGAAACTATATTAACAAAACTACATATGCAAGATTACACGCACAAGGCTAAATTGATGGGACTAGATTACTAGACCGCAGTGGTAAATGAAACTAAACATACGACACTAGACATAATTAATCCAGATGGGTTCTTTGTTTACGGTATCACCCTGATTCCCTATTGGGCGATATCTAAATAGGCACGGGCGCGCACAAAGCTCAGTTCAGGTCAGCAGTTATTTCAGAAATTGTTGACTGAACTCGTTTGTAATACAATAATATTGTAATAAGATATGTTAGTAAGTAATTATATCAACAGAATTGCCTCGCAGAGCTTGCTAATAAGTGATATACTTATCACAATATAAACGACAGATCCACCTAAAATCCTGTTTCAATCTTATAATTTAATGAATTTTGAATTACATGTTGGTTTCTATCATCCCAAGTATTCATGATTTGTTTAGATATTCTTCTTCATATGGCGCTACAGCCCAAATCGGTCCCTGGCCTCCTGTATTTTTGTCCTGCATTCTTCCCTGTCCTTTGCTGTTCTTCTCCACGCTCTAACTCTGAGTAGTTGGTTAGCGTCTTCCCGGGTCTCTTCCTCAAAATGTTTTCTTGCCCTCCATATCGGTTGTCCATCCCGAGCACGTGACCTGCCCATCTTAGTCTTTGCAGTTTGATGAATTTAGAAAGCGGTGGTTATTGGTATATCTGGTATAAATCGTTATTGTACCTTGGCCTTCTGATGTTTCCAACCGTTACCGCCCCTAGAATCCTACGTAGCGCCTTGCACTCGAATATGCCCATTGCGTTTTTGTTTTTTCCAGTCATAGTCCATGTTTCGCTACAATAGCATGCGATGGGCCGAATTATTGTCTTGTATATTCTAAACTTGTTTTTGCGGTGCACAGTTTTAGAACTTAGTATTTCCGCCATTGGATAGTACGCCTTATTTGCTGCTAGGACTCGGCGTCTTACTTCTCCGTCTTCGGTACCATCTTTGTTAATGTCCACACCCAGATATAAAAATTTGTTGACCTCCTCGATGTTGTCTGGCAACTGTAATTCTGGCCCGCGCTTTCTTCTTTGTGTCATCACTTTTGTTTTGCTTGTGTTGATGCTGAGCCTGTTATATTTGGCAGTAGGGTTTGGGAATACCCGGTCTTTTTAGACTCGGCCAGTCCGACGATTATTTTTCCGGGTTCGGGTCTAATTCGTCTAGCAATTTTAACAATAACGCGGAAGAATTTTTCGTGTTCTCGCATATCGTAAATATCAAAACTTTTGAATTCCTCGGCAAGGGAGGTTTTTATAATTTATTATGTTATCAGTATATCGCTAGACAACACAGAACACGTAAGCGCAATCTCGTGATCCTTGTCTTGTGATATAATAGCACTTAGACTAAATTTTACACTAAACACTAAATTTTAGAGAAAATAATTTATCTACGCTTATTATAGCGCATCAGGTACATTTGCCTAAAAAGATAGGGGATTCCCAAACCATAGTACATACTGTGTTTTCCTAGAAAGGGAAGAGATACAGCGCGGCGCGGCGTATTAGAGACAATGCGCCGATTAAACCCGAGACTCGTCGAGTCTAAGATCGGGTATTTATCCTTAGACCCGTCGAGTCCAAATATTCCTACCCGACAACCCCTATTTGGCAGATGCTTTTAGTTGGGCATAGGTCCTCTGCGCTTCGTCGGCCCATCTGCTCAAAATATTTATGTCATCGGCATATGCCGCTCGTTGCAATGTTTTGTTGGCTAGGATGTTATTCCTACCTACACCCAAATGTCTTATAACAAATTGCAGCGCTAGGTTGAAGAGTGTGGATGCCAGCCCATCCCCTTGTTTCAACCCTTTCGTAATTTTGAAGGGGTCCGTTAGTTGGTTTTGGACCCGCACCACGGCTTCAGTTTCGCACATTGTGATCTTTATCATTTTCACCAGTTTAGTTGGTATCTTCAGCTGCTGTAGAATTTGGTAGAGGTTCTTGCGGTCGATCGAATCTTATGCCTGCTTATAATCGACGAAGATGTTGTGCACATCAATGTCGCATTCCCATGCTTTATTCAAAATTTGCTTCACTGTAAAGGTCTGGTCCACCGTGGATCTTCCTCTCCTGAAGCCCTGCTTGATATTCCTCTATCAGTTTTTCTGGGTACGCCTGTAGTCGTGCGTTAATAATATATGTTAGTATTTTTTACATAGTGCATAGCATACTAATTCCGCGGTAGTTGTCGCACATCAGTTTGTCTCCTTTTTATGGATGGTGTGATGATTATTGCTGTTTTGAGGTCCTCTGGGAGCGTCTCTTCTTCCCAGATATTTACCGTGAAGTAGAGTATTTGTTGTATTATGTGTAGTCCACCTAGTTTATATGCCTCAGCTGGAATTTCATTTATCCCCGGTGCTTTGTTTTCTTTCATTTTGTGTATGACTTCTTTCGTCTTCTTTAAGGATGGGGGTTTTGTGCTGTCCCCTTGGAGCTCATTAATTTATCCTATGTCTTCTGCCATTTCTTATCTTTTTGTTAAGAGTTTCTGGAAATGTTCTCTCCAGATATTCTTAGTTTTATTCGGGTCGCTTTCCGTTTGTTTGTCATGTTTTTTTATTAGGATCGTGCGTGGAATGTAGCCCCTTCGTGTGTCTTTTAGGTGTTTATAGACTTTTCTGGTCCCACTCTCTTAGAAGTTCTTCTCCATCTTAGCTATGAGCTGGTTCTGATATCCTCTCTTCTTGTATTTACATATTCTCTGTCTACTGCACGCCTGGCCGCATACAATTCTCTCTTTCTCCCTTTTGTTTTCCTTTCAATATATTTCTAATATTTTTGGTCTCTCTATTGCTTTCTCACACTCTCTGTCGAACCATTCTTCCCTCTTTTCTTTTATCCTAAGATTTCTGTTGCTATTTCAGCAACTGGTCTTTTTAACTTCTTCCATTGGTCCGCTGCTGTGTCATGTTAGTTATTTTGTGTGGATAGCTTTCGTGTTATCTCTTGCTTATACCATATGCCCATCAAAGGTGCTTTTAATTTGCCATAGTCTGGTATAGCTGTCTTTGTGGGTTCCTGCCGTCCTGCCTATTGTTCTGCCGTACTCTGCACCTAAAATAGATTTGTGTTAATAAATGATCGATTGATAATGATAATTGCGATATTGATGATGATAAATGATCCACACTTTGCACCCCTTCTTGACATTTGTTATACTCTTTGCTGCTCTCTTGTCTACTATAGCATGATCTATTTGGTTCACTGTCCTACCATCCGGCGACCTCCAAGTGCCCTTATAGATGTTCTTGTATGGGAAACATGTGGAGCTGATCACCAGGTTTTTACTTGCAGCGAAGTTAATAAGCATCTCTCCTTTTTCGTTTATCTCGTCGTGTGGGAAGTGTTTTCCTATTGTTCCTATGTAGTGGCTTTCTTTCCAAATTTTCGCATGCATGTCTCCAATGATCATTGTGGTCGTTTCTTGGGATTTGTCATATATATATATATATATATATATATATATATATATATATATATATATATATATATATATATATATATATTATGAACTACTGGAAAAGATATATATGACAAATCCCCAAGAAACGACCGCAAAATGATCATTGGAGGCATGAATGCGAAAATTGGGAAAGAAAGCCTGCTTGATCTCCTTTGTTTCTTCATAATGTTCCTCTGTGGGCTGTTTAGTTATTGGGAATAGGATATTATTAAAAAGGCTTTTATAACCTTCACATTTATTAAATCTGATTTAATTTCATGTGACAGAAAACCACCGAAACTTAATAAATAAGTCAGGCAAATAAATGTGAAATTTATAAAAGCCTTGTTAATAATATCCCATTGCCAATAACTAAAAAAAATTTGAATTACAAGAAAAGAATTGAGGAAAAAATACTATGTTGTTTAATTCACAAATTGACTAATAACATAAATAAATATAATTACTAGTACAGTACTGTACACACGTGTGGCTCCTGCATTTTACTGCTAAGAGAGGCACGAGGCTCACAAGAAAAATGATATGACATGAAAAATGACTAAATTTTGAATTACATATTTACAATTTCAACAGGCCCTAGAGAAACAGATTCAACTTCTCAGCCCTATTTGGGTTTTGACTTTCGCTATTTAGACAGTGCTTTTCACTACGTCCTTTTAGTTTTGTCGATTCCGTTTCGTCTTGATTAAGCCGTTATCGCCGTACCGGAATTCATTATTCTTTTTTAGTGGAGTTTCTTTAAACAGATGAGCTGGACAATCTCCTTGGATCCAAACCTGCCTTCTGTACTATTTTAGTCTCAAAACATCCTTTCGGACTCTGCTGGCCCCAAAAAAAAATTCTGGACTACTATTTTCTGAAGTCCTTTTTGTATTACAAAGCTTTTTAATGTCTGATCGCAATGTTTCTTCTGAATTACACACCTTTCTGATTTCCAATTCTTTTTTCTGCATTTCATTGCTCCTTCCTCTGTGCTTCTGTATTTTAAGGTGGGATAATTTTCTCTATTTCAACGAGCTTCAGAATTTTTTTAGATATCATCTTTTTCACTGGAGTTTCTTTAAACAAATTAAGTGAACAATCTCCCCGAATTCCAAAGCTTCCTCCTGGACTCTCTTGTTCCCTAAATTCCTAAGCATCTTCCTGGATTCAAAGATCCGTCGGGATTACTAACCTTCTTCATTGACCTAACTTCTCAGCGATTACCTCAGATACCAACAAAGCTAAACCACCTTCAGACTTTGTACAGGCATGCTCATACTGTGATGTGACTGCCTGCCACAAGAAGACATAAACCATCTAATTCGATCCATAGCTTCAGGTTAGAAATTGTTCTAATTAATTACCAAGATATTATTGAAATGTTATAACTATTTTACGGTTTTCTTATTGCTTTATTAGACTATTAACACATTGCAGTCCATTGATGAATTAATACGTATTTTTATTTAAAATTTAAAAGTCAACGTAGTGATACGTCAATTTAGCCAATTGAGCCAAAGAATAGTTGACGTACTAGTACGTTTTTTGTTTATTTAAAACCTTTCCCGGAAGAGAGCTGACTGAAGCCGGAGAGCCGGACTTTCGGCAGTTTTCAGTTCCCTCCTCGAATCGTTAGAAGAAAAGAAATCGGTTTATTTTTCTGGGATTTTGAGAAATCTTCATTTAGAATAGTTTTTGGCTTTTCCCAGGAAAAGGTTTTTTTCTAGTTTAGTCGAAAATTTTGAGCTTTTCCTCTATTTTCGGGAAAACTGTTATTATGGCTTTGATCTAGACCACAGGTTCTTAAACTGGGGTCCGCGTAGTTATTGCAAGGGTTCCGCGAGTGACCTGGAGATGGTTGGAAACAGTTCCATAAGACGATGATATATTATACACTTTTTAGTTCTTTTTGCTACTATTTCTATTCATTTTATGTTTTTTTCTTCTATATCCTAATAAAAATGCTTGTGTCGTAATAAAAATAACCCTTTATTTGAACAATCAGAGATACATTTTTACCGATGTTTATTATAACGTAGTGCCTATAAGATTATTGTGCCAGAAATTAAGTCACAAGAAGAACGTGAAATGCCTAGGGTGGGTTCCGTAAAAAAAAGTTGTTCAAGAGGGGGTCCACAACTAATAATTTATATGAAAATAACGTGTAGTCCTCGGACTACACGAGTTTTAGAACCCCTGATCTAGACCATGAGAAACTGAAGAAATTTGGAGATTTTCGGAAAAATCTATACTTTCAGTTTGGATCAGACCATGAGGAACATTGGAACAGGTTTTGCCAAAAAGTAATTTTTGTCTAGATTTTCAGAAATATCGTTATATGGATTATGGACCACACCTCGGGAAACTGAAAAAGTTATTGGAACAGTTTCCCCTCGATTTTCGGAAAAAATATTGATGGACGATGGGAAACTAAAGCAATTATCGGAAAATTGTTAATTCCTTTTTAGTAAAACTACAGCTACTCCATTGGACGATGAGAAACTGAAGAAATTGTCAGAAAATTTTTAATTCATTTTTTGTAAAACTAAAGATTTTTCTGAAAAATTTCGCCATCTCCTAGGCGTTTTGAACGGCAAATCGCAAAACTAGGAAGGAAATTGGTTTTTGAGAATTGTTAATGATCGGATTGTTCGGACATATTCTTTCGATCGGACATGTTCTTTGCCTTCGAAAAAAGTAGACCTTAGAAGTATTTTGAACCGAAAATTTTGCAACTTTCCGATTTTCCTTTTAAAATGTTTGTAACACTTATTTGTGTGTATGTATTTTTTAGTATAATAATTGTTATAAACAAATTTTTATTAACTCTTCAAATAGGGGAGCCGGCTTTTGGCCATGCTCTTCTTTGTAATCCGCTATCTGTATAGTGTTAACCATGTATACAAATACCAGGTGGGCCTTTGAAAACGAAACAGAGGGATTTTTAGAGGAACAGAGGGATAGTTAAAGATGGATTTTCAAAAAACCTCTGGAACGTCAACTTTGTTTGTGAGGGGGACACCTTTTACAAGAAAATTTTTAGTCAAATCACTTAACCCCTTCGCGCTGGGACCACGACCCCTAAAATTTTAAATGGCACTGTGGGGAAAGTGATACCACATTGAAAGCTCTTTTTGCTCTGAATACTAAACGGTTAACATTTTCCAAATTTATCGATTTGTTGCCGAGATTAATTAATTTCAAGTTATGAACGCGTTCTTCGTTTATGTCGTACATATGTACGTATGAGTTACGTCCTTACAAAAACTGCAAAAGTGAAGAAAAAAAAACACAATTCAACGCCAGAAAAGATTTTATTAGTTTATAGTTTAACAAATTCTCAAATTGTACATATTGTACCATACAAAAATACAAATTTCGCTCGAAACGTTCTCTTACATTTTAGAGGATCTGTGGCGTAATTTGATGGCATTCTTCAATAATGCGTGTCCGAAGGACTTAAATCAGGTGAGTCAAGGCCGGCCATTCCAGAGCATCTCTTCTCCCAATACATTGTCCAGTCCAGAAACTCCCGAACAGCCTAAGTATAATGTGGTGGAGCTCCATCTTGTTAAAAAATCAAATGGTCTTCTAAGTAACGATCATCATTTTCAACGATATCAACAAGCAATGAGTGGACAGCATCTTCCAACACTTCCAGGTATCGTTCACCCGTCACTTTGTAGAAAACCCTTGGATTCACGTCCGACCAAAATCGACATTTATGGTGATACAGTAGAGTTTAGGAAAGATGTACACTAGTCAGAAAAACAAGTGTTAAAAAGAAAATTCGCATCAGCACCTATTCTTTCAGACATCACTTCGCAAAACTCCGGTCGCCTATCGAAATCATCATTATTCAGTTCATGTACTAAATGAATTTTATATGAATGAAATTTATATTAGTTTAGGATTCGACGAAAAATTTTCCTAAGGATGTTGGTTACAGTGGCCAAATACCTCCTACTCAGAGTTGAGTCTGCAGCAACTTGTCCGAAAACTCCAACCACAGTAGCCTCATTTGTCACCGGGAGTTCACGTTGAGGGTCTCGTATTTTATTGGCTACTGAACCTGTTTCTTGAGATGTCGTGACCCACTCCACCGCGTATTTTCTGCTTACTTTTTTATCGGGATGCTCTTGATTAAATAAGTCTGGCGTACGATTGCCGTTCTCACCATTTTTGAAAAACAACGTGATCATTTCGACCCTGTCCGCAATAGAGCAAACTATTTTTGCACAATCAATGTTTATTTTGAAACATGACAATTCAAAAAGCAGCTTAAATGGAGATCAAATGGGATCTGTTAGGTGGTAAGACTAATAAAAAGTAGAATAAAAAATTATCTGTAATATTCCGATAATAGAACAAAACCCACTGCGTAATAGAAAAACATGTGTACATGTCTTAAAAAGAAACAATTTGAGTATTTGTTGGACTAAATATCTCTTCTGGCGTTGAATGGTGTTTTTTTATCTACACTTTTTCCAGTAAGAACAGATTGAACAATTGGACTTCCTTTCAACGACAAACGAAAAAGCGTGTTCATAACTTGAAATTAATTAATCTTGAATATAAATCGATACATTTAGGAAATGTTAGCAGTTTAGTATTCAGTGATAAACGGGCTTTGAAATGAGGTATAACTGACCCTAGCGTGCCATTTGAAATTTTAGGGGTTTGTGGTCCCATCGCGAAAGGGTTCAGTTATTTGGTTACAAATTGTCTTGTAAAAGCTGCCCCCCTCACCAGCATAGTTGACGTGTCCTAGCGTTTTTTGAGAACTCATCTTTAACTATCCGAAAATCCATCTGTTTCGTTTTCAATGATCCACCTGGTATAATTTAATCTCTTTGAACAACATTTTGCATTTCCATACATTTTAATGTTTCTCCATTAATTTGTTACCTCGTTTTTGACAACTAGTTTGCATACCAAATAGATAAACTATCTAAAAATACAATATAATTATTAATTTATTGTTTCTTGAAATTCCTTTGACTTGCCATGGAAATATCCTAAAACATTTTATTTAAAATCATCATTAGTTAGGACATGTTAGGACAAGTGTTGATGAAGGAGAAGAAAGAAAGTTGATTCTATCCAATTATAGTAATAAATAGATTTATTTGAAATATATCCATTAAGTACGTATTCTTATATAGCTTTTTAGTCATCTCTTAAAAGTAATTACATAACAAAGTCTTGGTGTCAAAAGTAGTTTTTGTTGTTGGTTGGCTGAAGAAATAGTGGTTCTTTATTTAAAACGTTTGTATAAAGATTTTTTTTTCTTTAAAATATAGCAAAAATTTTCAGTATCGAACTAAAACAATAAAAGTTTAAACAAAATAATAGGAACACATACACTAAAAATAAATATCATTCAATATTTAGTTACAGAAGAAAAAAAAAACAATAATTATTATATAAGTTATTTGTTAAGTAATTTAAATTCTCTATAATAAAGATGGACCATTTTTTTTAAAGAATTCTTTGGCTACACGATCGTTAATTTAAATAGAATAACTATCTTACGAATTGTTTCTTTAATAAACTCTCTATTTTTAAGTAAATTTAACAAAAAAAAAACTGCAATATTAAATAGAAATATAATTTTGAATAGGCCCTTTTTCGTTGCTACAAACAAGATAATAAACGTGTGAATCAATTCTCTCTTCCAAACTTAACACAGTGTAAAACTCTACACAGAAAAACAAAGTGTATTGCTGACAGTGTTTATAAAATATTGCAGATATCAAAGTCAGTCAAAACAGAAATAAACTTAAAAAGACAGAGAGAAACTATCAATTAAAAAATCTATTAAATATATAATACTTTACAGAAAAGTGACTGCACCACAGTGTAAAAAAACGTTATGAATGTTAAAAAATGCAAGTACAAAAAAATTGATAATGATAGCGCTTTCTTTATGGCATTTACATAGATAACGAACGTGCATTTTTCTCCCTCTATTTCTTTTTCGTTGTTGTTGCTGGCGGTGGGGCCGTACGCTGTGGTGTAGCCGGGCGGCCCGAATTTGTACCTTGATATTGATATTTTGCTTTCTTCTCGGACGGCTTCAATATCTATTATACAAAAAAGCATTATTTCAAAGAATAGCGAAAGAGTCTAGATATTTCTTGTAACTTGATGAGATCTGATGCATATTTCGAATACTTTTTACCTGGAAGGAGCACATCAGAGTCTCGTCAACGCTCATCATCCCGCCAGCGTTGTCGAACTCGCCACAGTAGTTGGGCGCGGAGAACAGCGTAACCAGCTGCCGTTTGGCGAAGAACTCGTAGCCGTCCTCGACCACCTGGTGGGCGCGGCAGATCAGGTCGAGGTCATGCCGCGTCAGAAACTTGCTGACCACGTCGGCGCCGAACGTGAACGACACGCCGCGGTCGTTCTCGCCCCAGCCTTGCACGTCTTTGTCCGGGTCCGACCACAATAAATCACATAATAGACCTAAACAATAATTATCATCAGAACAATACTGTATTATATACCGTACTGACGCAAATATAAGAAAAGGTTTTTCCACTGAAATATCATTAGAGTCGTCTGGCAATTTCGTGCTTGATTAGACACAGAACAAGGATTGTTCTGCTAATGCCATCCAATATACTTTAATGAGAGTGTTCCTGGCTATAATTCAGTTTATTACTAAACCTATAAGAATTTTTATCATTGTTATAAAGTTTACTAATAATCCCTATAATGTGATTTAGACGTAAATTTAGTTTTGTCTATCAAGATTTGCGCTACTCAATTTTATCTATGAAGGTTTGCGCAACACAAGCTTGTCAATTTAGTCTATTAGGGTCTGCACAACACAATTTTAATCGTATATTTCCGTCTATGAAGGTTCCTATAACACAATTTTGGCCATTTAGTTCTGTCTATTAAGGCTCGTTTACACGGGTGGAGTAGCCAGGTAAGTACTGGGTAGAGAATAGTAACTCTATCCGTAGAAACCCACAGCAAAGTTAAGTAGAGTAGAGTAGCTGGTACAGTAGCTGGTACCCGGTAGAGTACTTTACCATGGTGGGAAAGCAACTCTACTCTACTGATTCCTACCATGGCTATATACTTTACTAACTCCGTACTCCCATGTAAAGACACGTTTGAGTAGAGTAAAGTGGGTTTTGTTTTGTTTACAATACGCTGTGCAATCAATCAACTTAAAAATAAAGTTCACTGAAAATAACTTTAAGTGTGTTATCGCATCTCTCATCATGGTGGCTGTCCGTTGAATTTTGTCATTCATCATGGTCAAAAGCTCTTCAAATTTGTCTCGTGTCGTTCTAAAACATTTTTTATATTTGAACTTATAACTTATAAAACTATAACTTATAATTAATTCTTTAAGCAGAAATTCCCTTCTCTCATCCAAATTTAGACCCTTCTCTCATCCACTCATATTTACCCCTCTTCAATAGTTTCAGCGAATAACTCTACCAAAGCGATGTTGTAAAAACTCTTTGTTTTAATAAAAATTGTCACAAAACTCACCACACAGCGTACTCTACTGCTAACTCTCCTCTGTGTAAACGCGACTGAACCGAAACTGTGTAGAATAGCAAAGCAAGTGCGCTCTACCCTAATCTACTCACAACTCTACCCGTATAAACGAGCTTTAGGGTTTGTGCGACTCAATTTTGTCCATTTAGTCTTGTGTATCAAGTTTTGCACAACTCAATTTTGTTCATTTATTTGGATGCGGAATCACAAAAATGCAAATTTCTTAAAAAATAATCAACAACTGTGCTTAGCACATGGGTTACAATTAGCCCTGGTCGATGTATTGTATAAAAAGAGTGAGAAGAACACCTGCAATGATATCTAATGAATCAGATACAGACGAATGATACTCTCGAAGAACAAGGAATTACAGTTACAATTCGCTACGAGCGCAACAGGACTAGCGCCAAAGGTGACACTTTTAAGAACTTCATGACCGAAATACGATAAAATATATTTTTGGCCTCCTGAATTGTAAAGCTAGCTTTGACATCGTGTATACGTCAAGCGAAACTAGATGTTTCGACACACAATGTTTCAAAGTACGGCTACTATGCGGTAAAGTTACATTTTCTATTTTGCGTCTGTAATGGACTCATAACAGCACTCATATGCGTGCGGTTATGGCTCGCCGTGTACGATACAATTTTCTCAATATGTATCGGCGAATTTTTTATTTAGAAATGGCATATAAGGTCGCAAAATAGAAAAAATAGTATAAAAAACTCATTCAGAAGGCGTATTTCGCACTTGTCCATTAGAAAACTCTTCGCTATGCTCGTCGTTTTCTAAACATGGACGCGTGCTGCAAAACCGCGCTTATTGAACTCGTTCTTTAATATACTATAACCGCATACTAGTCCCATTAGCTGGAGATATTAGCTTACATTTCCGCACACTAATTTAAATAACTATTCCTTAAAATCATTATTTATCAAGTGAATGGAAAATTTCAAAGTGCGTCTGAAAGTGTTTTCCCTGCTGGTTGTAAATATATAAATTGCATATTGCTAACAGCTTCCGTTCGCGATATATGACTTAGATTAGATTAGATTAGATTCCCGACTTCCTCTAAGGGTTTGGCGCACGTCAACCTTAAGGCTTATTGTGCTGTCGGTTGATATCAAACTTGCAGTCCGACGTCTGTGTCACTGACTAGTTTCCTTAGTTTTCCTACAAGTTTGGGTTCCCATGTGGTTTGTTGGTTCCAGTCGAGCTGGTGTCGCATTCGTTCTAGGGCAGGGCATTCGAAGAGTACGTGGTTTGCTGTTTCATCTTCCTCTCCGCAGAGTCTACATAAAGGTTCGTCTCGGTAGATTTTTACTTTATGCATGAATTCTCTAAATCCGCCAGTGCCTGTTAGTAAACTAACTATCTGCTTCGTGTGAGCTTTGTTTAGTTTTAACAGGTCCTTTGCTATATTGGGATTAGGTGAGTCTATTAGCTTCCTGCAATGGGTTGCTTTATCATAGGAGTTCCATCTGAGTTTGTGTTTATTTTTCATCCAATCATTGATGGATGCTCTGGCGCAGGCTTTTTCTATACCTATGCTCGGTTCGGGACCAACTAGTTTCTTGCGGGCACCTTGTTTTGCTAGGTCGTCTGCATGTTCGTTTCCCTCTATACCACTATGCCCGCGAACCCAGATGATTTTTACTGTGTTCTGTTGGCCTAGTGTATGTAGTATTTCTTTGCATTCTTTTATGATTTTTGATTTTGTACTGCAGGCCTCTAGTGCTTTTAGCGCTGCTTGACTATCAGATATAAAATAAATGTTTCTGTTCCGATATTTTTGTCTGTGGCATTCAGTAGCACCCAATAGTAATGCGTGTACTTCTGCTTGGAATATCGTGCAGTGTTCGCCTAGGCTGGCTGATTCCCTAATTTTGGGATTTTTGCTGTACAGGCCCGATCCGGCCCTTCCTTCAAACATTGAACCATCCGTGTAAAAGATTATGTTCTTGTTCGTAGGGGTGGGAAGCTGGTCCGGTTTCCAGCTTGGATCTATGTGTACGGTGAATGATTTTTCGAAATGGAATGACTTGTTGGTACTGTCGGTTCTCATTTCCATCAACGGTATTCTGACTGCCGTCATGATTTTCGTATGCCCGATCCTACTGGCTGCGATCCATTGACCCGCGCATTGTAGTCGGTATGCCGCCATTCTTGCTTCTCCTTTTAGAAAGATGTCTAATGGCGGTGTATCTAGTATCACGTCTAATGCTAATCCAGAGGTAGTTCTAAAGGCTCCTGTGGTGCATAGATTCGCTAGATGTTGTATCCTGCTTAATTTTGCAACAGCAGTTGATTGTTGTAGTTTAGGCCACCAGGTTACTATGCTGTAGGTTAGTATTGGTCGAACTATAGTTTTGTATAGCCAGTGAGTCAGTTCCGGTTTGAGACCCCATGTGCTACCTATGGCTCATTTACTTATCATCAGCGTTTGTTTGCATCTGGAGATTGTCTTGTTCATGTGGGGATTCCATGTTAGTTTGGAATCTAGTGTAAGTCCTAGGTATTTGACTTCGTTGCTCCATTGAACAGGTTTCCCAAATATTGAGATATTGGTTTGGTTTGTGATTTTCTTCCTATTTGTGAAAGGGATCAGGGTGGCTTTCGCAGGGTTGATTCTTAGGTCTCCTGTCAAACACCAGGTCTCTGTAATATTCAAGGCTGCCTTCATGATTTCTTCAACCGTTCTTTGGTGTTTACCTTGAATCAGTATGACGATATCATCGGCATATCCTTGAGTGAAGAACCCTCTTTTGTTAAGGGTGATTAGTAGCTCGTCGACTGTTAGGCACCACAAAAGTGGTGACAGTACGCCGCCTTGGGGGCAACCTCTTGTTGTTGACATGGTTATCTCTTCTTCCAGTAGTTTAACTTTTACAGTTCTGCTGTTAAGCATCGACATGGTCCATCTGGTCGTAGTGTTATCTACGTGGTGATTGACCATTGCGTTTTCTATTGAGATGTAAGATGTGTTATCGAAGGCTCCTTCTATATCTAAGAAAGCACCTAGGGCAACTTCTTTGTTCTCTAAAGTTTTCTCAATTTTACTTACTAACTGGTGTAACGCTGTTTCGCATGACTTTCCTGTTTGGTAAGCGTGTTGGTATGTATGAAGCGGAGATCTAATCAGCGCTTCTTCTCTCCAATGTCTGTCTATCAGTCTTTCTAAGGTTTTTAGAAAGAATGATGTCAGGCTGATTGGTCTATAGGATTTAGCTTCGGCATAGCTAGATTTGCCTGGTTTTGGGATAAATACCACTCTTGTCTCTCTCCAGGTTAATGGAACATGTCCTAGTGCTAGACTTGCTCTAAATAGGTCCTTAAGAGGGTGGAGTATGATATTCATGCCTTTCTGAAGCATTATTGGATATATGCTATCTGTTCCAGGAGATTTGTAGGGGCTGAAGAGTTTGATTGCCCATTTAATTCTCTCTGTTGTGATAATTCTTTTTGCCACATTCCAGTCCTCTCTGGTTGCCGTATGGCTTGAATGGAAAGGAGTGTGGTTTTCAGCAGCCCCTGGAAAATGCGTGCCTACAAGATGTAGCAGTGTTTCACGTTCATTTGCTGTGAAGTTCCCGTCTGCTTTTTTGAGGGTGCCGACGGGATTCGAAGCTTGCTTTGAGAGAATTTTATGGAGCCTCGCTGTGGAATGCGTCGTCTCTATCTCTTGGCAATATTTTTTCCAAGCTTCTGTTTTGGCAGTCTTGATTTTGTTATATGACTTAGTACATACATATGTAATACTACCATATTAGCACTACAATACTACCATTCTGGAGCTCTTTGATCCTTTTGTTGCGGTGGATCATTCTATTTTCCATTCATAGCTTCTTGTGTGTTTTTGTTTTTTGTACTATTTTCTTCCATTCCTTCCTATCTTTCACCAGCTTCCATTCTGTGACTTCCATTAATCGAATATCTTCGTGTATTTGGTTCTGCCATCTTATTTTCGGCCTTCCTCTTGGACTACTGTGTGGTAGTTTCCAGTTTGTAATTCTCTTCGTTATGGAGTCTTGAGTTTTTCTTTGAATATGGCCATACCAGCTGAGCCTCCATGCTTTTATGAATTTCAGTATGTCTTCCTCTTCTAGGATACTTTTTATTTCTGCATTTCTTAGTTTTGCCGAAATTTGGTCGCCCGAGAGAACTGGGAAACTAATTAATATTTATAAGAAAATCTCAGTGCACCCGTAGAGAAATGTGCACCCATCAGTGCACCCGTAGAGAAACCTCAAAACGATGCCGCAACTTTTTTTTTAATTATGTATCTGCAACCGTTTTCGAGATACGGACTTGCAACCGTTTTCGAAATACCTGAAGTCGAGATTCTGGAAAATTTGAATTCAGAATTTCGCAGTAAAAAATTGAATCTTTCCACATTTACACAACAACAATCTAAACATCGATTTTCTCTTCTTGTCGTCTAGTTTCAGTGTGCCGAAAATTATTTCAGCATATATGTATATTTCTTTCCGAAAGGATCGTAGAGAACCGAAGAAAACGATGGATTTTTTTCAGAAAATGTCCGAAGGAAATAGAAGTGCTGAACATGATTTTCCAGTTTATTAGGTTCAAATACCCAAGATATAAGCTATATCTTGTTTATTTGTAACTTCATAGCGAAATAAATTTGAAAATCGTTTTCAGCACAAAATTTTCGAAATGTGCTTTTTCGGTTTTTTCAATTTTCTCAAAAACGATAAACAGCAACGAAATCATCATTTTCGGCACACAGAAACTACTCGACAAGACAAATTTAGTGGGCGATCTTTTGAACGTGAAGCTCTACTTTTCGCACTTTTTGACGAAGATCATTGTATCTAGAAATAACTTCAGTCCTAGTAAGATAAGAGAATCTTTGACAAGACAAGAGAAATTTCAAACTGAAATTTTACTATTGTCCATTTAATGACTCAATATCTCCGAAACGGTTGTAGATATGTAAAAACGGATTGCGGCATCGTTTTTCAGAAGGTCATTTTACTGTTCACACACTTAGATTATCAGCAGAAGATTCATTAGTTTCCAAGATCTATACTCAAAAAATTGCATATTATCGTTTCACATATTATCGTTTCACATATTATCGTTTCACATATTATCGATGGTATTTTATAATTAAAAGCCTCCTAGGAACATGATATACGTTTTCCTAACATGATAATTTTGAGATACTTAATATGATAATTAATCATAACATGAGAATTTTGAGATACTGAATCGATTGGTGCCAGCTAGAAGTCTCTGTGACAAGCCGTTCAAAAGTTATGACTTTGTAAAATCTTCGTAAAATGCGAGAAAATGTATTCCTTGAAACCCATTATTTATCAAGTGAATGGAAAATTTCAATGTGTGTCTGAAAGTGTTTTCCCTGCTGATTGTAAATATACAAATAGTATCTTGCTAGCTGCTTTTGGATTCCGAATAAGCGGAGTAGAATTTGTAGTATTCATTTTGCTGGCAATGAAAAGTCCGAAAATCCAGAAAGCCCAAGTTATAATCCGACATTATTTGACAATTGAGCAAAGACATTGCAGAGATCAGAATCTTCAGTTAACCGACAAAAAAAAATTATAGAGTAAGAGACGATGTTGTCTTTTTGGCCACGGATGGCGCTCACCGCTGTAATGCACGGAGCGAATAGCGGTCCCTCGTCGTCCTTATCTTACTAGGACTGAAGTTATTTCTGGATACAATGAACTTCGTCAAAAACTGCGAAAAGTAGAGCTTCGCGTTCAAAAGATCGCCCACTAAATACAATATGTATCTGCAAAAGTATGTGAAAGAGACAAACAAAGAATTAAGCCTTATTTTGGATGCCTTATATAATTCTGGCTATGCTAGAAATATGTAATAATTTGATTTTAAAATCTGATATCAAATTTAGTAACCTCGAATGATCGAAAATTAAAGACTTGATTGACAATTTGCAGCCATTTATATTAACTGTAGAGGCAAGAAAGCACGCAGAAAGGGTTCCACCCAGTTAACTGCTGAAACAATAGTAAAATTTTAGAGAAGTTTCTTACCCATGAATACTGAATTATTTAATTCTCGAAAGCAGTGCGCTTCAGCGTAAAATATCATGAAAATAGAAACCGAGCTGATCATACATTTACTGTGCCAAATGAAAAAGACTAAAAACGATGATCTTATTCAAGATGATATCGAAAACGTGGATGAAATAGTAGAGAAGAACTTAGATTCTTAATTGAAAAAATATTTGATATTACAAATCCAGCAAGAAGCGACGTCTTACATCATACGTATTAAAAAAGTGTCCATTGTCCATTTAATTTTGTGTATTAAGGTTGCGGCAACTCAAGTTTGTCCATTTAGTTTTGTCTATGAAGGTTTGTGCAACAAAATTCTGTCCATTTAATTTTGTCTATTAATGTTTGTTCAACTCGACTTTGTCCATTTAGATTTGCTTGCGCAACTTATTGTTGGTCCATTTAGTTTTTACCTGTGTCAGGAACGTCTGTAGGCCTCATAATACGTCTAATTTGTTCCATGCCTTGTAAGTCAGGGCTAAGTCCGCCATGGCAGCAGAAAATCTTCTCGTCGATGATCGCAGCGATGGGCAAGCAATTGAAGCAATCGGTAAAAGTTTTCCATAATTTAATATTATAACGTCGTTTGCCTACGAGGAGAAACTTTAAAATACGTAAACTAATCAGAAAAAGAAATATTCACATTCGTCGTAGAATCCATATATTCTGTTTATGGAGGCGCATTCGTGATTCCCGCGTAGCAGGAAAAAGTTCTCTGGGTATTTGATTTTGTAGGCGAGCAGCAGGCAGATCGTTTCGAGGGACTGTTTCCCACGGTCCACGTAGTCTCCGAGAAACAAGTAGTTTGCCTCCGGAGGAAACCCGCCGTATTCGAATAAACGTAACAAATCTGTATACTGACCATGTATATCACCTGAAACAAAAATTCTAACCATAACAGAAATAATACCATGTTTATTAATATTTGTCACTACAATAACTATACCTTATATATCATGTATATCTTATCTCCCTTGTTAATTTATTTAATGCATTGCAAAATAAATGGCATAAAATACCACAGTTCTTTGACAGTCATTAATGAACGCCGTGTATAATTATAATAGTGTACATTTTTTTGTAGTGAGTGTATTGTAACACTTGCTGGTCACAATGTGACCTTGTTTATGAAAATGAAGTATTATGTATACTTTGTTTACTTGAAGTAATTACCATATTGATCTTTCTATTTATATAAACAAGGAAAATAACAAAGTGGTAAAAATATTTTCCATCGCTGCAGAGACAAAATAATCGCCTTTCTGTCACACATCTACGAAATTATTTGAATTCAGTGAAAGAATTCGATTATAACAGTTGGTCTAATCTTAAACAAAAAATTAAATGCACCATTGACTTAACTTATTAACAATGACATATTGATCACCATTATTCAAGATCTATTCTGCGAAGTTAAATATAATTCGGGACTTTGACAATTATTTTTTAAGGGAATGTTTTACTCTTCTCTGGTATATCTTTATTACTAAAGCTTCGTGTAGCATACACGATATGGAATCAAAACAAAACAAAAATAATCCACCTAATCTGCATTATAAATCTTATTTACTAACACCAATTAAATTCCATACACAAAATCTAGAAAATATTATTGTAAACAATTTTATGTGTAATTTTAATTTCGTATGAATTTCCAGAGATATTCCAGGTTTAAACATAATAATACACGTACAGTTGACGTAATTAAAATATCGATTTACATATTCCGTTTTCTATTTATACGTACATTTATTTAAATCGTACATACATATTTTCTTTGATTAAGTCAATTTATTGGCAGACCTTGAAGCTGTATTAGCGCGACTGCGTCTCTCTGAGTCAGACCTCATAAATTGTTAATTACTCTCCCGAAGCAGCACATTTAAGTTTCAATTAAATATATTTATTCGCGGTGACCCAGTTGCCGCTGGAAAATACACAACCGCAGAGTATTCCGATGGCGTTGATAATCCAATACGATTTATTTCGCTTGCATGATCGTTAAAAGGAATGCGGAAAATCGCTTGATAAAAATTGTTTGTTGGGTATGGTAATGCTGCGGCGGATCGGCGGGGGGTTTATCGATCGCGTGTTTTCAAACTTTTTTATATAATTTGCCGAGGAAAGAGATTTATTGCTAGTATTTTTTTAAATGGAATTACTGTTTTCTGAAAAACTTTTATGATATTCTTTCGTCGAGTGGAAAATGTCTGTTTAATTTTCGATAAATTGTAATTAATTTATTTCGCTGGATCTAAAATTAGGAAACATGGATATATAGCCTAAATGGTATATAGCCTAAACTCAGTTACGAAAATCTGCCAAGAAATTTTAACTCGAAGTTACAAACTACGTTACAAAAATTAAATTCTATAAATCTAATTTCCATCATCATAAATTGTATGGAGTAAGATCTTAATCAGCTTTAGTTCGAGTCAAATCTTTCACATACAAATACTTGTTTTGTAGTAAATATGTTGATTTCAACAAAAAGATTTTTATTTCAAAACAAAATGGTACCCATTAACTTTCAGAATGTTGTTTCATTTTGTATCAGAAATGAACGCAATTCTGAATTCTTCTTCTAAAAGTACAGAATACTTTATCGAACATTTGCAATCAAGTGGACCATCATAATTATGTCAACTGTAACCTGCGAAACAGTTTTCTTTCCAAACCATCGACCTAACTTTTAAACCAAGATGTGCTCTTTGTGCCTGGACTCCTACGTAACTCCCTTACGTATTAACGCCACCGTAGCGTGAGGTCTGCATTTATCTGCTCTAATATAACCTGATCTAACCCTTATCCAATTTTTTTTTATTATTCCAATATTATTAAATCTGTAGCTGCGGGGCGTTACTACGTAAGTACCGAAGCTCCCATTCTTTTCAGGACTTCAAGATTTGTAGTTTTGAAGTCTTCCAATTTCTAGCATACGTCTATAGATACAGATTTCAAAGATCTCCTGTTGGTGGCGGCGAGTTCGGACCGATTGGGTTAGATAGGAGAACTCTCAGCTTCACAGTGCACCCAAGGTCAGTCTGCTTCGAGGATCGGTGGAGTCAGGATCGTTGATTTATTGCACCCTTGTTTTGGAACCTCGTCAAAACTGGCGTATGCTCCAAGCTAGCGCAAAAACTGTTGAGCAAAAGGCTGTTCGAATGGTGATTGCGAGTGAAGTGATGGTTTCGGCGACACCGAAGTGTGCCATACGACTTTCTGGCACTTCGTCTAGGTCGTAAGGAATGTCCACGTTTCATCACCTAGAATAACATTGTCTAAATCTCTCTCTCCTAAGGCTCTACAGCCCAAGGTTGGGCCTTGGCCTCGTACCACAGCCTACACTTTTGCTTGGTGACTTGATCTTAGACACAAGTATAGGGAGCCCTTACAGTTTTTAACGTGGTTGGCGAGCTACTATTCGGGGAGGTTTCGAGGCAGATTGTTACTGCGATGACTTTGACAGAGCCATCTTCAGGAGAACGGTGGCTTATTTTTACCATGTCCAGGATTTGAACCCGGAACTAGCGGCTCCGAAGTCTGACACCTTGACTACTAGGCCACCACCGCCTCCATTGTCTAAATCAACAGGTTTAATTTCCACACGTTCCTTCACTCGTGTTCCAATCACTTTGGACCTTTTGCTCGTCCATCAACGGTTATGGGACCAGCTTAGCGCATATCTGATGGCAATGTTCAAATACGCTATCGCGCATCAATACGTGGTCTCAAAACTGGTGAATCAGTGATCCTAATTCCACCAATGATGGAAGTACACTGATCTTGGATGCGCTGAGCGTCCAACGTCTAACCCAACCGAACGCTACCAGTAGGAGTGCGACAAAAAATATATTTCATGACTTTTGGGACGTACCTTGTAGATATATTGTATCTTATTCCCCTAAATTCGGGTATAGTTCTCTTTTAGAGAATCTCTTCTAATCCTAATTGCTTTAGGGTCAGAGAATTCGAAACGGATTCAAATACTGTAGTTTCTCCTCTTTAAACCCCTTTATGTTTCATGTCGGACTTTTAAGCTTGTTCTTGTTTAATTATTACCCATCATTTATTTGGGTTGTCCAGGAATCGGAATTAGAAGCTAACAATAGGAGGAAATGCTGGAAACTATCGATCAAAAAAGATGAAAGCTTTTCTGTAATTGTACAGAATCAAGTTTGAAATACTGACAAGAATTCTTCCAGGACACTGCCGATCTAAGAAACATCACAAAACTGGAGTTGGAGGAAGATGGTGGTTACAGGTTCTACAATTCAGCAGAAGAAACAACTTAAAAAATGTGGAGCACAGATCTCGAAGACAATATCCGATACCATGCCAAAAATAATTGAACCACCTGAGGCTACTTGGTCGAAAATGGAAAGACAAGGATGCCTCCAAAGCTCACGCGTTAAAAACAGCCCAATCAAAAAATAAAACAATTTGTTTGGGAAGTTTTCTTAACTCCTATATTGTCTCTAACACACCAATATTTCCAGGTGTTCATCCATTGTATCCGTATTTCTTCATCTAAACTTTTGTGGATGGTGTTCATACTTATACCGTAAAAAGGTTCCGAACCTATAAAGGGATTAGTAGATCTCTTGTTTGCAACGTAAATGGCTTCTTAATTTCGCTCTAAACCAGTGTATGCTCCGAATTTTTCTTCTTAAAGTACCGAATCCTTTATCGAACGTTTGCAATCATATTGACCATAATAACTATGTCAAGTGTAGATCGAAAAAGTTTTATTTCAAAAGTCATCGACCTAACTTTTAAGCGAAGATATCCTAGTTGTGCCTGGACTCCTTCTTCCTTTGCTTGATGAGAAGCTCTCATTCTTTTCATAACGTCAAGATTTGTAATTTTGAAGACTTCTAATTTTTAGCAATTGGATCTATAGATCCAGATTTCAAAAGACTAGTTTAACAATGCCACAGTTAAAGCCACATGTGAGCGCCAACGACAGTTCACAAAATTTACCATTGGGGATTTTGACTGAAAACTTGATTCACGATTCTGACCAAACTAACTCTACTCTTGTACAATTGTAAACTACTACAATAATTGTAGTAGTATAATAGAGAAGACAATTATTGTCTTCTCTACCTCTACAATCCGGCAGTTATCTGCTCCTATATGTATCGGATTAACAAGATTGTACTGTATATTTTTGCCGCACTCCAATTGGTCGCAGTGCGTTCGGACCGGTTGGGTTAGATCAGAAGCTCTCATTCTTTTCAGAACGTCAATATTTGTAAATTTGAAGACTTCTAATTTTTAGCAATTATATCTATACATCCAGATTTCAAAAGCCTAGTTTAACAACGCCACAATTAAAGCGACATGTGAGTGCCAACGATAGATCCGAAAATTTACCAGCGGGGATTTTGACTGAATTTCATAATGAAGTTTGATTTCATCAATTTGCAGGATTATGTAGTTATAGAAGGTTACTCTTGGCTTCACAGTGCACCGCAGGTCAGTCCGCTTCGAGCATTGGTGTAGTCAGGATCGCTGATTTATTGCATCCGTTTATAAACCACGTCACAACGCGCGTATGCGCCAAGCTAGTCCAAACACTGTTGACGGATGGGCAAAAGGCCAATCGAGTTGATTGCGAGTGCACTGAAAATTTCAGAGACGCCGAGGTGTCCCATTCGGTACTATGGCGCTTCGTCTCCCAGTTGTATTGAAATTGTCCACGTTTCATCGGCGGCCAAAACATTGTCTAAATCATCAAATTAAATTTAAACAGGTTCCTTCAATTCACTAACGGCCTTTTGTTCGTCCGTCAACAGTTTGGCACCAGCTTGGCGCATACCTGATGCATACGCAATCGCGCATCATGATGTGGTTTCAAAACAGGGTTGCACTAAATCAGTGATCCTAATTCCACCGATGATTATAGCAGACTGACCTTGGGTGCGCTGAGGGTCCCACATCTAACCCAAGCAAACGCTACCAGTAGAGGCGCGGCAAAAAATATATTTCATGACTTTTGAGACGCACCTTGTAGACACATTGTATCCCTTTCCCCTAATATCTGGTATAGTTCTTTTTTAGAGAATCTCTTTCAATCCTAATGACTTTAGGAATCACAGGATTCGAAACGGGTTCAAAGACTGTAGTTCCTCCTCTTTCAAACAGCAGGCCCCAAGATACACTGTTAGGTGTGCACTTTATGATTCCTGTTGGACTTCTAAGCTTGTTCTTGTTTAATACTTACCCATCAATTATTTGGATTATCTCTGAATTAGAAGCTATATATTGTTAGATAGCTAACAATAGCAAGAAATGCTTGAAACCATCGATCAAAAAAGATGAAAGCCTGCCTGTAATTGTACAGAATCAAGCTTGAAATTCTGACAAGAATCCTTCCAGGACACTGCCCATGTAAGAAACATCACAAAACTGGAGTTGGAGGAAGATGATGGTTACAAGTTCTACAATTCAGCAGAAGAAACAACTTAAGAACTGTGTAGCACAGTTCTCGAAGACACTGGTGTATCTTGTGATCCGATTCCAAGCAAAAAATAATTTATACACCTGGAGCTACTTGGCCGAAAATTCACAGACAAAGGACAAGGAGATAAAGCATGTAGATAAGGCATATTCGTCCAAACCTCCAAACCCCACGCGTTAAAAACAACCCAATCAGAAAATAAAGCAGCGAGTTTGGGAAATTTTCTTAACTATTTCGTCGCTGCGGGAACCGAATAAAGCCTTAAAATATTTTTGTCCCGTGTGTCCCGTGTACTGGAACCGGATTAATACGCAAGCGTTTTTTGGTACTTACTATGGAAAATATGCGTTCATTTTCCATAGTAAGTACCAAAAAAACGCTTGCGTATTAATCCGCTGTATTATAATTATAATTTTTTTTTCATTTGGTGCTACGGTCCTAGTGGACTTGACCTCCTCCCCTGCCTACACTTATGCTTAGTATCTATGCTCGAGCCGGCGAGAGAATGCAGCTGTACTGCGCCAAGATGAGGGGCAAGGTACGCGCCGAGGTACGCCCATATTAGTTTGAGTTAAGAAATATGCGTCCGTTTTTCAAATACGGACAACTAAAGACCGCGCACTCTAAATAAAGTGGGGGTATGCACAGAACAATGCTAAACTCGTCGGGACGAGATGCATTATCTCGGCGGCCCGAGTATAGATCTTAGACACCAGTGGAGTCCTTAGGCCTCTTGTACACACATGGTTTTCCGCCGTAAAAATCTACGGTTAAAGGCCGATTCTCATATACGCGACACTCAGCTACGCGACGTCACGCGACATCACCTGTCAAATAATGATTACATTGTTTTAAATGGGCACGTTCTCACTATGGCTACGCGACGTGCCCATTTAAAACAATGTAATCATTATTTGACAGGCGATGTCGCACGACGTCACGTAGCTGAATGTCGTGCATATGGGAATCGATCTTAATTCGCCGTGTGTAGGCACGGTCTTCAGTGTTGTATGGATCACAGTGGAAGCTTGTACTGATGAAAATCACGCGTCTACGCACGGTGTGATTTTCATCACTGTTGCATCGCAGTCTATGGGAGTTTATCGACGGCGCCGGACATTTTCACGGTTTTGTTTAAAATTTAGTTATTGTTTTGAGGATTAATTTTTGAACCCAATTGTCAAATGTCGTTTTCTGAATTCTAAAATAATTATAAAATTTGTATTCATCCTCCCTCAGTTGATTTTTGACAATTGTATGAAATGCGCCAAATTCCTCTCTTTTTACTAAAATCGGATGTATTCAAAACCTTCTTTTGCTTTTACTTTCTTTTTTGAGTATCAAAATATACATGTAATAAGCAATAATCTTGTTCTTATAAGGATTAACGACGCACGTCCTGCAGCTTCATCAGATAAAACGCATCTGAGCCAAACTCGCATTTGGCCGTTGTCTCGTCCGGTGGTTTTGCCGTGTCATGTACAAAGTGGCCTTACAGTTTTGAACATGGGTGGCGAGCCACTATTTTAGGGGAGGTTTCTTGGCAGGTTACTGTGATGGCCTTGTCAGAACCATTCGTGCCTCCGGGATTTGAACCTGGGACTTATGACTTATTAATCCGACACCTTGACTACTAGGCCACCACCGCTATAATTATCATATATACTACTAAAAATGTTGTAAACATATAAAAACTTGATTTTAGCTTGATTTTAGCGTGTTTAATACTTACCCATCAATTATTTGGATTATCTCTGAATTAGAAGCTATATATTGTTAGATAGCTAACAATAGCAAGAAATGCTTGAAACCATCGATCAAAAAAGATGAAAGCCTGCCTGTAATTGTACAGAATCAAGCTTGAAATTCTGACAAGAATCCTTCCAGGACACTGCCCATGTAAGAAACATCACAAAACTGGAGTTGGAGGAAGATGATGGTTACAAGTTCTACAATTCAGCAGAAGAAACAACTTAAGAACTGTGTAGCACAGTTCTCGAAGACACTGGTGTATCTTGTGATCCGATTCCAAGCAAAAAATAATTTATACACCTGGAGCTACTTGGCCGAAAATTCACAGACAAAGGACAAGGAGATAAAGCATGTAGATAAGGCATATTCGTCCAAACCTCCAAACCCCACGCGTTAAAAACAACCCAATCAGAAAATAAAGCAGCGAGTTTGGGAAATTTTCTTAACTATTTCGTCGCTGCGGGAACCGAATAAAGCCTTAAAATATTTTTGTCCCGTGTGTCCCGTGTACTGGAACCGGATTAATACGCAAGCGTTTTTTGGTACTTACTATGGAAAATATGCGTTCATTTTCCATAGTAAGTACCAAAAAAACGCTTGCGTATTAATCCGCTGTATTATAATTATAATTTTTTTTTCATTTGGTGCTACGGTCCTAGTGGACTTGACCTCCTCCCCTGCCTACACTTATGCTTAGTATCTATGCTCGAGCCGGCGAGAGAATGCAGCTGTACTGCGCCAAGATGAGGGGCAAGGTACGCGCCGAGGTACGCCCATATTAGTTTGAGTTAAGAAATATGCGTCCGTTTTTCAAATACGGACAACTAAAGACCGCGCACTCTAAATAAAGTGGGGGTATGCACAGAACAATGCTAAACTCGTCGGGACGAGATGCATTATCTCGGCGGCCCGAGTATAGATCTTAGACACCAGTGGAGTCCTTAGGCCTCTTGTACACACATGGTTTTCCGCCGTAAAAATCTACGGTTAAAGGCCGATTCTCATATACGCGACACTCAGCTACGCGACGTCACGCGACATCACCTGTCAAATAATGATTACATTGTTTTAAATGGGCACGTTCTCACTATGGCTACGCGACGTGCCCATTTAAAACAATGTAATCATTATTTGACAGGCGATGTCGCACGACGTCACGTAGCTGAATGTCGTGCATATGGGAATCGATCTTAATTCGCCGTGTGTAGGCACGGTCTTCAGTGTTGTATGGATCACAGTGGAAGCTTGTACTGATGAAAATCACGCGTCTACGCACGGTGTGATTTTCATCACTGTTGCATCGCAGTCTATGGGAGTTTATCGACGGCGCCGGACATTTTCACGGTTTTGTTTAAAATTTAGTTATTGTTTTGAGGATTAATTTTTGAACCCAATTGTCAAATGTCGTTTTCTGAATTCTAAAATAATTATAAAATTTGTATTCATCCTCCCTCAGTTGATTTTTGACAATTGTATGAAATGCGCCAAATTCCTCTCTTTTTACTAAAATCGGATGTATTCAAAACCTTCTTTTGCTTTTACTTTCTTTTTTGAGTATCAAAATATACATGTAATAAGCAATAATCTTGTTCTTATAAGGATTAACGACGCACGTCCTGCAGCTTCATCAGATAAAACGCATCTGAGCCAAACTCGCATTTGGCCGTTGTCTCGTCCGGTGGTTTTGCCGTGTCATGTACAAAGTGGCCTTACAGTTTTGAACATGGGTGGCGAGCCACTATTTTAGGGGAGGTTTCTTGGCAGGTTACTGTGATGGCCTTGTCAGAACCATTCGTGCCTCCGGGATTTGAACCTGGGACTTATGACTTATTAATCCGACACCTTGACTACTAGGCCACCACCGCTATAATTATCATATATACTACTAAAAATGTTGTAAACATATAAAAACTTGATTTTAGCGTAATCAATATTTTTGACCCAAACTATGGGAACCGAAATAATCCGCTTGCATCACTTCAATACACCCATTTATAAATGCAGCACATTTATAACTACCACGAAATGCGTACGGTTCCCGCAGTAAGTACCTAACTGCAGGAATCGTCGAAACATCATCATCATCGAAACCGAAACCGCACTACGCTCGACATGCCGTATATCCCGTATAGCGGACACGACTTGTAGAAAGGCGCGCCGATAGCGAAAAGGTTAAGTCCTATATACTCTTTACCACACCAATTTTTCCAGGTTATCATCCATTGTTTCCTTATTTCTTCATAAAACTTTCACTAAACTTTTGTGGATGCTGTTCATACTTATATCGTAAAAGGGTTCCGGACCTATAAAGAGATTACCAGATCCCTTGTTTGCAAGGTAAGGCTTCTTCGTTTCTCTCTATACCAGTGTCTCCTAGTACCCAGTACAGCGTTACTTTATTGTCTCTGTTACTATTTGTACAAGCTTGTTTAGCTTTCCCACACAGTCGCATACCAGTTTGGATTTGATGGTGTATGAGCTAATAGCCTTAATGACCGCTTGACTATCGGGCAGGATAGCATTTCGTTTTTTGCGATAGTTCGCATAAGAACACAAGACTTCTAGTTACGCCTGTGATATATACCCGATTTTGCGCTATAATTATTTAAGATCAAAGCAACATTTTCCATAAGACTTTCGAAATTTGAATTTTCCTCTATATTTTTTAAGGATTTTTTTAAGGAGGTTCCAGTGTTAAATATTTTTTTTCAAGTATAAGCTTTGAAACGTTTTACACATGCAGATCAATACTTTTATGTCCTCTCAAAATTTGAAATTGATCCACCGTTATAAATGCAGCACATTTATAACTACCACGAAATGCGTACGGTTCCCGCAGTAAGTACCTAACTGCAGGAATCGTCGAAACATCATCATCATCGAAACCGCAAAATCCGGATTTTTTATCCGGAAAAAAAATTCTAAAATGTTTTTTCGAATCTCATACACAGGCTCCTATGGTCACGCTTCCGTCTCGTCTTTATTTATTTTTTTCGATATTAATTTCCCAACTTTAAGGAATAAAAAACTATATACAATAAACTTACATAATATTAAAACACGATAACATTAAAACAATGTAATGTTCCCGATATAATTATTTAAATAATTAAAGTTAAATTTTATATTTTGAATTTTGTTGGTCGACAGTAATTCACATGACATGGTTTGGCAACGTCGCGATAACAGCTGAGAGAAAAAGAAATGGAAACATTTTGAACTTTTGAACGTCTGAGGATCCCATTATTGTCAGTTTTAAAATCGAATGTTTTAAAAATTTGAACAATTTAAATTCTTACGAAAACATACGAAAAAAAGTTGTATTGTATTAGTATTCCTTGAAAAGTTTTATTCTATAAATTTTTGTGTAAACAGAAAAATAAAAATTTAACTAGTTGATAGAATACGCTTCAGCTTTTTACATAGATTATCTATATTTTTTGCCTTTTGGTAATTCGAGGTTTTCAGCCAACATCTTGGGCTAATAAAATTCTGATTCCTTTATAATCAGTCGACTCATAACACTGATGTTGCCAGATCTTTTTATGACACCTGATAAGTCAAAAATAACGAAGTCATTTAAAAACTTTATTTTACTAAATAAATAATAATTACCATTTTTTTAATTTGTTATGTTATTATAAATAAAAATAATTAATTTTAACAACTATTAGGATAATTGAAAATATAGAAAAAATCAAGCACTATCTTGACTCATTAGTTACGCTTAAGGAATAATTAAAAATTTACAGAGATGGCAAATAAGATCGTGGATAATGATGACCAAGATGTAATTGACAAGAAAATATAATAAAAAAAATACCAATCATAGTATGTATTTAACTTTGAATTGCATGTTTATTAATAACAACAGTATTAATCAGAAAAACATACATTCTTTAGTTAATGTTATAATCAATAACAATCAAATTTATTGTACAAAGTACAACTGACTAATGACCAGAGTTCTTGATGCATTAATGTTATATTTGTGTAAAAATTCTATTTTTTTTTTTTTGCAACTTACCGCATATTTTTAATGGCGCTTCGAGTTCTAACAATATCGGCTGCTGCAAAAATATCTCACGAGATTTCAGACAGAGCCCTCGCACCTCCGACTCTGACATTTGTACAGATTTGCCTGGACGACATCCTCTAACTAAAACGAACATCAAATCAGCGAATCTTCACGGTTCACAAACAAAAAGCAAAATTGTTTTAGTCAAAAAAATCGTATTTTCTTAAAAATATATACAATAATTATGGAAAGTTTGTTTAATAGCCATTTTTTAAGGATTTGATTAACATTATTTTATTTTGACCAAATATTTCAGTGTTTTTAAGCAAATTTTATTTAACTTTCAATACGTTCTAATTTCTACGACAACAAAAATATAAACATTTATTTTATAGAAAAATTAGATGTTTCTAACATTTTCTTTTATATCAGACAAGGCATTTCCTTAATATCAGACAATTTACCACAATCCGATTATCTATATAAATATCCGGTTAAATTGAGAACAAAAGAACTTCTTTTACAAAATATAATCATTTGTTAGTCATAATTAACAAAACTTTTAAGTTAACAATTGAATAAAAGAAAACATTTATTAATGGGCAGAGGTGGGTTTTAATTGAAACAGAAAAGGCTGCAATAAAAACTTAGCAATTGTAACAATAAACATAAATTAGATTAATTAGAGCTATAAATTTAAAGTTTTTTAATGCAAAATATGACTAATAACACCACTTTTACTTAACAAACGTGCCTGAATTTGAAATTCAATTCATATTTAATTGTATAACATTAACCCATTAGAGTCTGATTAGAATTACCATTCTATAATTATCATCAAGTTTTAGGACTTTTTAAAGTGAGAAATTGTTTTGCAATATTACAGATAAATTTTCTATTGATACATACGAGACATGGAATGGGTATTTAAATACCCAAAGAATTTAAAAGTTTAATATGACTACTTTATATCATTTGTCATATAAATGGTTTCATTCCTGGTTTCTTTAGAACCAGCAGCATGATAAGAAGATTGTTTAGTATAACTTATGAGTATGTGCATTTGCCGAATATTCAAAATGATAGCGTTTTTTGGGAAGTGCACAAAACGATTTAAATATACTCTGAATATAACAAATGCAATAATAAGAAGGCGTAGCAATTTTTGGACCAAACTTGGTAGAAATGTTTAACTAATCAAAGGTAGTAATTGATTGAAAGGTAGAAATTTCATTCAAAATAATCCAGTAGCCAATATAATACAGTGTTATCAAGCATGGTACAGGTCAAGAACATCGTAGAAGCGGAAGTGGACGGCGAAGACAGACAAAAGTGGTCAAGGACCACCATCTCCGATTAATGGCTTTAAGAGACCGATTCTCGAGTACAAGATCAATAGCCGAGCAATGGTTTGGAAACGAAAGACGTCCTGTAACCCTTCATACAGTTTACCGACAGAATTAGAGCTTTTGGCTTGCAGTCCTATCGACCACATCTTGTGCTTCCGCTGACGGATCGTCATCGATAGCAACGTTAGGATTGGTGTACCTTGCGACCTTGGGACGTGGCATAGAGTAGTCTTCCGTGACGAATGCCGATTCTTCTTGGGAACGCACGATGATCGCATAAGGGTTAGACGTAGACGTGGAGAACGTCTACGTTCAGTTATTGCGTCGTTATGTGCAGTTTTCTGTTGAGCGGCATGTGCACCACACAGTAGGGGTTATGGTATGGGATGCTATTGTTTATGGAAGCAAGTCTCAGTTGGTATTCAATATGAATGCCCACCGATATGTTGATGAAGTAGTAGAACCCCATATCCTTCCATTCCTCAGGACAGATTTTCAGGACAGGATAATGCCCGTATAGGATAATATCTTGCCGTGGCCACCCAGATCTCCCGACCTATCGCACATCGAACATGTGTGGATCATGATGGGTAGAAGACTCAAGCAATCAGCCCATTCTTCACAGACACCAGAAGCTCTCCAGCATGAACTACAGATTGCCTGGGATGCAATACTTTAGGGAGAAATCGACAAATTGGTAGAATCAATGCCCGGAAGGGTGCGGGGGTGTAAAAATAGGGGTGGTCCTACACATTATTAATAAAAAATTCACTTATCTTTTGTTTAATTTCATTGAAATTTGAATCAACCACTACTACCTTTGACTAGAAAAACATTTCTGCCAAGTTTGATCCAAAAATTCTTACCTCTTCTTAGTGTTGGATTTTTCAGTACAGTATAATCTAGATAATCCGACCCATATGGGACCAGACAACCGCCGGATTATAAGAAAGAGTGGAGGGAGGGAAGCGCGAGCGGTCTCCAGACGGCCGGATTACTGGACGTGTCGTCCGATTACCCAATGGCCGAATTGCCGAGCTTATACTGTATAGATGTTGACGATTTTGAAAACACAGAGGAGCATTATTTTATGTTTGCCTTGTAGTTTTATGTAGAAAAAAGAGGAAAAACTTGTTCTACTTGTTTGTGGAGAATAATTCACAGTTCCAACTTTTTTCCACTTGCAAAAAAAGGCAAGAGATATCTTTTGCCATCGTGAATTATAAGTCTTTACACAGAGCATTTTTGGGTATTCAAATACCCAGCGTATAATTGACTTAATCCAATATTATAATTTGATATTAAGCAATATTTGGCCAAAATATAATTATTATTAATAATAAAAAAGATTGAATGAAGAAGGAATTAAAAGATGTAGATATATCAGAGAGAAAAATCAATAATCTATAAAGTTAATAAAAGCAATAAAGTTGCGGTGTGTTGGTGTAAGCATAAAACTTTCAATAATTACTGCAGAAAACAAATTTAAAAAAATATGCAATAAACTTATTGAATATTCATATATTGAAGGTAGAGAAAATTATCTACAAGAGAGAAAGAGAGAAATAAAACTAGTGTGTATTTTAAAGTGTCCTTACATTCTGACGAAAATATATCTTTGAACTTTGTTTTCTTCTTAAACTCGGGCATTTCTCGTGACTCTTGCTGTACTTTACAAACTGACCCACAGCACACGAAAAGCAGCACAAAACAATAACAAATACTCGAAAAACACATACTTACAACTAAGTATTCTAAGTAACAACAACAAAAGAAGTAAAAAACAAAGTCATGTGTGTTGTAACAAGGAAAACGAAATAATTGTATTAAAAACTGTGCTAGAAACAATAAAATTTTAAACATAATTGTAACTAAATGAGATATGTCATAAAGTTTACTAACAATTCTGTACAGTTTTTTCTGTCTAGTCTAGCCAACACAGTTTTGTCTTGTCTTGTTAGTTTTGTCTCACTAGTCTGGCTGCCTGTCTGGTTTTGTCAGTCTGGTCTTGTCTATCTCATCATGTCTTTCTAGTCTAATATGTCTAGCATTGTATGTAGTATCAACTTGTTTATCCAATCTTGTCTAGCCTCCATAGCTTATCTAGTCAGTTCTTGTGTAACTAAATAAACATGTTATGTTTTAAAAATGTAACATATAAGAATATAATAAACGGTGCAAACTAAACAATAAAATATAATTCTAATTTTATAAACATGAATTGTTGCCAAGATTATGAACTAAAGAATTTACTGGATTATTTATCTAGTCTTGTGTGTTCAGTCATGTGTGCCTATCCTTTTACCTATTCCTGTGTGCCTAGCCATTTATCTATTCCTAGTCTAATCCTTCTAATTTTGTCTAAACTTATGTAACTAGTCTAATCGGTGTAGTGAAAACTGTGCAAAAAAAAAAAAAAATAAAGAAAAGATAATTCTAATTCTAATAACCAAGATTAGTTGCAGTTTACAAACAAAAAGGAATTAGTAGAAATAGTTGTTGAAGCGAATTAGTAATTACATTTTCTGTTATTTAATTTTTCCCTTGCAGTTTTAATATATATTTTGGGTTTTCTTAGATGTTTATTTCGTTATATTCCGGGGGGCTTTTGTGCTTAAAAATAAAAGAGTACGGAAGGGATAAAAATATATTTTTTTTCGGTGAGGTATAAATAAATCCTTATATATGAGTGACAGATGTAGAAAATGGAGTTGTCAATGATTTGAGGGCGGTTTAGTGCCGTTTCTGGGACACCTTGCGGGCCAAACGGTTCCGTTCTCGGTTCTACTCTACGTTAAATGTATTTATATTAGGTTTACCTTCTAATAATCGTTGTATTAAGTTGTCGACGTTCAATTCTGGTTCCGCCATTTTTACAATTTATTATTTGACGTGCAGGTTCACTAACATTTTAAAACGAAAACACATGACATATTCAAGCGGGGCTGCCAACGTAATTTCTAGTTCCTACCACTCGCCCATCTTCGTCGATTTGTGTAGGAGAATCGTTTGAAATTTTTTAGTCCGCGTTTGGGTTGATGACCAGTGTTACTGGTAGTGCAGGCTGTTTGCATAAACTCGTGAAACTATGGACTGCGAAAAATTTCTCTTTGCCAGGCAATACATTTATAAACAAAACAAAGTAATTAATACAAATAAAATATAATACATATTAATTAAAAAAAAACATTAACATTTTTTTATGCGAATAGGAAGAAGAAAGAAAGAAAGAAATTTTGTTTATTTTGTAATAATTTTTATACTGAAGAAGCTGAAAGTCCAGAACTCGCTGCAAGAGACAGGGAAGACTGGAAGAGGATGGTTTGGTCCATTTAAGACCAAGAAGAAGAAATATTCTAATAAAATTTGAATTTGTGTCGGAATAATTCTGTAAAAAAGAACAATAGTAAATCTGGTTTCTTACTTTTCCTAGAAAGCGTTTTTATGCTTTCCCTAATCTTGTCCAGTCTTCTTTAGTCTCTCCAGTCTTGTCCAGCCTTGATCTGTCTTATCTGGTTTTGCCTGGTCTTGTCTGGCCTTGACCGGTCTTCTCTGGTCTTGTTTGGTCTTGCCTGGTCCTTTTTAGTCTTATATAGTTTGGTCTAATCTTATTTAAAAACAAAAATTATTGTTGTTTTGTTGTCTGGTTTTACCTGGTCTTGGCTGGTCTTGTTTGCTCTTGTCTCTGTTTGTCTGATCTTGTCTTATCTTTTCTGGTCTTGTCTAGTCTTGTATAGTTTTATGTAATCTTATTTAAAGACAGAGCAACAATGTTTTTATCTGGCCTTGCCTGGTCTAGTCTGGTCATGCCTGGTCTTGTCTAGTCTTGTATAATTTTGTCTAATCTTATTTAAAAACAAAGCAACAATGTTTTTGTTATTAAATAAGATTAGACAAAGCTTTACAAGACCAGACAAGTCCAGCCAAGATCAGAGAAGACCAGACAAGACCAGACAAAACCAGACAAGATCAGACAAGACCAGGCAAAACCAGAAAAAAAAGCAACAATGTTTTTTTTTTTAAATAAGATTAGATAAAACTAGACAAGATCAGATAAGACCAGACAAGACCAAACAAGTTCAGACAAGGCCATACAAGAGCAGGCAAAACCAGATAACAAGGCAACAATGTTTTAGTTTTTGATTAAGATTAGACAAAACTATACGAGACTAGACAAGACCCGACAAAACCAGACAAGACAAGACCAGGTAAGATCAGACAAGACGAGACAAAACTAGACAAGACCAGAAAAGAACATACAATACCAAGCAAACTAGATAAAACTGATTAAGGCTTGACAAGACTGGACCTTAACCTGGGTCTCCCCACAGGTCATTTTCCCCTGAGTCCAGGGTAGGATTCGTTTGATGTTCCTGCTGTCCTTTCTCCTATTAGAATAGAAGAATTTAAATAATTCTACTGTTAAAACAGAAATGCTCCATTAAAATAATTCGGTGGAAATACCAACAAATTTTATAAATAGTTTAATAAATACTGATTCTAGTGTGGATGATTCTGGTATGGCCCAGTTTGTTCATCAAAGATTGCTTCAACCGGCGTCGGACATTCAATATCGACTCGTTTTTTTATCACAAGCTCTAAATGAGAATATTCTGTGGCCTGTGGGGAAACCCAGGTTAAGGTCCAGTCGTTTCCAGTCTTGTCCAGCCTTAATTAGTTTTATCTGTATCTTTTCTGGTCTTGCCTAGTTTTGCCTGGTATTGTCTGATCTTGCCTGGTCTTGTCTTGTCTGGTCTTGTATAGTTTTGTCTAATCTTTAGTTAAGAACAAAAACATAGTTGCCTTGTTATTTGGTTTTGCCTCGTCTTGTCTGGTCTTGTTTGGTCTGGTCTGGTTTTATCTGGTCTTGTCTGGTCTTGTCTAGTTTTATCTAATCTTATTTAAAAACAAAACAAAATGATTTTTGGTCTTGTCTGGTCTTGTCGGGCCTTGTCAGGTCTTGACTAGTGTTGTCTGGTTTTGTATGGCCTTGTCTGATCTTTGTCTAAAATTATTTAAAAACCAAAACATTGTTACTTTGTTTTTAAATAAGATTAGACTAAACTATACAAGAATAGTCAAGACCAGACAATACCAGGCAAGATCAGACAATACCAGGCAAGATCAGACAAGACCAGGCAATATCACGCAAGACCAAACAAGATCAGACAAGACCAGGCAAGAACAGGTAAAACCAGATAAAACTGATCAAGGCTGGACAAGACTGGAAACAACTGGACAAACTGAGCAGGACTAGACAAGAGTAGACAAGATTAGACAAAACTAGGAAAAGCATAAAAACGCTTTCTAGGAAAAGAAAGAAAGCGTTTTTACTTTTCGCTTTGCAGAATTATTTCGATACAAATTAAATTTTTATTAGAATATTTTTTCTTCTTTATTTTACGTCCCTCCCAAGGAATTTTTCAACAGAACAACCCTCTTTCAACGTATCCTGTCTATTGCAGTTCGTTGTCAGTTCTGAACTTTCAGCTTCTTCAGGATCGTTTCCACATCGTCTCTCCACATTAACCTTGGTCTCCCCACAGGTCTTTTAACGAGGGTCTTGAGTATAGGATTTTTCTGATATTCCGGCTGTCCTTTCTCCCATTAGAATATTCGCATACAGAAAATGTTTGTTAATGTTTTTATTATTACTTCTAATAATTACTTTGTTTTGTTTATTTTGAAATAATTTTTTTTTTACATTGAATTGAAAAATTCACTATGTTTTAATCACACTTATAATATATAAAAATGTTATATAACTTATTATTCACAGTTATATAAATTTCTACATTTACATTCACGACTCAAGTGAAAAATGAAAAGTATGAATTAACACGTAGTAACAGTCGCATCCATCCTATTCATAAGATTTTTTTTTATTTAAAAACTTTGCAGGCATACAATGTACATACAATCGGTATCACACAATACAGTAAATACTAAGTTTAACTTAAATACTTTAATTTAAGTAAAACTTGATGAGATTAAAGAAAACTAGTTTATCTAAGGTCAGCATGTATCACGATACCAAAGAAATCAAATATTAAGAGGTGTAAGATAGGGTTGTATACTTTCACTGTTTAATTTATATTCGGAGAATATTACTAATGAAGCTCTTGAACACATTGATTCTGGAGTAATTGTAAACGGAATAGTATTCAATAATATTAGATACGCTGATGATGCTGTATTGATAGCAACAAGCTTGAGTGACCTGCTAATATTGTTAGACGCGATTACGTCACACAGTAATCGTATGGGAATGAGACTGCACGTCCAAGAAATAAAATATTATTCAACAAAAACTCATATAATATCAACTAGTCATTAATGGTTGGCAATGAAGTGGCAGACGGGGTACAACACTTTATATATTTGGGATGCTACTTAAATCATTAAACTGTTCGTCTATACCAGTGTGTCCTGGTACCCAGTATAGCGTTACTATATTTTCTTTGGCAAGTTTGTTTAGTTTTCCCACACAGTCCCATACCAGTTTGGATCTGATGGTGTATGAGCTAATGACCTTCAACGTATGATGCGCATCGAAAAATACAGTTTGTTTACACATCATTATTCAAGGAAAAAATGATCGTCGCCGTAGTCAAGGCATACGAAAGACTTAATGAAGACTTAAAGAACGACAGTATAGTACGTTATCAGCACTCATGCATTATTTCGCACTGTTGTAAATGAGATAATTTGGAAATTTTTGTCGCCAACGTTCTTGGGGGACATAAAGAAGAAAGAAATCAAATGGCAGAAAATGTAGCGACTACCGAACTATAACCCTATAACAAATTGGAAAAAGGTATCACTAATACCTTTTTCCAATTTGTTATAGGGTTATAGTTCGGTAGTCGCTACATTTTCTATGCAGTTCGGATTCAGCATGACATGGGCGCTCGTGAAGCGTTAAGCATTATTTGGCATTAACGTGTTGACACAAAGATGTATGGATATGAACTTGCTTCATAGACTATGATAAAGCTTTCGACAAGGTCCAACATGAACCATTAGTAACACTCCTGAAAACTAAAAGCATCGATACAGCGAACATACGAATCATTTAAAATCTGTATTGGAATCAAACGGCAGAGGTGAGCGTAGATGTTGATTCCACAGAAAACATCAATATCTAGAGAGTTGTTAGGTCGTTTGTCTCTGATGCTATTCAATTTGTACTCAGAGGCAATATTCCAGAAAGCAATCCCTAAAGAAGAGCAAGCAAAGCTGATTGTAAACAGACGACCGATCAATAAAATAAGAAACGCCGATGACACAGTGATACTAATAAATAATATAGAAGACTTTCTATAGCAAAAGAATGAATGTCCTTAGCTTGCAATACGGGTTGAATATAAATCTTAAGAAAACCAAATATAAGATCATAAAAATATCGTTAACCGACAAAATTACGGATAGAATTAAGGGTAGAATAGAAGGATAGGATAAGGAAAGGATAGAATTAAGGATAGGAAAAGAGTCAAAAAAATGAATATAGGAAACTAGAATATCTGGGACATACTATGAGAGGAGAAAGATATGATATACTACAGCTCATAATGCAGGGGAAGATTGCAGGAAATAAAAGCGCAGGAAGACGCTCTAACGATCTTAAAGATTGGTTCCGGTGTACTTAAAAAAACTGTTTAGAGCGGCAGCGTCAAAAGTAAAGATTGCATTGTTGGTTGATAACCTCCGTGTCGGAGGCGGCACATGAAGACGAAGGTTATCTAGTCACGTGTTTAGTTTCTTTCTGTGTAACCTAGTATGATTGTTGTGGTAATTTGGAATACAAATAGTTTTAGTGTAAAACTGTAGGACGTTCCATTTTTTATTTGGCTTGTATGGCTTAAGTAATGTTGTGCAAATAAAAACACAGATTAGATAAGATAATAGTCGATGAATCAGTTTTTAATTAAGTATATAATAAAAATAAAATAAACCCATAGATCTCTGTGTAATATGAAATTATTATCGAAGATGTAATAATCAATATATATTTGTCGATCGATGAAATTTATTTATATCAAATCTTATTCAAATTGCGAATACGGCGGAGGTTTGGATGTGCACAAAACTGACTAATATACTGGCTAATTTGTTTTGATGTATTACGAATTCACTAAAACTTAGTAAAAGTATTCAGAATTCAGTACAATTTTTGGCGAAAAATCTCCAGACCAGATTGTAATGTATGAAATTTTTCAACATACAATCTAAACACAAATTCTTATACTCATTTAAAATAAAATATATAAAAAAACTTTTAGGAAACCACATTTTTATTAAAATGCACTACAAAGGAGAATTTTGTTTCCGTATTCAACTGCATTAACGTTATCTTCGTGGATACTCTACGCTTTTATTTATAGCCAACGCGGAAAACAATATTTTCTCATTTTTAGTGCATTTTAATAAAAAAATCTGGTTTTGAAAATGTTTTTCTTGTATGTATTTTATTTTCTGCTTTACAATCTTGTGTGTGTGAAATTTGGCAACCGATTTTCAGTGGCGGTTTCAATTTATTTTATTTTACCCTAGTTTTTTCTGTGTTATGAAATATATATATATATATATATATATATATATATATATATATATATATATATATATATATATATATATTTTTAATTACGCCCTTAGACCAGTTGACTGGGATCGCCCCTGCCGATTTTAAATATTGTGTGATCAGCTGGCCTCGATTCTGCTTACACGTATTCTTCTCGAACTGTGTTATTGAAGAAAGTCAGTTAAAAGTGAATTAATAAAAACATGGTAAAACTATACGACAATATATACAAATGAAGTATATTTTTGGTTCAGGCGGAGTGCTCACTACCTCAATAAGTTTCTTCCAAATCCTGACTTTATTTTTTCAAATATTTAAACAATGTTTTTAATTCCTAAAAATATGAAAGACATATCATAGTGTAGTCCTTTTTTTCGAGAAAATATGTAAAAAATTTATAATAAAAATATCGAAAATTACCCAGACCGCTTCTTTAAGAGCAGAGCTCAAAAGAGGGTCTTCAATGGATCTGTAATGCTTGGAACTGCGTTTGCTATGAGAACGAGAATCCTTAAGTCGGTCACAAACTTTGAACCAGGAAATGACAGATTATCCGTATTAACAATCAAATGCGCCAACAAAACCTAGGCAACGCACATGTCCCCACAAATGATAAGAAAAGATCTGACCCGGAATAAGTGGATAACTTTTGGGACATCCTGGATGAAAAGCTTGCCAAAATTCCCAAACATCATGTTAAACTGCTTCAGTGCCCGACTTGGACGAGAACACAAGTATAGGAAATCATTGGAAACTATCCTGCCCACAGGGAACCAATCAAAAAGGCAAGAGATTAATCTCCATTTGTGAAAACGCAAAAAGCAGACAACATGGCGATCTCCTGTCGACACCATCGGAGCGTTCCAAATAGATCACGTCGCGATTTCCCGGAAAAACAACCCTGAGATTATGAATGTAAAGGTTAAAAAAGGAGTTAACGTGGCCTCAGACCATTAAATGTCTAAATTAAATTCAAACCGGTCCCTGCAAGCACCAACAGGACACCCATATATATTATTCGCTTTGACAATGATAAACTCCAACATAAAGTAATGGAGTTCCAGGAGAAGGTTCGACCAATTGACTCTGACTTTAATAACACAAGAAACCGTTTGATTGAGGCCGCCAAAGAAATTTCTGAAATTAAAAGAAGTAAGAAACATGCCTGGTGGAATACGTGTTACAATTCTCTAAAAAGGCTAGATGCATGGAAACAATATTATTCAACAAAATCGCAATCTGATTGGGAATCCTACAAAGCCCAACGAGCCCAGACAGCTAAAGTGATCCGAGCTAAGAAGCGTTTATAAATATGAAAAGTCACTTATTGAGAAGGTCGACCAATACTTTAACAGAAATTACACCAGATAGTATTACAGAACGTTTAAAAGCAAACTTACGGGTTATAAACATCCGTCGTTAGTAGTCCTAGCTGACTACTTTAAGAACCTACTAAATTGCGATCAACCCAAACATCTAATCAAGATCGCGGAACCCATTCACATATACCCAGAATCGAGACCACCCAACAAAGATGAAATAAAAAGTCACATTGCTTGACTCAAAAACAATAAGGCACCAGGAGAAGACTCTGTAGTTGCAGAACTTTGGAAATATGCTCCAGAAGGAGCAGTTGAAATCTTTCAGAAGCAAATAGAACAAATTTGGAAAGAAGAAATCGTACCAGTAGATTTGAAAACAGTCTTGATCCATCCATTACACAAGAAAGGTAGCATAAAACCGTCAACAACTATAGAGAAATATCCCTCTTACAGGTAACATACAAAATTCTCTCACTTGCTATCCTGCAGAGATTAGAAACTGAAGTAGAGCAACAAATAGGCCAATACCAAGGGGGATTCAGGGGTCGTTCAACTGACGAACAGATCCACTACCTCAAAACGATCATCAGATATTGCAATCTCAGGTACTTGTCGCTCTTTGTGGACTTTAAAAAGGCCCATGATACCATAGACCGCGGCGTCCTGCGGAACATCCTCAACGAATTTGGGGTTGACCTGAAACTGCTGGCACTAATTAGAGCCATCCTATCTGAAACAAAATCCATAGTAATGTTCTTAGGATGTCTATCGGACTCTTTTGAAGTCGAAACGGGAGTCAGACAAGGTGACGAGCTCTCTCCAATGCTTTTCAACTGAATTCTCGAAAAGGTCATGACGAACACAATTATTAGAAGCTGAGTATGAAGCCCTATGAGAATGGGAACAAAGTCCAAGGGGATTGTGGTTGACTGTCTAGCATTCGCTGATGACATCGCCATTCTATCAAACGACATAGAAACTGCTTGGATGCAAATGAACCCCAAATTGAGGAACAAACTGGCTTGCAGATATCATTTGAAAAAAAAACAGAAGTAATGAGCACATCAAAGATGCCCCAGCAAAACTCCAGACAAAATTCGGGAGGATCAGTACCTGGGAGAGATCATCATGAAAAGTGGACTGGACAAAGAAGCCCTTAAGCCTATCAAACGTCGCGCTCAATCTACAACAAAAAATACCTCTCCAAAAATATTTTTTTTATATCATAAGTTGAATACTGTGTATTGAACAGTGTCCGCATAGTACACAGTGAACCGGTTTGCTGTGTATCTTACGATCCTGGTTATTATGCCAAGATAAAAAAATATGGAACGTGTGGAAAAATATGGAAAACATAAAAAAGAGGACATGCTATCAGCTTTCCAAATGGTAGAAAATGGTAACTCCATTAGGACGGCGGCAAAAAACTGTAAAATTCCGTACCCTACATTGCGCAGTTACGTGAAAGATAAACGTGAACATGGTGATAATGTATCACTTGTACCTAGGTATGATGTTAATAGTGTTTACTCAAGAATATGAAGAAATATTATTCAAATACTACAAGGACATGTGATGGATGGCTCAGTTAGTCGAGGACTTGGCTCTCGAGTCAGACAGCGTGGGTTCTAATCCGACGCAGAACTAAAGCAAAGTTAAAATTTAATTAAAAACTAATGGCTGCAACCCATCACTCAATTCCCCAACCCGACTTAGGCAACCGTGGGGTCTCAACTGCCTAAACCCTTCTCTGGTAAAATTTGTCGTTCGGATTCGACGTTAGGTCCCCCATATTCAATCCTTAGTGCTGAGGTTGGATATGGGCAGAGAAGAGGCCGGTACCCCAGGAGTGAGGACATAAAAGGCTGATGACGACTACAAGAACTTTGCACTAATGTTCTACGGTTTGACCGTCAAAGAATGTAGGAAGGTGGCGTATGAAATGGCAAAGGTTAATGGAATTAAAATTGCCAAGCTCTTGGGAAAGAGATGAATTGGCAGATTAAGAATGGTTTCTCTAAAAAAAGACATCCGGATGTTTCGGTGAAGAAACCAGAAGCTGTAAGTCTCACACGAGCTACCTCATTTAACCGTGAAACTGTGGCAATATTCTTTAATAATTTGTAAGAGTTGCTGAAACGAGAGCCTAGATTCGCGGATAGAACTCGAATATTTAACCTGGACGAAACCAGCAGAAACCTCAGAAAGTTGTGGCTCCTGCAGGAACTAATGTGGGTAAAGTGACAAGTGGAGAAGAGGGCACTCTTGTCACTACATGCCGTATGGTTAGTGCTACAGACCACGCACGCTCTTTCCCCTGCTATAATATTTCCACGGAAAAACTTTAAAATCTTTATGATGTATGGTGCACCTCCAGGTAATTTAAGGCTCGCGAGTCCTTCAGGTTGGATGACTAGTGACTTATTCGTGGAGGTAATGAAACATTTCATTAAGTATTCAAGCACGACATCAGAAAATCCATCTGCTAATAAAGGAAAATCATGAGCCACATTTGTCCATTGAGGCTCTAGATTTAGCGAAACAATCTGGTATTGTAGTTCTTACGTTTCATCCGCACGCTACTCACAAACTACAACCCTTTGATGTGGGTTTGATGGACCCTTTAAAGACCTATTATTATTCCTCACTTGAGTCATGGATGCTACAGAACCCAGGGAAACCAGTTACAATCTACGAGATAGCAAGATTCATTAGTCATGCTTATCCCAGATCTAGTAGTAGTAGATTGTAGATATAGTGATGGCGACTTGTACTGCGACCTTTATAGATCTATTGTACCCCACCCTCCTCCTCCAAGCGTTGGTGTACTTACTCATTTAGAGCGATTTTTTTAGGAATTTCAGGATCTGGGTGGGATTCAAGGCCTGCAGCTCCTCTGTGTTCAAGCAGTGAGCCCCGAGGTACATCTCTCTCTTGCGGAGTAGTGCTCCGCAGTCTTTGAGCAGATGTATGGGGGTTTGCACTGCTGAACCACAGAATCTGGACCCGTCACTCTCCTCTAGGCCTAGGGCCTTGAGAGTTTCCTAAGTCTGCAGTGTCCCGTTAGGACTCTTGTCAGAATTCTAAGCTTGTTCCTGCTTAATTTCAGACAAGCTTTTGTTATTTTCTGGTTAAAAGATCCCAGCATCACTTTGGACTGCCTTAGCACTGGAAGTTCCTTCCAGGTTTTCATCCATTGTTATCCCAGATCTATAACTCCACTAAATATATCGACAGCATTCGCAAAATGTGTAATTTTTCCTTATAATAAGGATATACTCGTATTCTCCGATAAAGACTTCATTCCAAGTACCGAGACAGACCGCCCCATACCTGTGGTGTCTGATGAAACCCCATACCTGTGGTGTCTGAAATTGTCTGATGCTACAGATTCTGCAATTCACGACATATATAAAACCAATAATCAACAGCTCCAGCATTCGACTCCAGAGACACGTCATTCAAGTTATTACCCCTGATAGAGAAAGTCCATCTATACTATCAGAAGAACATCATAGTTGTTACCAAAACGTGGCACAACCAAAGAAATAAGAGGAATCATGGAAAGATGGAAATCATTAAACAAAGTCGGAATATATCATCACTCCACTAATGTTCCGTTCTCTGCTAAAGGCTGGCCCTTGTTCCCACGAACGGAAAGGTAGAAAACTGGGCAAAAGCATGATAGCAACTGACACGCCAGAAATGGAATGAATAGCCTTGGAACGTACTGCTGAATTAAATAGAAAAGGTCTGCATAAAAGAAAAGTTCCACACGATTGTGGAAATAAAATTCTTCCATCGTCAAGTAAAATTAAAAAAACACCAAATAAGAGGAACAATAAAAGAAGAGTTTTACTAAACGAAGACAGTGAAACGAGTGAAGTAGAAGACATAATACTTGAAAGCGAAACAGACCTAGAGTCGAATGAGAAAGATAACCAAGGATATGAAATCATAAATGAAGATTTTCCTGATTTACATCGTAAGCCAATGATGACGAATATGTCCTTGTATTATTGCAATCTAAAAAACGTGTCGTTTATTACATTGCAAAGATTCTGGAAACGGAAAGTGATGATGAATAATTGTGTTTCGTACCTAAAACTAAAAGATCGTCTTTATAAAACGTTTATGTTTCCTTCAGAACCTGATGTGGCAAATGTGAAACTAAGTGACAATAAAATGATTCTCCCTCCTCCTTGTGTGTCAGATACAAAACGTCTGATTAAATATTCCTTCAACTTGAACTTATCTTTACTAAATATGGCGTGAATATATAATTTGACGCATTTTGATGTTATTTTTTTTCGCGGTTCTATATTTAACAAGTTTTTTTGTTAGAAGAAACATTTTTTTTAATTTGTATTTTATATTGCAAAAATAAAAGATGATTAACAAAAATTGCGTGTTTTTTTTCTTCAAAAATAAGCATTCTTTATTGGTAATGAAATAATGGTTCACTGTTGAAATACGGGCGGTTCAGTGTAAATTACCCATAGTACACAGTGAGCCAAATTTCATTTTTTAAAAAAACCTCCTTTGTGGTCTTAGTTTATTCCTCTGGCTTTATGTAACCTGAAACTGAGCAACCTTATGAAATTACCTAAACGATGACACCAAAACGAAATTCTTAGGTTTATTTTCTGCCAAGTTATATAACTTAGAAAAAAGGTTGGTTCACTGTTGAACAACGCACCCTAATTGATTTTTTGCATTGTCAAAAATAGCCTCTGCTGATCTTCTTTTATAACGTATTAAGGCCGGTCCAGACGCTCCGTTTTGCACAACGTTTTGTCTGCGCAGTCTTAAGACGGAATGAAAATTTTGCAATTCGTAGAGCGTTCACACGCTATAGTTATATTTGTATATTTCCCACAGTTTTAGTGACATCGTCATGGAGGAGGTACTACTCTGGTCAATTTTGGCATGCTGTGTTGTTAAGAAACTGTTTAGCATAATTTTAATATCATTTAATATTATCTACTTTTAGAAACAAAATTGTAAAAATGGTTTTAAGACCAAATAAAATAAAAATAAAATAAAATTGTTGGGTCTTAACATAGAGATATAATTTATTAATAACAATATAAGTTGCTCTTTATAGAGATATAATCAAGGGCGTACCCAGAATCTGAACTAGTGGGGGGGGGGTGGGGGGTGCAGCTCATATTCATTCGAGGATTATGAAATGAATTATGCATTATGAAATGAAGTATCCATCTGTCGTAAAATTTCAGAACTGCTTCGCCGTGCTCTTTGCACCCGAAGACGCCAGGGTGAAGTTTTAATAATGTTATAGGTATTTCTGTGCGGTGGGGTGGGTACTAGGGGGGGGGGGCAGCTGCCCACCCCTACCCCTCGCTGGGTACGCCCATGGATATAATATATTAATAATAATATATTAAATAAACACGTACAAAGAAACTGAGGAACAAAATGAATTGGAAAACTGAGCTACCGTCCACACGCGCCGACTTGTCTGCACAGTTCATGGATATCTATGCTCTTTAGCTCATTTATCGCTGCAACTGTACCGTCTCCGCGCAGTTCTGAAAACTGCGCAATTTGCCTGTCCACACGCAACCTTTTATCTGCAACGTGTTGAACTGCGCAGACAAAACGTTGTGCAAAACGGAGCGTTTGGACCGGCCTTTAGATGCGTATTAGAACAGTTTTGTTGATCGGCAATAGAGATTTAGACAAAACTTTTTGGACAAAGAATTTTTAATTTTTAAAATACTGAAAAGGTAACTTTCATGTCCGGAGTTACAAATTCAGAAAAGAAAATAGTGCCGTTAAGGTAAAGCAAGATCAGATGAAAATTGCATCTACATCTAAATGGTATTTCCCGAGCAGGTGAGTTTGGCACAAGTAGTAATAGTGGAGCGAAATAGACAAGAAAAGTCCAACATGCTCCGTTCGCAAAAAAATGAGCGTAGAACCAGATGGGACCACATACATTTTATAAAGTAAAAAATACTATACATTAAATGGCTATTTACGACATTTTTCTGTGGTGCAGACCTTTTTTATTTAGAAAACACAGAAAAAATTGATCATCTCTAAAAATCGTGTTTATTAACATTTACATCGTCATATCCGCCAATCTAATGATGGCTTCTAGAGATATCATTTCCTTATCGAATACTGTTTTTTAATATTGGCTTAAATATCAGCTTACCGCTACGAAGGTATTATTTTTTGTATTTGTGGTAATTTTTATATACATGCTCCGAAGCAATTAAATATTCAAACAAAGCGACAGGCTCCAAAAAATTGGGAAAAAGAATTATTGATTCAACATTTTTTGGAAATGCGGCTACAAAATGCGGAAACGATCATGATCCAATAGCCAAAGAAGCTTTTAAAGAGACTTATTAAAAAAATAAAGATTGCACTTTAATATTTACGAAACACATCCATTCTTGGGCGCCAGTCCAGATGGAATTAGTGAATCAAAGTAGCAATAATTGAAATAAAATGCTCACATAAAATAGCACTGTTTTTGCAATGGGGTTAAGTCCTGCGGAAGCCGTCGAAAACAAAAAAAAAGATTATTTATTGAGAGAAGGAGAAAAGAAGTAACTAAAAAGAACTCTAAACCAGGGATGAGTAACCTTTTTTATCAATTGGCCAATCGAAATTTTGAAAATTTGTTGGCGGGCTGCAGAGAAAATATTGTAACACATATTAATAAATTATAAAACCTTATATATATTTAATAAACATAACACAAAATACACATAATACATGTAATAGAAAATTTGAAGAATTTCAATTTTTTTTTTTAATTTTCTATTACATGTATTAGTGTTATGATTATTAAATATAATATATACTCCATAAAATGTAATATTAAAAAAAAAATAAAAAACACATTGGAATTAATATGAATTTTAATGCGAAATTTGGCACTGTTTCTCGCTACAAGTTGGTCAATATTAGCCGATATTTCTGACACGGCTACACGAACGCAGCTCTCCAATCGGGCATTGATCAGTCTTGATCGATAGTCGTTGTTAATTATCTTCATTTTGGAAAATAGTTGTTCGCAAACATAAATGCAAATTGTGCAAATTTTTTAGGGTTCACATAAAATTTATAAAAATTATGGATGTCACTGATAGAAATTTATTTTTTAAATCTGTATTGTTCTGCATGTCTATTAATTCCATTTGCAGTTGTTCTGGAACTGTATCCACGTCTATGTTGAATGGCGTTGAAAATATTTTTATGGAAACCACTGTTCCCTCGACTTTAAACATTTTGAATCGCGCTTCTTCTTCTTCTTATTAGCCTTCAATCTTCCATTGTTGGATATAGGCTTCTCTCATTTTTTTTTTCATGTTTCATTGTCTGTTCTCATCCACTGTTCCTGCTATCGTCTTTATGTCTTCGATCCATCTCGTTTGTGATCTTCCTGTGCTTCCTTTTGTTTCCCGGGGTCTCCAGAAGATAATCTTGTGGCACAATTCTTCTGTATTCTTTGTGGCCACGTGTCCTGTCCTTTGTCATTTGAGATCCGCTGTTCTCTCCATGACATCTATTATTTTTGTTTTTGTCCGAATATATGTGTTGCATAATTTGTCTCTTAGAGTGATTCCCAGCATCGCACGTTCCATTGCTTTTTGAGTCACTCTAAGTTTTGCTGCTAATTTTTCAGGCCATAGGTGGCAACGGGGAGGATGCAGCTGTTGTAAACCTTACGTTTTAGGTAAATTGAGACGTCTTGGTTTTTTAGTATATGGCTGAGCTTTCCAAAGGCGGCCCATGTTAGTTGGATTCTGCGTTTGATTTTCTTTGCCAATTTTAATGGTATGCCCCAGATAGGTATGTATATTGCTCTACTTTTTCTATTATGATCTTATCAATCGACATTCCCTCAGGGCTACTAATTAAAATTTTTGTTTTGTTTAGATTCTTTTTTAACCTTATTTACTTGGACAGGTTGTTTAGTTCTTCTACCATTGTTTTTAATTCTTCGATATTAGTGCTTGTTAGAATTATGTCGTCCGCAAATCTTAAGTGACTTAGATATGTTCCGTCGATCTTCATGCCTTTCTCGTCCCAGTTTAGTTGTTTGAAAATATTTTCTATGGTTGCTGTGAATAATTTGGGAGAGATCGGGTCCCCTTGCCGTACCCCTTTGTTGAGATTTATTTTCCCCGTGTGTAGGTCGTCGTTTATTTTAACGTGAAAGGTGGCCTCTTTGTAATGTTCTACATTAGAGCAGTATATCTCGAGTCTATTCTTGCGTCGTTCATTGCCGACAGGAAGGCCCAAGTCTCGACATTGTCGAACGCTTTGTTATTTATTGGGATATTGTATCCTGTTGTCTTTTCGATAATCGTGCTTGGAATTGACTAATTATCATATCTATATATTCAACATATTTTTGACAACTAGGCGCCTTTTCGTTCCCTAAATATTGGAAATGGGACATATTATTTTCCAAAAGATGTTTCCTCCACAATTTCAATTTGCTTTCAAAGCCTTTAATTTTATCATACAAATTGTGGATAAATTGTCCTTTGCTTTGAAGTTCCACATTAAGATCATTGAGATGCTGAGTTATATCGAAACCCAAAATCGCACATCCAATCTTTATCATCGAATTGAGGAAACGGATATCCTTTCATATCCACAAACAATTGTATTTCACTTTTTAAGTTGTATACTCTTTGTAGCATTGCACTTCTACTAAGTCACCTTCCTTCGGTATTGAAAATCGCGTCACCATATTCAGTTTCTAAATCCTTCAGAAAATCTTTGGAAAATTCACGGTGATTTAATGCCCGCTACTTTATAAAATTAACCAATTTTATTATAGGAGCCATGGCTTTTGGCGAAGTCAAGTTTTCGCACACAAATTTTCCTGGTGAATTACGCAGTGATTAATGAATATTTCCCGGCCTGTCAGATTTTTAATGTCTTTAATAGCCTTCCTGAGAATCCTACCTCCATCTGTTGATATGCCAATAATCTTTTGCAATGGAATTGAAAGATTTTCCAATACTGACTTTAGTTCACCGTAAAGATCTTCACCGGTCGTGGTCCCTTTCATTGGAATCAATGAACACAATTTTTCGGTAATATTAAATTGGGAGTCAATTCCACTTATAAATATAGCTAGTTGTGCCGTATCGTCACAATTTTCATCAAGGGCTACAGAACAATACTCAAATTTTTCAATGCGTTCGCATAATGTTGTTGTTATGTTTTCGGACAAGTCTTCAATTCTTCTGGCAACTGTAAATTTCGACAAACTAGTATTTAAAATAATACTTGTCTTTTCAGGAAATGCTATTTCGGCAACTGCAGCTAGACATTCCTTTATCAACTCCCCATCCGCAAAGGGTTTCATTTTTTTGCCAGTATTTGACTTACGAAGAAATTAGCCTTTTCTGCCTTGTACGAAGAAGTAGTAAAATTTAAAAAAATTATCTGTTGTTTTAGTAAGCTTTTGTGCATTTCAATTTATCTTTCCGCATTTGTCCTTGTAAATATTTATATTGTGGTTCGTGTTTTGTTTCGTAATGTCTTTTAATATCACATTATTTTATTGTTGATACAGACTCTCTGCATATTAAACAAACAGCTTTGTCTTTGACAGAAGTTACAAAATAATTAAATTTCCACTTTTCCTGAAAATTCCTATGCTCATCCACAATCCGTTTTTTTGTTTGCTTTGCAGACATGCTATGGATAACAATTTTGAAACTTGAAATAATTTGTTGAAAAAATGTATTATGATAAAAAAATAATTACCTATTCGTTAATAATAAAACTGCACTCACACGATAAATAAGAGTTCTTAAAATTGCCAGTTTAGTGCTTGCCAATTGAACTGATTATGAGAAGCAAAGGAAGAGGAAGGCAAAAATACGTAAATAAAATAGCACGCCTCCCCACCATCATGGCTTCTTCTTCGCTCAAAGGCCTTGGCCGCATTACCGTCTTATGTCAGACTCCTCTATCTCTTTTATCTTTCCTCTCAGATCTCCCTTGATCAACTCTTAGTCTCTTCCGACCCCGACGCTATTAGAGCACTCGAGGGCTAGGGGTCTCACTCTATTTCATACATATCTCTACCATCCTTCCCCATACCAACCCGCAATGGCCAGCGTGGCAAGGGCAAATGGCTAAATACCCCAATGACAGTACAAAACAAAAGAATGCCCTCAGTCTCCGGCAGCTAAAAAACCGCTGACTACGGTAGCGGTCAGGCAAGGTCTCGAGCAAAGGGTGCAAAGAATCTTCGGAGTAAACTTCTACTTGCGAAGACGAACACTGCACATCGCGTCTTACAACGTACGAACCTTTTAAATCACATTAAAGCGCAATAGAAGCGAACCAAATTCCGAAAACCAAGGGTGGGAAGATATTCCAGAGGTCACTATCTCCGAAATAACAACAGCACTCTCGGAGATGAAGAATAACAAATCACCAGGGGACGATGAAATTAGCATAGAAGCAATCAAACTGGGAGGATACAAGTTACATTCTACTCAAAGTGCTCTTCACCGAATATCTCATGAGATAAATAACGCCCTCAGAATGGAACAATGCAACAATCATCGTCCTGCATAAAAAGGGAGACATTACGGACCTTGGAAATTACCGAACCATCAGCCTGCTGTCACATATATTTAAGCTGTTCACAAGAATAATCACGAAGAGAATAACTGTTAAGCTAGAATCATACCAACCAAGAAAACAAGCCGGATTTAGATCAGGGTTTAGCACAAACGACCACCTCCAAGCCCTAAAAAACCTCATAGAGAAAATAATAGAGTATAACAAGTCACTGGTCCTAATGTTCGTAGATTATGAGAAGGCGCTTGACTCTGTGGACCAACACGAAATCCTAAAATCATTAGCTGATTGCCGTGTAGATCACCGGTATACCAATATCATCAGACACATATACAAAAATGTCACAGCATCTGTCCGACTCCACAACGATACGGGAAGATTTAAAATAGCCAGAGGTGTTCGATAGGGTGATACAATCTCCCCACGACTTTTTACTAACTTCCTCGAATACATGTTTAAATCTATTGATCTGCAACACCTAGGCATTAACATAAATGGGTAATACCTCAGTCATCTCAGATTTGCAGACATGTTACAATGCCTAAATATAGCCTCACGCAAAGTGAGACTTAGGATCAACTTCGCAAAAACTCAGTTGACCAATCTTATACTGAGTGATAGTATAACCGTAGATGGAGTCTAAGTCAAAGAGACCACCTCATATAAATACCTAGGGCATGAAATCCGCATACACAGAGATAACCAAACGTGTGAAATACCTAGACGAATAGGATTAGCTTGGGCTGCATATGGGAAACTGAAACATATATTTAAGTCAAAACTACCAACCTGTTTGAAACGTAGAGTCTTCGATCAATGCGTCCTTCCCGTCTTGATATACGTTGCAGAGACATCAATACTAACAAAAAAGGTAATCAATAAGATCAAGGTAACACAACATGCAATGGAGAGATCCATGTTTGGATTATCCCTTAGAGACCGAATCCCTAACTCTGAAATCCGGAGAAGATCGGGAGTAGCAGATGCAATTAAACGAATAACAACCTTGAAGTGGAACTGTGCAGGGCACATTGCGAGAATGAAGGACAACCGATGGACCAGACGAATAATGAAATGAAGACCAAGACATGAAGCTCTCCGAAGTAGAGTCCACCTGCAAGATGGTCCTATGATATTAAACGTATCTATACAAATTGGATACAAGCAGCGCAAGACCGACAGATGTGGAAGTTGTCACGGGAGGCCTACGCCCAGTAGTGGACTACGATAGGCTTGAATGATGATGATGATGATGACAGGGTCAGCTGGCAATTACAAGTAAGTCACACAGCTATTTTGTCCTGTGAACTCCAAACGGCATAGTATGTGAGAAGGTAATTTATTTTAATATTTCTTTACTGAGGGGTCCGCTGTGACAGCGAGTTGCACTCAGCTGTTAGTCCGTTATTATTTTTTTCTTTCAGATCGTTAGGGATGATGAGTTCTTCAAAAATGTTACCAAAACTCACAAAAATGTATATAGAAGTAATGCTTCCAATACCCACCAGAAACGAAGTGAAGTAATAATAAAAACGGTATTGATATAGTGAAGATTCTGGAAAATATGACTTTTACAATTTTTGAAATCGCGATATCTCTTCCGGTGACAGGCCGTTCCGGTCTAAATTGTGTGTTCTGTATTAGGACTAATTGTAAGTTGTATTATAATTTTTTTACCTGAGTAAATATCCTATTTTGTAAATGTATATACATTTATAAATAAATGTTAATTTTTTATATAATAAATTAGATACAAAGGACAAGCAACCATCAAGTCAAAAGACTGGGGCGTTTTACAAATGCAATCCGGTCAAACTACGTAGGTACATTTCTGGGAATGGAAAAACCGAAGTCACTTCGGCGGCAGCCAATGAAGATAAAACTCAATGCTGACACGCGGTCCGATGTACAGTTTACCTTAACACTTATGTCAATACCCAGTCGTTACAACGTTGTTCAATACCCGGGGTACCCGGGTAACCGCATGGGTTTTTCATTCAATAATATAATTTTAATACCCGGAGACTTTCACATTATAACTCGAGATTACCCATAGAGTATTCCATTACCCGAAAAAACCCTATTTCTAGAAACAAAAACCGCCGGGTGGGCAAAGTATGGAATCAAAATATGGTGGATATACGACGCCGAAAATTCATATCCATTGAAAGCTCAAATTTACACTGGAAAAATAACAACTGGCCGTAAAATAAATCAAGGTGAGAGAGTAGTAAAAGATTTAGCTGCAAAATATAAAGGATCCGGAAGAAATATTACAATGGATACTTTTTTACTACTTAACCTTTAGCAAAGCATTTATTGTCATGGAACCTAACAATTGTAGGAACATTGAAAAAAATTAAAAATACATTCGAGTAGACATAAACCTAGCATCTAAAGATCGTGAAGAATTCTCTGCTCTATTTGGGTTTTATGAAAAAGTTACTCTATGCTCTTATGTTCCTAAAAAAAAGAAAGTTGTTATACTTCTATCCACGATGGACTCAGATGCAGCAATTTGCAGCGAAGAAAAAATAAATAAACCAGAAATTGTTCAGTAATATAATAAAATAAAAATTGGTGTGGATATAATGGATCAGATGTTGGGCCGTTACACAACCCACATTTTTTAAAATATTTTGGATATCGCCAGTCTTGCCAGCTATAATTTATCATCTAAGTAAAAAAAATGATAAAAAAAAGACCAACGAGCGCCAATTATTTTTAAGAGAATTAAGTGAATAATTATGTAAGCCAGCGATTCAAGAACGATCTCAAAATATGCAAATTATGAGAAATTTCTCCACTAGGATTGCTATAGAAAGCATCTATGGAAAACCAGTAGATCCTACAAGCAGGGTTACAACATCAAGTGAGTCAGGCGGGTCTGAACAGACTGATTCTACTGGACGAAAAATTATTGTATGACCAAGTCTTATTTGTTAACAGGGTGTCTATAAAAAACGAAGAAAAACGCTAAAATCGTGTAAAGAATGTAACAAACCAGTTTGTGATGAACATTCAAAAGTAATTGTAAAATGTAACTCATGTTTCCAATAATAAATTTAATATAAAAATATTTGACGTATAATTTATAATAAGTTTTATAACAAAATTAATTAAAAGTGATATAAATCCGTTTATTTATATATTAAGTAATATTTTTTATCCCTAGAAATAAGTTTAATTATTTATTTATATATGGGTATATTTATATATGGTACGGGTACGGTTCAATACCCGGAACAACGGAGTATTTGACTTTAAGTCCAAAAAGTTTTTATATTTTTTGGCTTATTTTATTATTAATGTACATGAATCGATGTCAATAGACTCAAATAACGAGGATCTGAAAGGATTTGATAATTTTTCGTTAAATACACAAGATATGTAAATAAGAACATGCAAAAGTGTACCCGGGTATTGACATAAGTGTTATTCTATTTTTCTGAACATATTTCTATACTCGTATTATACGGTTAAAACTAGCCCGCTTTGCAAGACAGATTGTGCGGACTGAGAATTCGCCCTTAAGTTGATATTTGTTGTTTAAGTTTTATTTGAAAAGCTGAAATTTTTAAAAATTATGCATTGCAAGGAAGAAAGAATTAATTTGAAATGAAACCAAATTGAAGGGTAGGCCAAGAAATATTTTCGAATATGCCATATAATAGTCACCCTAGCTGTTGCAGACTCATTGCAATCAAATTGCGATTTACAGTGATCCAGAAAGGATATAGCTACGACGAAAGTATCACAAACTTGCCCATTATGCCTATGTAGATGGTACTGTTCAGAAAGTCCAGAAACCGACTGACGATCATGGCCACTTTTTCAAACCGTTTTCTCCACGTTCTCATAACTGAAAAAACGATAACATTTATGCTACTGGTTGTTTCACGAAAAGATAAATCCTGTTTAAATTCCGATCATTATATAAATCGTGGTGGATCCTGAACTCTGGACATTCCTTTTTTTTAGAATCAGAGACATACTATATGACCCTATAGTTGTATGGACAGCAACTCTTTGTCTTATTACTTTGTGTACTATCCTGGGTAAAATCCTATCTTTCTGGTAGGAAACAAATGGTAAAAATAAAAAAACAGTTTAAATCACACATAGGGTTCTACTCTGGGACCGCTGCTATTTATTTTGTTTATTAATGACATCTGTGGCAGTGTTATGGATCTGGTATTATTTCCTGATGATAGTTCCAGCTTGGTCTTAGCCAAAAATGAGTCGCAGTTACAAAGGTTTGCAAATCTTCCAATACATAAAGTCTCCAACTGGTGTAGTCAAAATGGCCTAATATTAAACTCCAATATTAAGCTAAAACGAAACTAATTCAATTTTCCAATAATCACAATAAACTAAATTATAGTTTATTGATAAAAGGGTACAATCAGGCACAATCCATACCTGCTTACATACCAAATACTTGGGAATTGTCATTGATCGATAATACATGACCTGGGAACATCACATCAATTACATTGCGTCGAAATTGACAAAATGCTGTTATTGTATCCTTCACCTCAGAAATGTTGTCAACTTAGAAACATCGCAAATATTGTAGCACGCATCTGTAGGCTCGGTACTTAATTACGATATTCTCTGTTGGGGTAACTCACCTCTTGTAAAAAGGTTATTTACATTGCAAAATATAATCGTTAGAACTATAGCCACTGTACCATTTACAGAGACGTGTAAACCATTATTTCTGAGGTACAGAATTCTAACAATATATAGTATGTATATACTAAAATGTGTATGTAATGTTAAACGACACCTGGAAGAGTTTATGTGTTTTGGAAATGGCAACTATTATACAACGATAATCAATTTCTGATAAGCTATAGGTACGTACCATAATTCAGTACCTCTCAGATGGGTAAACATAAAGCTTTATAATGTACTTCCTGGTGACATTAAGGCGATCGTCAATTACAATAAATTTAAAACAACCGTCTAGGAAATGACAATTAATTAATCACATCAGTTAATTGTAACCCTTGACATTTGTTATATCATTATTCTGATCCAAAGCAAGAAATAAATAAATTACTTAAGCTATCCCATTTCTTGGCTCAAGATGACAAGTCCTTTAAATATAAAGTGACCAAACGTCCCGATTTTGGCGGGACAGTCCCGCTTTTTGAAGGACAGTCCCGCGTCCCGCCGATTTTTAAAAATGTCCCACTTTTTAGAAAAGATCAGCATTCCTTATTTTAAATGTACTGTAATATATAATATAAGATTTTTCCACATATTCCCATAAAATCTCCTTTTTTAATGTCACCCAATGAAATTTTTTCATTCTTTAAGAAATTCCAAGCAGTTATTATAGAAATTTCTGACTTCTTTCAGAAAATCTGGTCGTTTAATGGCACCATCTTCTGAAATTTTCATTGGGTCACATTAAAAAAGGAGATTTTATGGGAATACGTGTAAAAATCATTTGAATATATTAGTAACCATTTTCCGAAAAATAATGTTTGCGAAAATGATGTTTTTTGAAGTGTTATTGGCAAAAGATACGTTTCTGACGAAAAAAGAATTAAAAGAAAGAATTAAATGTTGTGGTCTTCAAATGTGGAACAAATTCTTGTCTCAAATTCAAGTAGCAACAAAGTCCCTTCCAGGAACAAATACAGCAACAAAAAGTGTTTTTCCTAGAATCAATAAAATATGGACAACTGAAAAAACGCAGTTGAACATTAAACTTTAAAATCTATATAAAGCATAAAAAATAATTTGACCAATTCATTTGAGAAATTTCACATTTTAATAAATGATCCGAGTATTCACTCGGATCAAAAATTTGACCGTGAAAGAAAATCATAATATTTTTTTAAATTAAAAATTTCAATTAATTTAAAATGTTCAAATTATTGTTTTTTACAAATATTTTTAGAGTTACCAATAATTAATAATAAATACATTTTTGTATATTTATAGACAAGTGGGGTATATGGATGTATACAATAATAGTAGTTTATGATACAAGTGTGTGAAGAAGGGCTTTTATCCATGAGTGCACAAAAGCCTTAAGTACGCCATACACGGTCTATCGGTAAGGTTACCTGTGCAGGTTTGCCTGCGCATGTCAAACGCACGTCGATAGCGTGTATGGGGACGTTCCGGTATACCGGAGCGGTCTTCAGTTCTTTTTGCGATGACATCGATTGAGGACGATGACTCAAAATCATATCTAATTGTAAGCCCAACAACTTATATACCAATACATTCAAAACCACTACATTCCAAAACACACTAGAAACAACTGACGTGACCTGCATAGGTCCACCGTCGAAATAATTAATTTTTGATCTTGCTCCGGTCGCCTGCGCATGTTCAAAAAACTGCACAGGTCTATTCCCTCACACGCTCCGATCTACCTGTGCAGGCAAACCTGCACAAGTAGACCTCTCCGGTGGACCGTTGTGTGTATGGCGGGCATTACACACACGTGTGTCATACATTATTTTATCTACGAAGCATGTTAAAATATTGTTGTATCTACAAAGAAATTAGGTTTAGAACGTTCAACGCTTCCGTAGAAAAAATTGCTAACTAGTAAAAACGGTGGTAAAAACAGTGACGGGAACACTATTTGGTCGTTGTCGATATAATCTAGGTTAACCTAGATCTAATCTAGATTAGGTTATGGTTGGGTTAAGTTATATTATTTATTATATTATTTAAATGTTTATATTTGCTCTATATATTTTTCATCTAGTTTTATTGTTCTGTTGGTTCTTTTTTTTCCCAAGGGTCATTACTTTGGTTTTGGCGGCGTTTATTTTAATTGTTTTTTAATTAACTTTAAAATCTATAATTATCATACATTATTTTATCATAAATCCAAACTGAGAGGCCGAAAACTCTTTTCAAATAAGAAAAATTAATTCAATTTTAATATGTCAGAAAATGTATTTTATGTTTTTTGTTTAATGGCGCAAGTTGTAGCCATAGTAAAAGCAAACAAACATAAATCGTTTAATAATGAAACTCCATTTGATTTACATTGGACTTTTAGACACGATTTGTATACTTTTACACACGATTATAAAAATGGCATTCTTCACATACAATAATGTATTTATTAATGTGTTCATTTGGTGTGTGAGTAGCTAAAATATATTTCTCATTTCTTCCCATTTGTCCCGCTTTGTCTCAATGAAAATGTGGTCACTTTATTTAAATACGAAGATAAGGCAGCGAAAATACGCTACAAGCATATTTACAACTAGATCTTTTTTACATATACTAGATCAGGGCTTTTTAAACTATGGGTCCCATTTAGGGTCGCGACCCTAAATGCGGTCGCTTAGAGAAATCTTGGGGTCGCGAGATTTTATAGTAAAATATTTAAATACATATAGCTGACGAATTTTTAAAAACTGAAGGGTTAGAATGTAAAAATTGATGTGGAGTATGCACAGATGTGGCAAAGGCGATGCCAGGTCAAAATATTGGTTTTAAATCATTTTTTCAAGCTTCAAATTTTTATGAAAATAAAAGCGGACCAGAATTGAACTATGTGCTTCAGTATGCTGTTCAGATTATAAATTGGATTAAGAGCTATATTCTTAACAGCCGCTTATTTTCAAATCTCTGTAAGGATACGGATTCCCACTATACAAATTTATTATTACATGCAGAAGTAAGATGGATATCAAAAGGTCAAAGTTTAAGATGATTATTGTTATTAAACAACGAAATCGAATATCAAATATTATTAATCGAACAAAAATGTGATCTTGCTACTCTATTTTAAAATGACCTATGTTCCCCTTGCTAACCACCATCTTTCTTCAGCATGTATTTATCTTTATTTCATATTTTTTGGGTTGCGAAAAAATCAGAATCATATATGGGGTCGTGAATTAAAAAAGTTTAAGAAGCCCTGTACTAGATGATACATTTTTATTGTACGCCCGTATAATTTGGAAAATTTTAATCGAAATTCCCATAATAAACCGAATTAATCATAATCAATGCGATAAGAATGTATCCCAAATCGCTATTGTTCGTTCCATCATCAAATAAATATATTTTTCAAGAAAAAATGATTCACTGTTATAAAATTCGAAGGCGAAAATACGACACATCATCATTAGGCGCAGTACCTGAAACCTCGTTATCGTACTTTATCTCATTGATAAGAGATTATAAACGGTAACAGGTATTATTGTCTCACTTATAATTCCAATTTGATAACCCAAGCAGCAACATTTAGTTAGTGTGTTTTAGTGTGTTCGATCTTGCAAATTTCAAAACGGCGTCTTGGCCGTCAACAAGAACGAACGATGAAGAAACTGAAGATTTTGTTTTTGTTGCTCGTAGCAATTAGTGCGATTAAGGCGACAGATATTGAAGAGCCGATAGATGTTGTAGAAGATTCAGGGGAGGAATTCATCGAGCCCAAAACGCACGAAGAGGATGAAAATAAGGACGTTGTTCCGGAAAAGATCCCAGATGAAGAAGTAGTTGTTGATGATAAAAAAGGTTTTTATTTATAGTTAGTTTTTTAAGCATTTTTATTTCGTTTTTTTTATTGCTTTTAGATGAGGGCGAAAAGGTTTTGGAGGATGCTAAGGATGCGGTAGAGAGGATTCCTGTTCCGCGGATGAATCCTAGAATGGGTTCTGGTCAAGGTGAACCCAGATCGGGTAGACTGGAATGGGGTATGCATGCATTTCTAAGGCTTTGGCGCAGGCTTTTTAAGTAATCGCGACCGAACAAGTGTTTGTTATCTAGGTGTGGTGAAATAAATATGGCGTTTCGTGATAAGAGATTGTGAAAATATATATTTCGTAGATAAAAATACGTGTAAGGTTTTTAGATTGATGGATGCGATAGATGTTTCTGTGTTTGTTTTATTTGTATTCGCTTTGTTTACGCCGGCCATTATTGCGAAAATTTTATTTTCCGATAAATATCTCATATGTTGTATCAAATTGCGACTAGACTAGCATTTTGATTAGCATGTAGCAACTAAAAGCTTCTCAAATATTAGATTAGAGAATCTGCTTATAAATTAACTTGCAAGTAGAAAAGTTATATGCCGCATATTCTATACGACTAGAGGACCTTAATTATCAATCAACTATTGTATGCAGTTTATTAAAATTAGGGGCACACACAAATACTTCTTGTCGCATGCAATTTTTTTAAACTGGTCAGTTTCTAGAAGCTGTATGTCATAGACGAAAAATACCATCTACTTACGGTTTTCAAATCTACATTCTGCAACTCAAAAACTATGAAAAAACTTAATCTGCATTTTTTATGTTGAGGTTTCCAAGATAATGAAGGAGACATTAAAACTAAAGAGTTTTGTATGTCAGAACTATAATAGCTATTCAGATAGAGATTTTCATAAAATTATAGATAATTGAATTACCGATTAAAATACCAAAATATATTTACGTAACTATTAAACTGGCTAAGATATAGAAGATAAACTAGAACAAGTCACAAATCAAGAACATTTTTTTCAAACTGCAAAACTAATCAACTTCCTGAGGCTACATATCGGAAACTACACACAACAACTACTTTAGGTTTTCACATCCACACTCATCGACTCAAAAACTACGAGAAAACTTGTGGTTTTTGAGATATCCAAGTTGATATTAAAATCTAAAGAGTTGAGTTTTAAACGACACAGTTACAGTAGTTATCCAGATAGAGTATTCTAGTTTTCATAAAATAATAGATAATTCAATTATGTATTAAATTACTAACTATGTAAAGTAAACTATAGACTGTAAGTTATAGACGATCAAATAAGACACAAATAAGTCCCAAACTAAAAAAATAATTAAAACTGCAAAACTAATCAATTTCCTGAAACTACATCTCGGAAACTAAATACAATAGCGACTTCCGGTTTTCAAATCCATAGATTGTAGATTTGGTGGTAACTTGTAGTGCGACCTTCATAGATCTATTGCACCCTACTCTATTCCTCTAATCATTGGTATACTTACCCATTTAGTGCGCTTCCTGTATTCCTGATTTTTTTGGGAATTTCAGGATATGGGTGGGATTCAAGGACTGCAACTCTGCGTTCAAGCAGTGGGCTCCAAGGTACATCTGTCTCTTGCAAAGCAGTACTCCGCAGTCTTTGAGCAGATGTATGGGGTTTCCTCTGTTGAACCGCAGAATCTGCATCTGTCATCCTCCTTTAAGCCTATGACCCTGTGGTGTTTTCTAAGTCTGCAGTGGCCCGTCAGGACTCCTGTCAGAACTCTAAGCTTGTTCCTGTTTAGTTTCGCGCAAGATTTTGTTCTTTTCTGGTTAAAAGATCCCAGCATTACTTTGGATTGTCTTAGTCCTGGAAGTTCTTTCCAGGTTTTCATGCATTGTTCTCTTATTTCTTCATCTAAACCTTTGTGGATGGTGTTCATGCTCATACCGCAAAAGGGTTTGAACCTATAAAGGAATTTAATATCCCTTGTTTGCTCTGTTCTGGTATAGATGGTTCAGTATAGCGTTACTTTATTTTCTCTGCAGAGCTTGCTTAGCTTTCCCACACCAGTTTAGATCTGATAGTGTATGATCTAATGACCTTAATGGCTGCTTGAGTATTTGACAGGATAGCAATTCGTTTTTTGCGATAGTTCCTGTCGAATTTAAATTGTACACACCTTTTGATTACATTTACCTTTGCTTGGAACCTTGGTAGATGCTTTGGCAGATTCCCATGGATTCGAAGTATTTGGTACGAGGGCCAAACACACCTGCACCAGTATCCTCCTTTTTATTCGAAACACCCGTATACCACTTGATAGCACTTTGCTCTAGGTGGTCTGCTGAGGATTCGTCTCTCCAATCGGCTTTACTACTTCACATTGTTGTGTAGTTTTTCTGGAAATGGTATTCGCATACCATTTCTTCTTTTGGTACTTCCAGCCAGGAGATCTTGGCAGCGAGGCTGTTCCAGTCTCTGCCCCGATTGCTTTACCTCTGCCTATTCCTTCCTTGATTAACCTTAAAATCGCCGATCGGGTGGATCAAGGTGCAAGGTCATATATGTCAGATCCAGCGGTAGTTCCATTGCCGCTGTCGGGCATGACCACACACGCCATTCTTTGAACCTTCTCAAGCTGCTTCGCCATAGAGACCAGCTTGGTTCTACTTCCCCACGCCACTACCCCGTAAGTGATCCCAGGTCTCACTATCATACTGTACATCCATCGCAGGATTGTGGGGTTACAACCCCAAGTTTTCCCTGCCAAATTTCTGCACACCATTAGAGTGCGTTTGGTTTCGTAACTGTTGGTTTTCACGGGGTAGGGTTGTTGGACCTACGCCCAACCCGCTTTTAGGAGGGCCATTCCTTTCGCTCTCGTTAGCCCTTAACTCCCCCGCTCTCCACGCGATACCGTGTGGATACCGTCTGGAGACTTAAATGGAGTTGGTTAGGTTACCAGGGTTCACCAGTCGTTAAGGTGAGAGACGGAAACATGGGTAGGAGCGGCTATGCAACAAGCCTCATATTGTGGCTGTCGTGCAGTACGAATGCACTACCCCCTTTGAACCCCCGAGAGATGCTAGGATACACGAACTGGAGGCAGAGGACGAAAAACCGGCGCGATTGGAGACGAAGTGTATTGGAGGCCAAGGACTGCGCACGATCCGTCGCACCATTATGAATTATAGTGTGTTTCGCTTTTCCTACTACTTCTTCACCGTGCCTGTTCCATAGGAGTTTGATGTTTACTGTTATACCCAGATACTTTATCTCCTAATTGTATGCTACTGTCCTCCCATCTAAGAGTTTTCTTTTTCTAGTAAATGATATCACCGTGGTATTCTTGTTTTTCAAATCCATACTCGTCGATTCAAAAACTAGGAGAAAACTTAATTTGAGCCGTAGTTTTTAAGATATCGAAGTTGATATTAAAATCTAAAGAGTTAAGTTTTAAACGCCACAGTTATAGTAGTTATGCAGATCATCATCATATGTGGCGCTACAGCCCTCTGTGGGTCCTGTCCTGCCTAGGTGTCTTCCTCCATTCGTCCTTGTTTTGTGCTAGTCCTCTCCAGCCTCGAAGTCCTAACTTTGATGCGTCTTCTGTTACTCCGTCTTCCCATCTGTTTTAGCCTGCCTCTTTTTCGCCCTCCCTGTAGTTGGGTGTCTCATTAATGGTTATGCAGATAGAGTATTCTAATTTTCAAAAAATTTATTGAATTATCTATTATATTAGCAAGATATATGTACGTAACTAGTAAACTGGGTAACATATAGACGATGAAATAAGACAAGTCACAAATCAAGAACATTTTTTTCAAAGCAATCAACTTCAAGAAGCTACATCTCGGAAACTAAATAGAATAGCGACTTTTGGTTTTCAAATCCACACTCGTCGTCTAAAGCAGTGGTGTGCAAACTTTTTTCATTGGCGACCCCCTATTTTGTGAAAAATTTTGACGCGACCCCTGGATCGACAGTAGACGTTTTTTAATCGTTAACGTAGGTAAAGTGATTTTTTTTTAGAGATTTGCGTTTACAGGGCGTTTTTACATTAGTTTTGGTGACGTCATTGATGGTGACGTCATTGATATTACTACAGCCTTTTTAAAATAGCGCGGAAAACTTGGACTCCATCATAAAAATGCTATAAAAGTTATTAAAGAAACCAAAATATTTTTTTTAAAGAAAGAAACATTACATGCTTACATAATAAGAATTCAATGTGAAGTATGCGTTTGCAACGAGCTCATGATTGCTTCCATGTTCGGTTTTATATTAAAAAAAAAATTAAAAAAAGCCGCAAGTCATCCTCAGGATCCAATCCAGTTCGATATTATGTTTTAATGGCAAATAATTTTGAAAAGCTGGATTCTCATAAGTAGGTAGATACAAACTGAATTAAAATATTGATTGCCTTTCTTTTCAAATCGGTATATTCGTTTCCAATCGATAGCCAAATTATTTGACAAATCTGAGATTTAAATTGAATGCGCAGTGTTTAGTCACTTGAAACGTCAATTAACTGTTCTTTTTCATCTAAAATTATTAATATCAAACGAAAATGGATAATGGATCCAACCGAATTTATTATCTGGAAATTTTTCGAGCCTTTTGTTAAGTTTTCTCCCAATTTTATCAAATGATGGGAAATGGTGTTTTTAAATAACAAGCAATCTATTATTTTCTTTAGTAAATTATGGCATGCACAGGGACATATCTGTATTGCTTTCTTCTTGCCAAAGTATCAGCTTCTTTCTAAAAGCTTCAATGTTACCTGCTCAATAATAAAATGTGTGTACTCTCTCCCTGTAAACTCTAATTCAAATCAATTTTAAAAAATGCCAAACATGTAACTGAGTTTTTCGAGCCAATCTTCATTAGTGAATGAGCGTGGGGTCATTTTCCTCAAAATATCTATTAATAATTTTAAATATTTTCTCTACGATTGTCCTTCCTTCTTACTTTTTACAACAATTTTTTTTCCCGATATGCCTTCTTCAAAAACGTATCCTACATAAATAATTAATTGCGACATTTTAGTAATGTCAGTAGTTTCGTCAGGTTGTAGAGCAAACACAGGAGAGTTTTGCATTAGATTTAACAGAACTGATTTTATATTACCTGATATGGTTGAAATTCGACGAGAAATGAAATCTTTTGATAATGGTATTGTTTTTAAATTGTTACCATATTTTTCTCCACGCATGATTGATGTCATTTTAATTGCTGAAGGAAGAATGAGGGATTCTCCAATTGTATGTTTCAAATTTTTCGCTATTAAATATGAAACTTGTAAGGAAGGAAATCAAAAACCTTAATAATGGATAAGTGGCTAACAATAGGTATCCACGAAAATGAAAATAATGACTATACAAGTGTGAATGATGGATCAACATCTAATAAACTTAGAAAAACTGTAGATAAAAACCAAAACAACAATGAACACAGTGGCACTGTTTCTACTTCAAAATATATCGAATGAAATGTGTTATCTAATAAAATATTGAGAAAATATCAAGAATAGTTTATTAAGTTTTTCGGACAACCCTTCTCAGGAATTATTGTAAATGTTTTCAAAAATACAGTTTGATTTTTCATACTTCCATTTATTCCATTCCATTTTTATTTATATTCCATTTATTCCATCCCATTATTTCCATTCAGATTTATTATTATGTTTATCTTTTTTATGTTTACCTTCCAAATGTTATTTTAATTCGCAGGTTTCAAACTTTCATTTGCTAATTTATCCGAGCAAATAACACAAAACGGACGATATTCCCATTAACAACGCAAAATGTAAATCCGTATTTAATAAACTCATCTTGATATTTTCTCAATTTTTTATCAGATAACACATTTCATTCGATATTTTTTGAAGTAGAAACAGTGCCACTGTATTAATTGTTGCTTAGGTTTTTCTAAGTTTATTAGATGTTGGTCCATCATTCACACTTGTATTGTCTGTCGCACTGAATAGGCATAGGAAAATAGAAAATATCTCGCTCTGAATTAGGCGACCCCCAAAATTTCTCCCGCGACCCCCCGAGGGGTCGCGACCCACGGTTTGCGCACCACTAGTCTAAAGAACTATAAGAAAACTGAATTTGTTTAGATATCGATGGTGATAATAAAAACTAAAGAGTTAAGTTTTAAAAGCCGCAACTATAGTAGTTATCAAGATAGAGTTCTAGCTCCCATTAATTAATGATAATTTATAGAAAAATGAATTATCTCTTAAACTATCAAAATATATTATTTATTACTCATGCGCAAAACTACTTCTTGACGTAGATTATTTAATACGAAAAATGTCATATCTTGTATTTCCACATAACCTGGGTAAAGCACGCAAATATTCAATATCGCTAGATTACATTAAAATAAACAAATAAATTAAAATAATGAATAGGATGGTTGCGACAGTTACTACGTGGTAATTCATACTTATATTGAATTGAAAAATTGACTGTTGTTTTTACCACATTTATAATATGTAAAAATGTTATATATAACTTATTATTCACAGTTATATAAATTTCTACACATATCACGACTCGAGTTTCGACGTTTGACGGTCATTTTCCGTCAATCCGATAATGACCGTCAAGCGTCGAAACTCGAGTCGTGATATGTGTAGAAATTTATATAACTGTGAATAATAAGTTAGATAGCATTTTTAAATGTTATAAGTGTTGTAAAAACTTAGTGAATTTTCCAATTCAATGTAAATAAATATAAAATGAACACAATCAAGACCGCGATATAAAAAAAGTGACATGAAATGTCAGAATTTTTTTTCATTATAATATAATAATAAAAATTAAAGAAAACGATGTAAAATGAGTGCAAGTAAATTCAATGGAGATACCGGAGACTGAGAAGAGTTCTTATGACGAATTCACACCACCGGAGACAATTGAAAAAGCAAATTCTTCATTTTTTATTCCATTTTTTTAGATGGCCCCTGCATCCCAAGCTTGTAAGATACATCCCCTCGCATGAGTAATAACAAATATTGTTTGTAACACGGGCAATTTCGTGCGCACAATTTCGCTCTCGCGAAAAATTGATAACTTTTCGTCCTAGTTACAAAATATACTACGTTTGTATAGTAAACTGTCTAAGATATCGACGATAAACTGACATGGCAAAGATTTTTTTCAAACTGTTAAATTAATCAACTTGAGGAAGCTACATCTCAGAAACTGTAAACAACAGATACTTCCGTTTTGAAATCCACACCCGTCGACTATGAAAATTATCAATAACTATGAGAATGAATGAATGATGAACTCATGAAAATGTATATTGCAACTTAATTAAACTTGTAGTTTTCAAGATATCGAAGGAGATATTAAAAATCATTGACCAGATAGAGTATTATAGTTTTAATAAAATTATAAATAATTGAATTATCTATTGAAACTAGAAAAAAATATTGACGTATTTTGTAAACTTTCTTGTCCCAAGATAAACACAATTCGAGAATGTTATAGTAGCAACAGCTTTTCGTAATTTTATTTAACTTTTATTTATTGTAGATTCTTTGACTTCACATTACGCACCCGATCCCAGGGATCAAAACAACGCCCTGCCTTACGTGATTACCGAGAGCCGGTTGGCCGAAATCCGAAAGGAAATGATGTACTGGTACTTCGACCTAGGCGGTGACGACAACACGGGCGACTACCAAAGCAATATCCAATTCTCCAGCCCCACAATTCACAAGAACCTCAACTTCCAACTACCCTTCTTCGGCTTCCGGTACAACTACACCAGAGTCTCCCTGCACGGTTACTTAGAGTTCAGCGATCCTCCGGATAGTTTCACCGACTACCCACTGGTGTTCCCCGTGAGGGATTGGCCGAAGAAAAACGATCCTGCGTTCATTGGCATTTTCTACAGCAAGTGCAGGATTGGTGCGCAGAGGGCGGAAGAGACCGAACAGAAACGGCCCGGGGTTTACTTCAGACTCGAGAGGGATTTGCAGGGTAGGAAGGATAGGTTTGGGGTCGAGGTCAGGGAGAGATTGAAGTGGGACATCAGAGAGGGAGTTATTGGCGCTGAAACTTTTGATCCAAAACACGCGATATTCGTTACTTGGAAGAATGTTACATTTGCCGGTGGAATTAGTAACTCTATGTTAAATGTAAGTAACAATTATTATTAACTTTGATTCGCACAATATTTCTTATCCAGTTTCGTAAAAACTTTATTTTATAAATCTGATTTTGCAATAATTGTTTCTAGACAAACACATTTCAAATGATTTTGGCAACAGACGAAGTGTTCACTTATGCTATCTTTAACTACCTTGAATTGAAATGGACGACGCACACTGAGGCTCGGGGCGATACTGTAAAGGGAGAAGGGGGTACACCAGCCTACGTAGGTTTTAATGCAGGCAACGGCACTCGTAGTTTCGAATATACACCCTACAGTCAATCGTCGGTCATCAGAGATTTGACCAGCAGAGGCTTCGCCAACAATAAACCAGGAAGGCACATCTTTAGAATCGATGAAAATATTATGCTTGGCACTTGCAATTTAGATATTGGTAAGTACTGAATATTTTTGGTTTGTCGATTTTTTTAAACGTTTGTTTTAAACGCATTTGAACGTTTTTAGATGGAGCTAATTTACCGCTGTTCATTGCTCCTGAAAGTGGAAACATGTTGGGGGGATCAGTGGTCAATATTACTGGACCTTGTTTCAAGCCAACCGACCAAGTTAGATGTAAATTTGACGTTTATGTTGAAGAGGTCGTTGGGTCTATTGTTAGTCGTAATAGGGCTATTTGTGTTCAACCTAGACTATTCGTAGAAGGCTACATTAATCTTGAAATTGCCATTGGAGTTGACAAATACAAATGGAAAGGAAAATACTATGTTGGTAAGAGATGAGTTACTTTGATATGTTTTCAGGTAATTTGAAACAGGTGTTTGGACAATTCTTGGACAGTAGATTTATTAAAATTACGCCAACGTTTCGACCCACATTGGGTCTTCCTCAAGGCTACAAATTGAAAAAAAAAAACACCTGTTTTAACTTACCTGAATCATTAGAACAAGATGGACGTTATATCAACAGAGAATTGATATTTTTGTAACACGTGGTAATTATTGAAAATGTTGTGTAATTAGAGCCTCCAGCATCCGCGCCGGAAAAAATCTTCTTCGAGAAAGGTAAAGTGGAACAAAAGTACCCAGGCAGTATAAAAATGACGTGGTCCAAACAAAATTTGACGACAAACGAGAACGCCTTAGTCCAAATTTCCCTCTGGGGCTATCGAGAAAGAACCATTCGCCCCGAATTCGTTTACATCGATCTTCTCCAGAAAGACATCACGAACTCCGGAGAATTCACGATTGTTCCGGGAAATTTCCGGGAAAAGGAGCATCCTTTATTCAACGACATCAAATTCGGATTCATCCAGATCAATTTAACCGAAGCCGTCGTTCAAACAAACAGCGAATATCCTGAAGTTCAGTATATACCAATGATTTGGAGCAGACCAATACCACTAGGTTGGTTCTTCGCGCCGCAATGGGAAAGGGAATTCGGACCGAAATGGCCCAGCACACTCTGCGAAACTTGGATCAAAAACGATAGGTTTCTGAAGAATTTCGCACACGAACTAAATCAATGTCCGTGCAAACTCGAACATGCTTTAAATGACAAAGGAAGATACTTGCCCGATTTCAACTGCGACAAGGATACTAATCCAACTTGTCAATTCAACAAAGGAGCTGTTCATTGTGTCCGAAGTGGAGCACCAACGTAAGTTTTCAAAATATCAAAAAGTGAAATGACGAAATTAGCAAAATTAATTTTCTTGCATTTTTTCACCGATTTCTCGATAACTGTTTATCGTAAAGATTTGTGGTTTTCACTATTGGTTTCAGAATTTTTCAGAATGCATTAAGTTTTGCTATAAAGTTTACAATTTAAAAAATTGCTTTGGCAAAGTCTTTAATATTTTGCTACAAGTTGTCTTGTTTTTAAGTTTCCTCGAGAAATTTACAACCGATTTTAATAAATTTATACGCGAAAGATGCGTAAGGAATTCGGCTAAATTATTCTGTAGGGAAAAATTGTGAGAAGTAAGAGAAAATGGCTCAACAGAGCTGAAAATCAACAAACGAGTTGAATGATTGATAAATCTTGCTAACGATTCCTTCGAGTATCCTGAAAAAATCACGTCCAAATTTTCTAAAAATCGCTAGAAATTTTCATCATTTTAGTAAAAAATCTGCGTATCAATTTTTTACAATTCTCTCAAAAACTACAAATCACAGCGTAATCACTTTTGGCACATTGAAACTATTCGACAAAACAAATAAATCGATGTATAACTTGTTTAGAAATATTCAATATTTCATCGCAAATTTTCCAATTGAAATTTTTTAAATTGTTGATCATAATTAGAAAACAGTAGCAGATAATTATGAATAGATTGCGGAATCTTTTGCAAGAGGTCATTTTACTAAAAACACCCCTATATTTTCCGCATAAAATTTCTTGAAATTTCCCTCGATTTTATTAATTTTAGCAGGCCAAATCGCGTTAAAGCAAACAGCTAACACAACGTAATTTGCATATTAATACAAAACGAGTCCAATCATAACTAGAAAACAGAAGACAGGTTACGTCAAGTCGAGATAAGACAGGACTAGTTAAAGTAATATAAGTTAAAGCAAGGCAAAAAAATCACGACAAAACTTGACGACAAAAAGAATAAGCCAAACAAGCTTTCTTTATCTTGAGAGTAAACTAAAATGTTTAAACAAAAAACTGATTAATTCATATTTTTATTCAGGTTAGAAGGATCCGAACAACAATGTTGTTACGACAAGAACAATTACTTGATGATGTCCTACGATCAACTTTATGGATCGACTCCGTTCCGTTCCCACAACCTTGGCTATCTTCCTTGGAACGAAGCGAACAAGGTTCCGACTCTTTCCCAGTGGTTCCATGACATCGTACCCAAATATCTCTGCTGCATGTGGCAAGAAAACACTAACACTGGAGAAAGCGGTGAACAGTCCGTCGGTTGCGAAACTCTCCGCTTTGAACGCAGGCCGACTCAGGATTGCGTCGCTTATCAGCCTCCAGAAGTCGCCGGGGTCTTCGGGGATCCGCACATTGTTACTTTCGACGATTACGAGTACACCTTTAATGGTTTGGGAGAGTTTACCTTGGTGCAGACCAAGAACAAAAATATTCGATTGGATGTTCAGGGGAGATTCGAGCAGATGCCTATGAATGCTTACGGGGAGGTCAGGGCTACACAGTTGACGGCGGTTGCTGCTAGAGGCAATTCTTCAACGGTTATTGAAGTCAGGCTGAGGGCTCCAGATGCTAGGTGGAGATATAGGTTGGATGTTTTAGCCGATGGAAAGAGAGTTTACTTTGATAGACCTTCCTTGAAATTCCAACATTTCTCTGGTAATTATTAACAATTTGTTAATTTGAATGGAACACTAATTTCTTTTGACTTAATTAGGAGTCTTAGTTTACACCCCGACGTATATTTTAAATCAATCTGAAGTTATCATGATGTTTGATTCTGGTGCAGGAGTTGAAGTTGTCGAAAATAATGGGCATATGACCGCAAGGGTTTATCTTCCATGGAGATTTATTGTAAGTGCATATTTTGACTAGTTTCTGAATTATAATTTACTTCAAAAAAACCATTGAATGGTACCGAAATTTGATAGGTCTACAACCCTCTAGCTTTGATAATAATAATATATTTTAATATTGTAGAATGAAACAAAAGGTCTCTTCGGCAATTGGAGTTTCGACATGCAAGACGATTTGGTAACACCACAAGGCACGAAAATTCCAATAACAACAAACATCAACGACTTCCAAACTATCTACAACGATTTCGGTAAACCTTGGATGTTGGAAGACAAAGAGCGGGCTGATGTTGGGCGCTCACTCTTCCACCGAGAGCACGGCAAAACGTCCAGCAATTACAACAACAAAACTTTCATGCCGATATTCGAAATGGAACTGGATAAGTTAATCCCGCCCAACAGATCGATTGAGATTGAAAAGGCCGAGAAATATTGCCACGAATATTACCAATGCAGATATGATTACGCTATGACTTTGAACAGAGATTTCGCTCACTTCTCTTTGAACTACCACAGCTCTATAAAGAATTTGAAAGAAATTAATAGAAAACCGTTGGTTTCTTGCGGAGTATTGGAAACGCCGAGGTTTGGAAGGAAATCAAACTTCTTCTTCATTCCAGGGACTAGAGTCACTTTTGAATGCAACGAAGGTTTTATTCTGATAGGAGATCAAAGGAGAGAATGCACTTCGGACGGACATTGGGACATACCAACTTATGGTTACACGGAATGTTTACGTAAGTATTCAGTTTTAGGATAATAAGTTTTATGTTTAATGGGAGATTTAATAGGTCAACAGGAATATTCGTCGCGTAGTTTAGGAGTCACTTTCGGACTAATAATAGCTGTAATATTATCAATTATCGTAGTATTGGCTTATATAGCGAAAAAGTTTTACAGTCGGGTTTTCGTTAAGGGTGACAGGGGCTTTTTGCACCCACCTTCGCGCGCGGCCAGCAAACTAAGTCTTAATAAAGTGGGATTAAGAGATGACAGACCGAGTCCGCTTACTCCAACGGCTGAGGAAGATACAAGGTTTTCTTTTAATAGCATTAGTCCTAGCGAAAGAAGTTCTTATAGCGATAGTACCTTCAAAAAACCGCGAATGTACGACAAGTCGTATAGGACGATGGAACCTTTGGATGGTCTACCTGAAACCGATTTTGAAGAGAAAAAATGGGATTTAGACGATGAAGATTCCGAAGAGGGGAGGAATACGGCTCCTAGTACCCCTTCTCCAATTTATACGCAACCGTTTTCGCATATAAACAAAACTCATGATTTCAAATCGAATCAAAGCCTTAACAGACATCCATCTAGGGACATGCTGAAAAGCCAAAGCAGCATGGTGACTGACGTATAAACAACTAATTATTTTAAGCATGTGGAATAGCTTTTAATTACAAATGTATAGTTAATATATTTATACTTTATTTAAATAAAATTAAATTAAAAAAAAAAACTTTTTAATTAAAATATCTATTCCACATGCTAGGAAATCTTTTTGCATTTAATAATAAAAAAAAAACACTTTTTGAAAACACTACTTTTCCTAAATTGTGGATTAGATATTATTTTGCTTTTAATTATCCCTTTTCTTTTTTATGTTTATCCGTACAGGTCAGCAAGAATACTCTTCCAGAGCCGCCGGAGTAACGACCGCCGTCATTCTCACGGTCGTCGTTACCATCGTCGTTATTTTGGCATTCATTGCATTCAAAATATTCCAGAAGCGGAAGAAGCAACTCGAAATGGAAGACGGCGACGAAAGAATGTAAGAATATTTCAATTAAGATTAGAACTATATATTACATGAATAGTTTGAGCACTTCTTAACCTGTTGACCGCGGAATTAAATTTTGTTCAACTCGTTTGAGATTGCTTCACCCAGAAAAAACTTTTCTCTTGTTAATTTTTGCAAAATATTTTATGACATGCTTAAAATAATTAGAGAGTCACTAATTTGTGCCTCCATAAAATTCAAACGGGAAATTACATGCAAATAAAATTAAGAATATCGCGCTTGAAAGACGCTCTATTTAATTGTTTTAATTGACACATAGGGAATTATCAGCATCGCATACTTTCGGAGTATCCGTAATAATTAACAAGAACTACCAAAACCAAAGTTAAATAATGTAACGCAAATTTGATTCAAAGAGCTGGGAAGGGCTTGTTCAGATTAATATACAGACCAAAATGTTTACAACTGACAGTTTGACTTAACGTAAAAAATGAGGCATCTCGACAAAGTGGAAGTTGTTCGTGCTATAACATTAATTGAAAATGGAGAAAGCCTTCGACAGGTTATGTTATCAACAAATTTCAACGTAAGCCTGTCAATTATTCAGTGATTGTGGAACAGGTACTTGAATACAGGTCAAGATATCAGGCGCGGTGGGCAAGGTCGCAAAAGAAAAACAACTCAAAACCAAAACTGATTTTCAGTCTTCGCAATAGTTTCCTCGGGGAAGGACCTCTTCATTTCCTTCTGGACGACGCATGGGGTCACTGTATCAGACCAGACAATTAGGGATAGGTTGAGGGAATCAAATTTGACGGCAAAACGACCCGTCCGAAAACCCTCTTTGACACGGCGCCATAGAACATGTGAACATGTCGCATGGCAACTTCGACAATCGAAGTCTCTGCTCTGCGCGGATGAATATAGTTCCATATTACTCGTTGCTATGGCCGAGTAAGTACGTGTTTACAGATGCCCAAGAGAACGCTACGTAGATGCTATTGTCCAGGAAGTCGAAAGATTAGGAGGTGGTTATCCCACCCAAAACTATAACTGGTTTGGGGTGGGATTAGTATCGACAGTAGAACCGACCTTGTTGTAATTCCAGGAAATCTTAATGCTAAATCCTAAAATACCTAATCTCTATGTTGAAATTGTGTTAGGAGAAAATGCAGTCCATGTGTCATATGGAATAGGTCCAAATTTTTTGTTAATGCAGGATAACGCAAGACCACATACTGGGCGAATCACTTTAGACTTCCTACAAGAACTGGAAATTCAAACAATGGTGTGGCCTGCGTTAAATCCTGATTTAAATCTCATAGAGCATGTTTGGGATATGCTCGACAGACGTGTTCGTCGTCGACCGCATCCTCCTCAGATCATCCAGCAGCTAACGGCAGTTCTTATTGAAGAATGGGACGCTATACCACAAGAAGATCTTCGAATACTTTTGCGAAGCATACCAACAGGGTGTAATGCCGTTATTCGTGCTATGGTGGCACATACACGTTATTAAGTTACCACTTTATGTACAAAAGTTTACATTAACAGTTAATTTAAATTCCTTTTGCACTTTGGTTTCGGTAGTTGTTGTTAACTATTATGGGTACTTTCAAATTAAGTGATGCTAACACTTCCATATGTGCCAATTAAAACAATTAAATAGAGCGTCTTTCACATGTTCTTAATTTTATTTGCAAAATTTCCCGTTTGAATTTTATGGAGGCACAAATTAGTGACCCGCTAATTGTTTTCAGCAGTGTATTGAGAAAATATATAAATCTTATATTTCCAATTTAGAAATAATTAATTCAACAAATTTAAATAATTATTTCGTGAAATGAAATTTCTCGTATGATGAAATATTTCCTCATACCCGGTTAACAGGTTACAAATGTTAGAAACGAGCACCAATGAAGACGAACGATTAGATATGAAGGATATGATAAAAAAAAAGATGTTCCCTCCCGTCTGTAACTTTTCACCAGAGGAAGTATATGAGAGTCTATTGCTTCCTCATCATTGCTTGGTCTGTAAAGGTCTTAATTTACACGTTTGTCGGGCAATTTTTCCACAGAAGATGCATTTCAGAGAATATTTCTTCCTCGTCATTACATAATCTGTGACGAGGCCTAACTGGTTTAGATATTTATTACGCTTTCTTTTCGTGCTATATATACACAGAAGATGAGAGAGATTTGATTTCTTCCTCGTCAAGTATATTTTGTAAAGTTGATTGGCATTATTTAATTACACATGTCTTCTGGTACAAATACGGCCAGGATTCGTTCCAGGCATTCGAAACCGGGACTTCCAGATTTGTTAGTTTACGATTTGATTCTGTAGACTACCAGATTGCTCAGCCGTGAAAGTTCCTGCGGTAAAAGATCCTACGGTGAAGATTCCGCGGTGAAACGTATGTGGTAAAAGTTCACTGAACCGTATTGTCCCTTCAAAAGTCTCAGTGGAAATAATTAACTTATACCAGCGTTTATTCAACTTTCCAAAACACGTCTGAAGATTATGGTCGTAACACGTTTTCCTTTCATTGATTTTTCTTCGTCTTTGGGAAGAAAAAAAAAACATACGAGACAAAATCTGGTGAATAGGGTAGTTTCGGTATCATTAGGCCTAGGCCGCACTACGGCTAAACCGCCTCGGTTTTTAATCGCGTGATTTTGTGACTCAAGTAAGTTAATACAAGCGGCCTCACTTGCGTTTTTTCCCGCGACTGACTTCCCATAGCATACTGTGTTTCTCGAGCGGTTTCGCGGTTATAGCGGTTACCGCTCGCGGGAAAATACCGTAGTGCGGCCTCGGCCTTAGGGTGCTCTTTTTTGACAGAAAATCCCGCACACGAAATCAAGTATGAGCTGGTGTGTTTTTTTTTCGCACTCTTTGTGGTACGTTGAATCAATCATTTCTTTCTGTGTTGTTCTTTTCTTAGTGCCCAGTATTTCTTCTTTCTTTCTGATCTTTTCCTCTCTTCTTCCAAAATGATGGGTTTGGGTTTTTGCGCGAATTTGTCTTGGAACCTTATGTTTTCATCTTTAGTGAATTTAGCTGTTCGATCGATTAGTGAATTTTCTGAAATATTTAATTCTACTAGGTGTTTCTTAGTTACTTTAAACCAGTTGGGTTTCGTTTTTCGGTTACGGAAAAAGACAGAGATTTGTTTGGTTAATCTGTTAGGGTTCATTCTGAGAAGATGACCATACAAATTTATCCTTTTTTTACGCATAGTATCTGAAAGTTTTTAATTTTCTTGTACAAAGTTTCATTCTTGATGTATACTATCTTATCATCTAGAAATTTTGGTCCTTTCATTTTCCTTAAAATGTACCTTGCCTGTAACTCAAGCTTCTCCATTTGGCCTTTGAAGATCATGTTTAGTGTTTCTGCTGCATACAGTGCTTCTGGCTTAATCACTGTCTTGTAGTGCGTAATTTTTGACCCCCCCTGAAAGGGATTTTTCGTTGAAGGGATGTATCTTTTGTTAGTTGGAAGTTCATTTTTTTGGATTCCATCACTTTGCTTTCCACAGCATTCCAACTAATCCATTCTCTGAGATATTTGAATTCTTTTACTATTTCATTCTTTTATTATTTTCGACTTTGAGATATTTACGTGACTGTTTGATATGATCTTAGTTTTTTCGAAGGAGAGATGAGAACCTATTTTAGCTGATTGTTTTTTTAGTTCAAGGATTTGTTCCTGTACTTCTTCCATTGTTTCTGCAAACGGGGCAATATCATCTGCAAAAGCAATGCAATTTACTTTAAGGTTCTTCTTTTTGCAACCCAATCTTATACCACTCTTTATATTTGTGTTCCATTCTCTGACTATTTTCTCAAGTGCACAGTTGAACAGCAAGGGTGAAAGTCCATCTCCCTGTCGCACCCTCGTTTTTATTTCGAAGGGTTCCGTTAGTTCACCCATGAATTTAACTTTCGAAAATTGGTTTGTAAGGGTCGCTTTTATTATATCAGTTGTTTTCTTATCCAAACCCATTTCTTCTAGGACTGTTAACAGAGGTTCCCTATCAATTGAATCATTTGATATCAATTAAGGAGATTACGTACGTATTTACGATTTTTGGTATGCCATGCTGTTTTCGAGGTTTAGTATTAGTTCCGAGCTTGACCTACCCTTTCTAAAACGTCCCTTGTATTCCCCGATTTGCGGGTCCAATTGTGATTATACCTTGTTGAAAAGGAAGGATCTTGTATGTTATATCCAGCAGGTATATTCGGCTATAATTGTTGGGGTCTGTCTTCAAGCCTTTCCTGTGAATAGGGCGGATGAGAGCTGTTCTCCATTCTGTGGGGATTTCTTCTTCTTTCCAGATTGTATTGAAAATACATTGAAGGGATGTAATTGCATTTTTGTAAGCTTTCTTCCATAGTTCGGTCACTATTTCGTTTCTTCCAGATGCTTTGTTGTTTTTAAATTCTGAAATAACCTTTCGTAGTTCTTCAGTTGTTGGTGGTACAGCATCCGGCTTCACAAAGTTATTTTGGATGGCTTTAAATTTTTCAAGGATGTGTTCACAGTTCAAGAGCTTTTTAAAGTACCCTGCTAGTATCTTGCAATTTTTCGTGTTATTGTGGGCGATGGTCTCATTTATATCTCAAATTGCAGGCTTGGTGCTTTGTATTTTGATAACCTTTGTTTGAAAGTTTTGTAAAAACTTGTGTTGTTGTTGGTAAATTTTTCATCAATTTGGACGCGAGTTTTGTCTTCATATGCCTTCTTAATCCTTTGTATACTTTTATCTACCAGTTTTCTAACTCTAATTCTACCAGTTTTCTAACTCTAAATTTAATCTGCTTTGTATTTTCCTGTGATTGCCAATTTTGCCATGCCTGCTATCTTGTTTGAATGAAGGCATCACATTCCAGCGACCATCAGGCATGTTTTTTACTTTTTATGGTGCTAACCGCTCATTCCAACTTTGAGTCTGTATCGCTTCCGTAGCTTTTGTGAATTCATCTGATTTTAATATTTCTTCCGTGCTGTACTTTCGACCCTTAATTTGTTTCATGTTGCGTTTCCTGTTTGGGATGACTTTGAACTTTATATCCGAAAGATAGTGGTCCGAATCCAAGTTTGCACACCTAACATGCACATCTAGTACTCTAACATTAATGATTTCATTGTAAGAAATTTTCTAGAGCTGGTGTGTTATTATGGTTCAATTTCCAAGAATTTTTCTTGAGCTGGTGTGTTATTATGGTTCAATTTCCAAGAATTTTCCTTCCTCTAATCTTGGCATTTGATATGAATCGATTTACGCAACTGATGTAACAAGCCTAATTAGTATTCTTCATTAACTGTAGCAGCTCGAGGTAAAAAATTCATAGTACTAAATACCAAGTACCTAAATACCAATAATAATTTTAAAAAAACAGTGAAAAGCACTTTACATTTTTTGAACTTGGTGTTTCTTGGGTCTAGATTCATTTGGAATTTGAGTGCGCTGAAGGAATGTTGAGTCGTTGGCATTATCTATTATTTCTTGAGCGTTTGTTTTGCTTTTTAACGCTTTTTATATTCAAAATTTCGCTCGTTTGGTGCCTAAAACACTAGTGAAAATTTATTCGCAAAAACCTCACCAACTTTTTCCACAACCTCCCTATAACTGTAATTCAACGGTTATCAAGATTTTTTTTTTCGTAAATTCTTCCACGTTTTCACCCGTAGTTGTTCTGGCTCTCCCAATTAATCTTCAAATGATTCACGGCTACCCTGAAAGCGTTTATACCAGTGTTTCTCAACCGCCCTTCGGGAATTCCTTAATAGGTAACAAACTTAACAAGCCCGAATGCACAAATCTTTGTATCTAGCATACCTCGTATACAAAGAAGACAAATGATTTCTCAGAAACCATGTTTAAGGCATTTGTCCTAGTTCGTTACTGATCCTTCAATTTTGCAAATATATAAAATTTATCGTCCTTTGATACATCGATAGAAGATGAATGGCGGTTCCTCGTACTCGTTTCTAGTCATTTGCAAGTTGTTCAGCACAAGATCAGATAACATTGTTTCCTGATAATCTTTGATTTTAGTCGTAACAATGAAATGGACAGACACCACTTGAGAGCTTCTCCTCCCGACGGTTTCTACGACGACGACGATACGATTCCGTCGGTAAATAAGCAACGTTTGCCAAGTGAGTCGCCGCCAAGTACTTTGACATCGACGTTTAAGCAGCGGGAGGACAGCAAGTCGCCAGTAGAAACCGCCATTGATTGATAATCTTAGCCTTAAGAATAATTTAAGTGACAAAAAAATACAAAATATTTAATGTTTTTTATATACGTTTTCAGTTAGAAAATTAGATTTTTTATAGTTATTAATAGAATTGTGTTGTTATCATAAGCGTGTTGTATGACGATGTGACGACTCTTGTCTAATATACTATTATTTTGTGTATTTTCACTTAATTCTTACAGAGTTTATTGCATGAATTTTGCAATATTTTTGTTATGTATGCAAGAACAGTTCTGCACACCTACTTTAACAAATACTACCCAGTATAGGAAGAAAATATCCAAGAGTCTTTAAAACCTATCAGTCTAATCATTAACTTAAATACACATTTATTATTAAACAATTCTCATCGAATATTAGACCAATACCTATGGAACATCGCAGTGTGTTCGCTTTTAATAAAACGATCTAAACCAGCCACAATGTGCCTCAAGTTGGGTTTCGGCAAGAAAATCTCGTCGAGAGATTTACAAAACTCTTTGAAATCGCTGTTATCTTTGTAACAGCGAAGGGAAGCGAAAAACGTCTTAGACTCGTCAGAACTCAAAGACTTTTGCACCTAAAAACACAGTTTAATCAAAGATAGACGGAATACAATACGTAGAGTACAGAAATTATGATTACCATGGCTAAGTATTCCTTAACTTCTGCTTGGGAGAAACTTTTCGGTTCAGACGCTAAAGGTGTGTTTCGCTTTAATTCTATTCTCTTCGGTCTTTTAGGCGCGCGAAAATTGTCGTCTCCGGAGCGTTTGTGAATTGTGACGAGACCACTGGATTGGGTGGAAGAGTTTAGGGAGGAACAAGAAGAACTCGAACTGAAGTCGAAAAGGGCGGGCTTTTTGTAAGATGTTGGGATATCGAAGGTTGCTGGGACAGCTTGACTACCATTGTTTTTCTGTGGCTTTATTAGGCCTGTTGGAAACTGAAATAAACAGATTCACTTCATCAAAATTAAAAAATATGATTATGGCCAAGCAACCGATTATGTAACTAAGTTTTTTGATTTTACTAACTTGGCAGTATGCTATTATTCAGAAAATTACACGTAAATATTTACTAATTCTTGTGCTCCAGCGAAGAACGTTCTTAATTCCCTGATTATCTCCCCATAATTATTCAAACTTTTCACATGTTTCCTCAACCAAAGCGACATTTGCCCCAAAATTTTCGAACTATTGAACCTCTCATCCAACAATATAATCGCTCCATAATCATTTTTATGCCTAATAACCCTTCCAATTGCTTGATTTACAGCTTTTGTAGCCTCTAGACTATACCAATCATCCCCAGACAAATACTAAAAAAAAAATAATAATTTAGTTATAAAGCAATTTAACACTAACAAACATACTTCTTTGTTTCTGGCTCTGCAAGTGTCTAAATATCGTTTTTTAAGGATGATTCGTGGATCTTTCAGGGGTGGATAAGGGAGACCGGTGATGATCACCGCGCGTCCGTTGGTGTCGGCGAAATCCAAACCTTCGGAGACTTTGCCTCGGCATACTCCCATGAAAATGGCGCCCCGCAGGTTGGGGTCGTTCACGTTCTTGTAGTAGTTGATCATCGCCTCTTGAAACGCTATTTTCTCCTTGGGTTCCACGAAAATTGCCTACAAAAATATTTACAAACTCACATTGTTTTCTGAGAATATATTAAATGTCTTATCAGTGATCTTGTATGACAGCATAAAAAGTTAAAAGTTTATTCGATCAATTAAATTTGAATGGTTTGGACAGGTGGGCTGCTATGTCAACATGATGTCTACAATATATATCAGCGTTTCTCAAAGTATAGGTCGCGATGAATACGCGAAAAAATAGACTGAAAAATCAGAAATAGAATCAATTAATAGAATGGAAAAATTGAATATTTTTAATTGTAAGATATTTTGTTAAATTAATTGTAAGTTAATTTTGATATTTGGGCAATTGATTTTTAAAAGATTCCATTTTCGATACAAACCTCTGGAGTCGTATTCTCAGTTCTAAAAAAATATTTGGGTCACCTGTTTAAAAGTTTCAGAAATACTAGATTACGTTTTGAGTGTTTATTAATTTTGTTGTATATTATCTTTATCATTACCTTTTGTTCAGAAATACTACTCCAAAGTCCATCTTCTTGCCAAGAATCTCGGCATTTCTTCATTATCGGATAGGACGGGAAGAAAATCAATAATCCAGCGGGAATTATCCTGGATAAATTACTAATGGTCATTCCCAGTGACTTGATATAAGCCGGATTATTTCTACAACAAACAATTTTAAAATGAACTTTGCTTGAAAGACCTATTCTTGCAAGTCGAAACAACTGTACTAATCTTACGTGTCTAGTCGTGTCAAAAGAGTCTTGTCCATCTAGTCTGACCGTCCAGCCTTGACAGGTCCAGAGGTTCTCCCAAAACACAAAAAAGACTTGTCAGTCTAGTCTTGTTCATCTAGTCTTGTCCGTCTACTCCTGCCCATCTAGTCTTGTCCATCTACTCTTGTTCGATGGATAAAGAGCCGAAAACTACCAGTTATAAGAACAGGCCGAGGATTTTGTCTGGGTCAAGTTGCCCCTAACTATAATCTACAGTTCCTACTTTTCTCCCAATGCAAAAACCGAACAGTTGTCCCAATCCCTAGAAGCTCTGTCATAACATCAGGAACCAATGAAAAAGAGTTATTGCGGGTGATTTCAAAGCTAGGTCCCTCTATTGGGGTTTGTCAGGCATGGACAAAAGAGGAAACCTGGTAACGGATTGGGCTGTGGAACTAGATCTATTGGTACAAAACCAGGGAAATGACTACACGTTTAGACGAGGAAACTCTCAGTCCATTATAGATACCACGTTCTGCAATAACTTAATCGCAAGCAAGCTCCAGGGCTGGAGAGTGCTGGACAAGGAATCCTTGAGTGACCAGCACTACATCATCTACAGCATACATGAAAACAAAAAGTCAAAAGAAATAGCACCCCGATTAAGAACTAGGTGGACAATAAAGCACCTGAATGAGGAAAAAATTAAAGAATGCCTAACTCAAGACCTGAGCAATATCCACACAAAATGTGCAGATATACTGGCTCAGGCGATGCACAAAGCATGAACTCCATAACTGGAGAAGGACGACCAAAAATAAAAGAGACAACATACTGGTGGATTGAGGAAATTTCGAGCATAAGAGCTGCTTGCACCGCTGCCAGGAGGAAGTATCAACGCCTAAGAACAAAACATGCTGGCAGCGAAGTTAGCTTCCTGAGGCAAATCAGGTATATAAAAGCCGAAGGAAAGAGCTGCGGCAGTTAATAAACAAAACTAAGCAGGAGCTCTGGAAAAAACTATGCTCTGAGTTAGAAAATGACACATGGGGGGAAGCCTTCCAAAACATAAGAAGAAATATGAAAATTTGCTCACAAATTCCTGCATTAACAATAGAAACAGGAAGTAGAGTAGCTGAGGTGCTTTTTGCAAGCAGGCGAATTAAGAACAACAGAGCACAGGGGCCAGGTGGAATACCACCTGCAGTTGTACAAATAGCTGCCCAGCACAAATCAAGATTCGTATTGGACACGATGAACACGCTGATCACGACGGGAAAGTTTCCGGCCAGCTGGAAAAGGGCAAAGCTCGTTCTCATCGGAAAAAGAGATAAAGAAAAAGGGTACCCCACATCCTATAGGCCTATTAGTCTACTGGATGTGTCGAGAAAACTCTTAGAGCAACTTTTGCTAAGCAGAATAAAAGGAGAACTTGAGATTGCACATGGTCTGTCAGAAAAACAATTTGGCTTCAGGCAAGAAAAATCCACAATTGATGCGCTAAGATCTGTCATGAAGATTGCCGAAAGGCGAAGTCTGGCACGCAAAGAACACGGAAACTGTGTGAGCTGCTAACCTTCGATGTTAGAAACGCATTTAACAGCGCTAGATGGAAGCAGATCATGGAAGGCCTAACATCAAGAGGTATATCACCGTATCTACTACAAATGGCGAGGAGCTACCTTAGCGATAGAAAGTTAATCCTAAAAGGGGCTCGGAAAACGGAAGAGAGAAGCATCGGCAGCGGTGTTCCACAAGGATCTACATTAGGCCCAACCTTGTGGAAAGTCCAATAGGACGATGTGCTGAGATTAAGACTGTCATTGGGGACGACAGTGATTGGCTTTGAAGACGACTTGGCTCTAGTGGTAACAGCCAGAACAGAAGAAGGATTGATGGAGACAGCAAACCACGCTATAGAGCAAATCATTAATTGGACGAAATCCAAAAACCTCAATCTAGCGCCAGAGAAAAATGAGGCGGTCCATGTAATAGGACAAAAAACTTCCAACCAATAAAATTTTAAATTGGAAAACTGACAATAATCCCAAAGCATCAAAATAAAATACCTGGGCATAGAAATAGAAAAGGCATTATCTTTCACACCGCACATAGCAGAAACTGTAGCAAAGGGGATGAGGAGAATGGCAGCAATACAGCAACTAATGCCCAACATTGGAGGTCCCAGGAGCAGTAAACACCAGCTGCTCAGCTAAGCTGTACATGCCACTATGATGTACGGATCACCAATATGGGTCAGAGCACTGAAAACAGAGCAATATCCAACAGCTCCTTGCAGTGCTTACTGCACAATATCAAGTGAGGCAGTCTTGACCATCGCGGGTATCTCGTCAACCGACTTGCTTGTGGAAGAGCAAACAAAACTGTAGGAGACAGGTCGCAGCAAACTTGAAAAAAAAATGGCCAGGAAACAACTAATTAAAGAATGGCAGCAAAGGTGGCAGCAAGGCATTAAAGGAGAGAGCACCAGACTGAATTAAGACACAACAATATATTTATTATATTATGGAATCCAAAATAACAGATGCAGCAAAGGAACCAAAAATAAAGAGAAATTAAATTTAAATAGGTCACTTGTAACTCCAAGGCCATGCGACTAGCAGTACCAGAGTTCACGGCTGTGTTTCTAGGGGGAGGGCACTTGTCTGGTCAGGTGAATAACCGCCAGCTACGTCCCTGAAAAAAAAGTCTTGTTCGACTAGTCTTCTCCGTCTAGTCTTATCCTTCTAGTCTAGTCCGCCTACTCTTGTCCATTTAGTCTAATCCGCCTAGTCTTGTTCGTCTGTCCTCCTCGGTAGTGTAGTTGATAATATACCCACCTTTCAATGCGGGAGACCCGGGTTCGAATACTAGTCGAGGAGGCGACAACTAGGGCGGTTTTCACTAACCGTCCGGGCTGCCCAAAGTGTAAAATCCAGCCATTAAGTAAAAGGCAAAGTGCATTAGGGGGTTTAGTGAGAGCTTAGTCTTGTTCGTCTAATCTTGCCAGTCTAGTCTTGTCTGTCTAGTCTTGTCTGTCTAGTCTTGTCTGTCTAGTCTTGTCTGTCTAGTCTTGTCTGTCTAGTCTTGTCTGTCTAGTCTTGTCTGTCTAGTCTTGTCTGTCTAGTCTTGTCTGTCTAGTCTTGTCTGTCTAGTCTTGTCTGTCTAGTCTTGTCTGTCTAGTCTTGTCTGTCTAGTCTTGTCTGTCTAGTCTTGTCTGTCTAGTCTTGTCTGTCTAGTCTTGTCTGTCTAGTCTTGTCTGTCTAGTCTTGTCTGTCTAGTCTTGTCTGTCTAGTCTTGTCTGTCTAGTCTTGTCTATGTAGTCTTGTCTGTCTAGTCTTGTCTGTCTAGTCTTGTCTGTCTAGTCTTGTCTGTCTAGTCTTGTCTGTCTAGTCTTGTCTGTCTAGTCTTGTCTGTCTAGTCTTGTCTGTCTAGTCTTGTATGTCTAGTCTTGTCTGTCTAGTCTTGTCTGTCTAGTCTTGTCTGTCTAGTCTTGTCTGTCTAGTCTTGTCTGTCTAGTCTTGTCTGTCTAGTCTTGTCTGTCTAGTCTTGTCTGTCTAGTCTTGTCTGTCTAGTCTTGTCTGTCTAGTCTTGTCTGTCTAGTCTTGTCTGTCTAGTCTTGTCTGTCTAGTCTTGTCTGTCTAGTCTTGTCTGTCTAGTCTTGTCTGTCTAGTCTTGTCTGTCTAGTCTTGTCTGTCTAGTCTTGTCTGTCTAGTCTTGTCTGTCTAGTCTTGTCTGTCTAGTCTTGTCTGTCTAGTCTTGTCTGTCTAGTCTTGTCTGTCTAGTCTGTCTAGTCTTGTCTGTCTAGTCTTGTCTGTCTAGTCTTGTCTGTCTAGTCTTGTCTGTCTAGTCTTGTCTGTCTAGTCTTGTCTGTCTAGTCTTGTCTGTCTAGTCTGTCTAGTCTGTCTAGTCTTGTCTGTCTAGTCTTGTCTGTCTAGTCTTGTCTGACTAGTCTTGTCTGTCTAGTCTTGTCTGTCTAGTCTTGTCTGTCTAGTCTTATCTGTCTAGTCTTGTCTGTCTAGTCTTGTCTGTCTAGTCTTGTCTGTCTAGTCTTGTCTGTCTAGTCTTGTCTGTCTACTCTTGTCTGTCTAGTCTTGTCTGTCTAGTCTTGTCTGCCTAGTCTTGTCTGTCTAGTCTTGTCTGTCTAGTCTTGTCTGTCTAGTCTTGTCTGTCTAGTCTTGTCTGTCTAGTCTGTCTAGTCTTGTCTGTCTAGTCTTGTCTGTCTAGTCTTGTCTGTCTAGTCTTGTCTGTCTAGTCTTGTCTGTCTAGTCTTGTCTGTCTAGTCTTGTCTGTCTAGTCTTGTCTGTCTAGTCTTGTCTGTCTAGTCTTGTCTGTCTAGTCTTGTCTGTCTAGTCTTGTCTGTCTAGTCTTGTCTGTCTAGTCTTGTCTGTCTAGTCTTGTCTGTCTAGTCTTGTCTGTCTAGTCTTGTCTGTCTAGTCTTGTCTGTCTAGTCTTGTCTGTCTAGTCTTGTCTGTCTAGTCTTGTCTGTCTAGTCTTGTCTGTCTAGTCTTGTCTGTCTAGTCTTGTCTGTCTAGTCTTGTCTGTCTAGTCTTGTCTGTCTAGTCTTGTCTGTCTAGTCTTGTCTGTCTAGTCTTGTCTGTCTAGTCTTGTCTGTCTAGTCTTGTCTGTCTAGTCTTGTCTGTCTAGTCTTGTCTGTCTAGTCTTGTCTGTCTAGTCTTGTCTGTCTAGTCTTGTCTGTCTAGTCTTGTCTGTCTAGTCTTGTCTGTCTAGTCTTGTCTGTCTAGTCTTGTCTGTCTAGTCTTGTCTGTCTAGTCTTGTCTGTCTAGTCTTGTCTGTCTAGTCTTGTCTGTCTAGTCTTGTCTGTCTAGTCTTGTCTGTCTAGTCTTGTCTGTCTAGTCTTGTCTGTCTAGTCTTGTCTGTCTAGTCTTGTCTGTCTAGTCTTGTCTGTCTAGTCTTGTCTGTCTAGTCTTGTCTGTCTAGTCTTGTCTGTCTAGTCTTGTCTGTCTAGTCTTGTCTGTCTAGTCTTGTCTGTCTAGTCTTGTCTGTCTAGTCTTGTCTGTCTAGTCTTGTCTGTCTAGTCTTGTCTGTCTAGTCTTGTCTGTCTAGTCTTGTCTGTCTAGTCTTGTCTGTCTAGTCTTGTCTGTCTAGTCTTGTCTGTCTAGTCTTGTCTGTCTAGTCTTGTCTGTCTAGTCTTGTCTGTCTAGTCTTGTCTGTCTAGTCTTGTCTGTCTAGTCTTGTCTGTCTAGTCTTGTCTGTCTAGTCTTGTCTGTCTAGTCTTGTCTGTCTAGTCTTGTCTGTCTAGTCTTGTCTGTCTAGTCTTGTCTGTCTAGTCTTGTCTGTCTAGTCTTGTCTGTCTAGTCTTGTCTGTCTAGTCTTGTCTGTCTAGTCTTGTCTGTCTAGTCTTGTCTGTCTAGTCTTGTCTGTCTAGTCTTGTCTGTCTAGTCTTGTCTGTCTAGTCTTGTCTGTCTAGTCTTGTCTGTCTAGTCTTGTCTGTCTAGTCTTGTCTGTCTAGTCTTGTCTGTCTAGTCTGTCTAGTCTTGTCTGTCTAGTCTTGTCTGTCTAGTCTTGTCTATCTAGTCTTGTCTGTCTAGTCTTGTCTGTCTAGTCTTGTCAGTCTAGTCTTGTCTGTCTAGTCTTGTCTGTCTAGTCTTGTCTGTAGTTTTGTCTATATAGTCTTGCACGTCTAGTCTTTTCCGTGTAGTCTTGTCCGTCCAGTCTTGTCCGTCTAGTCTTGTACGTCTAGTCTTGTCCGCCTGTCCTCCTTGGAAGAGTAGGTGACAACCTAACCGCCTTTCAATGCGGGAGACCCGGGGTCGAATCCTGATCGGGAAGGCGACAACTAGGGTGGTTTTCACAAACGGTCTGGGCTGCCCACCCTGAATGAATGCAAAATATGCGATACCGGGGTGGCGCATACTAAAAGCCAAAGTGGAATAGGAGGTTTAGTGAGAGCTTCCCCTAAAACCACTTTTAATTAGTCGTGTTCGCCTAGTCTTGTCCGTACAATCTTGTCTGTCTAGCTTTGTCAGTCTAGTCTAGTGTGTCTAGTCTTGTCTCTCTAGTTTTATCTATCTAGTTTCGTCTGCCTAGTCTTGTCTGTGTTGTCTTGTCTGTCCAGTTTCGTCTGTCTAGTCTTATCTGTCGAACCTTGTCTGTCTTGAGCCAGTCTTGTTTGTCTTGAGTTCTTTTTTTAGAGAAAAACGAATTGATTTTTACCTATTTCGAAAACTGCTATTAAGTACGCTGCCATCAGGTCCTTTCCCCAGAATTTTCACGCAAACTTGATTTCCTTGAACAATATGGGGATTTTCCAGCTGGACCCCCACTTTCAGTTCTAACTCTGTTATCAGTGGATTTAGAGGAGCCAAAGTTCCACTGGTTAAGATCACGGACTTCACCCCTTGATCCATAAGCATATTCATCCTAAACACATGAGAATCTTTAAGCATGCTAATTTAAATTTCTTTTATTTTCAACAATATTGCCATTTATTTTTCTACTACTACACTATTTAAATTAGTTTTGTTTAGCTTATATCTCAAATAGTTCCAAATCAATTATAACGTGTATTCCCATTTTGTAGATAATTTAATCTAGTTTTAAGAAATAATTACTTTAATCAAATTTACAAATTCTCAATCAAAGACTCGAAGCTCAACTGCTTGATCGAACGAAGCGATAAAGTGTTTCATATTTGTAGTCGCAAATGCAAAAAATAGCGTAATATTTAGTTCTAATAAAAATGTTGAAAAAAGGAAAGCTTTATCTATCTACAAATTCAAAATCAAAACAAATATGTTGTAAATACTTGAAATGGTCTGTCTGTCCAAATTTTGCCCTAAGAAAATTTGTCTGTCCACAAATTCAAAACAAACGGAAATATTTTTGATATTCTTGCAATTGTTTATTTATGCAAATTTTGGAAATTTGCAAAAAAAAATATCTGTCCACAAATTCAAAGCCAAAGGAGAAAATGTTCCTAGAAATCCACTTAGATTTTTCCAGGAAAATTCATTACTTGAGAATTGAATTTCTTGAGCGCCATTTCTTTTTTTGTAATTTTACTCGATTTTATAAATAAAAAAAAGACGTATGTATAAAAAAACTATATGTAAAAAAAAAGATAAAAATCTCAACTGCCAGAACGAAGGGGAGTTAAAGTTTGTCGATGTTTGAAGAGCCGCAAAGCCCAGCAAAGGGCCGTATGCTGTACGCAAATGACCGCTCGGGAGGGAATGGGTGTGTTCGGTCAGTGTATACATGCAAACGAAGGCTCGGGGCGCAGGAGACGGTATATCAAACAAAATTTTTGAGCGCATGTGTTAAGTTTGGTTACAGAGTGAACGTCAACAACAAGCTTTTGTTGTTTTGTGGCCAGTTTGAAGTCAAGAAGTGGTTATACTACCCACGAATATGAAAAAGACAAGAAACGCATTCCCTCGTTGTAATGTGCACAGTAAGCAATTTTTTTAACGAACACCGCACAGATTCGGTCGCATACGTTTGTTCACATTTACCTAGTGTGTAGTATACCCTAAAAATCTGAAATTGTAAAATCTTGAGGTATTAAGGCCGATTCTCATATACGCGACACTCAGCTACGCGCCGTCACACGACATTGCCTGTCAAATAATGATTACATGGTTTTTTTACATGGTTTTTAACTATAATCTATAAGATACTCTATATAGCATATATCTACTATAGTCGAGGGGTCATCCACTCCCTGAAATGTTGCAGATGAATTCGCAATTATCCTGATTTGTTGGTAATTCGAGGTACTCGAAGAAATTACTAGTCTAATCCGTAATAATGGAACGTAATTAACCTACTTCTTTGGTAATGCGAAGTACTCGGAGAAATCACATGAGTAATGCGTATTAATGTCATATAATTTTTGAAATTCTTAGGTACTGCAATGTGACGTAAAGGAGGGGAATTTGAAATAATTTCTTCTAATGGCCTGAACGTTAAGCTACGTACACAGGGTATAGAAAACTAGCGTATAGTCCTGCTATAGTTTGATTATAACTGTGTGACTGTTTCCTGTAGTCCAAAACTATTCGTATAGTTGAACTACACGAAGCGGTCACACAGCTATAATAGGCAAACTATAGCGGGACTATAAGCTAGTTTTCTATATCGTGTATTGTTACTATGTGCAATACTATGTGCTATGTTACTATGTTCAATATATAAGATAAGATGCTGGTAATAAGACATCACGTTCGTGGTATCGCCATTAAATAACAAGTGTGTTGAATTTTTATATATTTATTGAAATCGGATTGAAATACAACAAAATTGCAACACTCTATACCGCTTTTCACATGTTTGTATTGACGCTCTATAACCAGTTTTTCAAATTGTCTCAACTGGAAGGTCCTGAACCCAGAAGCACATTCCCTACAAGCATTTTCAATAATTGCAATATCTTCTTATTTTGGCCATACGATATAATATTTTTCTTGTTCTAATTTTATCCCGAATTTTATATTGTTGTACTGAGAGTCAATTCTATTGCCGGGGTCAAGTCTATTGCGTTTTCTAATTCACTGTCACTTTTATTTGTATAACTGTCTTAGCCTTCAGAAGTACAAATTTCTTCTGGATCATCATTCTACTTTATATTTTCTTTTAGAGATCCAATTTCTTTTACGAGATGAATTCTATCTGATGATAGTCTACCAGATTTAGTACTGAACAACCAACCTCGGATTGATTTTAGGACTGGCTTTTCGAGTCCGAGTACCCGGACTCGGACTCGACGAGTCTCGGGTTTTTAATGTTCGGCCTTGTCTGAATGTTTTCAAACATGATCATCCTCCTCCTGAAGTCGCTTCCTCATTTTCTCTCTCCTATCCCCCAAATACACCCCATTACTTTGTTTGCTTTCCTGGCTAACTCTCTCAATGCGCTTTATCCGAGGCCCTTTCATTCAATGTGTAGCCTAGGTACTTAAACTCTCTAAGTCGCTCTATTGTTTCCCCTCCCCACTTCCATTCCTTCTCCACGTTCTTCCACTTTCACTTACTAAACACCATCATTTTCGTTCACCATTCACTTCTATGTTTTTTTTTCACATACCCCCCTAGGCTTTTCATCATTTCTTTCAACTCCCCTTCCCTCTTTGCCGCCACTACCACATCATCCGCGAAGGCCAGGCTCCATACTTTCCCTTTACCTATCACACACCCTCCCGCTCGCGCCTTCTTAAACACTGTTTCCACATATATCGTAAATAATAAGGGGCTAATGGGACAACCTTGTCTTACTCCTTTTGTCATCTCGAACCAGTCGCTCTCTTTCACTCCCACTTTGCTTATTGTGCTTCCATATATATCTTCCCCCTCCCTAGCAACCACACATCTACTTTAAATCCCACTTAACTTAATCGGCAAGTTCGTACTTGCATGAAAACGAAAAATCGTGTTTGCTAGCGGCTTGCGTACACCAAAACAGATTTTGTCGGCCGATGGCGGACTGAACTACCCGGACGATTAACTCGGACGTCTACACTACTTACACTATACGTGGTTACACTACATCCATTTCCAATGCAACTTCGGCCCATAACCGTTTCAAAACATCTCGATTATTGTAATTTTTTGAATGTTTATCCCACAGGGTTGGTCTATTATAAACACAATTAATTAATTTTTCAATATCCATAGTCCTTTAGGTAGATGACAACAAAATTTAACTATAAATACACTCAATTTGCACTGTAGACGCCGGCAGACTGGCGAGAAATCCCAACAAGTTCGGATCATCGTGTTGATTGGCCGTTTTCGGGCGTCATCGGACGATGACAGTCGTGTTTGTGAAAGCGCTCTCTTTCGTTTACAAGTGTTTGATTGAATCGCCGTCGTCGCCCGAGCAAATTTCGGCCGATGACGGATTAGGTGCACGTGAGCTATTAGACTGGCTTGAAAAATTGCCCAAAGTTCTGTATAAGTTGTAACTGATGGGAGAGCATTGTTCATATTTCCATATTTACATCAAAGTTTCATATGCCAATCGGCCAGCAGTAATGAAATGCTACAAAGTTCATTTTTTTCAATTGATCCGGATATCGATTTCCTGGTCTTGATTTTTCCGTTGAGTTTCTTGTGACGGAGTTCTTCCACATTTTAAAAAATCCTGTGGTATTTTCTTTGCTGATCTTGATTTGAATATTTGTCTGTCACCAACGATATTTAGATTTGCACGAAATTCTGCAAGTACTAGAGGTTTTTTTTTAATTGCGCTTTGTATTGTTTCACATAATTTGAAAAAAGTAACAAAGGTAGTATTTTATATTGCGAAACGTCAAAATCATTTTTTACTTTACATCTTTTCAAGTATTTCGTTGCGGCAGGATTAGCATTGTCTTTAAGAGCTTCCTCAGGATCTTAGTAGAAGAGTTTAGTAGAAGATCACTATCCTACTGCAGGGCGGCGCAAGACGAGGCGCATAATGAGCTCATGCGGGTGTAGTGGGTTTATAATGTAGTGTTGTGGGTTTATTATATTAGTGGAATATAATGTGAACGTAATTCAGAGGATGCAAGAATAATTCAAGGAATCCAAGAGTACTTTGTGTAATGTGGTGTTATACTTACTACTGCTAAGGAATGCAAAGTAATGTGCTGTAATGCATCTAAATATTAACATGTATTGAAAGAGTGGATGACGCGTTCGGCTATAGTAGTCATACTAAGGACCACTATACCAGCGTTTCTCAAACTATGGGTCACGTTCAATTTTTATTGGGTTGTGAAACGGAACTGTACACTCAGATTAGTAAAAGTCAAGTCTAGATGAAACCTTGAAGACCAAGTCTACTCATTTGTCTAAAAATCATTAAAACTTAAAAAGTCACTCAACTTCTGGACAAAAGCAACGATTTCTTTGCCGAATCGTTACTGGTCACGAAAAATGGTGCCTGTAGTTTAATATGAAGCAGCGAAAAGAATGACTTAGCCTCGATAAACATGCCGCGTGAAACAAGAGCTTCATCCGCGTGAAAGATATTGTGCGTATGACGAGCCAATCTTCAAACCAAACGGTTTGAAAAAAATTATTTATAAAGAATTTACTTAGTTGCCAACCCAATATTTAACGCAGATGAATAAATATTACACCTATCTCTTTCTTTCTCCAGATAATGGAAAACAAAATTTCAAATGCTAAAATGGATGTTACGTCATTTTTGCACAAGAACTATTTTATACAGGGTATTATGACGCAAACTTTTTGCAAACATTTCTCGATAAAACGCATTCAAAAAAATAACTAAAAAATCGACCATCTAATTTCTAATTGCTTAAGAAAAACTTGGATTTTTACGAAAACTTGAGAGCACGTCCAAAAACGCCTCGAAAAAATTGGCAGAAAGAAGTCGGTTCAAATTTCGGCCACTCCGACTGGACTATAAAAGTATTATTTGTAAGTGTATAGTAATAGTTGCATTATTAGTAATTAATAATTGTTCAATGATAAAATACGTTGATATCATCGTCTTTTTCGTTGCATATGACATTTGAAAATGGAACATAAATAAGTCGCAAAATCAGACGCATCAAACAAAAGACGCAAGACGCATCAAACAAAACATATTTGGAAAGTGGTGTAAGTCCATTTTTTTGTTGTTTCGAGAAAATTGAAGTTAAACATATTAGTTGCTATGCAATTTCTTATATTGGCCTATTTTAAATTGAACAAAACATTGGCATTTTTTAAGATATTAAATACTTTATTATAATAAACTATTATTAGTAATAAATAAAAAGTTTACGTATATATAATAAATTGCGTAATATCTCTTTTTTTTTTTAATGGACTTACACCACTTTCAAATACCCGGTCCATATATCTGTTCATAGAACAGTTTATAACACTATAGTCTATATGTTCTTTTGCAAGTATAGTCTAGCTTTTTATAAAACTATAGACCAGGGGTTTCCAGATAATATCACGCGGGCATAAGTAACCCAGCACTTCAATTGAATCTAAATAAATCTGTTCTCTAGTCCTCTAGTCTAGATTATTGCTCAAATCATACCCAAATCCTGGACTGAAACACCAATAACTTAAGGTCCTACATCCTGCTTTTGCTGTAGCTTTAGACAACCAATTGCTTTTCTTTTGATTAGTAGGTTCTTCCAACATCACATGTACCTACATAAAAATTTACACTATTTTCCAGCTTACACTAATTATTGGGCATCTACATACCCTATAACATTTTTGAATCTTTTCTTTAAACTGCGGATGAGTACTAGCAAACGCGATCCTCAACATATCTTCAAAAAGCTGCAAACCTTTGCCTCTTCTTTGGAACGGTCCTTCTGTTGCCGTAGCCAGAAAACCACTGATCTTCTCAATCAGATTCATCACTATACTATAATTACTATCCGTAATCTACACAAGAAAAAACATGAAAACTTAAAGTAAATCTCTTATTTCGGCAATTAACAATCTTACGCCAGCACCAGCCAGTAACTTAAATATGTGACTCCCTTCGAAATGAACGCCTTCACTTTCGTTCTTGATTTCCACGTCGTCCAAGACCTTCTCGAAGTCCAGGAAGATCTGCTTGAGTGCACACAGTTCCTCGGCGGTGAAATCCGGCGGACTATCTTGGAACGACAAGATGTCCAAGTTGTCATCTGACACGGCTTTCATGACTTCTGTGACCTCCTCAATGCAAAGAGTGATGTCAGTGGTTTTCAGTTGAAGCGACGCCGAATCTTCGCAGATCCTTTCGATGTTGTGTGCCTCATCCAAGATTATCACATTATTTGATAGTTCAACTCCTAGGTAGTTGATTGTGATAAGACGCAGAGGATTAATTACAGTAACATAAAAATACTAAAGAACAAGATTCACACAAAACGAAAGAAAAGCAATTGAAAGAATAACTGGAACAGATGGAAGAAACACAAACAGGAGATGAAACTATTTAGACATGACTAGACAGACGAGACTAGACAGTAAAGACTAGGCAGACCAGACTAGATAGGCAAGACTATACAGGCAAGACTAGACAGACAAGACTAAACTGATACAACTAGACAGACAAGATAAAACAGACAAGAGCAGGCGAAACAGACAAGAGTAGGAGACTAGACAGAAGAGACTAGACAGACGAGATTAGATAGACGAGACAAGACAGACGAAACTAGACAGAAGAGACATTACACAAGAGACTAGTTACATGAGACTAGACGACGAGGCTAGACAGACGAGACTAAAGTGGTTCGGGGGAAGATCTCACTAAACCCCCTATTCCACCTTGGCTTTTAGTATGCGCCACCCTGGTATCGCATATTTTGCATTCATTCAGGGTGGGCAGCCCGGACGGTTAGCGAAAACCGCCCTAGTTGTTGCCTCCCCGACCAGGATTAGAACGCGGGTCTCCCGCATTGAAAGGCGGGTATGTTGTCAAATACACCACCGAGGAGGAAAGACAGACGAGACTAGACAAAAGAAACAAGACAGAAGAGACTAGACAGAAGAGACAAGTCAGAACAGACAAAACAGACGAGACTAGACAGACGAGACTAGACAGATGAAACAAGACAGACGAGATTATACAGACGAGACTAGACAGACGAGACCAGACAGATGAGACTAGACAGAAGAGACTAGACAGAAGAAATAAGACAGACGAGATTAGACGGACGAGACTAGACAGACGAAACTAGACAGCAGAGACTAGACAGAAGAGACAAGACAGATGAGACTAGGCAGAAGAGACTGGACAGAAGAAACAAGACAGATGAGACTAGACAGACGAGATTTGGCAGACGAGACTAGACAGACGAAACTAGACAGAAGAGACTAGACAGAAAAGACAAGACAGAAGAGATAAGAGAGACGAGACCAGACAGACGAGATTAGACAGACCAGACTAGACAGAAGTAACAAGAAAGACGAGACTAGATACACAAGACCAGACAGATGAGACTAGACAGAAGAGACTAGACAGAAGAAACAATACAGACTTAGACAGGAGAGATTAGACAGACGGGACTAGATGTAAGAGACTAAACAGACGAGACCAGACGAGCCAGACTAGACAAGCGAGATGAGAATAGACAGATGAGACGAGACTAGACAGACCACACGTAACAAGACAGAAGAGACAAGATGTGACTAGACAGACCAGACGAGGCTAGACAGACAAGACTGTCCTCCTTGGAAGTGTAGATGACAGGATTCCCACCTTTCAATGCAGGAGACCCGGGTTCGAATCCTTGTTCAGGCAGGCGACAGCTAGGGCGGATTTCACTAACCATCTGGGCTGCCAACACTGAATGAATCCAAAATATGCAATACTGGAGTGGCATATACTAATAGCTAAAGGAGGACTAATAACCAAAAATGGAATAGGGGGTTTAGTGAGAAACAGACAATACTAGGCAGACAGACATTACAGTGTAATCTTGAGTATCTAGTCTTGTGAAAAGAATTATCAGTCAAGCAGAATTAACAATAAAGGAGCAACTATAAATGATCAAATTCTTTATATTTGTAACTTACCTAAAGCTTTTCTAGCTCGAGGATCTAATAAATAATTATACGGCATGAAGATGATATCAGCTTTCTGTTTCATTTCTTTGGACATAAAGTATGGACAGAACTTGTGAGTCTCGGCAAGCTTCACCAAATCCTCTATATCGACAACTTTCTGTTCAAGAATTATTGGATTATCCTTTATTCTTTCTACTCTGTTATAAAAATGGCAACTCCTCGATTTAACTTTAATCCTACACATATTAATCTAGAATAAAATGTTTACTATTAGATACACATAACAATAGAAAAGAATAGACTTAACAGATACTAGACAAACAACAATAGACTGTACAGACAAGCCTAGACAAATAAAACAAGACAGACAAAACCAATACCTTGACACTATTATTTTCTTCTTTCATAACTTCTGGATGAATACACATCTGTTCCCTTGACCCAAGAACACTGGCTTTCATGTAGCTATAGGCTGTGCGCTTCAACTCGTTCATGGCTTGAGATAACTGTGTGTGAGTACGAGATGAATAAATAATTTGTGGCATTGCCATAAAACTTGAACGATTGTTAGTATTATTCCCTGCCACATCCTTCAAATCCGAATTGAGATTCTCTATATAATTGCCTTTATCATCTGGGTGACCCCCAAAAGCTGAGACATGCCATTGGGCTTGGAGTTGAGCTTTCTTTAACTCAAGCCAAGCTAAGGATGAGCACAGGAGTGAGAGGGTTTTGCCTGTTCCTGTTGGGGATTCAAGGACTCCATGGGAGTCATTTTGCAAGCACTCTATGACTTTTGACATGTAGTCTTTTTGGAGGTCATAGGGCTCAAAGGGAAACTTCACAGGTATTCCATTTATAGTACATTCACTCATTTTGTTGTGGTTTCTTTTATTTTAAGGTTTAAATTTGAAATAGAATAAAGAGTAAAAGTTTACTAAAATAAACCATCTGTTTAATTGCTTCAAATTCAATGTGTTCAGATTGTGGTTATAAATTTGAGCGCAAATTCAACTTATAAAAACAATTTATTTCAAACGTAACAGGTGTGCCAACAATACAGCTGACAAGACCCAACAGTAGTAGAGGCAGGCTCGTAAATAGGAACGCCTCCGTGGTAGAACTAGCAACTAACGTAAAATAAACAGTGGTGGGTACACAGTTTGGTACTGAACGAATTACTCCTAAGAAAATATGGTTCAACCCCCCCCCCCCTGCAAATGCAAAATATAACATAAATAGTATACGAATACAAAGTACTAGCCAATATCTTATTCGACCGTATCCAACCTTATGCAGAGAAGGAGATCGGCAACTACCAGTGTGGCTTCTGTGAAAATAGGTCCACAAAATACCAGATATTTACACTACGGCAGATCCTAGAGAAGACTCGGGAATATAACGTTGACACGCACCATCTATTTGTTGACTTCAGAAGCGCGTATGACACTGTCAATCGAAAAGCACTAGTAGTAGTAGTTAATCCTTTATTGGCATAAATCTTACTTTACAAATTTGTGATTACAACTTATATAGTATATTGACTAAATTTACATTCAAAACAAAACCGAGATCCCTATATCTCAAAAAAAAAGGAAAAAAAAACACAAAGACAAAAATAAAGAAAGAAAGAGCAAAAAACCAACAAAAACAATATTAAGGTCTCTAAAAAAAGGAAATATATATATACGTATATACACATACAAAAAGAAAAGAGAACACAAACTACTCTGAGTTCATTGAACCAAGCGTATTTGCATTTTAATATTTTCTTCATGTATTTGAGGCCCGACCCACTTTCGTCCATTACTTTTTCCCAACTTCTTACTGCTACCTTTTCCGCTTCAGTCCATACACATTTTCTGCAACTCGCACCCAATGTTGCCACAGCTCCTCACCATCTCCACATGCTCGGCTCGTTCTATCACTTGCAGCCATCCAATATCTCCTACCCCTTTCTTCACTTCCGCATCTAAAGCGCGCAATAGTCGTCTGTGAAACTTCGGGGTTGAGGAGATATTCTGGGCATCTGCCTGTAACTTGGATCTTCCCGTAGTCTTTGTTATAAGTACCTTCGTCTATGTGTTTCTGTCTCTCCTGCAGCTCTACCTCTATTAGTCTCTCTTCCAAATTTTTTTCAACTAGCATTCCTTCATTTATCATTCTCTCAATCTCTACGTGACTCCATCCACCTCTTTCATACATCAGCTTTCGTTGGCATCCCCACTTGGTTTCAGTCTTACATTCTATCCTTTCTTTTCTTAACACTTTCAGCACTTCTTTCACTATTCTTTCCTCATTCATACCGTCCACTTTTCTTTCAAACTTGGCCACTCTCGTTGCTGCATAACTGGCGACTTTGTTGGTGTTTGTCTCCTGGAGAACAATATACCAAAGGGTAGACCTCTCTAACTGGAGGATCCTCTTAATATATTGTAGTTGTACCCTTTCTATGTCCACCTCCTCCTTTACTCCCCATATTTCCGCCTCGTACATCAGGATTCGCACGCATGCCTTCCAAATCACCATCTTCGCCCTAAAATTCTCTCTAAAGTAAACTCTCCACACATCCCAGAACCTATTAGCCGCTATCCATGCTTTTTTAACTATAAATCGAATATGCTCTCTGCACGAACCATTCTGCTGGAACACAAAACCTAGATATTTGAAGCTCCTAACCTGTTCTATCTCCGTATTTCCCATTTAAAACTCTCTCACTTTGCTCCCTTTGTCTTCCGGAATAACATCCACTTAGTTTTTTCAACGTTCACCTTTAACACGCGCTTCTTAAAAAACCTTTCCAGTCGTGTTAATACCTCTCTCATTTCTGCATACGTAGCGGCTAGCACAACGACGTCGTCCGCGTAGGCTAGGCTCCAGACTTTCCTGGTCCCTATTACTACCCCCCCAGCCTGACCCATACTTAGCGTCCTTTCTAGGTCCGCCGTATATAGGTTGAATAGTAATGGACTTAGAGGACACCCTTGTTTTAAACCTTTCACAACCTCGAACCTTTCAGATGTAGCCTCACCAACTTTCACTCTGCACCATGTTCCCTCATACAGACGTTCGATACTTTCTCTCAACTGACGCGATATACCTTTTGAACTCATAAACTCTCACACTTTCTTAGGCTGCTTTTAAGTCGATAAATACTGCGTACAATTTTCCCTTTGGTTTCCTCAATTCTTTTTGAACAATATAGTTTAGTGTGTAAAGATGTTCTGTAGTACCACGACCTTTTCTAAATCCGGCTTGAACTTCTGGAATCAGCTTCATCTCCTCCACTTCTTCTAGCAATTTTCCCTTCAGTAGTTTAGCGTAGATTTTGTATGCGGTATCCATAAGAGTTATCCCTCTGTAATTACTCAATTCCTCCTTATTTCCATGTTTAAGGACTGGCACAATAATTCCCTCTCGCCAACTATCCGGAATTTGTTTGCTGCCTTTGAAGAAACTGTTAAGTTCGGTGAGCAGTTTCTCCTTCACTGTTTGTGTAGCCAAGCACCACGCTTCGTTTGGTACCGCATCTGGCCCTGGGGCTTTCCTTTTTTTAAGCGCCGCCAGAACACTTTCCAATTCTTCCTTTGTAATTTCTTCTAGGAAATCCTCTCTGTTGGTTTCTACCGCCCCAAAATTTCTATCCCTTCGCTCGCCGTACTCTGTTATTTCGTCTGCCAATAAATCTCTGAAGTGGTTCCTCCAGCTTTCTATCGCGATGGACCTTGGGATTTCTCTCTTTTCTTTACCTGCAGCAATGTATTTCCAGATGTCCGACTCTCTGCTCGTTTGGTTGATTTTCCGCATCTGGAGCTTCTCCCATTCCTGTCTCTTTCTCTTCTCCAAATCCCTCATATTTTTAAGCTGATTTTGAAATCTTTCCAGTGTTGTTCTTTCTTCCTTCCAAGCCCTAAATTCTGCTCTGGTTCTTTTCCTCATCACTCTAGTTTCTTTGTCCACCCATGCATTTCCATGACAGTTCTGGTTGTGCGAAACTTTAACAATTAAAGCCTTTCGTACCATTTCTGACAGTTGACCAAACTCCGCCACTTCCACCATTCCTTCTATAATCGTCAGGTTTTCTTGATATCTTCTGACAGCCTCTTCATTCCATAACACTGCTTGTTTGACGATTTTCTGGTTACTTTCACTGTGCCTTTTTACCTCTTCTATCAGCCTAATTTCTAATGGTAGATGGTCCGAGTCGAGTCTCTCTCCTATCTTAAACGAGTCAATACTCCGTACTGCCGCTTCATTGGCGATCCCGTAGTCAATAACCGAACCACCCGCACCCCCCATATACGTTAACTCCCCATTCCAATCACCATTTGTACACCCGTTTAGCATGTACCAGTTATGCCTTTCACACCAGTCAATCCATCTTTTACCCTCTTTATTATGCGTCTTATCCCTTGAGCGTCTACGTATTTGCACCCCTTCCGCATCTAGGTAGCCCGCTTGTTGTTCTCCGATCCACGCATTCCAGTCTCCAATAATCAGTATTTTCTCCCCTAGATCTCTTGACATCCGTTTCTCAATATGCTTTAGAATCTCCTCCATGTTATTATTGTTATATATTATCACTACTCTCCAGTTATTACCACCCACCTGTATTATTCTTTCTTGGATACCTTCAACATTATCTGGCTCGAAAAGCACTATTCGAAGCAATGATTGAACTTGGGACACCACAACATCTGGTAGGTACTTCTTGTGAAGGTAACTCCTTCAAGGGTGTAAAGCAGAGTTAGGATCCAAAATAGTGTATCAAGATCTTTTACTACACACACTGGATTACGATAAGGAGACGCCCTATCGTGCATTTTATTTAACATCGCCCTTGAAAAGGTAATCAGGGAATCTGGAGTAAACAAAATAGGCACGATAATCAACAAGTCAGAACAGCTACTAACATACGCGGACGATATAGATATAATAACTAAAAATAGAAGCAACAGGAAAAATAATGGGTCTAGTAATAAACACAGATAAGACAAAATACATGTTTGTTTTAACGCGGGATGCACAACTATCGGGACACGTAACATCGAAGACGTATCGGAATTCATATACCTGGGCTCCCAAATTGCGAGCACTAACAGCTGCAACAAAGAGTAAAAAGATTATAGCTTGCAAATAGAACATATTATGGACTAATGCAAAACCTAAAATCCGAGACTATATCCAAAAGAACCAAATGTCAAATCTATAGGAGTCTAATAAAACCTGTACCTACTAATATACGCCGCCGAAACCTGGACCCTAACCAAGGAGGAAGAAAGAATTTTGGGATGTTTCGAAAGAGGGATTCTAAGACACATATATATATATATATATATATATATATATATATATATATATATATATATATATAAATATATATATATATATATATATATATATATATATATATAAAGGCGTAGAGGAAAACGGAGAATGGAGACGGCGATACAACCATGAGCTATACCACCTTTACGAACACACGGATGTTCGTACTATAAAAATAGTTAGATTAAGATGGATAGGACATATCGAGCGAATGAAGGATTCAGAGCCAGCAAACTTATTACATGATAAAGACCAGTAGGGAAAAGGACACGGGGCAATCTAATAGCAATGAAGGTGACCGGATGGAAAGCTAAGACCCAGAATAGATTGGAATGGAAAAAAAATCTAGAGGAGGCCAAGACCCATAATGGGTTGTGGAGCCAAAGCTGATGATGATTATATTAAAATAAGGAGAGACGACTCTATTCAAGACAGCATGGTAGATATGGAGTTTAGGAACCCTTGGGTGCCATTTTTAGAAAGTAAATTGGAGCATTTCTGTTATTCTATTTTCTTAAAATTATAAAGAGCATCCCGATACACACGTAAGCAGAAAACACGTGTTGGAGTTGGTCATGAAATTTCAAGAAACAGGTTCAGTAGCCAATAAAAAACGGGACCCTCAACGTGAACTCCCGGTGAGAAATGAGGCTACTTTGGTTGGAGTTTTGAGAGAAGTTGCTGCGGACCGAACTCTGGGTATAAGGAAATTGGCCACTGTAAGCAACATCCCTGGAACAAGTATTCGTCGAATCCTAGAACAAAACAAATTTTATCCATATTAAATTCGTTTAGTACATGAACTGAATGATGATGATTTCGATAGGCCACAGGAGTTTTGCGAAGTGATGACTGAAAGATTAGGTGCTGATTCGAATTTTCTTTTTAACATTTGTTTTTCTGACGAGTGTACATTTTTCCTAAACTCTGCTGTAAATTGCCATAACTGTATTTAACTGATTTTGGTCAGACGTGAATCCAAGGATTTTCCACAAAGTCCATACTGAAAATCCACTAAAACTAAATCCACTAAAACTAAGTCTGGGGCTGTAATTTTGGAGACCGCATTATTGGTCCCATTTTTCTTAATGGTAATTTGACGGGTGAAAGTTATCTGGAAGTGTTTGAAGATGTTGTCCACCCATTGCTTGTTGATATCGTTGAAATTTATGATCGTTACTTCTTTAGACGACTTTTAGAAGATCATTTGACTTTCAACAGTATGGAGCTCCACCACATTATACGCAGGCTGTTCTTGAGTTTCTGGACTTTTTCTGGACGTTTCGGGAGATTTTCCGGGTCAATGGATTGGACGAAGAGGTGTTCTGGAATGGCCGGCCCTGATTTAAGTCCTCTGGACTTTTTTTTGTGAGGTCATCTAAAGAGTAAAATTTATGCAAAAGAACCAGATCCCTTGGAAGAGTTACGTCGACGCATTATTGAAGAATGCCGTCAAATTTCGCCACAGATCCTCCAAAATGTAAGAGAACGTTTCGAGTGGAATTTGTATTTTTGTATGGAAGTTGGTGGCGCACAATTTGAGCATATCTTCAACTAATAAAAATCTATTCTGGCGTTGAATTGTGTTTTTTCCCTTCACTTTTGCAGTTTTTGTAAGGTCAGATTAAACAATTGGACTTACTTTCAACGACATAAACGAAGAACGCGTTTATTACTTGAAATGAAATAATCTCGACAACAAATCAATAAATTTGGAAAATGTTAACTGTTTAGTATTCAGGGCAAAAAGGACTTTCAAATGAGGTATCACTTACCCCACCATGCCATTTAAAATTTTAGGAGTTGTGGTCTCAGCGCGAAGGGCTTAAGTGATTTGGCTACAAATTTACTTGTAAAAGGTGTCCCCCTCACAAACAAAGTTGACGTGTCCGAGCGTTTTTTAAGAATACATCTTTAACTATCCGAAAATCCCTCTGTTTCGTTGTCAATGGCACACCTGGTATATGATAGTACTATATAAATATGGGCTGCCTGTACTCTTCCCAGCTGACAAATGTAAATATAAACCTAGTTCGAATTCAAAACAATTTCAAATTAAAAAAAATTAAATTGTTAACGAACCACAAAATACATAGCATATATTAATTGATGGCATTAACGATTTTAAACGACAGATTTAAGAAAGGTGCACTGGCAATAGTTTCAACAGGATGGCGCATCGAACCTTACAAACAGCCGCTTCCTATATAGCTTTATAAATTGTAGATTGTAGTGGTTGGTGCTTACTTGTTTTACTGCAACCTTTATAAATCCCTTATATACCCATCAAGGCTTAGGGTCACGAAGTGGATTTCATGTTTAGTTTCAGGCAAGCTCTTGTAATTCTTAGACTTCTTTTAGTTATAGGTTGTCAGCATTACTTTGGATTGTCTTAACCTTGGAATTTCCTTCCAGGTTTCCATCCACTGTCACCTTGTTTCTTTATCTAAGCTTTCGCGGATGTAGTTCATAATGCCACAAAAAAGTTCTGGACCTATGAAATGATTACTAGATCCCTTATTTGCTAGGATTGGCTCCTTCATTTCGTTCTATACCAGCATGTCCTATTACCCAGTATAGTGTTACTTTATTACCTCCGCCAAGCTTTTTAGTTTTTCCACACAGTCTTAGATGAGTTTGTATCTGATAGAGTATGAGCTAATAGCTTTTCATGGCTGCATGACTATCTGACAAGATAGCAATTTGTTTTTTGTAATAATTCCTACCGAGGTTAAATTGTGCACATCTTTTTATTACGTGTACCTCTGCTTGGAAGATACTTGGGGTAGATTCCCATCTATTCTATGTATTTAATACGATATTCCGCATTGACTGTTGGTGCCTTCCTTTGTCTTCCAGCCATCTGTATACCACTTGATAGCACTTCGTTCAATAGTGTATATTGGGGATTCTTCCCTCCTTCTGACTTCTACATATTGATGTATAGCTTTTCTTGAAATGGTATTTGCATACCATTTCGTCCTTTGTTACTTTGCGCCAGGGAACTTTTACTATTTTTATCTCTATTCCAGATCATTTTACTTCCGCCTATTCGTTCTTTGCTACAACATGGCCGATCGTTCATCTAGCGGTCTCTTCCACAGCAAGGTACAATGGAGTCAGACTTAGCTGCAGCTCTATTGCCTCTGTCAGTCAGGACCTCATCGCCCCCATAATGCAGACGCATGCCAGTCTTTTAATGTCCTCACGCTGCAGCTTCATAGAGACCAGCTGGGTTCTGCCTCCCCACGCAACTGCAGTTGTAAGTAATCAGTATCATGGTGGTCTCACTATCATGGTGTACATCTATCTTGTTTTGTAGTGGGGTTGGCACCCCACGTTTTTCATTTTTCATCATAAGACTTTCGACCATCTTCAGCTTGTCTATTCCTCAGAAGTTTACTTTCTAGTATTATTTCTAGATATTTTATTTCTTGTTTGTACTCTACTACCTTTCCATCTACCATTATGAGCTGTAGGTAGTTTAATTTCCTCTCCCTAATAAATCTTATCACTGTGGTTTAGCTTGGCTTTTGTATCTCAACCCCACTATTTTATGACACCATTTATTTGTTCCTCTGAGACCTTTCGAATTTTCCTTTGACTAGGACTCATTCAGCCTAGCCAGTAAGTTATCAAATATGTACAAGAACCCACAACAGAGGAAATAACACACCCCCTGTAGATACACTTCAGTTGTGCAGATCTGGATGTTTCTCTTTCTCAGCTGTGCTTCTGTCGTCCTAGTTCTAAGCATTTCTCCCATCCACTTTAAGGTGATGCTGTTAATATTCCTTCTTTTGAGCTGATTTTACAGCCTTATACGTGATGGTAATGCCAAAGGCCCTTAAGAAGGCACATATCACTATTTCCTTTCTCTCTAGTGCTTCCTCCAATTCATTTGTCAGCTGATATGATTAATATGCACACAGAGCAGTGCATGTTGACAGATTTGTAGTGGTGTACGTACCAGTAATGTTGTCCTAACGTAATTGTCAATTATTACTACTTCTAAAAACTCTTAGAAGATATGGAAGATATTAATTCCTTTTGTCCCTTTTGTAAGAAAGTGGGATTTAATCCATCTATGCTATTGACCTCTATGTTAGTGGCCCATTGTATAGGGTTTATTTTTGTACAAATGGCGTTTATAATAGAAGAATAGCTCTCTACTCTTCGTCCTCTATATATGTGCAGTTTCATACTCTCCTACGTGCAGTTCTATCCATCAGGCAAACTTGGCACGTGCCCGGGGGCGCGAAATAACAAAACTGGCACGCGCGGTAGTTTTTAAACGAAAATAACCTACCTACTTACTTACATTAAATGGAAAATCATACTTTGTATATAAGTTCCAAAGCACGCCCATCTACTTGACTTTACCTACTGACCATTAACTCTTTTTTAAAGTTTGGTCCAATGTGTATAGCGAGTTATTAACCCTTCAAAAACTGCGGCCAAGTGTCCTATTGTATTTTGCCCACATTTTTCTCTTTATAGGCCCAGAAACCTAGATGTTATTTAAATTAGCGATAATTAATTACACATTTGTCTTCTGGTAGAAATGCGGCACTTTAACACTCGCTGCCGGGATCGGACCCGGGCCCCAAATTTGTTAGTTAGCGCTTTAACTCTGTAGACTACGAGCCCGACTACCATTAACCCTTTAGAATTTGTTAAATCGAGGATATCGTTATATTGAGGTTCGTTATACTAAGATTTCACTGCATAATTTATAATACCCCATGATCACTTGAGGGGCGCCGATGATGTGCTGGCCTAGGGCGCAGTCGACATTCAATCCGCCTCTGCATCCGGGCCTGTGATTTCTACTCTATCCTTCACTAGTGCTTGTGAAATCTAGCTGCCACCGGGATGGATTCTATGTTCAAACTAATAACGACCTAAAGTAGTTGCTTTTTGTCTTCCTGAACTCTTTTACACAATTTTTTTTGTGCAATGAACTTTTCAGTATCCTACTCATTCACCTGTTCTAGCACCACCTGATTTATATTTGGGGCATACTGAAGTAGTCAATATTTCAATCAAAAAATCCGTCCGCAAATATTGAAGATTTAACACAAAAGCAATCTATTTTTGTGCAACTGCAGCAATAACTATAAATTCTTGATTAATTCATATATTACAAAGTAGTGAAAATTCGGTATAGATTACAAAGCAAATTCATGGTCTATTATTAAATTTCGACTTCCAAGAAATTATTACATAAGAACAACCTAGCGAACTCTCATCCAATCATTGTGTATAAAAGTCTTTTAAACATTTAAAATTTAAATGTTCTGGTGCATTGCTTCCTCTCCCACTTATAAAATAAATTGGCGCGGAAATAATTCACCAGTACTAACTTCTCCACAGTGAAAGACAATTAATGTTGGTGTAATTGAATTAGTTTTATAGAAAATTATAAATAAATATTTATTTGAAATCGTTAAAAATGTTTGAATTTGGGTTGTCTTAAATTACTTAACTAAATTTGTTAATTTAGTTAAGTAATTTGTTAATGACTGAGAAAGATTTAGATAGGTTTTAGGGATTTTGTTTGTTAAGGTTTTTGTGGTGGAAGCGGTTGCGAGTTGGCGCGAATCGACAGGGATTTTTTACCATTTTATCAAGTGCCTTGGCCAGTAAAAGAATCCCAACCGTTTTTAACGTTTTTTACCATTGCTTTTATATCTACACGTTTTTAAATTGTTCTTCGTTTCAACTTATTTTATCAACATGGCACCTAAACCGTTAAATAAAATCTACGTCTTGAAACGAGGTGAGTTACTCTTGTTAAGGTTAAGAAAATTTCTTAATTTCTGAGTTTTTTATGTTTTTTGTATGCACTAGATGGGCGAAAGGAAAAGGTTCATTTGGACAAAATCACCTCGAGAATCCAGAAACTATGCTACGGATTGAATATGGACTTTGTGGACCCAGTAAGTTACCCCTCTAAAATACTATTTATTGTAAAACTATTTCATTTTATTTATAAATGATAAACATCCTTGGATAATATATATGTTATATATAGTAGTAGTATGTATTTTATTCCCTTTACAGGTTTATAAAAAAAATCCAAAATTGTTACATTTCTACTTAAAAAAAAATACATTAATTTATAGCAAATAAAACTAAATAAATCGATAAACAGATTAGCAGATTCCCGCCCCACATATTGTTCTTCTTCTCCCTTCAACTTTCATATCCATTCGATCCATCTTCCATCCTCTTTAAAAATTACTTCTCTAATCTCATCTCTATCAGTTCTACGCATTTACAAGTGCTCTATCATCTCCTTTTTTCTCCACAGATCCTGCATACACTATTCCTATCCTCCATCCAATATTTATTCTCTCTCTTCATTTCCACATCTAAATCTTGCCATTCTCATTCTCTCTTTTCTACTCTCTCTTCCTAGGTACTTTGGCAATTCTTCCATTATTATTTTTTATATTTCCCATTGTACCTAGGCTCCCTAATTCTTGTTCTCCTATCTTGCACTGGCACATCTCTATCTCTCTGCACTAATTCATGTCATTACTCTGCCTCTCTCTCACATTCTTTCTATCTCAGCATCTGCATACCCATTTCTTTCGAGATATGCCTGCCTGTCCTTCCACACCCCCTTTCCTATTTCTTTCAGACACTCTTGCAAAATTCTGCACTCCTCTCACTATCACTCTCTCCTCAAAACTTATTGCTCTCTTTCCTGTGTCTATTCTTATTCCATCTCTCTTTGTTTCCTCCATCACTATATTCCCCAGTGTCTCTCTATCTACTCCTAACACCCATTTCAAATATTTTTCTTGCACCCTTTCCATCCCTTCTTGCTCTCTCCATCCCCATATTTCTGCTCCATTCATCATCACGCTTTTGAACAGACTATCAAACATAATTAATTACTCTCCTTCTATAGTCATGTCCAAATTACACCTATTCCCCATACCACTCCTATTATTTTATTAGTTTTTTTGACCAGCTCTTTCACCTGTGCTATTGCTGTGTTTCTTTCATTAAACACATATCCTAGGTACTTAAATTCTTTCACTTCTTCAATTTTCTCCTTCTCCCATCTCCACTCATTTAATCTTCTCCTACCACCCCCTTTTCTAAACACCATCATCTTGGATTTCTCTACATTCACTGTCAGCTTTGTCATATATTTCTCCATGCTTCTTATCATTTCTTTCAGAACTTTCTCCTCTCGCTAGCACCACCAAATCGTCAGCATATGCTAAGGACCACACTTTTTCTTTGCCTATCACAACAGACCCATAAGACTCCATAAGTTGGATATAATTTTGACAATATTCTTGCATTATAGCTTCAGAAGCATTACGAATTTGAGCATACAGTTGATTTTCGTGCATGGGCTGAATTCCTTTTATGTTATATTTCCATTGGTTAAACTGCTCTTCAATGAGATTTAAAAAAAGGTTGTATAGGGGCTGAATGAGCTGTTGAATTATGACTGTTCAATTAAATTTGATGTCCGTTAAAAAATATGCACTTCATATCTGAGCTGTTTTCCTTGAAAGTGGTGTATGTATATTTTATTTTATAGAGAGATATTTATGGTTTTGTTGTACTTGAATATTTTGAAAAATTGATTTAAATTTAAAATGTAATCATTTTTTAAATGTGATTAACACAAATTTATACTTTTAATGACTTCAAAAGGACATACACAACTTTCAAAGTCAGCAAAAATTAAAAATCTTACATTTACAAAATATTCACTACCAGAGCTCAATTGAAACAAACCAATTTCTTTTTATGAAAGTTTTATTAAATACTTCAACAATTAAAAAAAGATAAATAAATAAAAAGGCTTTATTTCAACATTTACCATTCAACGAAAATTATTTATACTCTTACTATTAATATATTTTAACTGTTCATTATGATCATATGGTAATAAATCAATCATATCTTGAAATTTTTCGAATATAATGTGCTGGAATGATGATATATATGTGCTAGTAGTATATTTCTGTAGTCTTCCCTGTGAGGGCAATACATTTAGTGATTTAAAATCCCATTTTGTTTATATCCTCCTGAGGCCTGAAAACGGTTTTACAGAAATGCATGAAACTTTCCCCATGGAGGAACTATGAGTAAGAAATGAGTTTTTTTTTTGTAGAAAGGTTTTTTGAAACAAAAATTGTGTCCATTTTAATAAACATCACAGCGTAATCAAGTCAAAATTTATTATGCAGGTAAAGGAAAAAAAATCAGTGTTAACATTTGCTAATTTTTTGTACAGAGACATGGTAATCATAAAAACAATTACGTACGGCGATAATACATGGATAACAAGGATCTAATTCAGCTAACATTTCCAAAATCATACAATAATTTCCGTTCTGCGGGTCACTGAACTTTTCATTTTTCCCTTTATAGCACACAAGGATCAAAAATTAATACATATAAGAAATTGCATGACTCAATCAACAGAGGCGGCATTTCTTTTCGGCGACTTTTTCGTTTGTATCGCCGCTCTATATCTGTCTCTCTCAGACTCAATGCCACTACGCGGCGTATGCCCATAACAGCACGATCCCGCATCGAACCAACCACTACTACGCAAATTGTAGAAAAAAATAATGAAACAATAAGTGGTGAAACATATTACATGTTGAATTGTTTGTGTGGACCTTATAACATTTACATTAAGGTATATAAAAATGAATCTTTTTAATTTCTGTTCGATAAAAAAAATGTTGGCCTCAAATTGGCCGCCCCTAAAATCTGCCGCCCTAGGCTCCAGCCTACTCAGCCTGCTGGTAAATCCAGCACTGTCTCCTACTTTACGACATTGTTTTAGAGAAACATACGCGGCAACGATTTAAGCATATATTCGGCGTCAAAATCACAGACTTCTACTGGGACTGGCAGCGAGTCGCGCGACGCTTTTTGGTTTATAAATCGCGTGTTCAACGAAGAAATAAATACACGTGATATCTCACTACACTGAAGCCGCACTGGCCGATATCCTTCTCTGCATAAGGTCGGATGCGGTCGAATAAGAAGTTTGTCACTTCACAATCAAGAAAAAATCCTCGAGTTAGCTATCGCTAAATCAATCAGATGCAAAATCGTTTTCACCGTCCTTATTAAGTAACTTATCATCTTGTCTATTAAATCAATTGCACTCATGAGTCATTGTAACTCTATTCTGTTTAGGAAAGGTACCTGCACATTTTTTTTCAGCCGTTTTTCATCCACTCCTGTACATAGGCCTCTCCGCTTCTCTTCCACGACTGTCGATCTTGTGCCTTCTGATACCACAGACTTCTTCTTCAGCCTTTAAACGTCCACTGCTGAACATAGGCCTACTCCATCTTTTTCCAGTTCGATCTGTTTTGAGCGGTGTGCATTCATTTCTTCCCGGCTAGCAGCCGTAGGTCATCCCGCCATATCGCCTGGCATCTACCAACACTTCTTTTTGTCTCTCTGAAAAACCTAAATTCCGGGAAACTATAAAAATGTTTATGTTATTTACAATGTTTCAACACATAAAAATGTACTAAAGAAATTATGTAGTGCAATTTTGAACTAAATAGTAGTATGTCTTTGAGCAAAGTGAACTTACACTATTTTCAAAGTAATTATATTTGTAACTTCTGTTGTGGGGCTGCCACCAATGTTGTGAAGGGAGTTATGGTGTGAACCACCGCCGACTTCAATGTTAAGAGGGAAGGACCTTTGGCCAACAATTCTTCGGACTCTGAGATATATCTAAATATCTCGGGATCTTGTAATGTAATGTTCACCGGGATTCGCAAGGCACATAGTTTGTCGAATAATAGTCGAGTTGGTTTTAACAATTTAATTAAACAATAATACAACGAAATAACTTAAGACTTAAGAACTTATAGCTTACCATTCTACTCCCTTTTCTCTTACTTCTTACTTCCTATTTCTTACTGACAACTGGGGAATGGTATTTATACCATTCCTAATATAATATATCTTTAAGTCATCCCTCTAATTCAAATAAGGGGGAGATTAAATTTTCTTGGCTCCTCCCATGAAAATCGAGGCTTAAATTCTCTAAATCCCTGAAAATGTCTGGTCTTCTAGTTAATCTCTATAAGGTTTTTTATAGGCCTTCGCACGTTTTATAATATGTTTGGGGGAGGTAGATTTTAGCGTGGTATTAAAATCTCTTAGTTTCTGGACAAACTATAAAACTATTACATTTATCCAAAACGTGGGACAAAGGGCACGTTTTGGAATGTGCGCTAATGGCACAGATGTCCAGTCCTGGTTTTTATTACAACACTTCATTGACTACGAAAATTTGTAATGATAAAAACATTGAAAATTTGAACAGATTTTTTTGCAAAAAGTTTATAAATAAAAAGTTCATAGTAAATTGTATTCATTTTTATCATTAACTAATTTTTTGTCAAAATGGACTTACACCGCTTTCAACGAAAACTGCTCATATAATCTTCACCTAAGTGGTCAACAAAGTATACCTAAGTATTATTCAAAATAGAATTATAAATAAGATAAGAGCTAACCCCACCGCCCTATTTCTAACTAAAAAATCTATTTCTCATAAAAGCTCTTATTATGGGGCCATAAAATACTACAATATGTTACCTCACGATTTGAAAAACCTTTTTCTTTCAAATAAAACTACAGTATAATCTCGGTAATGCGACCGTTGGCTGATCGGACACCACGTTCAGTAATCCGGCGGTTCTTATAATCCTGCGGTTATCTGGTCCCATATGTGTCGGATTATCGAGACTATGCTGTATTAGCAAAAAAAAATGTATTATTATTATTTTTTAATTAAACTATTAAGAAAATGGATAAGTGAAGTTCTTCAGTTGTATAGCTGAAAATAGTTGCAAATTTTCAGCTATACAACTGAAGGACTTTTTCTGAAGTTATTGGTGTGAACGTGCAGAAAAATGATAAATGTTTTATTTTATTTTTATGTTATTTTTTCTCGCTTTTAGTTTTTCTTTTTATTTAAATTTCTCTTTTTGTGTTTTATTTCTTTTTTGTATTTTTGTGTTTTTTTTCCTTCCTGACCTATGTATAGTTCTTATCTCGATAGGATATACACATTGTATACTTTTGGAAATAAATTAACATAAATTAAAAAAAAAGATTATAACCAATTGAATATTAAACAAAATATTTTTTTACATTTATGCATTTTCAGTATCCGTTCAGTTTATTTTTTTTATAAATCACAGTATGTTGTATTGCACATTTCCATATGTATTTTTTACATTTTATACACATTTTGTTAGCCTTATTGACTTTATAATATTTTATTTGACCAGCTTTAGTGTCAAGGTGAAATCAAACTGTAGCTAGAGGAAGCTCCTCTTGAATAAAAATTTCGGGGCAATGCTTAACACTTCTCCTATTCACCTTGTCAGTTATTTGTAAGTTCAGTATTTTTTTACTGTGCCAAGCAAAACATGAAATTGATTCTCATTCTCAAATACACAAATATATTCAGGTTGGAAACTTTAACTGGAATAAAATTTATAACTTCGATATAGGTGATTTTTGAAAAAAATCCCGATACACGTTACGTATTGTATTTTCTTGCCCTCATTTCGCCGAATCTAATTTTGCGAGCAAGTGACGAACCTGATCGACAATAACCAGATTTCATTAGCATCAATTCTTTTTTCCGACGAAAATTCTTTTACCTTACATGTACATCGTCAAAATTGTCGTTATTGGGCTGACCATAACCCTGATTGGATTCGAGAAACTCATACTCAGTTCCCGCAAAAAGTCAATGTATGCGCTGGAATAATAGGTGATCAGATTGTAGGACCAGTATTATTCGATGGTAATCTTGATGGAGCAACATATCTTACGTTTCTTCAAGACGACATTTCAACTTCGTCGATGTCAACTTCAAAAAGAGTTGCTGAAGTAGCAATGGAGCCATTAAAAATATTTTAGGAAGTAGGTTGTCTGATGACAACTTACGTAGGGTATATGAGATACTACAAAGCGACAACGACCCTTAGTTTACGGCTGCTGTCATACAAAAATAGACAGAAGGCATAGACATCCACCTAATCAAGGATCTGTTGAGCGATCAAATTAAGATATTGAAGCCATTTCACGTGATTAGCAAATTGTCAATGATACAAAGAATTGGCCTATAGGTTGTTACTTTGTCCAAATCCAAAAGTATTTCTGTTTTCAACGAACCATTAAATGATCACGTTACAAAGTTTATTTAACACAGAAGAAAAAACAGTCCTCCAATCTAGTCATATTTCGAAAGAATTGCTTGAAAAATTAGTTACTGAAGAGGACTTGGATCTACTTCTTAATCCACAGGACCATGACATTGTTTTAATACCAGAAGACTTACAAGCAGCTTCCTCAAAAAACAACAACGACGCATCAACTTCAAAAAATCTACCAATAGAATTATGTGATTATAATGCTTCAACTTTTATGATCTATCAATAGTTAAATCAATGAACAATAACACTTCAATGTCACACGATCTACCTGCAGCAGATTTACCAAAAAGGCTACCAATTTAAATGATCTACCAGAAACTGAATCAATTCTACTTCAACTCCTGCTTCAACAGTTAAAACATTTGTAATGTAACTTGCGTCAGAGGAAGAAACAGCTGTCAGCGACAATAAAGCCTGTTGTGTTGTTTGTGGAATGGAAGCTACAGGAGCCTGTTCATGTGACATTTTTAAAAATCCGCTGCACGAAATATGATAGTAGGAGAAGAAGGTTATTTATGATATTAAGATTTAAGAAGGACAGTTATGGCAAAAAGAAGAAAGCATTAAAGATCAAAGGAAAATATCAGCAGAAAAGATGAAAGAATTTTCTTTGAAGATATTTAAAAACGTGTTACAGGATCACACAGTTTTGGTGTATGTACCTAAGGTAGATAGAGGTCTATTAGATGGAATTAACATTGTAGGGATTCTATTAGATATAAAAAATAATTTATACCAAATTGATACCTCAGTTGGAATTATAAAAGATTGGCTACCTAGAAACGCTCTTCAAATAGAAAATTCAAATAGAAACATTTACCGAACAGTAAAACAGTTCCTCCACGGACTAACCTATGTATGCGTGAAATTTCGGGAAAATTATCCTTATTTGGAGGTCAAGGATTTAAGAAGTGTTCCTGTAACCAATCCAAAATACAATGTAAAACAAAAAAATGTTCCTGTAAGAAAAGTAACGTACTTTGTAACTCGAGATGCCACAAATAAACAACGTGTTTTATTAAAAATGAATGAACATTATTATTTATTTATTGAATCGTTCATTTCAAAAACAACAAAAGGTAATTTTTTTCAAATTTGAGTTATATTTTTGTGTCCCGTGTACAGGAACCGGATTAATACGCAAGCGTTTTTTTTTTGTCCTTAATATGGAAAATCAACTCATCCGCTGTATTATAATTAACATATACACTACTAAAAATGTTATAGACATATTAAAACTTGATTTCAGCTTAATCATTTTTTTTTACCCAAACTACGGGAACCGTACTAATCCGCTTGCATCATTTCACTGCAGCCCCTAAAAAAACGCATAAACCAGGACTGCCCAGCCTTTCATTTATAATCCCGGACGTGTGCTAAGCTTACCAAGAACTGCATTGCGTATTATTTTGGTTGCCCATTAAAAAAATAAAATAACTACTACAAACTGCGGGAACCGTACGAATCCGCACTTCCTTCAGCATGCTTATATTTTAAGTAGAATCTTGATAATCCGGACGTTAGTTAATCCGGTACGTTCAGTAGTCCGGGGCTCTGGGTAAACACGTGTCTTTTCTTTCCGTTGCCCCGCGTCGGGTATGAACCTCGCGCACAGCTGAAATAAAGTCAAAAGCGACACCATCCAGTGTTCTTGGAAAAAGGTCTCGCCAACACGCGCTGCTTTTAGATCTGAAAACTTGATTGACGATTCGTACCAAGCTAACTCCATTCTACAATTGTCTTCGGATTTTTTACAAGAGCTTTCCAACAAATGTGAGCTTTCCAACAATGATGGAACGCTGATGGAACGGTGACATAGCTTGGCTTCAAGGCACGAGTGAGGAAAATTTTCATTTTTTTTCTGACGAAGAAATCCTCAGCCTAATTTGTTTACAATTGTGCATAAAATATGTAAAATTGTTTTTGTTTTGTTTTAATTCCGATAATCGGATAATTTTCTTTTGAAAATCCCGCTGTTGTTTGGTCCCATATGTGCCGGACTATAAAGTTTGTACTGTATATCCGTATTAATGTAAATCCTTTTTGTTTTTAGTTCCTTTTTTTCTATTTATTTTGTTAATTAGTTTCGAATAAATAATTTGTGTCTGACTTTGTTGTATTACCTACTCAACATTTTATAATGCATGGTTTACTAAATAAATAATAATTTATATCGAAAGAATATTATTTCATCTTTTCAATAAAACAGTTCAGGGATTTTATCAAATCACCAAACTGTTTTTAGGGAAATTACCCACAGAATTTTTTATTTTAATATCTTTCATGAATTCATCATCTCCCTCAGGGATGTGATCAAATATCTATTTTTATCATTTCTATTGTACTATATCTAGTCACTAATTTACAAAAAATCAGGAATATAAATGAAATAATCATTAATCAACATGGTAGTGTCTATTTATCAAGTGCAAAGTTGCAGGTCCTCCTGGTTGAAGGAGCACTCCCAATTTCTCTTGCACATCAATGCTCAACGTAGTTTGAGAAGGTGCATGACAGTTTCCTCAGCAGAACCTGCCATCATCATCTTCCTCCAATAGTAGGGTCTGAAACATTTTTTGATTTTATCTTTTGTAGTTGTCTATAACTTTAAAAGTTATAAGTGGATTATACCCAGGGGTGACCACAGTAGAATTGGACACTTTAGCAGCAGAAACCGCTGCTATGATGACCACGGACCACCCTGATTATGCCATATTAGCTGCACGAATTGCTGTGTCGAACTTGCACAAGGAAACCAAAAAACTCTTTTCTGGTAAGAAATCTTATTAACACTATTAAATAGTAACATTTGTATCTTTTCTTCAAAGATTATAATTTATAGGAAATCATTGTACTCATATCGTCAACAAAGTTGACATCATTAATATAACTAATCTTTCTAGATTAGTTATACTAATGATGTCAACTTTGTTGAAGATATGTATACAATGATTTCCTAGAAATTATAATCTTTGAAGCAAAGATACAAATGTTACTATTTAATATTATCAAAATCTTCAAACTCAACAATATATAAAAAATCTTATTAACACATTGAACGTTATGAGGGTGACCGGTAACCAGCGCTAAGACTTTAGCGCCACGGGAGTCACCGGCGAAAATGGAATACTCGCAACACATTTCAGTTAGCGTAACGAGCAAGTCATATGAAATAAGTGTGGCATTCAACGTATTAAAAGCATACTAATTATTTCACCTGTAAACCTGTTATAAACATTTTTTTTTAATAATTTGCAGATGTTATAGAAGATCTATACAAGATGGTGAGCAATGCGACCCAAAAACAATCTTCGATAATTTCCGAATTCCATTACAAAATCATTATGGAAAATGCTGATGCTTTAAACTCGTGCATCATCTACGACCGTGACTTTTCCTACAACTATTTCGGTTTTAAAACTTTGGAGAAGTCTTATCTCCTGAAGATTAATGGGAAGATTGTTGAAAGGCCTCAGCATATGTTGATGAGGGTGTCTGTTGGAATTCATGGGAAAGATATCGAAGCTGTGATTGAGACTTATAAGTACCTTTCTGAGAAGTATTTCACTCATGCTAGTCCCACTTTGTTCGCTGCTGCAACGCGAAAACCTCAATTAAGCTCTTGTTTCTTACTGATGATGCCAGAAGATTCAATTGATGGAATTTTTAAATGTCTAGCAAGTTGTGCTTGTATTTCAAAATCTGCTGGTGGTATAGGTCTTAATGTCCACAATATTAGAGCTACTGGAACTAGTATTGCAGGCACAAATGGAATATCTAATGGATTAGTACCAATGCTAAGAGTTTTTAATAATACAGCGAGGTATGTTGACCAAGGAGGTAACAAACGTCCTGGAGCTTTTGCTATTTATTTGGAACCTTGGCATGCAGATATTATTGAGTTTTTGGATCTTAAAAAGAATACTGGCAAAGAAGAAGTGCGAGCTAGAGATTTGTTCTATGCCTTATGGATTCCAGACTTGTTTATGAAAAGGGTTGAATCAAATGGAGTTTGGTCTCTAATGTGTCCACATAAATGTCCTGGTTTATCTGATTGTTGGGGAGAAGAATTTGAGAAGAAATATGAAGAATATGAAGCAGCTGGTAGATTTGTCCAACAGATTCCTGCTCAAAAAGTTTGGAGAGCTATAATTGTCTCACAAGTGGAAACAGGTACACCTTATATGCTTTACAAAGATGCATGTAATAGAAAGAGCAACCAACAGAATTTAGGAACTATTAAAAGCTCAAATTTATGTACTGAAATTGTTGAATATACAGCTCCAGATGAAATTGCAGTGTGTAACTTGGCTTCGATTGCTGTTAATATGTTTATTAAACCAGATAAAGAATCCTATGATTTTGAAAAGCTCAAAGAAGTTACTAAGATTGTAACAAAAAATCTGAATAAAATCATTGATATTAATTATTATCCTGTACCGGAGGCTGAAAGATCAAACATGAGACATCGTCCCATAGGGATTGGAGTACAAGGTTTGGCTGATGCTTTTATTCTGATGAGAATGCCGTTTGAAAGTGAAGAAGCCAAATTATTGAACATTCAAATATTTGAGACTATTTATTATGGAGCTTTGGAGGCGAGTTGTGAGATAGCTGAAGTGGATGGCCCTTACTCAACTTATGCTGGGTCACCAGTTAGCAACGGTATTTTACAATACGATATGTGGGAAGTTACCCCGACATCTTTGTGGGATTGGGAAGCTTTAAAAGCTAAAATTGCTAAGCATGGAATTAGAAATTCTTTGCTATTAGCCCCAATGCCTACAGCTAGTACAGCACAAATCTTGGGAAATAACGAATCTGTTGAACCGTACACTTCAAACATTTACACTAGGAGAGTGTTATCTGGTGAATTCCAAATTGTTAATCAACATTTATTGAAAGACTTGACTGACAGAGGCCTTTGGGACGATATTATGAAAAACCAAGTCATAGCCAATTGTGGATCCATTCAAAATATTCCAAGTATTCCCGACGATTTAAAGAAACTTTACAAAACCGTCTGGGAAATTTCGCAGAAAACTGTTATAAACATGGCAGCGGATCGCGGTGCTTTCATTGACCAAAGTCAAAGTTTGAACATTCACATAGCCCAGCCAAACTATGGTGTTTTGTCTTCCATGCATTTCTATGGTTGGAGGAAGGGGCTTAAGACTGGAATGTACTATTTAAGAACAAAACCAGCTGCAAAGCCAATCCAATTCACTGTTGATAAATCAAAGTTGATTGTTCCTCAAGAAAGTAGTAAGTTGACCACTGAAAAGGAAGAGGTTGAGGAGGAAGTCGATGTACTTGAAGAGGAGAAGAATATGTCTGCATTAGTTTGTTCATTATTGAATCCTGAAGCTTGTGACATGTGTGGATCATAATTTTTTTTTTAAATATATATTATAATTCAGTTTAAAATGTATTTTTGAATCTGCATTTATGTTTTTGTAGGTAAATCAAATGATAAGTGATAATTTTAGCTTTTAAGGTATTACCAAATTATTATAGAAGTTTAATATGTACTTAGTAAATGTGTTGTTTTTATGTTGGAAAATATTTCTAAACTCAAATTTAATATTTATGATACATTTATACTGATATGTTTTTATACATCCGTATCTAGATACAATAAAGTTGGCTCATTTCAAATATTAATTTTCTATACAAGCCACCCTACATGCAGAAATATTCCCATCAATAATTAAAAGTTTATTAGTCTTAAAATCTCATTTTAAATGATTCTTAAATAGTCGCCCATGGCCAGGAACAATGAAATCAGCCAACTCCAAAACTTTCTTCCTATTTGCTTCTTGTAACTTCTCATCATCACTTCCAGCTGACTTCCAAATGTTTGCATCTATCAAATCTTCTTCCCTCTCAAACAAATCTCCAACAATAACATAAATCCTGCCATTATCATTAAACACAACACTAACATCTTGTAATGTATGACCAGGTGTCGCAACAACTTTCACATATTCATCAATTATGTATGCATGGGTGGAGAAATCATGCTCGAAATAAAAGTCTTCTTTGGAAATCGAGTGACCAACTATATGGACTGCATTTGTGAATAAGTAGTTGCAGCCGATGTGATCAGAATGTCCATGGGTGCAAATCACATAGTTTATATCTGCTGGGAGTAGATTGTGGGTTTGTAAGGCCTTGGTTAGCCTGGCTCCATCCCAAGCGGTCATGGTATCGATTATTATGTTTTTGGGCCCTTTCAGTAGGGTGCAAGTACAATTTGCTTTCATACCTCGAACACCCTCAACTTCATTTGAGGATTCTGAATAACCTTCGAATAAGACGGTCAATTCGTACTTTATTAAAGCTTTTTTATCTGCATCTACAATAAACGTTTCCATATTTACTGTTTCTCAAAACTTAAAAAACGAACTCTATCCAGAAGTGGATGAAAAACAATCAACAAAACAGTTATGCAACATATTGAACCTACAAGCAATTGGATTATCAAGATTTCCAGATCATGACTAGCTTGAAAAGTTTCAAGATATGTGCCTTGCCTGATTTAGTCTTATCTGTCTAGTCTTGTCTATCTAACTAGAAGACAAGACTAGTCTTGTCCGTCTAGTATTGTCTGTCAAGACTTGTACGTCCAGTCTTGACTGTCTAGCCATGTCAGCCTAGTCTTGTCTGTTCAGTCTCGTTTGTTTAGTCTTGCCTGTGTAGTAATGTCTGTCAAGACTCGTGCGTCAAGTCTTGTCATAAAGTTTTACCTAAAGGCACATTTGGTAATTTTTCTTTAGAGGCCTTATTACGAACGAAGTGCTTTCAGAAATACCCTACTTTTTTGTTGATGAAATAAGTTGTGTACATATGTAAATTGTGTAAATGTAAATATTGCCAAATGTGGATCGCACTTCTAAAACAATTCCTCATTCTCAAATCTGGCGATCGTAGAATGATTGCCTTTTTCCAATTCTTTGCAGGCCACCAAATAGGAAGAAGGTTTTAATCTATTACGTAGTAACAGTTCTATCTGTCTAGTTTTGTCTGTCTAGTCTTGTGTGTCTAGTCTTGTCTATCTAGTCTTGTCTGTCTAGTCTTTTGTCTATTTTGTCTTGTCTGTCTAGGTCGGAAACAGTTGCCTGGTCCAGGCTCCATTTTCCGACCCCTCCCATAGATCTTGCCATACACACATTTTTTTCCCGTTTCAGTTCTAGGGTCATTACCTCCTAACTCTCATTCTTTCATCCGCCAGAAGGTCTAGCTGGATAACTCAGAAACAGTCCTGTATGCGCTGCAGACACGCAGTAGCATTCACCTTTGCACTCTCATCAGTGGAGACCAGATTATGACCGGATATGACCATCGATGAATGGGTCAACTGTGGGTAGGGGAAGTGAATTATTACTTCATCCAGGCGCTTACAGGGCTTGGTTGTTTTGGGTCTTACCTGGTGCGCATCGTGAAACTGGTTGAGGCGCATTGTAGGTATTGTAGAGCGGGTGAAGACACATCTTATTTATTTAATATGTAGAATTACATTGCCGGCTCTCCGCTCTCGCACTGAGCCGGGAGTGAAGACACAGCGGAGCATACAATTTTGAGTGTATGAGATGAGTGAGAATGAGAATCGCGGCAGAATGCAAGGTGGGAGAATGTAAACAAGGAGAGCATGGTGAGAATCATACCCTGCAGTGAGTGTGGATGGGGCGTGCTAACTTGTCTGTGTATTCTGCAAACTCTACTCTTGTCTGTCTAATGTTGGCTGCCTAGTTTTGTGTGTATAGTCTTGTGTGACTAGTCTTGGTTGACCGCAGGAGGAAGTACCAACGCCTAAGGACAAACCATGCTGGTAGCGAAGTTACCAAACAGGCAAATCACGTATATAAGAGCCGAAGGAAGGAGCTGCGATAGTTAATAAACAAAACTAAGCAGGAGTACTTAAAAAAACTATGTTCTGAGTTCGAAAATGACACATGGGGGAAGCCTCCCAAATCATAACAAGAAATATGAAAATTTGCTAACAAATTCATGCATTAACAATAGAAGCAGTACGTACAGTAGCTGATGTGCTCTTTCAACACCACACTCCTTTCGATTGGCAACAGTCCGAAGTCCGATATACCTCTCTTCACTTCCGAAGGATTATCGCTCGCAAGCAGGCGGATTAAGAACAATGGAGCACCGGGGCCAGATGGATACCACCTGAAGTTGTAAAAATAGCTGCCCAGCACCAATCAAGCTTTGTATTGGACACGATGAACACGCTGATCACAACGGGAAACTTTCCGGCCAGATGGAAAAGGGAAAACCCCGCATTATATAGGCTTATTTGCCTACTGGATGTGTCGGGAAAATTCTTAGAGCAACTTTCGCTAAGCAGAATAAAAGGAGGACTTGAGACTGGGCATGATGGTCTTTCAGAAAAACAATTTGGATTCAGGCAAGGAAAATCAGGCCACAATTGACGCGCTAAGATCTGTCACGGAGATTTCCGAAAAGGCGAAGTCTGGCACGCAGAGAACAAGGAAACTGTGTGCGCTGCTAACCTTCGATGTTAGAAACGCATTTAACAGCGCTATCATGCTAGATCATGGAAGGCCTAACATAAAGAGGTATATCACCGTATCTACTACGCATGGTGAGGAGCTACCTTAGAGATAGAAAGGTAATCCTAAAAGGGGCTCGGAAAACGGAAGAGAGAAGCATCGGCAGTGGTGTTCCACAAGGATCGGCATTGGGCCCAACCTTGTGGAACGTCCTATATGACGATGTGCTGAGATTAAGACTGCCATTGGGGGCGACAGTGATTGGCTTTGCAGACGATTTGGCTCTAGTGGTAACAGCCAGAACAGAAGAAGGATTGATGCAGACAGCAAATCACGCTGTAGCGCAAATCATTAATTGAATGAAATCTAAAAGCCTCAATCTAGAGAAAACTGAGGCGGTTCTTCTCATAGGACAAAAAAAGGTCCAACCAATAAAATTAAAAATTGGAAAACTGACAGTAATCCCAAAGCATAAAAAAGAATACCTGGGCATAGTAATAGACAAGGCATTATCTTTCACACCGCACATATCAGAAGTTGCAGCAAAGGGGATGAGGACAACGGCAGCAATACCGCAACTAATGCCCAACATTGGAGGACCCAGGAGCAGTAAACGCCGACTGCTCAGCTATGCAGTACAGGCCACTATAATGTACGGAGCACCAATATGGGCCAAAGCTCTGGGAACACAGAGCAATATCCAAAAGCTCCTTGCAGTGGTTGCAGTACCGCACAATATCAATTGAGGCCATACCATCGCGGTCTTTACCATCGCGGGTATCCCGCCAATCGACTTGCTTGCGAAAGAGCAAAGAAAACTGCAGGAGGCAGGTCGCAGAAAACTTAAAAAAATGATCAGGAAACAACTAATTGAAGAATGGTAGCAAGGCATTAAAGGAGAGTGGACCAGATCTCTTATTCCTGAACTTGAACCGTGGATAGACAGAGAGCATGGGGAAAGTAGCTACTATCTCACCCAAGTATTATCCGGCCACGGCTGTTTCAAGGACTATCTGCATCAAATTGTCAGAGCCTGAGACGACCATTTCATATGTTGCGGAGAGACCGATACTGTGAGCCATACAATCTTTGACTGTTCTCGATGGGATATGGAAAGGCATAAAATCACAACCAATTTAGAAGTACCAATCAACCCGAAAACGATAACTGGACATATGCTCAAAGCAAAAGAAAACTGGATTAACACACAACAATATATGCATTATATTATGGAATCCAAAATAACAGATGAAGCGAAAGAACAAAAGATTAAGAAAAATTAAATTTAAATAAGTCACCCGTAACTCCGAGGCAATGCGACTAGCAGTTCCAGAGTTCACGGCATTGTTTCCAGGTGGCCACTTGTCTGGTTAGGTGTATAACCGTCAGCTACGGCCCTCAAAGAAAGTATTGGTTGTATAGTCTTGTCTGTCTAGTCCTGTGTGTCTAGTCTTGTCTGTCTTTCAATACGGGACACCCGGGATCGAATCCTGGTCGAGGAGGAGCCAATTAGGACGGTTTTTACTAACCATCCGGGCTGCCCACCCTGAATGAATGCAAAATATGCGATACCTGGGTGGCGCATACTAAAAGCCAAAGTGCATTAGGGGATTTAGTGAGAGCTTCCACCAAACTAGTCTTGTCTGTCTCGTCTTGTCTGTTTGGTCATGTCTGCCTAGTCTTGTCTGATAAGTCTTATCTGTCTAGTCTTGTCTATCTAATCTTGTCTGTCAAGTCTGTCGAGTCTTGTCTGTCTAGTCTTGTCTGTCTAGTCTTGTCTGTCTAGTCTTGTCTGTCTAGTCTTGTCTGTCTAGTCTTGTCTGTCTAGTCTTGTCTGTCTAGTCTTGTCTGTCTAGTCTTGTCTGTCTAGTCTTGTCTGTCTAGTCTTGTCTGTCTAGTCTTGTCTGTCTAGTCTTGTCTGTCTAGTCTTGTCTGTCTAGTCTTGTCTGTCTAGTCTTGTCTGTCTAGTCTTGTCTGTCTAGTCTTGTCTGTCTAGTCTTGTCTGTCTAGTCTTGTCTGTCTAGTCTTGTCTGTCTAGTCTTGTCTGTCTAGTCTTGTCTGTCTAGTCTTGTCTGTCTAGTCTTGTCTGTCTAGTCTTGTCTGTCTAGTCTTGTCTGTCTAGTCTTGTCTGTCTAGTCTTGTCTGTCTAGTCTTGTCTGTCTAGTCTTGTCTGTCTAGTCTTGTCTGTCTAGTCTTGTCTGTCTAGTCTTGTCTGTCTAGTCTTGTCTGTCTAGTCTTGTCTGTCTAGTCTTGTCTGTCTAGTCTTGTCTGTCTAGTCTTGTCTGTCTAGTCTTGTCTGTCTAGTCTTGTCTGTCTAGTCTTGTCTGTCTAGTCTTGTCTGTCTAGTCTTGTCTGTCTAGTCTTGTCTGTCTAGTCTTGTCTGTCTAGTCTTGTCTGTCTAGTCTTGTCTGTCTAGTCTTGTCTGTCTAGTCTTGTCTGTCTAGTCTTGTCTGTCTAGTCTTGTCTGTCTAGTCTTGTCTGTCTAGTCTTGTCTGTCTAGTCTTGTCTGTCTAGTCTTGTCTGTCTAGTCTTGTCTGTCTAGTCTTGTCTGTCTAGTCTTGTCTGTCTAGTCTTGTCTGTCTAGTCTTGTCTGTCTAGTCTTGTCTGTCTAGTCTTGTCTGTCTAGTCTTGTCTGTCTAGTCTTGTCTGTCTAGTCTTGTCTGTCTAGTCTTGTCTGTCTAGTCTTGTCTGTCTAGTCTTGTCTGTCTAGTCTTGTCTGTCTAGTCTTGTCTGTCTAGTCTTGTCTGTCTAGTCTTGTCTGTCTAGTCTTGTCTGTCTAGTCTTGTCTGTCTAGTCTTGTCTGTCTAGTCTTGTCTGTCTAGTCTTGTCTGTCTAGTCTTGTCTGTCTAGTCTTGTCTGTCTAGTCTTGTCTGTCTAGTCTTGTCTGTCTAGTCTTGTCTGTCTAGTCTTGTCTGTCTAGTCTTGTCTGTCTAGTCTTGTCTGTCTAGTCTTGTCTGTCTAGTCTTGTCTGTCTAGTCTTGTCTGTCTAGTCTTGTCTGTCTAGTCTTGTCTGTCTAGTCTTGTCTGTCTAGTCTTGTCTGTCTAGTCTTGTCTGTCTAGTCTTGTCTGTCTAGTCTTGTCTGTCTAGTCTTGTCTGTCTAGTCTTGTCTGTCTAGTCTTGTCTGTCTAGTCTTGTCTGTCTAGTCTTGTCTGTCTAGTCTTGTCTGTCTAGTCTTGTCTGTCTAGTCTTGTCTGTCTAGTCTTGTCTGTCTAGTCTTGTCTGTCTAGTCTTGTCTGTCTAGTCTTGTCTGTCTAGTCTTGTCTGTCTAGTCTTGTCTGTCTAGTCTTGTCTGTCTAGTCTTGTCTGTCTAGTCTTGTCTGTCTAGTCTTGTCTGTCTAGTCTTGTCTGTCTAGTCTTGTCTGTCTAGTCTTGTCTGTCTAGTCTTGTCTGTCTAGTCTTGTCTGTCTAGTCTTGTCTGTCTAGTCTTGTCTGTCTAGTCTTGTCTGTCTAGTCTTGTCTGTCTAGTCTTGTCTGTCTAGTCTTGTCTGTCTAGTCTTGTCTGTCTAGTCTTGTCTGTCTAGTCTTGTCTGTCTAGTCTTGTCTGTCTAGTCTTGTCTGTCTAGTCTTGTCTGTCTAGTCTTGTCTGTCTAGTCTTGTCTGTCTAGTCTTGTCTGTCTAGTCTTGTCTGTCTAGTCTTGTCTGTCTAGTCTTGTCTGTCTAGTCTTGTCTGTCTAGTCTTGTCTGTCTAGTCTTGTCTGTCTAGTCTTGTCTGTCTAGTCTTGTCTGTCTAGTCTTGTCTGTCTAGTCTTGTCTGTCTAGTCTTGTCTGTCTAGTCTTGTCTGTCTAGTCTTGTCTGTCTAGTCTTGTCTGTCTAGTCTTGTCTGTCTAGTCTTGTCTGTCTAGTCTTGTCTGTCTAGTCTTGTCTGTCTAGTCTTGTCTGTCTAGTCTTGTCTGTCTAGTCTTGTCTGTCTAGTCTTGTCTGTCTAGTCTTGTCTGTCTAGTCTTGTCTGTCTAGTCTTGTCTGTCTAGTCTTGTCTGTCTAGTCTTGTCTGTCTAGTCTTGTCTGTCTAGTCTTGTCTGTCTAGTCTTGTCTGTCTAGTCTTGTCTGTCTAGTCTTGTCTGTCTAGTCTTGTCTGTCTAGTCTTGTCTGTCTAGTCTTGTCTGTCTAGTCTTGTCTGTCTAGTCTTGTCTGTCTAGTCTTGTCTGTCTAGTCTTGTCTGTCTAGTCTTGTCTGTCTAGTCTTGTCTGTCTAGTCTTGTCTGTCTAGTCTTGTCTGTCTAGTCTTGTCTGTCTAGTCTTGTCTGTCTAGTCTTGTCTGTCTAGTCTTGTCTGTCTAGTCTTGTCTGTCTAGTCTTGTCTGTCTAGTCTTGTCTGTCTAGTCTTGTCTGTCTAGTCTTGTCTGTCTAGTCTTGTCTGTCTAGTCTTGTCTGTCTAGTCTTGTCTGTCTAGTCTTGTCTGTCTAGTCTTGTCTGTCTAGTCTTGTCTGTCTAGTCTTGTCTGTCTAGTCTTGTCTGTCTAGTCTTGTCTGTCTAGTCTTGTCTGTCTAGTCTTGTCTGTCTAGTCTTGTCTGTCTAGTCTTGTCTGTCTAGTCTTGTCTGTCTAGTCTTGTCTGTCTAGTCTTGTCTGTCTAGTCTTGTCTGTCTAGTCTTGTCTGTCTAGTCTTGTCTGTCTAGTCTTGTCTGTCTAGTCTTGTCTGTCTAGTCTTGTCTGTCTAGTCTTGTCTGTCTAGTCTTGTCTGTCTAGTCTTGTCTGTCTAGTCTTGTCTGTCTAGTCTTGTCTGTCTAGTCTTGTCTGTCTAGTCTTGTCTGTCTAGTCTTGTCTGTCTAGTCTTGTCTGTCTAGTCTTGTCTGTCTAGTCTTGTCTGTCTAGTCTTGTCTGTCTAGTCTTGTCTGTCTAGTCTTGTCTGTCTAGTCTTGTCTGTCTAGTCTTGTCTGTCTAGTCTTGTCTGTCTAGTCTTGTCTGTCTAGTCTTGTCTGTCTAGTCTTGTCTGTCTAGTCTTGTCTGTCTAGTCTTGTCTGTCTAGTCTTGTCTGTCTAGTCTTGTCTGTCTAGTCTTGTCTGTCTAGTCTTGTCTGTCTAGTCTTGTCTGTCTAGTCTTGTCTGTCTAGTCTTGTCTGTCTAGTCTTGTCTGTCTAGTCTTGTCTGTCTAGTCTTGTCTGTCTAGTCTTGTCTGTCTAGTCTTGTCTGTCTAGTCTTGTCTGTCTAGTCTTGTCTGTCTAGTCTTGTCTGTCTAGTCTTGTCTGTCTAGTCTTGTCTGTCTAGTCTTGTCTGTCTAGTCTTGTCTGTCTAGTCTTGTCTGTCTAGTCTTGTCTGTCTAGTCTTGTCTGTCTAGTCTTGTCTGTCTAGTCTTGTCTGTCTAGTCTTGTCTGTCTAGTCTTGTCTGTCTAGTCTTGTCTGTCTAGTCTTGTCTGTCTAGTCTTGTCTGTCTAGTCTTGTCTGTCTAGTCTTGTCTGTCTAGTCTTGTCTGTCTAGTCTTGTCTGTCTAGTCTTGTCTGTCTAGTCTTGTCTGTCTAGTCTTGTCTGTCTAGTCTTGTCTGTCTAGTCTTGTCTGTCTAGTCTTGTCTGTCTAGTCTTGTCTGTCTAGTCTTGTCTGTCTAGTCTTGTCTGTCTAGTCTTGTCTGTCTAGTCTTGTCTGTCTAGTCTTGTCTGTCTAGTCTTGTCTGTCTAGTCTTGTCTGTCTAGTCTTGTCTGTCTAGTCTTGTCTGTCTAGTCTTGTCTGTCTAGTCTTGTCTGTCTAGTCTTGTCTGTCTAGTCTTGTCTGTCTAGTCTTGTCTGTCTAGTCTTGTCTGTCTAGTCTTGTCTGTCTAGTCTTGTCTGTTTAGTCTTGTCTGTTTAGTCTTGTCTGTCTAGTCATGTCTGTCTAGTCTTGTCTGTCTAGTATTGTCTGTCTAGTCTTGTCGGTCTAGTCTTTTCTGTCTAGTCTTGTCTGTCTCGTCTTGTCTGTCTAGTCTTTTCTGTCTCTGTCTCCTCGGTGGTGTAGTTGACAACATAACCGCCTTTCAATGCGGGAGACCCGAGTTCGAATCCTGGCCGGGGAGGCGACAACTATGGCGGTTTTCACTAACCGCCCGGGCTGCCCACACTGAATGAATGCAAAATATGCAATACCGGGGTGGCGCATACTAAAAGACAATGGGGGGTTTTGTGAAATAGAAAATAGAGTGGAATAGGGGATTTAGTGAGAGCTTCCCCCAAACCAGACTTGTCTGTCTAGTCTTGATTGTCTTGTCTATCTAGTATTGTCTGTCTAGTCTTGTTTCTCTAGTCTTGTCTATCTAGCCTTGTATATCTAGTCTTGTCTATCTAGTCTTGCCTGTCTAATCTTGTCTATCTAGTCTTGTTTATCTAGTCCTGTCTGTCTAGTCTTGTCTGTCTAGTCTTGTCTGCCTACTCTCGTCTGTCTAGTCTTGACTGTCTTTTCTTGTCTGTCTCTTCTTGTCTGTTTGGTTTTGTCTGCCTTGTCTTGTCTGCCTGGTCTTGTCTGTCTAGTCTTGTCTATCTAGTCTTGTATGTCTAGTCTTGTCTGTATAGTCTTCTCTGTCTAGTCTTGTCTGTCTTGTCTTGACTGTCTAATCTTGACTGTCTAGTCTTGACTGTTTAGTCTTGTCTGTTTGGTCTTGTCTGTCTGGTCTTGTCTGTCTAGTCGTATATGACTGGTCTTGTCTGTCTAGTCAAATCAAATCAATTTTATACCATGTAAGATGTATATGGTAAATACATATATGTGAACGTCAAAAAGAGAAAGAAAAACGATATCACTGAACGGTATAAACGATAATCCCTGAAACAAATTTAAAAAAATTTGAAATGTATAAATTGTCTCCTTTAGAAGTAGGGATTTTACTCTTTTCTTGAAGCTTTTGTTGGACATTTCTTCTGTGTTGGTATTTAGCAGCTTGTTGTATATGACCACTCCTAAAATTATTAGTGATTTGCTACAACAATTTAGGTTACATTTTGGAGTGTACAGCTTGTTTCGTCCTCTTGTGTTGTAGTGGTAGATATCCCTATTTCTGTCCAGACTAATTTTCATTTTATGGATGAAGCAAGCAATTTCTAATATATAAAGGCTTGTTACTGTTAGAATTTGCAATCGTTGGAAGTGCGGTCTACATGTGGCTGTTGGAGGAATACCCACTAATGATCGAATGACTTTCTTTTGAGCCTTCAGTATAATCTCAAGTTTATTGGAGGATCCCCAAGCCAAAATTCCATATGCTAGAATGGACTGAACTTCTGCATAATAATAAAGCTAGTAGAAGGTCAGCTTGTTTTATTATTTGGCGTCGGGTTCGAATTGAGTACGCTTTATATTCCTCTATATAAAGCCCCAGTAATTTTGTTTTCTTCGCCATATGATTTTCGCTCTAAATTTAAATTATTGGCGTATTGGCTTCTTTGCGTTTGAAAAATTACTTATTCCTTCTTCTGCTTGTTTAGAAAGGTTTTAGAAAGGTTATTTGCGAGCACCACTGCATCATTTTAAGTAAAACATTGTTTGCTTCAAGTTCATTTTCAATCAGACAGTTTCTGGAGATAATGAAAGTGGCATCATCTGCGTATAGTTTGCATTTGTTGTCTTGCATAAATGTTACAAGGTCCGCAATATATAAGAGAAATAGTGTGGGGCCAAGTACACTTCCATGCGGAACACCTATATTAATGTTTACTGGTTTTGAAAAAAAAGATTTATTCTTGGATGTGATTTCCACACATTGCTTTCTGTTTCTTAGAAATGATTTTAGCCAATTCATCGATTTACCACGAATTCCCAATACATATATACAATTTGTTTAATAATTGTTGGTGTAATACGCAATCAAAAGCATTCGATAAATCGCAGAAAATACCGACTGGATGTTTGCCGTTATCGATCTCTTGTAGAATTTTGCTATAGAACTCAGTGATAGCCGTCGAGGTCGATTGTCCTTTGCGGATGCCGTGTTGTTCTTTGGGAATAAGTTGATGCTTCTCGATAAATGGTAAAAGTCTGTGAAGCATGCTGTATTCCAGCACTTTAGACATAGCTGATAGCAGAGCTATAGGTCTATAGTCATTTAGGAGTGTTTTTTCTCCTCGTTTGTGTATTGGACAGATTTTGGCATTTTTCAAAATTTCTGGAAACTTCCAATTCAAATGACCGGTTAACAATATAAGTTATAGGCTTCGCTAAAAGATCTATATATAGTTTAAAGATGTTGCCAGGTATTGAATCTAGACCACTTGCAGATTTATTTTTAAGTTCACCATTTATGAGCCATATTATTCCATTTTCAGAAAAATCGTCCAGATATAGTGTTTTGTCATTGAATGACATGTGACGATTGGATATGTTTGAGAGGGTGCCATTTTGAGCTATTTTGGTAGGAGCTTGTTCTAAGAAATCTCTTAAAAGAGTCGCTACTCTTTCCGGATCTTCAATGATCATTGAATGAGTCATTGTAATTTAAGCGGATCTCTGCTCACCCTGGTCTTGTTAGTTTGCTGGTTGATTATATTCCAAGCTGTTTTCTGTTTGTTCTCCGACTTCTGCAGCAGTGTACTGAAAAATTGTCGCTTAAGATTTGTTAAAAAACAGTAGTACCGTTTTTTCATAATTAAATACGCTTGGCGCAAAACCGGGTATTTCTTCTGGAGCACATACAAATCTTTTAGCTCCCTGCTTGCATCATTAGTGATCCAGGTCTTGTTTCCCCGATTAACTTTCACTATGGGAAAACAGGTACTAATATGATAATATAACGTATTTATAAAATGTACACATGTATCGTTAATATTTGATGCTCTATATGTACTCGTCCATGATTCATCTGTTAATTGTTCGACAAAAAGTTTTTTGTTTTCTTTACTAAAATCTCTCTTATGGTAATATGTATCTGCTTTTAGTTTCAGTTTTCTATTTAGAACAACGATTCGATGATCACTTATTGGCGTGTCAATAATTGACGTCGTATTTTGCGTGGAATTGACAAAAATATTATCGATGCAGTTCTTTGAGGTAGCTGTTATCTTCTTTAACTTGCTCCTCTAGTCCATATGTTAACATTAGGTTGACTAAATTAACTTTTTCCTTGGAGTTTCCTGTGAAGTTAATGTTAAAATCTCCCGTGTCTGTTATATTTCTTGTTTTGAAGAACGAATGGTGGAGTATCCGTTCTAGCGTTAACATAAAACTATCTATACAGCCATTTGGTGGTCTGTATAGATTAATTATTGAAGTCGAGTCTAATCTAGATCTCTATACCACTCCACAGATTTCAATGTGCTTTTCTATTGAGTTCATTGGGATTTCTTCCACGTTGATGGTGTTTGAGTCAAGTGTATTTCTATTCCAAATACCTACACCGCCGCCAGTAGTATGGGATCTACAAAAAAAACTTAGTCTTGTCTATCTAATCTTGTCTGTCTAGTCTTGTCTGTCAAGTCTTGACTGTCTAGTCCTATCTGTCTAGCTTTGTCTATCTAGTCTTGTGTGTCTAGTCTTGTCTATCTAGTCTTGTCTGTCTAGTCTTGTCTGTCTAATCTCGTCTGTCTAGTCAATTCAATTCAATTCTATAAATTTATTTCAGCATCTAAGTTTACATAAGGAAAACAATTTTACATGTTAATGTAACAATATAATCAAAATGTAGACTAAGTGAAATGTCATGTCATGAACTGTTCATGTCATGAACTCGATTTTGCCTTCACTTATTATAGGGTTTTATTCCATCATAATATTCCTGCATCGAGTAGGGCTCTATGCTGATTAGACTATCTTTCTTATAATCGTTAAGTTTTTATTTCATTTTAATGGATCGTAGCAGAGCATTAAATAGTTGAATGTTTATATATGGTGGGATTATCTGTGTCATTGTCAGGTTGTGTCTAGGTATATTGTATTTCAGATCAGTATACCGTGTTAGTATCTGATTGTTGATTTATATTGACTAAAAAGGCTTTTATGTTTAAAGAGAAACAGTAGCGCTTCGTAAATAAGAATTCCTGTTGATGTTAGAATATTTGCGTTTCTGAACTTCCCTCTGCATGATTCTGTGTACTTTAGGCCGAGTAGTTTCTTAATGCTTCTTTGTGAATTGTGAAGATATCCTTTATGTTTATGCCGCAACCACAGAAGAGTATTCCTAAACGTATATGTCTGTGAAAATTGGCATAATATACCGTTCTTAAAACATCCCGATTTAGATAATCTTTCAGGATTCTAAGGGCATATACTGCTTTATTAAGTTTTTTTTATAGATATAATATATACGAGGTCCAATCTAAGGTGTCGTCGTTGTAGATACCAAGAAGTTTCACGTTTCTCTGAAATTCAGCTTGCTCGTTTTGAATTAAGAAATCCATATTATATATTCTTTTATCACGTTTTGTTTAAAAAATTATAATATTTGTCTTATTTATATTTAAGACTATACCGTTCATATTAAACCAGGATTTCATCGTTGCCATTGAGATCTTGATACTCTATGTTAACTCTGTTGTTGTCTTGTTGGCCATAATTAAGCTGGTATTATCTGCATAATTTAAAATCATGCTCGACATGTTATTTAGATTTAATTCCGGCAGATCATTGATGTAGAGAATGAACAGTAGTTGGCCCAGAATGTTGCCCTGTGGGATTACTATATTTATGGTCCTCGGTCCCGATCTGAGTTTATCTTGCGAGGTGTTAATTTCGGTTATTTGGGTTCTGTCTTTTAGATACGATGTAAGAAGGTCCAGAGTTACTCCCCTAATTCCGTATCTCTCTGCTTTGTTTAATAGGATGAAATGGTTGACCGTGTCGTAAGCTTTGGAGAGGTCCAGAAGTATCCCACATGGTATATTGTGTGCTTCCAGTTGGCTCATTATTTCTTTTAGGAATTCGAAGCATATAGTCTCAATACTCCGTCCTCTAATGAAGTCGTGTTGTCGCTGGCTAATGATGTGTTGCCTGTTTAAGAAGGATAATAATCTATTACATTTCAGCTTCTCAATTATTTTTGAGAATGATGATTGCAATCTGATTGGCCTTGTCTGTCTATCTAGTCTTATCTGTCTAGTCTTGTATGTCTAGTCTTGTCTGTCTAGTCTCGTATGTCTAGTCTTGTCTGTCTAGTCTCTTGTCTGTTTACTCTTGTCTGTCTAGTCTTGTCAATTTAGTCTTGTTTGTCTAATCTTGTCTGTCTAGTCATGTCTGTCAAGTCTTGTCGGTCTAGTCTTGTCAGTCTAGTATTGTTTGTCTAGTCTTGTCTGTCTAGTCATGTCTGTCAAGTCTTGTCTGTCTAGTCTTGTCAGTCTAGTCTTGTTTGTCGAGTCTTGTCTGGCTAGTCTTGTCTGTCTAGGCTGTCTAGTCTTGTCTGTGTAGTCTTGTCTGTCTAGTCTTGTCTGTCTACTCTTGTCTGTGTAGTCTTGTCTGTCTACTCTTGTCTGTGTAGTCTTATATGTCTATTCTTTTATGTCTAGGCTTGTTTGTTTAGTATTGTCTGTCTAGTCTTTTCTGTCCTGTCCGTCTGGTCCTGTCTGTCTAGTCTTGTATGTCTAGTAATGTATGTCTGGTCTGTCATCTGTAGTTTTGTCTGTATAGTCTTGCCTTTCAAGTCTTATCTGTCTAGTCTACTCTTGTTTGTCTAGTTTTGTGTTGACTGTCTAGTCTTGTCTATCAAGTCTTGTTTATCTCTAATTTTTAGTTTTAATTTTCATCTTAATCTTATTTTAATCCATCTAAAACGGTTATTATTATTAAAGTGAAAACTGTAGAATTTCCCTAATCCTAACGATCTTTTAATGATACCCGAAAAAAAAAAATCTAAAAACCGAGCAAACTCGTCCAAAACCAATTATCCACGGGGTCACCCCGTTCAACCACCAGGTAATTAGGCAAGAACCCACGCGCAATTAATCCCATCAACTCGTTCACCCAGCTCAGTGCGCCAGGAGTCGCTGTCCAGACACGCTCCCTGACGGTAGAAGTTCCAACAAGATCCCACCTGTTCATCACCTTTGAGCACAGGTGAGTGGGGGAGGTGGGCAAGTTACCTGGTGCTCACGTGACCGTCACTTTTCTCTCACGTAAAAAACAAGCTAGACCGCGCCTTTATCAACGGTCTCGCGTCTTGTCTTTTGTTGCAACAAAACAAACAGTTTGTGTTTAGTGATAGTGAGATTGCGATTTGTGGATGATGTGGTGGAAGAAGTGAGCGAAAGTATTTCGGGGATGATTCTGATGGTTGTTTAAAGGGATTTTGTTGTTAAATTGTGTTTGTTGTGAAAGAAGGAAAAAGACGCAATCTGTGGGAGGAATTTAAACAACGTGTGTTGGTTGTTAAAGAGAAAACATTTTTTTGGCGCTACTACATAAGAAAAAGTAAATAAATGGTTTAGCTTGCAATCAATATTTTGTATAGATTAGAAAATAAATAACCAACACCTGTAATTTAATCTAATCTAAATTATCATCGATGATTCCGTTTCAAACAAAACTAAATTGATCTCATAGAAATACTCGTCTGAATTAAACATGTTTTGCGGGAGGACGTTGGTGTTTTTGCTGGGGGTGTTTGGGGGGTCGTGGTGCCAGTATTATGATCGGGCGGAGGGAAATGCACATTCGGGGACGGAGCATCCCGGGGGAGTTTTAGTCGACGACAGGCTGGTGTTCTACAGAAGCAAAAGTCCGTACTTGCTGAAGAACGATTTGATCGTGGAGAGGAACGCGGAGTTTGTCATCGAACCGGGGGTCGAGATCAGGATCGTTTCGCAGATCGGGATCACCGTACGCGGAATCTTAACAGCAATTGTAAGTTTTTTTAAATACATTTTTGGGAATTAGATGGTTTGGCAGACAAAACATATTTGTCTACCGAGGTTTTTTTTTATGAAAATAGACCCTCTCAAGTTCTGTCTATCAATGCCTATCCAGCAACCTTAAGTCAAGTTGTATAGTTCAAGTTGGAAACATGGGAGATAGTTTTAATTTTAATTGCATTTTGCGAAAACTAAGTTATAGTAAATAAAGCGTTGCGAATATTTTGAAATTTTGATGGTTTAAGAAACATTTGTTTGTTTACAAAACATCATTTTCATAATTCGAGCTTATTGCATTTTTTTGTTATTAAGGGACTTAATAAAGGGACTAAGGAAAAGGTACTAATAAAGGAACTAAGATGTTGGTTCTTATCATAGATTTTCTGTAACAAATTTTGTCTATTAACGTTTTGTATATTGAGGTGCTTTTAGTCTAAAAAAATTAATAAATAATATTAAAATACATTTAAAAATAATATAAACACTTTATAGTTCTGGCTATCAAGATTTACATAACACAAATCAGGTTTTGTTTATTAAAGTTTATCTGATAAAATTTGTTTAAGGTTTTTATAATAAAATTTTGTCTATCCATGTCCTATATACTTTCTACGAATGTCTATTTATCAATGTCTTTCTATCGAATAGACTGTTTGTTTTGTCTATTAAGCTTCCAATAATAAAATATTATATTAAAGATTTGTCAATATAGATTTATCACAGTTATTTATCAAACGTTGTTTAAAAAAATTGAATTTCTATCAAGTTTTGTCTACGAATTTTATAGGTCCAGTTTTGTCTATTTGGGTTTCAATATAAAAATGTATATTACTAATTTTGTCTATTCATTAATAAAATTGTATATTAAGCATTGTCTATATAGGTTTGGTTAATAACATTATATCAAGTTTCGTCTATTATCGTTTATATAAACAAAAAACATTTTTTTAGTTTCAATCAATTTTTTTCTATGAAGGTTTATCTAACAACATTGTGTCTAAAATTATATATTTTGTCTATTTAGCTTTCAATTATAAATCTAAATTTTAGGTTTTATCTCTTCGTTAAATATGTTTGTGTTAACGTTTTTGTCTATCAAACTATATCTATCAAGTTTTGTCTAAGAAGAGAGAAATGATCAGGTATTGTCTATTAAGGTTTAAATCTATCAAATTTTATCAGTCCAGTTTTGTCTATTTGGATTTAAATATTAAAAAAATATATTTCAAATTTTATCTGTTCCTTATTGAAATTGAATGTTAAGTTTTGTCTATAAAGGTTTATCTACCAATGTCTAACTACCAATGTCTCTATATCTAATAGACTGTTTATCTAGTAGTATTTGTTTTCTCTATAAACACTATACAGGCCGCTCGATTATATAAGTGAACATCGCCATGAGCCTTTTCTCATCGCCTCTTTCTCGCGGTTTTCGGTTTGGGGTTCAGTTTTTAAGAACTTTTGGTAGTAGTGTCTGATATTTAAACGAGATCTTAGTTTTGTACAAAATTTGGCACTTAGGGAAAATGATCTTTCAGAGTAGGTGGATGTAGCTTTAATTCTAGAGGGTGCTTGAAACAAAATATTTTTTGTTCTGTCAGATTTTTTTTATATTTAGCAAACTCCTATTTCATAGAATTATAATAGCGATTTGTTTGCATATGAGTATTTTTGTATAATACTTCTTGAATACGAATAGCTTTTTGAACTTCGTCTTGCAAGGAATAGTTTGGATTGGTCACTTCTTCTAATTCTTCGGAATTTGCCAAATATTCTCCTTCGACTTCAACCTTATTGTTGTCTGGATAAAGTCGTTTAAAAAGATTTTCGGCCAATATTAAAACAGACTTTGTTGGAACTTTCAAAGGACCTAATAAGCATCTAGCCAATTGTTGTTAATTCCAGATTTTCACGGGTCTTCAAACGTTCCATTATATTTTTCATTGAAGCTTTGCTTATATCGGAACCAATTAATTTATTTTCCATGAATCCTATTACACCTTCTGCCGTAAATATGTTTAGAATCATCGTGGATAAATGTTGTTACAACTACGCTTACTGGAGATTCATAACTAGTAAAAAACAAACATAACATAAAGTTTAATAACAATTTCAAATTAACATTTTCAATTGAATGAACTGAATTTAAATCTGTTAGAATCTGTCATATAAGATTCTAGAATCAGTCACAGAATAAATTTTTCTTACATTGGTTCAATAGAACACCTTGTCTTGATGTCCATTGCTAATTTTTTTCCTTTTAATTTTTTATCGGAGATAAACGAAGAAAATTTACAAGTTTTCTTACTATTTGTAAATTAATTTTAATTTCAGCATCTTCTTCGACGTAATACGTAAATACGAGCTGCCGCGGACAACCATTGCAAATATTGTGGCGAGATAGACTCGGTAGGCATACCATATTTGACTGCGATAGATGGAACCTTGAAAGAGAAAAACAAACAGGTAGTGTGCAGATGCCGTTCGAACCAGGGACGATAATGAAGTACACGATGGATAACAAAACAAATTGGGAGAGGACCGACAGGTTGTCAAAAACATTATGTCCTCCAAAGAAGATGACGAGAGTCTGATACATCACAAAAACAATCAGATAGTGCAACCAAGACAAACCTCGAGTAAAAAACCTAAGTAAATTTACAACCATCATTCGGAAGATATGCTAAACGCGGTTCCCCAATGATGGGTGGAGTTATCCACATCTTTTTCGTGCGATTATTCAGGAAATAAATCATCATCTTCACTTCTGCAGCTGTTTACTACTTGGGATGATTTCTTGTAAAAAGTGTCGCAAACAGCGAGATGAATTGTATGGTTAATGTAAATTTGTGGTTCAGCAGGACAATCTGTACCATATTTTTAATTACCCGGGCACTGTCATGTGTAGATCCCACAATATTATTTCTGAAACTAAAACTAAATGAATCTAAATGTTTTTCAACACTTATTACGATATTACGATATACGCAGAACAATTTCCTTCAATTCGCAGAAAGCCTAAATTGCAATAAAAATTGTTTTCTCCAAGAATATTAAGGTATAAGCATCTTCGGCGTCTCAAACTAGTTCACTCATCTTGCGTAATACTAATTTTTGTCCATTTGCTTTTAATTCATCAAACTTTAAAATCATTTCTTTCTTTCTTTCTTTTTTCGTATTCCTTTTGAATAAAGTTCATAACACCTCATGGACATTTTGGCAAGATTTGGTCAGGAAATCGGCATTTATTGCTTTCCGAATAAATGCAGATTTTGAATTGCTCGAACATATATACCGTCGATGGTTGCCATTTTTGCAACAACAGTTTCCAAAGTTTGAAAGGACACTAATTCAATGTATTTTATTTTTATTTGTTTTTAGATAAAACCGAAAACCGCGGTTCTTTATGACGGTTATGCGGTTTCGATTTTGGCACAGAAAACCGCGGTTTTACGGTTCGGATATATGCGAAACAGAAACCCTAGAAAAATACAAAAGAACTTTCCAGGGAAAATCGGACAGATTTCCGGTTCAAAATACTGCTAGAGCTAATTTTACAAAAGACAAAGAAATACGGAAAATTTTTCAAGTTCGAATTTCCCCAAGGGTTATTATACAGCCTTTTCGACGGTCTTTCTGTCGGATTTTCTGTTCTTTGGTCGGGATCGAAATGTAAAATCCGACCGTTAATAGTTTCCTAAACTCCATTTTTTTTGGTTTCGTGGTTTCCCGTCCAAACAAACATTGGGAAATGTAGAAATTTTTCGGCATATTCTTCAACTCCGCAAGGTTCAGTCAAAAATCCTAGCTGTAGTTTTTCAATTTTTGTATTTTTAATTCATTTAGTTTTTACAAATCAGAATTGAATTTTTCTTCATGTCTGGTCCAAAATCCAAATATTGTTTTTTCCGAAAATCTAGGGGAAACTCCAAACCTTCCAACAACTTTCGTAGTTTCCAAAGCTTTGGTCCATAATCTGAAAATATTGTAGAAACTTCACTAGTCCAAAATCAAGGGAAAACTTCAAATTTAACATCTTATGTTACTCAAGGTCTAACCCAAACTGTTAGTAAAGATTTTTCCGCAAAATAAGGAAAATCTCCAAACATTATCAGTTCACCATGGTCTTGTCCAAAGCCTTGGGGAGCATTCTCCAAGTAGCAGTTTCCCAGAAAATCGAGGAAAAAAATCAAATATTTCACAAAACCAAAGATTTTGGATTTTTCCAAGGAAAATTTCCAAACATTTAAAAAGAAAATTTCTCCAAACCCCAAAAACGAAACCGATTTTACATTTCCGTTCGATCCAACTATTCGATGGCGATACAGAAAACTGCCGAAAGTTCTGCAATCGGCTTTCTTGGAGGAAAGATTTCAAATAAAAAATATCTACTACGTCAGCAGATCCTATTCGTTGTTTTTTTTTTATTATAAATCAACTTATTAAGGAAAATCGTACTAGTACGTTAACGGACAGCAAAACTTTGAAGATTTGTCTTTATAGATTTATCAGAGGTTTTTATCAAATGCTATTTAAAACTTTGGATTTTCAATCTTTGTCTATTAGGAGTTAAATATTAAAAAAATGTACTTTAAGTTTTATTAAATCAATATTTATTTACCAACATTTAATTCTGTCTTTAAGTTTCAATGTTATTAAATAATAGTTCAAGCTTTGTATTCCAAGATTTAACTAAAAATCTACATGCAACAAGTTTTGCCAATTAAGATATATCTGCCAAAGCTACATTGTTCTAGTTTTGTCCATTTAAGCTTCAATAATAAAAATTATATTTAGTCTATTCATATTATTGAAATTGTACTTCAAGTTTTGTCTATAAAGGTTTGGTTAATAATACTGTTTCTATTAAATTTTGTCTGTCAAAGTTTATCTAAAAGCATTGTACCTATTAGTATATTTTGTCCATTTAGCTAACGTTGTCTAGTAGTCGTTCATTAAATTTTACAGCAAGTGTTTTCTATCAAGCTTAATAAAACTGTGTCCATCAAGTTTACTCTATTAACATTATTTAAGAAAACTGTATTTATTCAATTTTTACTATTTAGGTTTCATTATTAAAACAAAATATACTTCAAATTTTGTCTATGCATTAATGGAATTGTATGTCCATTTGCCTATAAACTTTTGTTTGATAAAACTGTATCTAACAAGTTTTGTCAATCATGGTTCATGTAACCAAATTTATCAAGTTTTGTCTATCTAAGGTTAATCTAATAATTGTTTAGGTCCAGGTTTTGTCTTTGGGTTTCAATATTAATAAAATATATTACTAATTTTGTGTATAGATTAATAAAATTGTATACTTATTAGGTGTAGACAATACTGGCAACGATTCCCTAGTTATAAGCGGGTGGTGATTTTTTGGATTTTTCATTTTTGCTGTTTATTTTGCATCCCAGATACTTGAAGGATTCCACCACTTCAAACTGTCTTCCGCCTATTTCTACCGTTGGCGTTGGTCCGATTTTAGCTCCGTTCCTAGCCAGCACCATATATTTGTTTTTGTCGACATTAACTTTTAGTTAATATCGGCAAACCATTTTCCTCGCAGTTTCGCCTAGATGTTCGTATGCCTCTTTTATTGTGCAACGCAAGGATCACTTTAGATTTGCTGAATATTGCCTCTCGTTTGCAGTTTCCCATCGCCGCACACTGGGCCGGATTTCAAATTTACGGCGACAAAAATAGAATTTTACAATGTCTCACAATTAAACAAAACCACTTAAAATGTATTATTTGATAACCCATTCACAATAATACAAACAAATTAATGCGAGAAACCAATGCCATTGGTAGTGGGAACGTGTCAAACATCTCTCTTGTCCCTTCGGTACCAAGAAGGAATTAATGTGCTCGATATTTCACGAAGTAACTACACCTATTTTATGTTTGCGCTCAAAAAATGTGAACTTTTTGAATATGGAGAATATAGCGTCAAGTATGTATTTATATGTAATAATATCAAAATTGTAGAAAGTTAAAACGACTAATGTAAATTTTAAAAATCTTGTAATATACTGAATACATTGATTTTTAAAAAAAGTTCCACATAGTTCCGTTAAATTAAATAGTTTCTAAGACAAAACAAATATTGACAATTCGACGAAAGCAATCATCCCTGCCACATCGTTCCACCTTACTTTAAATTGGATCTTTAAAAGAAGTCCGGCGGAGATGCAGGGACTTGCTTTAAGTGGAACTCCTAAAAGTTGAGAAGAATGAAAACGGCTCACTATTCATCGCCTTCTAAGAGAGTAAGGCCATATAGTGCTCATAATTGAGGATTCAGCAAAGAGCTAAAACTGGACTGGGACTGATATACACCCTCTATTCCGTGGTACCGGAAGCAAAAAAAAGTATCATCCATTACATGTCATACATTATCCATTACATGAAAACGAAGCTGTGGTGCTGTTACAGGATGTTACTGTGCGAAGACTTGCACAGGTATAATAGAATGTTATTATCCAAAACATGAACCAACTAGCAACTATCAACAAGTGCACAGTGGCAAAGCTAAACTTTGTTAATAATAATAATTATGCGGACTCAAATATAATTTATGGATAGAATTTGCTTCTGATGATATCGTTAGTGATGATGAAGAAGGTGCAGATACTGATGATGATATTGATTATGACGAAGATCAGTCGTGAACTTGTTGCACTAGCACTTTTGTCATAAATATATTTTTCCACTTAATTTTGCATTTTTAATTAATAGAGGGAGGGCGTATACATCTAATATAGACTCATTTTCTATTAAGATTATCATACTGTCATCATAAAATAATATTTGATGCAAAAAAAATTTAAATGAACTGCTTTCTATTTTTGTCGCCGTAAATTTGTAATCCGGCTCAGTGAGATGTGCTTTTTTAGGCTCAGGTTGAATAGTATTGTTGGAGGCCACCTACTTCTCGCAGCCCTGATATTACTGTGAAACTTGTCGATAGCAGATTTACCTCTATTATCGTTTATTGTCATCCGGGTTAATTCTACAATATATAACATATACAGAAGATCTGGTGTATTGTTGATGTGTTCCGCTGGAACACGCCCTGGTAGTTCCCCATAATCTCCTCGGTATTTGGGTTTATTCAGGCTATTAATATACTGGCGAAAACATTGTTGGTCATATTTATTAGTGCGATTCTTTGTGTTCTTCCTTCTGAGTATTGGTATTCCAGTCCTCCGGTATTCGCCCCTATCTCCAAACTTCCTTTATAAGTTTATATACTTCATGTTCTAGTTTATCCGTACCATATTAGAGGAATTCTCCGGGCAGATTATGTTCTAGAGCTGCTTTATTTTTTAGATTTCATTGCGGTTTTGACTTCTTCGTATGAAGGTTTTGCAGCAAGAGGCTCTGCTGTATATTGCGAAATCGAACTGAAATCCGAACTGAAAACGAAGAGACAGAGCTCTCTTCGCTTACAGTTTTTGAAATAGATAGTATTTCCGCGAAGTACTCCATCTATGCCCATCTATTTAGTATTCGCTGCTGCGCCCTTAGTATGTTAAGATTCTATCTGCGAGGTTTTGTATATGAATTTTTCATTTAGTTAATGAAATACGATGCAATGTTATTAGTTAAATAGGATTTTTACAATCATTTTTATTACAACATTATATCTTTCAGTGTTCGCTTTTCGTTTACAAAAATTGTGATCCAGCAAAATTTATAAATTACCTTATCTTAGCTTTTAGCTTTTTAACGACATATTACCTATCAAACCAATTTTATATTAATCACGTTTTCTCTAGTAGGTACGGTTTGTTCTCAACAAAAATATAAATATCAAATTGTATTCATCAGACTAATATATTAATTATTATACGATTAATATATAAAATGTCTTTACTTAACCTAGTAATAAAACCTATTAATACAAACATATTAACTATTAAACCATTACAACTATAATATTGACTATTAAAATATAATATAGCTTGAATATATAAATATATTAAACCGGTTCGTAGCTCTATAATATTAAGTCTTACTTAGACTATGAAAAAATCTCATGTTGACTAGTAATAACATGCAAATCTCTGTTATATAATTCAATATCCTGTGTGATATTAGCCAGGAAGTTGTTTCAACATGAACTATATTATATTAATGCTATATTTGGTCTTTAATAAGTTGACTGTATCTATCATTAGTATAGTTTCACCAATATTCAAACCTAATTAATGTTTCAATAATATTTTTCAAGTATAACATAATTTTATCTATCAAGCTTTCTCTTCTCACAAATGGATTCATTTTTGCAATGATGGACAAAATTTAATCATTTTTGTTGACAAAATCTATCTATATTGTTTATTGTTTATCTCATATTATAAGATTTTACTTTATATTTTTAAATAACTTAGAATGCTACTAATTATTAACCAATTTACTAAATTATTGTAAACGTATTAAAAATGACTTAAACCCCATAGTTGGCTTAATTATCTTTCTATGAACTCTGAACAAAATGAAAATCCTTTTTGTTTGACCTGTCCTGAGTAACATGTCTGGATTGCGTGTTGGATAAATACATCCGCCGACCAGACGTTTGGTATAAGGCAAACTAATAAGATTTCCAGGTATAATTTTTGACCTACCGACTGTCTGAATCGTTCTAACAAGAAAAATGAATATAGTGGACAAAATATTTTACTTTTCTCGTAAAGGTATAAAATGAAAATCCTCTTTGTCTGACCTATCATGAGTAACATGTCTAGATTGCGTGCTAGATCAATAGCCGACCAGTAGTTTGCTATAAGACAAACTAATAAGATTTCCAGGTATAATTTTGGACGTACCGAAGGTCTGAATCGTTCTAACTAGAAAAAATGAATTTAGTGGAAAACGTTTCTATTATCTCGTAAAGGTACACAAAAAAATAGTAGAAATACAATGTCTGTGACAATTACAATGTGATTTAACCTAATTGCTGCCTAATAAGAAACATAAGTGAGTTATGATCCAATGATATGAATATAATTTGAAAAAATAAATAAAATAAGACAAATAATTTGATATTATCACTGTTAATAAGTTTTTATTTTCTTACTCTGTTAAAACAACAAACTTAAACTAGATTCAGTTTTTATTAAAATGAATCGAAGCTAAATAGAAATTCTAACTGGAGCTTCTACAAAATAGTTTCTTCATAAACATAATTTACATAAAATATTTATTTTGTTAAACATTTTTTTACAAATCGTTTAATTACTATTTTGACAGTTAGACTTTTTAGAAAGCCAGACTGTGACAGGTAGTTGCGAGGGCTAAGGATTTGAATTGTAGTTTGTGTCGTTGAGGGGTGTCACGGTTGGCTCAGCACACAAAAGAAAGTTGTTGATATTAAAATATCTTTACAAATAACGAAGAAACTATTAATAATAAGACTATATTAATAAGAAACTATTAATAATATACGGGTTTTCAAGGTTTTATGCAGAGTTTTATTTACAAAAAATATGAAACTTTATGAATAATCAAGATAATTCATTCAATGATTTATTTTTATTTGAATTTTATTTCATTCATACAATTTCATAAATAATTGAAATATTTTCGCCAAAAGATTTTTTCAGTTTTTAATATGCTATAATTTCTGTAATTGCAAGTAAAATATTCTTGCCAATTATTTGCAATAATTTCACAATTAAAAAGTTCTCAGTAAAAATAGTTTTTTCTCGTTTCTGGAAACAGCGTGATTCAGAAATAAACGTCGTTGTACCTGTTTAGCAGTCTGCTTATTAGTGTGACTCACGCATTCACCTTTCTCATTTTTATTATCTTATCACTGAAACTCATCATATTTATACAAACTACACGCTGTTTTATACAAATAAAGGATAGTAACCCAATTTCTGGATTTAATTTAGGTTATTCAATGTTTCACAGATTCTCTAACAAATATTTATCTTACAATTAGATTAACTTTATTTATTGGCTAAATTATTATCCTAGGTAAAAACTATAATAATTAAAAAGAGGAATTGATTATTTCTACCCAAGACTTTTCTTAAGCTTTATTGAATTAAATCATGCCTGGGCAAATGGCGGTCCGCTTCGACATTTTATGCGGCCCGTAAAGTATTTTATGAATCACTTTAATTAAAAAGAAGTCTATGTATAGGTAATTAAAATAAAAAACATTAAGTTGGTTTTCTAATCCTTTCGAGTCCTGCTAAAATATTACTATATTGAGATATTATTTACAATTTTATCTATATCAATAGTACCTACCTATCCACAATAAATCATCTTAATACGTCCTATCTCTACCTGCTCTAATTCATCTACCTGCCACTGTTTCTCAGCAAATATTTGATTTTCTAAGCAGTAGGTTATATATTGTAATAAAAGTGTAATTTCGCGGTATTGATATACAAATAACTATTAAAATAAAAAATGCTGAACACAAATATATCAGAAGTCTCAAATGTTACTTTAAATGTATTAGATACTAAGGAACAAATAACATAACAATAACAGAAAAAGAACGTTTTTGAAAAGGTCCCCTAATGACGGACAGCCAACGTTCGTTTGCGAAACGTTTCGTTCATTTTTAAACTTAAACATTATTTTAACAAAAAATTCGTAACAATATCTATTACAATAGAACAAATCAACTGTTAATCTAATCAAGATAAAGAAAACTAATCTTAATTATAGTAAACTTTGGTCATAATCAGGAACGTTTTTTATACAATCACCAAACTTCAATTGTACAGCCTGCAAAAATCACAAATGTCGCTAACTGAGCCCTCTTCAACATCAGCACACGCTTCATGAGCCCACTGATTGCAAGCCTGACAGTAAATCCAATCTTCATCATTGTCTTTGTGGCAGATTAAACAAGTTGTTGTATTTTCAGTCACTGATGTTGATGATTTTGATGTTTGAGATATCGTTGTCTTTGGAGTTGCAGTCGATTTCTTGGTACTTTTTATTTTAGTCGGGTCGTTAGTTTGTTTGCCTTTCAGTTGTTGCATTTTAACTACTCGAGCTTTAGTCTTTGTTGCCTTATTTTCAATTGACGCATTTTCGTAGGGGGAGCATGTTAAAATCTCACTTTTCTCAGCTTTTCTTCGTCGAATCACGGCTCTCTTTACTGCAGCGCTTGGAACTGGTGATAGCTCATGAATTACAGTGACAATTGCTTTGCTTGTTGACGGTTGAGTATCAACATTCTCCTTTTCATTGACGTCGAAAGGCTCCTGAGACAGGTCTTCGGGTGTACCCGTATTGGCGTCATTGCAAATGTTCACTTCAGCTGCTGAAGTTTGATGCTGAAGTTCAGCATCAGACTGTATAGGCACGTCTGTTACAGCGGATGGCACAAAATCTAAATTTGTGAAAACATTTGGATTCAGAGGCAGAATTCCAGTGCATCGAAATCCAGATTTTGGTATATTCAAACGTGCAACGCGAGTGAAAGTTTGCGACACCATAGCAGCAACTTCATATTCTGTTATTCTTACACCGGAGTTTGCCCTCATCCACAACCCACAGGCATCAAAATATGCATCTTTGAATGGCTTTATAAAAACCCTGTCTAATGGCTGCAGTTTGTGGGTCGTGTGTGGTGGGGTGCTTAACATGTGCACGTGGCTTTCTTTTGCGTAACTTATAACAGCAAGATCTTTATGACTGCTATGACCATCTAGGATCAAAAGCACAAGTTTCTCTTTAGATGGCTTTGAGAATTTGTGAGTGTTGAAGCCACTTTAAAAAGAATTTTTAGAAAGTTTGGCTGTGCCAAGGCTACACTTTCGGATGGAGCACCAATCATCAACCTTCCACTAACTCTCTGTCTGGGAAAAATAATTAGTGGTGGAATAAAATACCCAGCAGCACTCATGCAGAACATAACTGTGACATTTTTATCCCTCTCAGCAGAAGTCAACTTGCCAACTTGACGATTATTTTTGAGTGTCATTACTTTAGCCTGCTTTTGTACAGTGCTGATCCCTGTCTCGTCGCAGTTATAGATGTCCGATGGACCAAAATTATACTTTTCCCGTTCAACCCGTTCAACTTGAGGCCTATTAAAACCAACCGATCTCATCAGACTTGTTGACTCAGGCCTTCTCAAGCTGAGATCTGGATGGCGTTTCATAAAATCATAATAAAAATGTTTACCAGCACTTGTCTTGGCCATGTTGAATCGATGGGTTAGTTTTAATTGCTCCGCGAGATCAAAAGCCAATTTTAGAAATTCCTTTCTGGTTAATGGCATGCATCTATTGGACTTACCTACTACCTGCGCAATTAGTGCTTCTTCGTACTCCTCGGTAAAAGTTTTGTCAAATCTTCCTTTTCTGAGTGGTAGTTTTATTTCTTTTCCTTGTTTTAATTTTTTTATGTAGTCGAACAGTGTACTTTTTGGCACATTATAGAATTCCGATGACTCTCTCAGAGAAAATTTGTTTGACATCACCTTATCGATGGCTTTTTTTATATTTCTTCTTTGGGGATATTTTCACATCTCGGTTTGGGTTTACTCATGTTGAATCTAAAAAGAAATGCACAAAAATGATGACTACAATAAAAACAAACTTATTAGGGGACTTTGAGAGTGTCCGAACTTAGGGACCCTTAGGTACATACAAAAAAAAATTCTCATTCACATTGTGTGTTATGAATTACAAAAAACGCATGAGTTATATCAGATGAGTACAATAATAAAATAAATAAAATAATAATAAAAAGTACAACTGGGATCAACTGAAGGAGACTCTTGTCAAGGCGGCCAATGAACTCGCCCCTCTCGCTAGAAGAAGGAAGCATCCGTGGTGGACGGAAGACTGTGACAATGCAATAGCCCAAAGACAGATAGCCTGGAATTCTAAAAAAAGTGGAATTCTAAAAAAAACAAGGAAAATTGGCATACATTTTTGGAACAAAGAAAGGTTACAGCCAAGATAATTCGAGGAACCAAACGAACCTTCACACAAAACCAACTAACCCAAATCGAAGAGAGCTTTGCTAAGAATAATTCCAGATATTTCTTTGGAACCTTTAAGCAGGTACTCAGAAAATACGCTCCGCCAAGTCTCCACTTCAGGGACTCACAAGGCAAACTAGCTTATAACGACAAGGACAACTGCCACCTTTTGGCTCAGTACTTTAAAAATCTACTCAACTGTGACCCACCCAGCGAAGACTTCGACTATAAACAAACCACACCAAACCCGGACTCGCTTCCCACTTCATTGGAAGAAGTTGGCCAAATCATTCAACTTCTTAAGAATAATAAGGCAGCTGGAGAGGACTCTATCGTTGCTGAACTGTGGAAAGGTGCTGGAAACAATGCCGTGCGCAAGTTAACCGAGATCATCCAGGACATCTGAGAAACAGAGAAATTACCACCCGATTGGAAATCTGCTTTGATCCATCCGCTTCACAAAAAGGGAGATTTTACGGATCTAAACAACTACCGTGGAATTTCTCTCGTCCCGGTAACATACAAGATTCTCTCGAAGGCGTTACAAACAAGGGCAGAAAATCAGTTGGATAGTCAACTGGGAGAATACCAGGGGGCTTTAGAAAGACCCGATCCTGTGTTGAACAGATCCTCAACCTTAAAACTGTACTTGCATACACCAAGATGAGAAACCGCAAGGTGGTCGTCACCTTTGTTGATTTTAGGAAGGCCTACGATTCCATCGATAGAGAAACGCTTAACAAAGTACTACAGGAACTAGCACTAGACAACAAAACCCGCAAACTAATCCTAGAAACTTTGACCAACACCCATTCCAAGGTTAAATTTAGAGGCGAGATTTTAGAAAGCTTCGAAATAAAAACTGGAGTGAGACAAGGAGATGGTCTTTCCCCACTTCTCTTCAACTGTGTCCTTGAAAAGGTTATGAGAGAATGGCGCAAGGAACTGAACAATTTGGGTGCTCAGAGTGGTATCTACCTGGGACGTAAGAACGATGGACTGGTTGTAGATTGCCTGGCTTTTGCAGATGACATGGCACTGTTTCTCTTGAGATGGCAACAATGCAGGTAAACTGTCTCAGAAAACAGGCTGCCAAAGTGGGTCTTCAAGTGTCGCTGGAGAAAACAGAATTCTTCACCAAGATTAGAGAAGCAAACAGAGAGATGTTACTAGAACAGGGAAACATCAAGAGGACTGAGAAATTTAAGTATCTCGGCGACTGGATTGAACCCAACTTATCAGAAAAAGCATCATTATCCAAGAGAGTCAGCAAGTTAGAACTAGCCTATCGGCTGACTAAGAAAACTTACAATAAGAAATGCCTGTCACGCAACCTGAAACTTAAGCACTACACATCAGTCTTACGACCAGAAGCCCTATATGCCATGGAGTGTCTTTCCTTGAACCGAAGGGGTCTAATAGAGAAATTGGAAATCAGAGAGAGGAGAATCCTCAGGAAGATTCTAGGCCCGGCAAAAGAAGATGTGGAATTCCGAGGACGGCATAGCTCTGAGCTCTACGAACATATTGAGATGCTCTCTGACTGTGTAAGGAAAAGAAGGGTAGCTTTCTATGGCCACATTACAAGATTGCCTCCAAACCGACTAACCAACCGTCTGTTCACCTTCTGGCAAAACAAGAAGCTTCGCACCATTTGGTTGACAGAGACCGAGAAGGATATTAAAGAACTGGGAATAACAGATCACAAAAACAGACAGTCTGTGAGACGCACCCTAAAAGAAGCCCGTGGATTTCAGGAAAAACCTCGAAGGAAAGGTACCCCCTGGACAGAAGAGAGAAAGGAGTTACACCGGCAGAAGATGCGACAATACTGGACAAAGGTCAAAGCCCAACAGTTGAACAAGCGTGGTCCAAAGTAGGCCTATTCGAAAGAAGAAGAAGAAGATGAGTACAATAGCAATCATAATGAATAATACTGAATATCATCCCATGCTTTTAATTCTGTTTACAGACCCCAAAAAATTACTTCGAACAAGGTTTTTACTAACCTCAAAATTTGCACCACGCTCCACGACGAACAAGTTAGTACTGGCTATTGGCACACCCTCCACACACTTCACTTCGGAAGAGCTTTCTAACCGCGGCGCAAACAAGAAATTGGCGTGCTTCTTCGCACTGATTCAAATACTGTCCGGCTTTATGAGCCGTCAGGGCTTAGGGGACTTTTTCCTAATATTTTTAGTGGAAATGTGGACCGACAGCCAAAAGATTTGCCCACCCCTGGTTTAGATTATGTTTAGATTATGTTTATTCAGATTATGTTTACTATAAATTAAAGCGTAGAGAGCTAAACTATATTGAAATTATCTTCGTGCAGGCTCCACGCATTTGTTTATAGTCAACACGAAAAAAAATCTCCTTTTTAGTGCATTAAACAACAAAAAAGTTGTTTTTTAAAAGTTTGCTTTTTAGTCTTCCGTGTAAAATTTTGCATTCGCGTTTAAACATTTTTTACATTTATTTGTTTATATGTTCTATATCAGCTGGCCTCGATTCTGCTTACCACGCATCTTCTCGAAGCGTGTTTTACGTAGTCCTGATATTTATAAACAATACACTCACATATACGATCCCTGACATATATAATTACATTTAATATGGATTACATTTAATATAAAATACTCAATTAAAGTAAAAGTAAGTCTCTAAAGTATTAAAAATTGCATTAAGTCATCCAGTAATCCAGTTCCGGGACGTGATTAAAGTTTCAAATCTCTAGCTCATCGGGAAGTTAGTTTAAAATTGTTTGACAAAATCTCTCCGAGCAGACAAGAAACCAATAAGAAATCGGAAAAGCAAGCTAGTCATTATTTAAAAGTGCTAAAAAATCAGATTTAACATATTTAATATTTTATTTAAGAATTAATTTCAATAAATCCTTCTTTTCTTAGTCCAACATGACTATTACTTTTGTTACTGTTGCATAAGAGATCTTGGAATTCTCATCCGACTCAACCTAATTTAACCTAAGAAAATCATTGTGTAATAATTACGTTTTTGTTGGCAATACAAATTTACAAAAACATGTCTGAACATGTCAACCAAAGTCTGACGATGAAACATATCAGCTGGCCTCGATTCTGCTTACCACGCATTCATCTCGCGCTGTGATATACGTTCCCCTGATATTTATAAATAACATGTTTTTTTAAGTTTGTTTTATGTATTTTATTGAATATTAATCATCATTAAGTAAAGGTACGTTTACAATGCCACACATGTGTGAGAACTTGGGTGAGACAAGTCATTACACAAATTTTGAAACATCATCTCATACATAGTTCATACATTTTGCATGAGCTCATACATTTCTTTCTAGATATTGAGTGAGCAAAAAACAGTACACACATCAGACTTGTTTGAGATGAATTATATTGTTTTGCTCAGCTGATTAAATTTAAAAGGGTAATGTTATTAAAGTGGAACAACTCATTAAAGCGGAACATAACTTCAATATATAAATATATTCAACCTTTCCGTAGCTCTATAAAATTATTATTTATTTTTTTGACTACAAAACAAATCTGATGATGGAACATAACCGATATTAGTCTGTTATTTACTAGCAATCAGTCCACTTTCACGGCACTAAAACAAAAACTAGATAAATAACATAGTTTTTAAGATCAGACCTTTGTATTTAAGTGAATAGCCAGCTGCAGACGCGTTTCGAGATCTATCTCTCATCAATGCTGCAATTATTTATTGATTAATGTTGTAAGTTAATGAGGTATTGTCATTAATGTAATAATTATTTAATTAATAATAACGATATAATTATTCAATATAGTGAATTGTTGTTATATAAACCAGGATTAAACAGCACCTTTTAAGGGTTGTCAGAAAGTATGGGTTTTTATCAGCACGTTATATATTATTATCCCATATGTTTACAAGAAGTTTGGGTCGGTGGGCTAATAGTCTAGGTGTTGGATTACTAAGCCATAAGTGCCAGGTTCAAATGTCGGGGGCACGAATATGGAAATAAGCCACCGTCTGCTCTGGCTCTGATTCGTCTCTGGCAACTCCATCACAGTAATCTGCCAAGAAAACCCCCCTTAGACTAGAAAATATTTACAAAAATATATTTAATAAAAAGGACAAAATTGCAGTTTGAAAACACAAAATTCAGATTTTAAAATTTTGCTTGAGATTCCAAAATTTAGCTCCTCATAGAACATTATGCTTGTAAATTTAAATGTTGCTTATAAACTGAACATTTTGCTTCTAAATTTGAAAATTTTGCTTCTAAATTTTAAATTTTGCTTCTAAATTTTATTTAAGATTTGAAAATTTTGCTTTTAAATTTTGGTTCAGATTTCAAA